>OX421976.1:39382162-40018526 GCA_949128135.1 Parasteatoda lunata | reverse complement strand
ACATTTAACGCTTTCCCATTCTCTTGAAATCTTTAATTCGAACAGATGAAGTGATTTATGCATGTGTGTTGAGCCAGAATTCCTAAGTAATAAATCATCTCAGTTATCATTAAGCCTTGGTAGGTTGAGAAAATTAACAAATGGCCAAGAATGTTTTCATGCATAACAAAGCATGATTTTATATTCAATTTTGGTTCCTAAAAGCATACGATGGCGAACAAACATTGCTCAAAGTGATTGATTATTGCAACTCTCTTTTACTGCACCCTAGGGTGTTGTAGGTCTTTGTGGCCATAAGAGCTTGAGTAAGTCCTAAAGTAAATCGAACACATATAGTGGATTGAGACCGGAATGTTATTTTTGGCTCAGAGACTTCTTCAGAATTTGAGTAATATTAAAAAAAATGGTAGATATCTTCATTGTGTATCGATATTTAGAAAAAGTATTTCATTGCTTATGATTGAAAGTATTACAAATTAAAATACATAGCAAATTAAAATAGATTGCAAATCAGTTTACAATTTGCAAATTAGTCAGTATTGCTAATTAAAATAGATTGCAGAAATAGTTGGCATAGCTAATTGAAGTTAAGCGATAAATCATAATTTTATTCATGAGATATATATTAAATTTTAAAATATGAAACAAATTGAAATTTTATTAATTGCTAATTTTAGTCTGGTATTAGAGGTTTCTGGTTTCAAATTAATATTCCATTAGTTCAATAACATTTGTAAAACGTGTTTTATTTTTAGCGATTTTATAAGATATAGCTGTTAGCTAAAACTTTATAAATTCCTTAAAAAATTCTCGAGACATAGATTCTACCGAATATAAATGTAAAGATTGGAATTAATCCCTACATATTTTTTATTTAAAAAAAACATCCCTATAAATTCCTTAAAATTTTTGAAATTTAAGAATTTATTTTTAAAATCATTTTTAATTTCATATTTTTTAAAAAAAATCTATTTTTTAATATTCAAATTAATTAAATATGCTTAAATGAAATTTGCAAATGTAAATTTTTTTTTAGCATTTTACATCTATACATTTGTAAATAAATTTTCAAAAGAAGTTGAACCGAAAAAATACTGAATGCATTTAGAAATTAAAATTCTGCTTTTCCCCTCCGCAATTTGTTAGCCCTTACTTTTAAATCTGAAATAGAAAATAATCTGCAGTTGCTGCGATATTCGGCAGCGCCGGCTGTCGTGATGAATGGATTTTGCATTTTAACTGGTATTTCGAAGGCATACTTCAATAGATATTATTTCTGAATATATGAAGTATATTTGATTCACCAGATTTGAAGCTGCTGTTTTAAACCATTATGATCGGCCCTTAGTTCATGAAAATCTGAAACAAAACATCATGGAACAAAAGTAAATTCGGCTCACATATATTTCAATGAGCACTGTGCAAGCTTCGTTGAGCAAAATAGCTTGCAGATGTTTTAATTTTATAGTTAAAAAAATCAAAAAATAGTAAACGATTTCTAATTTTTCTTTCAAAACGTAAAATTAATGTTATAGAAATTGTAAGTAAAAGAGAATTCATATAGTACAAAAGTTAAATCAAAATTGTTTTGAGTTTGCACTAATTGCAAAAGATAAATCGAAGAATGATGTTACTAAAGATTTGGCTGACTAGCGATATGATTGTAAAAAGCTAACCATATTAAAATATTTTCCTTAAAACACTAGTAATGCATGGTATTTAATGAGTAATTCTTATTAGAGAACTTTTATATTACAAATTCTGGCTCTCAAAATTAATAAGATCTATTTGAATACATAGTTGGTAAAAATTTCGAAACCTTGTGTATGAAAAAACTTTACCAAAATACTCGTGTTTCACCGAAATATTAAATTATATCTCTAATTTAGGAAGATGACCTTTGATGATGAGATAGAGTGAAAGCATGTAATAGATGAAATTATAAATTATTTGATACTATATATTTTCATTTACCTTGTTTTGAATATAATTAATAAATCGTTCAATCATAATTCCAATTATTCATACATCATATCGTATTAAAATTAAAATATTATCTCAATCTCATCTGGGATCGATAATAAATTTAAACTTATATCTCATACGATACTATTTAAATTTAGCATGAATATGGGCACATTCCTTTGTGTAAAAGTCATATATGTTTTTACATTAATGAAATATTATGTTTAGAAAGTTTTAATAAAAATACGAATTTATTTATTATATTCTACTGGGTGATCTATAATTACTATCCTTCATGCATAATGTTCGAATCCTTGTCCAAACTACGCATACTAGAGGTACAAATTAATATTTGTTTTTTAAAAGAAGAAGCTTAATCAAAAAATCTTACTAATTAATATTGAACTAAGCACTATGAAATACACCAATATCAGTTTGAGAATCTGATGAAACATAAATGTGTTTTTAACTGTCGCCTTTCTCATTATCTTAATTTTCTTTGACAATGAATTGGATTTTGATGTTTTTAACCTTCCTTTTGTCTTGGTTTTTTGAATATGATTCTGCAGTTCTGCAGGTTTGTTTTTTGAGATTACAAATTTGAGATGCTTATTGAGGAAACATTTTAGCTTCATTTTTAACAGAGGTTCTCGAATTAAGCATTAAAGGCATTGAATACGAAACCCCTATTATGTTCATTTGAAAATTTTATGGGAAACATATGGCTACATATATGCATTTTTTATAAATGCGAAGCAGTGTCTGAATTTCTTTAGATATTTAAGTTTGTATGAGGATAGTTGAATTATTATTTTAAGTCTGAATTAGTTTAACTTTTTGCTTGTGAGCGGTACCAGAAGCATGCCTGATTGACAGACTAATCATGCCTAGTGCGGTAATAAAAAATTTAGAACTGTCTTAGAACAGGATTATTTGATTGAAAGTAACTGATATTCAGGAGGGCAAAATCACGGTGGAATTTCCATTCTGGTAATTTTTAGACTTACAGTGACAGCAAAATTCCAATCGTTGATCTGCGGTACTTTTTAAGCCAAAAATCTGCGGCTGCGGTAGTCAACAATATCAGGCTTAAAATGAAAAATTTACGTGTCAAGAAACAAATTTAAATTCGAGGTTTGGTATTCGAAATTGGATAATAAAACTGTACAGTTTTAGAGAATTAACCATAGTGAAATACTTTAAAAAACTATAAAAGATAATCTAAATTGTTCAACAACTTTTCGGTAGCATTTTGAATATTTTAAAAAGTCAGATAAACAAATTAAAATTGATAATTGTTTTAATCATATTTAGACGAATGCATAGAATTTTGTATTCACCGCCCTTGATATAATATTTTAGATAACTTGTCAAAAGGAAAAAAATATTGTATATTACTCAGAATATCAAAAACAAGTTTGTACTAAAGCAAGGAAGAGACAATAGTGCTATTGAAGTCATCAAAATCATATGAATCGTTAATTCGGAAGATAGCATAAAAAATATCAAAAACGTTTTAAAATACAGATGAAACTTCATCTGGGGAAAAATTTAAACACTCAGCTTTGCCTTTTTCAATGGTGATTAGTTATATTTTGATAACGTTTTTTTCTTTTTTAGCCCATTGTATTTAGGAGTGAATTGTGCTTGTTTTTTTTTTTTTTTACTTCATTCTCAACAAGTATTTTAAATATACATTTTTAAAAGTTGGAAATTAAAGAACACTCTATATAAATTGCACAACTAAAACATTAAATAAATATAAATAAATAAATGATTGTTTTAACTCCTTGAGAAAAAATTTTTTTCGAACAAAACTAACTAAACTCATCTCAATGAAAAATATCCATGCATTGTTTGTAAAGCATAAAATAAATCCAAATTTATTTCTTCAGTACATATATTAAATCTGACAGTGAGTGTGGATTTAAGGCTTTAAAAATGGAACTCTTTTTCTTACTTTAGGTATTTTATTGTTTTTACAAACACTAAATTACTGATGTAAATCTAGAAACACAGATTTGTCACCAAATTCACCTCAACGAAACAATATAATTCTCCCAAGCATGCTAGACATGAAAACAGTTATTTAAGTTTTGATGTGAATAAATGGCAACGTAATTCCGGGGTGGCGCCAAGCACCCAATTTACGAAAATTGAGTTTACCCAAGCAATATTTTCTTCTCTCTCAAAACTCTGAAGGATCAGACAGAATCACGCCTCATTTTGTATCCCGAATTTCAGAATGTTCCCATCAAAGTTTTTAGATAAAAAAAGAACTGACAAAGTAACGAAAAAATGGCTTTTTTCCCCATCAAGCATTAAATTAACTGAATCCTCTCCCATGTCCAATTACCTGGAAACCAAATATCGTTAGGAGTTTTAACCTCTGGTCAAGCACATCGTTTTACAGAAAAAAAGAGTATAAACCTTAATGGGGTTTTTTTATTACATATTTAAAGGTAGGGGTATAAGAATAATTTTTTTTAGTTATTTGAAAGTGATTTTTATTAGTTAAATGATGTCTTATGAAAATTGTAGACGTTGATGAAAAATATTTTTTGTATTAAATATAATACATTTTTAACTTTATTTAAAGGGACAAAATATTCATACATTTTTAAATAGTTCTTGCAGATTAAAAAAGATAAATTATTTCAATTTTACATAGAGATAAAAATTCTGGTTTCTAAATTATCCTACTGTATGGTAGTGACATTTTTAGCAAAAAAACATTATTCTGGTAATAAACCCAAAATATTCAGTATATAAATCATTCATTTGATAATTTTTCCACTCATATGGTAACGGTTTACCGGAAATTCTGGTTTTCAAAATTATAGTTCTTATTCACACTATTTAGAAAGCAAATCAAAACTGAAAATTATATTAAAGTAAATAAATGGTTTTTATGCTATGCTCTAAGGTATCGTGAAAAATTTACCAAATTTACCACGATTACCAAATTTTATCACACATTATAATACCATATTTTATAGTTAATATTACCAAGATCATTACCAAAACTCTGAAAAAATTACTGTGCGTTTTTGTGTTCCCATAGAGCCAGAAATACGGTAAATTTTACCATGTGCTGGTAGTTTGGACCATACTTTTTCTTAGTGTAGAAAATATTGATGTGGCTCTGTAGCTGTTAAAAAGCAACATCATTAAATTTACAGCATAATTTAAAAAAATGATAAACAATAATGATTTCCCAATACATGAAAAACATGATGG
The DNA here is from genome assembly GCA_949128135.1 of Parasteatoda lunata. Lineage (NCBI taxonomy): Eukaryota > Metazoa > Arthropoda > Arachnida > Araneae > Theridiidae > Parasteatoda > Parasteatoda lunata. The sequence goes on along the minus strand of OX421976.1, from coordinate 40,013,321 downwards.
TATGGCAGTAAGAGTTTCTTTTTGAGTTTTTCTTTTTGATCTTAATAAAATTGTATATTTCTTTCGTTAGAATGACCTAACGGCTTTTAAATTTCATCCTTTTTGTTTTATTATCTTTGCCATTTTCCTATTTTGAGTTCCTGATATTTAGCAGGAATCTCCTGATATGTCCCTTTGATGAAAGTGTAACAGACGTTGCACCAATTTTGCATCAAACTTAGTTTATCGAAACATTTGAAATAATTACTTCAAACACGTAATTCCATTTTCATTTGTCACAGTGTAGTCACGTTCGGCTTTTAAGACACTAGTTGTTATCCAATTTCATTGAAAGCATTTAAGATCTATAGCTTATTCATCTTCATAAATTAATAAAGGTTTTTAATCATAAAATGCATTTAACTTATCTTTAAATCTAATGTAGAGGAGCATTTTGAGAATACGAAATAAAGTTTAAAAAAAATTTTTGTCTTTAGTTTTCTTAAAATTCTATAAGAGTATTTTGGTACCCATTGCTTTAGTCTGAAGAAAAACATGTTTTAATTGAGAAAAAAGAGTTGCTCGTGTGTAAGGAAGAAAAGATACGTAACAGTCCGAGTTTTCTCTAAAAAGAAATTAAGCGTTTTATTTGTAGTAAAAGAATTAATTTTCTTTTAACAGACGTATTATTTTTCTTATTCCAAATGGAATTAATTTTTAAAATCTCCTTAAATTATTTTATCAGTTATCGATACACGTTCAAATCTTCAAGCAATTTTTATTTTCATATTTTTATGTTTTTCAAAATTAATACTGTGAGTTTATTTTTTTAACTTTTGAAAGTGTTTTTTTTTTTTTTTTTTTTTTTTTTTTTTTTTTTTGCCAAAAACATTTGATTTTTTTAAAAAACTTTTTTTATGATGTTTATTATTTAGCTTAACTATGACTGCATAATCTAAATTGCAAGCTTGTACTATTTACAATCTAATTTATTCATTCATTTATTTATTTTTTTTTAGATTGAGGAAATTATTTCAGGAAACCTAAAACCTGAATTGTATCTTACTTTCAACTATTCAGCAAACCTTAAGCTATATTTCGCTAATTTTGAGAATCACTTCGTCATAAAGTAGCATAGTTTGTGATGAAACGCGAACTCTTAAATATATGACGAAAATATTTCCGCAACTCATCGCAGTGCATTATGGGAGATGACCAAAACAAACTGACTGGGCTGTATGGTGGTGAGGGAGTGGATCTCCTAACATGAAAACCTAGGTTCGAGTTCCGCTGCGGGCATAGGTGTAATTTATTTTTATGTTCTGTCTGTCTTTCTTGCATTGTTTAGGTGGCGCTGATTTATGAATATGGTGCCCATGAAAAAATGATCAACAGTACCACTTGTTGGATACCATGAGGAACCGCGAGTGCCTAATGTTTTATTTTGAATGACATAGAACAACGAAATATTTTTTTCTTATTTTTGATAAAGTTAGTTTTATTGAAGAAGTGACTAGATTTCTTTCATTACTTTGACAAAATGTTTGCTCAGAGCATATATCAGGAAACGGTTTCGTCAAAAACGAATAAAGTTTCGTGTTATTTGAGTGTCCATTTTTTTACAGTTTATTTATTTGCTAAACAATGTTAAAGAAAATATATAATAACTATTTGAAAACCAACGTCACGAAATTTTAATGCTTTGAACATCTGTTTTTATATTTGCATAAGTATAAAAATTTATTCAATAAATAATTTGTCCTGTGACTTCTCAGTCTATTAATATCTTCACATTCTTTTCAAATTTTTAGAAATTTATACTCTTTTTTCTGTTTTAAAATATAGTTTATTTTTTTTATGCATTGATAAAATAAACACGGAGTTTGTTCAATAATAATTGTAATTGAAAGAAAATACCTTTACATGATGGAAATTCAGTTTTTTGTTTCCTTTTACGTTTATCTTAAATTTCCAAAACTAAATTTATCTCCAGTGATAAATCTTTTTTGTAAAGAATTTTTCTTTGATTTTTCATACTTTATTATAAAGAAATAATGACCTCAAGGTTTATTTTACATGTAATTGAAGTTATTGATTTACCAGTTTTAATTATCTTTTTCAGAGCTTGTGGCTTTTGTCTCTAGTGCTACCTTCATTGTTTTGGTGCTTTTTTCATCATATTTGACTCACGCTTTCAAGGTCGGTCGAATTTTTCATTGTCTTGGAGATAAAAGTTTTATATGGCAGTTAATTCATGTTCTGATTTAATTACCTTGTTTGGTTACATTAAAGTCAACATTATACGGATAGTGGAAATTTTGATTTATTGTTACACATATAAATGATAAAAATTTATGCAAAGAAATGTAAATTGAAGTTAAAAGCTTGAAATAATGTTAATAGTAAAGTTTTGCTCATGTATTGCTCACAAATTTAGTTAAACTTTATATGATATCATTTTAATTAGAAAGGAAAAATGGTACTTTTTTTAAACACAAATTAAAATTAGAAATTAGAACCAGAATAGTTTTGAGAAGCCAAAATTTTTTTCCCCTTTATTAAAAAAGCAAAAAATAACAGGGACAAATATAATGATTACTTTAAATACGGTTTTGATTTAGTATTTTTTTGTCATAAATATTCTAATATATTAGTTTCAGATATAAAAATTTTAGCTTAAGTTTAACAATAAAATTAAATTAAAAAAAGCAATTTAGTTAAATAGCTATTAATGTTTGCACATTTATTTTAAATTTCCGAACACTGTTTGCATTCTAAGATTAAAAATGTGACATATTAGCATTAATACCGAGACACCTGCAGTCGATGGAAATTTATGTCTATATTTTTCACATATCTCAACTTTTGTTCTCAGTTTCCACAAAAAAAAAAAAAAAAAAATGTTTTTCTCCGTTAATAAATCTTTTTCGAAAATAAATATAGAAAAAATGTTCATAATTTTTGATTTAGTATTGTTAACGAAACATACCCTCAAGGATTATTTTTCACAAGACTCAAGTTATTGATTTGGCAGTTTTAATTATCTCCCGAAAGAATGCGCTGACTCTGGTCCTCGGAAATACCTTTATTGTTGTATGCCTCCTTCTTACATATTTTGTTACACTTTCAAGTAACATTTTTCATTGTATTAGAAATACGTCGACCTAAAAGTTTGATGTGACAGTTAATTAATGTTCTGATTTAATTAGCTCATTTGGGTGCGTTCTCTTGGCATCATTAGACGGTAATTATGTGAATTTTAACTTGTTGGGGATGACATTACTCGTTTGACTTTATGTAAATTACATATAAGAAATATTGTCTCTAGGCTATTTAATCCAACTTTTGATGCTTTTGCTTAAATATATTTTTTTATTACTAAATATGATAAAAATAACTGCAACCGAAGATCAAATCTAATCTATGTAAGTACTTAACGTAAAATTATTTTTCTGGGCAAGCTTTCTAGTAGTCAGGTGAATATATTTACATAAATTAATGCTCGGAAAAAAAGTATGTTCAAAATTACCAGAGTATAAAATTTACCGTGCTTCTGTCTCTATGGGAACACCAAGAAGATTGGCAATTTATACCAAAGCGCTTTCGCAATGAATTTGGTAAAATTAAACGTGAAAAAATTTAGTAAATGGGGTAAAATTTGGCTTTTTTTATGATGACTTAGAGATTGATATAAAAAAATTTATTCGGTTGAATTTTTTTTATCAATTTTCTTTTTTTTTAACTAAATTTGTATTATTATGGACTATAATTTTGAAAACCAGAATTTTAGGAAAACCGTTATCTTATGAAAGAGAAAATTATCAAAAGAATGTATACTTTGGTTTTTAATATCAGAATGATGTTTTTATTCGTCTTTTTTTAAATTTTTTAAAGAAATGCCATTATCATACTAATAACTTGTGTTGAAAAAAACTTAAGTACCATGCCACATTTTACCTTAATATTAGACCTGGATTTAATAAATACACTACTACACGTGGTGGTAAAAAAATTAATCCCTACAAAATTAAATTAGAACAGCTTACTAAAATCTCAGAACATTATTAAAATTATAATATGTTCTGAGATTTTAGTAAGCTGAATGTTCTGAGTTTTAGATTATATAAGATTATATCGTGCAAATGCAAGATACCGTGCAGTAATTCTACTAGAATTTTTTCTCCCTGTAGTAATCTATTGTTGCTGAATAAAGAATTTGTTTTTATAATTTTTCCGGTTTGTGAAAAATATACATATTAAAATTTTTTTAAAGATTTGTTTCACTCGTTCATTTTTGCTTTACCTAAATTGTGCAATTTTGAAATTGATGCATGAAAATTTGAAATGATTTTCCCTTTATATTGTAAATATGCATTTACCATGTTACAATATTTAAGAAGTATTTTTAAACATTATGCTTTGAAATTCAAAATGAAAGAATTCATTTTAATGTTCTCAAAAAAACTTGCTTTGGTGATAATTTTTAGCTTTAATTTGTATGAAAAAACTATTTATCTCTTTAATTAAAATAATTTCATGCATGTTTTGATTAATGATATGCAGTTCTTAAGAATTTAGGCTCTAATTTGGGCTACTAACTTTAATTAAAATATCTTCGAAGTGCTTAATTAATTCTTCCCACGTTCTCTAAATTGATTCTGTTTGCTTCGAGAATTTTTTTAAATAATAAAAGAAAGTAAACAGACCATCTTTAAAACGACATGTGAAAAAAAAACGTCAACATAAAATGAAATAATCTTGATGATGCTTTAATTAAATCAGTCTGGTTTTTTTTTAAAATTATTTATGTAAAATAATGTGTTAATTTCTGCTCTTTATCTAATTTTATTTAAAAATTCTAAAAACTAAGAAAACGCTCTTCTGAAATCAAACTTTTCAAACAAATAAAATGAATGAGTTGTGATTATTACAATTTTACGGTTAAGGATTTCTCTAAAATTAGCACAAAAAATGTTTTTTATACAAACTAACCAATAAAAAAAGTTTTAAAATAATTAACGATCAGTTATAGTTAAATTTAGCACTAATTAATGAAATAATTGAATAATTTAGAAGGAATTGGACATTATTTAAAATATTTTAATAAATATTTAAATAAATATTTAATTACTCAAAAATAAATTATCGATAAAATATTCAGAGTAATTAGGTTATAACTTTATTAAAATTATAGAAATGCTTTGGGAAAACTATATTTGAAAATTTAATTAAAAAGCAAATAAATAATTTAATTTTAGTAAGGGCAAATGTTTTGCAGTTAATCTAAAAAAAAGATATCAAATAATGAATTGATATTCTACAGTGAGAAAAAAAGGTACCGCCAAAACTACCAGAATATGGTAAAATTTACCGCGTTTCTTTATCTATGGTAACATCAAAAAGCTCAGTAATTTTTACCAAAGAACTTTGTTAAATTAATTTTCATTGGTAATATTTGTTGACTTTATCATTTTGACGTTATCATTTGACGTTATTATTTGTCTATCAATAAAATGTTTTTTTAGTGTATGAAAAAATTTTGCTAAGTAGGGTATCATTTGGTCACTTCATAATTATATTTTAGTTCCTGGCATAAAAACTATTTATACTATTAAGCTATTTATTTACTTATTTATTTATTTAGTTTTGTATTTGTTGGTAAATGTGGGGTAATAAAAACTATAACTTTGAAAACCGGAATTTCCGGTAAGCCCTTACCATATTAACAGGAACCTTTACCATATAAATAGTTTAACTACCTTATATTTTGCTTTTATTAACTTTAAAAAATCTTTTTTTTTATCATGGTTTTTTACCTGAAATTTCCTTACCATACAGTACAGTAATTTTAACAGACTAATTAACCGTGTACAGTAACTAAAATTAACCGTGTGTTTGACTGTGGTCCAAATTTTCTAACTGTGTAGGTTGTTAAACACTATGATATGATTGCTGTTTCGTTTCTTGTTACCAATTTCGTCAACCCATTACAGCTGCTCCAAAAATAGACCCTTTAACATTTTTCATGTATCCCATCAAAATCTGTTCAAAACGTACATTTTCCATAAATTTCGAGCCGATCTGCAAAATGGATTTGATCAGTTTCTTTCAAACCAAACTTAGTTCATTTTTAAAATTCCAAATTATGCGTCAAGATTTTATTGTAATGAAACTGAATGTGACTTAAAATCGATAATTGCAACGTAAGTTATGAATGTTTAAAATCGTTTAACTTTTACATTTTCTAACTGCTTTATTCCTCCCCGACAGTGTGATGGGCAGAGACTTTGCATATCACGGTATGGACCGAAATTTAATTTTCCATGTAAAAGGCTGATCGTCAGTCAGGTTGAATGCTTCCTGATTGTGTCTAAAGTGGTTCGAATTCATATCTAATGTAATGTCACTGATGATTTCAGAGCCAGGATACTCTACGAACGGCTGAGTGGTTAGTAAGGGTAGTGTAAAAACTGATTTCTATTACCAGTTGTTCCCTGATTTAATTTGTGATAGTGACTTATGTTCACGTATGTTCCAGTAGCATCTCCGGATCATCAATAACATTATGGCTGAGTTTTATACAATTACCAATAGCCGATTAGTTTACCTTTAGTGCAATATTAGTAACCAGATACAAGTCAATTAACCATATATCCCCCAAAATGATGCAAAACAGGCACTTTGCTTACAATAAATGGAAAAATGTTTTAAAATAAACACTGTCCATGAAAATTGTCTATTTTCTGCAAATCTGCTTTTTTTTTTATTAAATATGTCTCAAGTACAACAACTTATTTCCTTAAAAGCTTTTTTTTCTCAACATGGGATTTCATAATTTTATAGTCAAATACCAAAAAATTACACTGCCAAAATGTTCATTATAAAGGTCTGTTATAGCAGTACATTATAGTAGTCTGTCGATTCAATTAACCGTAAAGTTTTTAGTTAAGAACATTTCTTTACCTTTACAGTTTTCAAACCGTTTACAGCCGGTACGGTTGAAAAACTGAGAATATAAAACTATCCAGTTCTGTAACCAATAAATAGCATGGTTTCAAAGTCGTAAAAAAATAATATTTAATCTCACATTGGAGTTAGGTTATGTTAGGAGTTTTGCTAGGTAATGGATATTAGAGTTAGGCTGAATTGTGTTTTGTCAAATGAACAAGGAATGTGACTTAATTAGTTTATCTGGTTGTTTTAAATAGCTGTGTGGTGCTTCTATCTATGCATGAGTGGACGTTTCGTATTCTAATAGTTTTGGGGTCACTAGCATGGGAGTGTAGGATATTGGAATTTCTTCATGTGTTGAAAAAAAAATTCAGTTGTCCGGGACTCGAACTCCTGTGCAGTAGGACACGAAATTCACATATTAGATCTTTAGGCTATAGTTTATACCCAACAGCAAAGAACTAAGTGGATTATAGTGGATTATTATAAGTAGAGACTTGTTGGTGAGGGTAAAATTCCGGTTGTTTAACCGTATTAAATTATAAACTGTCAATAAACCATTTTCTCTCGGTTAACAGCTTGAACATCATCTTTTTGATGGTTATTTTACTGTATCTGTTGAGTATCTTAAAATAATTAATTGAATAAATTATTATTTAATCATTTTTTCCCGTCTCACAGTCATGCAACTGATAAACATTCTAATTTCTTTTTTTCTTGCATTTTATGTATTAAGATATCGTAAACCATACTTTAATTGGCTTTGTGTTTTCTAGCCATGCTTGTTAAATTAATAAAAGTAAATTTATTTCAGTTGATGTAGAAGTAATGAGCTAAAATCGCATTATTATCATTAAGACATGATGACTGCATCGTCATGTTGTATCATCTAAAGAATCATTCAATAAAATATTTGATGTTGTCGTAAAAGTGAAGTACCTTAAATGGCTAATTATGTTCGAACAACACGTCTGAAAGTTCGTCGTATTAAATGCAATAACCCCTTATCTTGTAACAACAAAACGTGCTTCGGGGTGAAATTGATTTCATCTCTTTACAAGTATTATATTCAAATTAGCATTCTTTCCATCATTCATATCTTTAAATAATGACACCAAAGAAAGATACCTTAAATGTTGAAATTGCACACTAAAGTAAATAGATTTTTTCATTCAATTATTTTTTGTACTCAAGAAATACTTTTTTCGAGAAATACTCAAGAAATACTCATACTTTTTTTCCCATGTGAGAAAAGTTAGAGCACTGAAAAGTATTTGTTTTATAATTTTAATTAAAATTTAAGAAAGAAAGACAGTAGTGGTTAGTCAGTGGCTTAAGTAATATAATAATGTCTTTTTTTGTATTAATAATTTCAAGGTTATAATAATTTATAGGAAATAATACTTAATTTAAAGTTTTTACGCTTTGAAAAAAATTCTAAATTTATATAAAAAAAAAGAATATTTTTACCAGAATTTCATAACAATAGTCGTAAAATATTGAAGACTAGCCATCTTTGGCGACCAGCTTGAATTACCTTGTACAGCATATAAACTTTGGTTGTAATCAAGCCGAATGCACAACATAACTGTTTTAAAATATTTCAATTCTTTAAATCCTCCTCAAATCAAAACACATCAATTAGTTATGAGAAATATATTAACCATTTTTTTAACAAATCTAACTGTAACCCACGCGAAAGTAAGCTTATTTTAATTTTAACTATTTTCAGGAGATATCCGTGATATTGTTTAAGTATGGACTTTAATAATAATTTAAGATCTGTCTGACAGCCATTAAATCACACATCTACCGTAACCAGGTCATTTCCACATAGTAAGTCAGCAGAAGTATTTAAATTGTTTCCATCTTTGTTGTGAGGTAATATAGAAAACTCATTCCAGCCTCTATAACTTTCTGTGCTACTTCCTCACGTACTTCACAAGCTATAACTTGAGTATTGTATAGTATATATGATATTACTCGAAAAAGGCAAGATATGTCACTAATAATTAGTATGCAGCACAAAAGCAACGTTTACATTTAAAATTTTAATGGCCATTTTAGAAAAAATCAAAAATGAATCTAAATAATTATTTCATTACTTCATATATATATATATATATATATATATATATGCTTTTATGTGACACCATGAACTCATGAATACTTTTCAGTGTTCTAACTTTTCTCACATGGGAAAAAAAGTATTTTTCAAACAAACAAGTACAAAAAAAAAAAAAAAAAAAAAAATTGAATGAAAAAATCTATTTACTTTAGTGTGCAATTTCAACATTTAAAGTATCTTTCTTTGGTGTCATTATTTAAAGATATGAATGATGGAAAGAATGCTAATTTGAATATAATACTTGTAAAGAGATGAAATCAATTTCACCCCGAAGCACGTTTTGTTGTTACAAGATAAGGGGTTATTACATTTAATACGACGAACTTTCAGACGTGTTGTTCGAACATAATTAGCCATTTAAGGTACTTCACTTTTACGACAACATCAAATATTTTATTGAATGATTCTTTAGATGATACAACATGACGATGCAGTCATCATGTCTTAATGATAATAATGCGATTTTAGTTCATTACTTCTGCATCAACTGAAATAAATTTACTTTTATTCATTTAACAAGCATGGCTAGAAACCACAAAGCCAATTAAAGTATGGTTTACGATATCTTAATACATAATATGCAAGAAAAAAAGAAATTAAAATGTTTATCAGTTGCATGACTGTGAGACGGGGAAAAATGATTAAATAATAATTTTATATATATATATATATATATATATATATAGAGGTAGAGATAATATAACACCATTAGACAGGAAAAAGGAAAAACGAAAAGAGAGAATAATAAATAAATTAAGAAATAGTAAGGTTTTATTTACTGCTTGTATAAAATAAAGATTTAGGTAAAGATAAGAATTATAAAAACAAAATATTTAAGAATTTCATTTAAAAAAATCAGCCATCCTGATGCCGGTCGTTACTTTTTACCATAAAATCCATTTTTATAATAATCCATTTTTTAATAATGCTACGCAACACAATACCTGATAAACCGTTGCTTTTACGGTAATGATTACCGTAAAAGCACTGAAACAATCTAATTAAACAAATATTATTGTAAGAATTACGGTATAATATTTTACGATTAAATGAGATTTTAAAGTTAAATCGATTTTATAGATAAGGTACCCAAAGTTACAGTACTTGATACCGTACGTTTATCAGGAATTTTTTACAGTGTAGAGAATGCGACTAAATTACTGAAATTGTCCTTTTGCAGAGAAATGTTAATAAAAAATGTTTAAAAATAACGAATTTTTATTTTTGCTATTCGAAAAAAGTCAGTGTATTTTATTGTGATCTGAATATTTAAAGGTTTAAAAAAGTAAAAAGATAGTGAAACAAAAATATTTTTGTGTTTACTAGACAGAGATAGTTTTGTATTTAAAGCATAAATTTTAGCTAAAATACAGGGTATCGTTAAGATTTTAGTTAGCAGTTTGTGAGGTATGCGAAAAAGTAACAGAATGTCATATAAGAGATACGAACTTATAATTTTTTCAAATTTTCTCCAATTCAAGAGTTTTTATTTTCATCAAATGAAAAAATATCATATTAAATTTCACTATTTTTCTTTTTATTTAAATATTCATCTCTTGCTTAAAGTATTTTAGTTATGGTAGTAACAAATTGTTAGTGTAAAAATATAAAATGAATTTTAAAGCACTTATTCTAATTCAAAAGCAAAGTTAGAATTAGGAGTACTTCTTAGCTTATTAAAAAAAACTAAGAAATAATTTGAAAACCTTATATTACTTACTAATCAAATATTGAAAATAATAAAATTAACAATTGCACAGAATATTCATTAAAATTAACACATGAAATTACCAACGCATCACGAAATAAAACTATTGTCTTTAGCACTTAACAATAATTTTTTCTCTGATTTAAACATCCGAAAAATTTTTAAGTCTTCCACATTTTAATTTATCCATAAATTAACTTACAGACTATCTCTCTGTTTGATTTATATCAGTGTTAAGTTATTCATATTAAAAAGTTCTCTGACAAAGTTCGAAAATTTTTAATATTTAAAATTATTACATTTTAAGATTCAGCTATAAAAATCATATGTACACCAGTTAATCTTAATTAAAAAATACTAAACTCATATATCAAGACTTCTTTCATCAACATTTTAAAATTTATTAAAATATAAGTTTTTATTAGAAAAAAAGTTTAACGGAATTTGTATTCATTTTGGTGGATAAGCTTTTAGTTTTTCCTCCTTGGGGAATATGACCAAAAGTTTACAACGGAAATAATTTATTTCATTATACATGTTGCTAACTATATATATAAAAAAAACTGAGAATTTCTTGCAAAAAAAAGGATATTTTATAAGCATAAGAAAATTTGTTACGCCTTTATTTTTCCTATTTATTAAATCAACTTGAAGTAGTTTTTAAAATTTAATAATAAAGGTAAATATTGTTTTGATAAAATTCTTTTAGAAAACTTTGAAAAACTTGAAGTGTTTACGTTTTGGAATTCTAAAAGTCTTTTCTCTATTCATTAAAAACCTTATTCAGAGTTTTCTTTAAAGATGTCATAAGGATTTAGTATTAAGTATTTCTTTTCTTCATAACTTTACATTATATCTGGGTCCTAAAAAATTAGTGAAAACTAATTAATGCTTTAAACTAAATTATGTATTATTCTGGAATATTTTGTTACTCAGTTTTCTATATTTTATCTGAAGGATAAGAGCTCGACTTTATAGCAAAGTCGGGCAAAAAGAATAATCAAAGTGAATAGAATTAATAGAGTCAACTCACTTTGGTAAGTCGAACCATTTACTGATTAAAAATTTGTTAATTAACTAAATCAAATCAATTGAACCGAATCAACTGATTTGAATCAGAGACTCAAGTTGGTGATTCGAATCACCAAATCAGTATACAACTATAATTTATAGTGTTACTTTTATTTAAATTTTGACCAAAGCGATTGCAATAGGACAAAGAAAAGGCAATATTTATGTTCAGTTCTTTAGAGCATGATTTTTAATATTTTGAAACAAAAATTAAAGTTAATTTAAAATGCAATTTTTCTATAACTTTAAATTAAGCTGGGAAGGCTCTGTGATTGAAGGTATTGAACTGCCATTGGTAAGGGCTGGTGTTTGATTCTTAGCAACGGCTTGAAGCCATCCATCTTAAAACTGATGGGTATCAGTTTGTTAAGACGGCAGTTTGTTTAAAAGACGGCACATGCTGATTACATTGCCACAATCATGACGGGGGGGGGGGGGGGAGACTCATGGTTCAGTCAAAGTTTAGAGCATTTTCCTTCCAATGAGGTGAATCGGGCTCGAATCCCGGCAATGGCTGGTAGATACGAAAATATCCTCAGTGGTAGACGGATCATGGGTTAGATTTGTGGATAATCTTCTTTTACGGCGAAGCAAAAGTGAAAACTATTTTTCTCGCAATTGATTTGTTAAAGGCATGTCAGCATAAGTTTTTAGTGGTCCAATGAAATCCGCGCCATTTTTAGTGATCCAATGAAATCCAATGCTCTTGCAACGTCATATAGTTGTATCTTTTTCAAGAAACATTGCTCTCCTTATATATCGAAATATGTTATAAAATCTAGGGTTCCAGTAAGACTACGAAACATACATGAACTAAATTTCTGGTAAACAAATTTAACTTTTAAAAGTTTTTATACTGATTTTAAAGTATAATTATATAATTTGATAATGAAATAAAACGGAACTATATGCATTCGCTCATGATTCTTTAAATCCTATACCGCAATGGTCTTCTGTGTGCTTGCAACGGGGTATAGGACAATTTTAGCCATTGAAACCAAAATTTACTCAAAAATTTCAATTAGATCGTTCGGGAGAGCCGTTTTAAAAAGCAAAATTTTTCACTAGTTGAGCTCTAGGCATTGTTTTAAATTAAACAAAAGTCGATCCTGCTTTTTTTTTTCTTCAAATATTAAAAAAAATCAATGATGTTTGAGGGAATAAAGATAGCACGTACTTCAATATTTAATAATTTTTATTTACTATCTCAGATAAATCCAATAACCAATGTTAACGCGATAGCATTAACGGACTACGTTACCACTCATCCTAAAGTTAACTGACATTATGTATTTATTTTATTTAGAGTCATTTTTAAGAAAGTGTTTATATGAAACTAAGTAATTGGAAATCGAAGGTAATTAAAATGAAAAAAAAAAAAAAACATAGTTACATACTGAAAAGTAAAATTAATGAAAAAAAATTATTAAAAAAGTAGTATATTAAAATATCGTATATTTAAAATTCGATTTCGTAGGAACTATTTCACCGGTTTTGCTCCACTTTTGTATCTATCATGCAAAGAATATTCTTTAAAGTGGCGAAACATTTTGTACCACACAGATCAAATTGTTTTCGACTGTTATTAAATAGAATAATAAAAATATAAAGCATTTTTCTTCTGATTTTTTTTAAAAAACAAAATCAAATTTATTTTTTGTATGAAATAATCTTTGAATAAAAAATATTTTATAATTGTGTGCAAAAAATCTTAATGCGCTTAAAAAGTTCTCGAAATATAGCAAAATATGAAAAAATTTAAATTAGCATTAAATGGTCTAAGCTTTGAATAGCTTTCCTAACAAAACTATGGGAATATTTCCCAGATTGCGCCTGACCTTATATTTTGGGGGTAAAAACTTCAAATTCCTAATAAAAACGGTATTTTTCTAAACGTCTATATAAAATTTCTGCTTCAATTATATAGATAAATATAAAGGTTTCATTAATCAAATTAATCTTCTTGGTCTATCATGCAATTTCACAAACATTGATGCAACGTAGTACCTTTATATCGATATTTAGATTACATGGTTACTTTACTTCCATGATTACATGCCAGCAAAGTCAATAAGCTGGTAAGTTGTATCTTTTTGATTCATTTGAACTATTCTTTTGTTGTAGTCAAGTTCAAAAAGTAATAATTTGATTTACAATATGGCTCACATTGCCCCATACCAGATTTTGTAGTAAATATCGAAAAAAATACTATTGTTTAAAAATGAGATAAAATTATTATCAAGCAATCTTGTGTAAAGACTACAACATATACATACTGCTACAAATTTCTAAAAATATGCATATATTTATAAATATTCTTTTGTTATTTGGCTAAATATCTTAGACGAACCTTACATAAGCAGTTTAGTTAGAGAATTTGTGAAAAGAAAAGTCGCGTAATTCTAAAGTAATTTAGAGAGAAAATAACATTCAATGCATTTCGTATGGAAAACTCGGTTTGTCTACATTTTTGCCGACTTGGCAATCATTTTTGGTGATTTTGCGATAATTGACGTTCATTTTGGCGACAAAATATGATAGTTATGGAAAATTCGAGTTTCGAAGTGATAGGACTAATATTGAAGGAGTTATACCAGAATTGTCTAGAATCATGCCTAAATTTCAGGGTTACCGTCACCAAGCCTATGTAAATAGAAGTGTGCCTCGCAGTGTAGAAGTAGATCACTAGTCTGTGACTGCAAAATTGTTCTGATCTGCGAGACTCCGGTGAATTCATTTACCTGTCTGAGATAGTGAAGTCTGTGTTTTGTGTGTTGCACTGATATTTAAGTACTAGATTTTGAGAACTAGAAATTGCTGATTAATTGGAAGATTTTACTAATAAATTTTTAGAATCTTAAAGACTGTTTTATTTACCACCAATCCACATAAACCACACACCCTTGTGCTCGGTACAATATATATATATATATATATCCTCTGAAAAAAAGAACTCACTGTATCATAAAGGTTGCATTAGATAACTACTGAAAAACAAAAGCAATGCAAATAAGTTTTTGGCTTAATAATCTAAATTCTTAAATGTGAGCAAAATATAACTAATAAGAATTATCTTCCGTAACAATTACCTCTTTTTGTTCTATTTGTCATTTATGCGTAAATGATCATTTTCTGTAATTAACTGCTTTCTGTATTCATTAAAGATCGGTCTTCATAATTAGGGTAATATTAAAAATAAAACTAAAATTTACTTTGATCAAGTTAATCGTCTTTTTTGCAAATGATCCCGGCCACGAAAATGAATAAATAGCTAAATTGCCCGGGCAAACATAAAGCAGCTTATTGTTCATAATATAGATTGTGTGATACTCAGTTTCGTGCAGCTAAAATATTCCGCAAAATATGATATTCAGCCTTAGGCTACACGTGAGAAAATAGGCTAATAAGTGTTGTAAAAAACTCTTTGCGGTTCTTTACTTTATCAAGCAAAATCTTTGACCTTTCTAGAAATACGAGCGCAAAATTGCGAATGACTTTGCGTGATCTCTGTGACTTGAAGACATTTTGACAGATTATTTGTCGCTAGTGCATGAGACATTTAAAAAAGTTACTTCACGAAGTAAATTGGACTAGTTTTAAGTAAAAAACCTTTATGGTTTGCCGGAAATTTAAAATGGGGAATAACATACTTAAGATTGTGATATGTTTTCTAACTTTTGTTAAAGCTATTTATCTTGTTTCCTTTTGAAAAATATGAAAAAAGTCACAAAAACACTAAAAATAGTTTTTTTAGCTATATATTTTGCTAATTTGTTTTGAGATTTAGTCACATAAATTAACTTTTTTTTTTGTCGAGGATAAGTTTTTAAATGTGGTTGAAAAGTTTTACTTTGGTTACACTAGTATGATTTTGGTTATTTATGGTTGACAACAAAAAGGTTTGAAGATATAAAGTACAAACAAAGGTTTGAAGATAATATAATCTTTACAATAAAAAATGGGAAGAAATAAGTGTTTTTTTTTTTTAAGGATTTTATGTCTTTAATCTTATCTTATATTATTTTTGTCAATGCTCGTCTTTAGAGTGATGTGTTTAAAATATTTTTCGTTACGCTAGTAAATAATTTTTAATTTTAAGAATTTAAATTCTTAACTTAAGAGTATATTAGTAACTTAAGAGCAAAATTATGAATGAGTTTGCGTGCTGTCTTTAACTTGAAAATTTTTTGACAAATTAATTGTCGCAAGTGCACGAGACATTAAAAAAAGGCATTTCATGAAGTAAATTGAAATAGTTTTAAGCCAAAACCTTTTATGAATTACCGGAAATATAAAAAGGGAAATGATAAGCTTAAGATTGTGATATATTTTGTTAAGGTATTTAAGGTATTTTTATTGTTTTCCTTTGAAAAACGTGAAAAAGTCACATAAGCACAAAAATAATTTTTTAGTTATAGTTTGGGAGTGTCTTTGCGATTTAGTCACATGAATATATTTTTTCTGGGTCGCAAATGTTTTTAATGCGTTTGAGCTATTTTACTTTGGCTAAGGTAATATATATTTTTAAATTCTTATAACTGTTTTTTTACACAAAAAATACGAACAGTGACTTGAAAGTGATATACATCTTTACATTAAACATTAAGAATACAGAAGCATTTTTTATAGTTAAATCTCGCCTACTCAGTAGATAGGAGACATGAAATTGCAATAAAAATAACATATAATACTTCACGCATTTATTAGAAACAGTTTAAGACAAATCTCACATATCAAGTGGTTGCATAAAATTTGTAAAGCAAAAATCCTCAGAATAGCAAAACGGAAACTAAATGAATTGAAAAACTAAATGGAAACGGATTGTCCCTGTTCTATGTAAACCTGAGAAATTCGAAGTAAAATGTGTTGATTGGGACCCTATGAGAAATAGAAGAAGAGGAAGACCTAAAAATATTTGGCGCAAGACGGCTATAGGTGGAAATTAAAACAATAAAAAAGACAGGGAGAGAGGCAAAATATCTGGCTGCAAATAGTGAGATGGAGCGATATGAGAGAAGTCCTGCGCTTTAATTCGGAGTGAAAAAAAATATGTATGTTAGTGTTTTTAATCTTATATCC
This sequence comes from Parasteatoda lunata, assembly GCA_949128135.1. NCBI lineage: Eukaryota > Metazoa > Arthropoda > Arachnida > Araneae > Theridiidae > Parasteatoda > Parasteatoda lunata. The sequence goes on along the minus strand of OX421976.1, from coordinate 39,996,405 downwards.
TTTTTGTCGTCGATGCCCGTTTGTGCAATACTGCGTTTAATGTATTTTTCTTCGGTTACGCTCAGAAAAATTTCTTCTTTGATAAAAAAAAAAAAGCTAAACATTGATTTGAAAGATTATATAAATGTTTGTTGTAAGCAATTGGGATATTATTAATATTCCCACAGTTGTGCTCTAGCCATATATAACATATAGTAGATTTCCTCCTGTTCATCCTTCTGTTCAGAGATATGAGAATGTATTCTTGGAAGATGTGTGCTTTGAAGAAAGCTGCTTTTTAAAGCAGAGAAATAAAAGCATTGCAAAACATCTCTTTTTGTATATTTTTCTGGTATTTATCTACCTTATTTTATGTTAATAATGACTAGAGCTCAAAATTTAAGTTTTTTCAACTAACTGTTTGAAATACTTCGAGAATATTTTTACGATATAGAAAATACTGAAAATTGCTTTCATAGCTGCAAAGTTTAGTTTAATATTGAATAGAAATTGCATTTTTGTGTGGGTTGCTTTTAATCCTTTCTGTACTAATTAGAAGACAAAATTCTCTACTAGAGCTCTGTTTTTGCTGACAATTCAAGTTTCAGTCGTTTCCTTACTGATAAAAGCAAACTTTGTTGCCATTTTGTCGTCAACGGTATCGTCAGTCACAATTTTAACCTCATTCTAAATAGCTTGAGTGGAGTTTTGGCCTGACTAGTTGCATATGTTTCCTATTTGTTGGAAGTAATATTTATTTCATTTTATTATCATTCAAAATTATGACTACTTTTACTCTACGCTGAAAAAAATATGGTTGAAACTACTAGAATATAGTAACATTTACCATGTTTCTGGCTCTACGTGAACATCTAAAATGCTCGATAATTTTTACCGAACCGTTTTAGTAATGATTTTGGTAAAATTAACAATAAAATATGGTTTTATAACATGCGATAAAATTTGGCAATTGGGTAAAACCTGTCAATAATATGTAATAAAATAGGATGTCATTACTTTAAAAAAATTCGAAATCAAATTTCGGTAAAAAGTACCAGCACTCAAATTATTGCTATTGCTTATCATAAAATTCATTTTTACAGGAACTTATTTCCGGAACAAAAATCGTAATTTTGACAGTAATAATTACCATATAATCATTGAATCACTCTAATTTAATAAATATTACTGTGAAAATCACGGTATAATATTTTATTGTAAAAATGGATTTTATGGTAAAATGAATATTACGGATGCTGCACCCAAATCGCCGGTACTTCAATCTGTAATTTGATTCGAAATTTTTTACAGTATAAACTCTTCATATGTTAAATGAGAAAATTTCAACAATGATTGAAATTTAATTGCAACACAATTGAATGTTTTTTTCCTGCGTCGGGGGGAAGTAATGTTTTAAATCTGAAATTGTATACACTTGTTTTCAATAGTTATAAGCGCGTTAGAACTTCAAGCGTAAACACAATTTCAGATCAAAAAAATGAACAGTTAATTTAGAGAATAGAGATTAAATTTTAGAGATATCGAATATAGTTAGATATTTTATGATATTTACGTGTTTACCAATGGAAAAATTAATAATGGCAAATTTCTTTCATCCTTTCTTATTAAAAGGTAAAAATTTCTGAATGAAAAATCGAAAATAAGTCACTGCATTTGGATGTTGTTGTTCTTTTTTTTGTTACAAAAAATCTTTAATAACATTTAAATTGCGCATTCAAGGTAGCAATTTTTGCAACTTTACTTTAAAACCTGTCGTTTGCTGGAATCTTGGCCATTCGCCACAGGAAGCGAATCGAAAGTTTTGCAGGACTTTAATGATCATTACCAAACAATGACATTAAATTTGGCACAAAATCAAAGCTATTACTGTGAATGAAGTTTAATAAGAAAATAGGCGCGTTAAATATATTATTTTCTTCACGAGGACACAGTAATTGGAGTTAGTGACATGAGGTAAGAGAGGGAAATATATTGAGTTATTCCTGATTCATTAATTATAAAATCTTTAAAATACTTTATATATAGCGGGGAGATTGATGTTAGCAATCAAAGAATTAAACAAAGAATTGAAACAATTCCTAATGTTTTAACTATATTGATCTACTGAAGTTATAAATGATATTTGTTTAGTTACACATTTTTTGTAAATACTCTAGAATAAAAACTTATTTAAATTGCTCAAAATTATTAACTTTAAATAATTAATATTGATTAAATATATTTTCTTCCTAGAAATTCAAGATTTGGATTTAATTATTTGAGATATAAGAGATATAGAATGTATGGATTTATTTTTAATTCATTTATGGCAGAACTTTTGAAATTTTTTTTTAATACTTGGAGAAGGACTGGCATATTACTATTCCAAATTTTAAGCTACACAGCTTTTAAATTCGATTAGAAATGTCAGTAGTTTACATTTCAGAAAATAAATTTAATGTTTAATTACAAACGACAAATAAACCGTTAAAACTTAAAATTAATTGAAGGAAATTTTCGGATCAAATATCGAGTAGCTCAATATAAAAGTTTTTCCTCTAAGTAAAGTTAAACAAGACAAATTTATACAACTTTAAAAAACATTTAGTTAATAGGATGTGCGATCATCTAATATTTCAAACTTTAAACTACTAATAGATAGTAATGATCAGTAATTATTAGTTAATTATTATTTATTAGTAGTTAAAAGTATTAAATTATTAATAAATAGTATATGATTTATTAGTAATTCAATACTTTTAAATCTTAAAGAATAAGAATATAATTATTAGTAGTGAAAAAAATGAACGATACACCCCACTTTCAGGGTTGATGACCCCCCTAATATAGTGCTATGGGATGAGCGCTTCATCTGAGCAAATGCTTCTTAAGATTTTGGGTTTTGATTTCTTTATAACTATGGTTGTATTTCAAATATCTGATGCTCATTTTGAAATCTGAAACAAATTTCAAGTGAATCATTGCAAAAAATTATAAAAAATTCACAAAAAAGAACATGCTCTCAACGTAACATAGTCTGGATTAAACAAATGCTTCTTAAAGATTTTGGGTATTCATTTCTGCATATCTATGTATATTTTTGAAAAAAAAAACTGACTTTTACTTTGTAATCACAAACAAGTTTCAAATGAATTCTTTATTTTCAAAAGATGCAAAAAATTTACAAATTGTCCTCCAATACATGTTAACTATAAATATACTCTTAAAGTAACATTTTTAGGAGTAAACAAATCCCTCTTAAAAATTTTGAATACTTATTTCTTGACACATATGGGTATTCTTGGATAAAATTGACGCTCACTTTGTAATCTGGGGAAAGTTTCAAATGAATTTCTCATTACAAAAAAATTATGAAAAAAATCACAATGTATCCTCCATTATGTTATCGATAAGTATGCTCATACCGAGAGTAAATAAATTCTTCTTAAAAATTGTGAGCACATATTGGTATTTTTGAAAAAAAGTGGCATTCACTTTGTTATTTGAAATTAGTTTCAAATTAATTCCTCATAGCATAAAATTATAAATAATTCGTAAAATGTCCTTCATTATGTTATTTAAATACGGGCTCTTAATGTAGCATTGTTCGAACTGAAAATTGCTTCTTAAAAATTGTGGGTATTTATTTCTTCGCATATATGGGTATTTTTTAAACATTAAACGCTTTCTTGGCCATGCCATCAAGTCACCATCTAAACCATACCCCGTTAAGTGCTTATATATTCTTTACATAATGGAGGCAATCATTTGAAACTTTTTTCAGACTACAAAGTAAGCGTCAATTTTATCAAAAGTCCATATAGATTAAAAAAATAAATGCCCAAAATTTTGAGGAAGCATTTGTTTAATCCAAACCATGCTACTTTGAGAGCATTAATATAGTTAACATAATGAAGGATAAATTGCAAATTTTTTGTAATTTTTCGCAATGAGGAATTCATTTTAAACTTGCTTCAGATTACTAAGTAAGCGTCAATTGTTTTCTCCAAAATCCCTATAAATTAGAATAAATAAATAAACACAATTTTTAAGAATTATTTCTTTAGTCCAAACCATGCTACGTTAAGATCATATATATATTTTATGCAATGAAAAATTCATTTTGAAACTTATTTCAAATTAAAAAGTGTGCTTTATTTTTTTCAAACTTACCAATATATTTCAAGAAATAAGTACTCATATTTTTAAGTTATGGATTATATTAGTATTTCATTATATTTTCAATGTATGTGTCATTTTATTTTATTTTATAACCGTCGTTGAACAGCCGACCCAATTTTTGGGTTTACGACTACTAATGCTAAACTCCGTTGCCTTGTAATTTTGAACCCAATCCAGAAGACAAGGGAAATCCTGGAACAAGTATTGGGAGAAATTTGTCTTCGTGGAAGACTTTTTGATGAAACTAACCCGCATTTACGTTACATAGAGAGGAAGAACACGAGAACCTCTCATGGATAGCCTGACGGCAAGGAGACTCTAACCCATGATCCGTCTACCACTGAGGATATTTCACGTCAGCACTGTGGTTGGTGCAAGCCGGATGTGGATTCATATAGATCAGCCATCGATGGGATTCGAACCCTTTCAACGCATTGGAAGGCGAACGTTCTATCCTCTGAGCTATCACGGCTCAATGTATGTGTAATTAGAGTTAATATGATTTTGCTGTTACAGCACAGAGCATCAAAATTATGTTTCAAGATATATTTGCAACCTTGAAAGTACATGACAACCATGTATTAAATACTCTCTGATGTATACTATCTCCTCCCTTCCTCATTCTAGTTTAAAATGTGAAATGCGAAGATTTGGATCAGAAACCTAAATCAAATGTGTTCAATAGAAATGTTTACACGTTATGTATTACATAAAATGTTTAATGTTTGATGAACTGATAGAAACTTATTTATGTCATTTTCTTATGTCACAGAAAGTTGTAGTACAGAGTTATTTCTCATAATTTTAGCAAAAAATTTGTATTGTCTATAGGTACTTGGGAACTTAACTTATCCTGTTATTATTGCATAGTTTAAAACTAAAGCATTGATAAGAAAAATGATAATTTCGCATATTTCTTTTAAAGAAAAAAAATAATATCTCGTTTTAGATTTTTTTAAAACTCATATTAATTAGCTTATTTAAATACAATGAAAAGAAATATAGAAATTAGCACCATAAAAGTTAAACAAATATTAAATTATTTCTTTTTTTTTTTGCATCGTAATGAAATATCCTTGACAAAGTGGGCATGAAAACAATATACCGTATGCAATATATGCGATATACAATATTATACAACTAGAATTTTTTCTAGAAAACGAGACCACCAATGAAATTAGAAAACCAATAAATATTTAAACAACCGTCAAAATAATAATGTTATTGTTTTATTTCGTTTATATTAACATAACGTAGCGTAACTTGTATATTAATATACGTCATATTAAATAAAAGTGCATTTCTTTCTGAAAAATTCTATTTTCATTTTACAAAATGCTTATTGGAGCCTATAAAAATGATCGTTATAGAAAAATAATCTTTCCATTGTTAATGATGTTCTTTCCATTGTAAAAATGTGAATTATGCATTGTATAAATTTCTCATTGAGTTGTATAGAATGATAATTTAAATTGTACAGAATACACATATCATTGTAAAAAAATACTATTTCCATTGTTAAGGATGTTATTTACATTGTAAAAATAATCGTTTTGCATTGTATAAACAGCTTATTGAATAGTACAGAATGATGTTTGCATGGTAAAAAACACACAATCCATACTAAAAAAATTTCTTCCTAGTGTAAGGAAAATGAACTACAGTTTTGCAGATTTTTTTTTATAATTTTAAATTCAGAGCGAATGTTTAATCACATTTGAATGTACTTTAAAATAGAACAGTAAATATTGTAGTACAAAAATTAAATAATTTAAAATAAAACTTCTTAAATATGTTCTTTACAATGTGAAAATTGCTACTCCTAACTAGAGTAAGTGTTGTCGATTGCTAAAACCATCCTGACTACCTAGAATAAGGCACGAAATGTGTCAATTGGGTTTTCTTTATAAGTAAGAAAGAGACAGACAGCAAAGAAAAGTTCTGGGCGTGTCTTTAATTTGTTCCAGTGTGATTTCGTGCAAAACCTGCCATTACGAGTTGACATTTACGCCTCTGACTTTATGAAGTTGGTGGTATAGGATTCTATTTGTCACAATTTTCATCAATAGGCCGAAATCGATAGTTGTGATGGATCTTTTTTTAAACTCGCAATAAATAATTAATTTTTATATCATTTTTTGAAAGTATAAAGGAGACAGAAATTTCATGCTAATTAGTGTTGGGAATGTGTTTATTAATTAAGATTGTTGCTACGATGAAAGTTCAATAAATTTATATGAAACAAGATATTACGAACTAATATTCATTTTGGGTATTAAATATTTAATCTTGAATTCTCTTTATAAAGTACGTGTTGTTTAAATAATAGTAAAAAAATGTAATTATGTTAGTTTTATAGTTTTAATTAAAGCACTATTGAGTGGCGAATTACGTTTTGGTTATTATTATTATTAAATTAGTGTTTTTTTATAATTAATTCATAAATACAAATACTTTTATGGTTTGAGGCAATATCAATTCAATTTCATGCAATATCAGCCGCGATGGCTCAGGGGATAGAGCGTTCGCCTTCAAATGAGGCGAACCGGTTTCGAATCCCAGTCGATACGAATTCCGCATCCGGCTTGCATCGACCACAGTGCTGACGTGAAATATCCTCAGTGGTAGACGGATCATGGGTTAGAGTCCTCTTGCAGTCAGGCTAACCGTGAGAGGTTCTCATGGTCTTAATCTCCATGTAACGCAAATACTGGTTAGCTCCATTAAAAACTCCTCCACAAAGGAAAAATTAACCATGGGAGGTTTTCGTGGTTTTCCTCTCCATGTAACGCAAATTCGGATTAGTTCCATTAAAAAGTCCTCCACGAAGGCAAATTTCTTCCAATACTTGATCCAGGAGTTCCCTTGTCTTCTAGATTGGGTTCAAAATTACAAGGCTATGGAGTTGAACATTGGTAGTCGTAAACCCAAAAAATTGGGTAGAATTTTCAACGACGGTTATAAAATACAAAATAAAAGTAAAATATAAATTCAAAGTGTTGATGTTTTAACTGCATGGAGTGTTGTGGGTATAAGCTATATTTTTCAAGAGGGTATAAACTATATTTTTTATTTTCCCATCGAATTGCTCACTCGTATTACTTTCAGATAAGACTTCTCAAAAATCTACTAGATAACAGCACATTATACAGAATTTCTTTTTTAAAGATAAGAATTGTGGTTTTTACCGCCAATTCTTTTAATTTGACCAATAATTATTTTCCCAAAACCCCTTTTTAAAATATTTGGACTTAAAATTTAAATAGTTAAAAAAATTAATTCAATTTCCTTACACAGCATGCAATGCATTTTCAAGCATCAACAGCACAGCTGTAAATTCTCCTTAAAAATAATTACACATTTTTAATAGATATTTCAATTAAAAAATTTTGAAAACTGATATTTGATTTTAAGGTAACTTGTTTATAAATTGAATAATTGGGAACCATAAAATCTAACTGAAACTAAAAAAGAAAATTTATTTTTACTCACTCACAATTTATTGTGATTCATTATATTGCATTGAATTCTGCATTTCATTTTATATTGATTTTATGTTACACAATATTTAAAAAAAATTAACGTTATAAAAAGTGCTTAGAGTCACCTATTAATTCTAATTCTAATATGTGAATGTAGTTTTTATAAAAATGCTCGACATTAATTCTTTATCAATCCTTTATCAAATATCGAATTGTTATCATTTTGTTACATTTTTAAGAGATTTTGTAAGTAAAATTTTCTTAATGCTATTCTAAGAACGCATATAAACCTGTAATTATTCACGAAATAAATATTTTTAATGGTCTTATACAATTTTATTCAATACATAATTCACTATGTAGGCAGAAAAGTAATATAAATTCAGTTAAAATATCAATTTACTGTAATCAACAAAGGCTTTACTTGCAACATTCTAAAATTGGTTTTCTTTTTTTTTTTTTAAAAAAAAAGGAGGGTAATTTTCTAAAAGAACAATTACGAGGCCGAAGCAGGGGCTTTTTGAAGCTGCTTATTACTTTCGAATGTCTTTTTAGGCATATTAAAGTGAAAGGTTCCATTTGCAAATCAGTTTTGTAGCTTTTGTGGAATTAAAGAGAAACTCTAATTTAATTTACAGTTTATACTTTAGAAGAAGTAGTAAATTATAAACTTTATTAAATTAAATGATGACATAAAAGAAAGCATATCTAAATAATATTCAACATATTACTGCAAAGAAAAAAAGAAAATTATAAATTTATAAACTTTTTTTAGTAACTGATTACCCTAGTTAAGATGAACTGTCGATTCATGAATACGCTGAATTATTGATTCAATCATTCTTATTTTTGTCATTTATTCAATCAGATGTTTGATTGAATAACTTATTTAGTGATTTTTTGACTGACTAGTTTACCCATTTGGAGATTCGCTCTCTCAAGGAGTTTTCAGCTCACTGATGTTAGAACTTTATTTCCAAAATTATGGCAAAATAACCTGTAACAGTTTATCCTTCAAATTAACCGTGAAGTTTTAAGATAAAGAACACTTTTTGCTTTTACGGTTTTGAAACCGTCTAGAACTAGTATGGTTAAGAAACCATAAATGCAAAACTATACAGCTCTTTAATCATTTAAGACAAGCATGGTTTCAAAATGATGAAAGTACTCGGCTTTTTGTATTAATCAGTCTTGTGGTGCTGCCATCTATGTATGAATGAAAAATCGTATTCTAATTGTCCAGGGTCACAAATTGGGGAGTACAGGATGAGGAAAACTCTTCATGTGCAGAGGGGAAGAGAGGAAACATTGTGGTGTCAATGCTGGGGCTTGAACCCCCATTCTATCTATCACGAGATTGATAGATTAGACCGCTCGGCTATAACTATGTACCCAGATGCAAGGAACTAAGAGAAACTAAGTGGATTTATAAGGCCCAGATAGTGCGATAAAATTCTGGTTGATTAACCGTATTAGTTGAAAGCAGTTAATAAACTGTTTTTCTCACAGTCAACAGTTTGAATATCATTTTATTTATGGTTATTTGATCATTTTGTTTGAACATCGTAAAATAACAATTTAATATATTGTTATTTAACCATTGTTTCTAAGAAATTAGTAACAGTGTTTGCCTATTTAGTGACTTATTAACTCAATGATATTTTGATTAAAATATTTTCCCATCACTAATTTTAAAATTTTCTTGTCTTCGTTTATTCCTGTTCTTCATCCATTCCTTCACTCACTCATTCTTTTCATTCCAGTAGATTTGCTTTAAGCTAAATACTGTGTTTTGTGACCATTTTCCTTTAATTTTGTCGTTTTTATTTTTGCGCCATACATAGGTTATAACGCTTTTTAGTTTAATTCGTTTAATTCATGGTAACTGGACCTTGTGACATGATACGTTTATACAAATGATACGTTTATACATGATACTTTTGTTATGGAAATTTTATAAATTCAATTAAATATATGTTTATTTTTTTTATTTTATTCTCTAACCATATAAAACAATAATCATACGGGAACTTAATTACAGGTAATAAAACAGTATACTTATTGACAAAAAATAAGAATTGATGCTTGTTAATTAAACGCTTGATTAATATTAAATAATGTAAACTGAATTCTAAATCCTCTCTCCTCTGAGTAAGATGGTTTCATAAGTTAAAAAAAAGAAAAAGAAATGACTGAAACTATTATCTCTGTATCTGTTAGTAACTTTGAACGATTACACGCTTATTAGTACAGTGTTAGAAATTTCTGCGAAAACATGTTTAAACAATTTATTTAACTTTTATTTTACTATATGAAAACAAAACTGTCAAGTAACGATACATAAGAATCAGATTATTAACTGCTTTTATCTAATATGGTTAAATAACCAGATTTTTTTTCGCACCAACTAGATCCACCTAATGAAGCCACTAAGTTTCTTGCAGCTGAGTACATATTATAACCGAGATGGTTAATTTGTCTATCTCATGACCGACAGCACAGGTGTTCGAGTCCCAGCGTTGACACCACAATATTTCCTCACTTCAACACAGGGACAGTTTCCCTCGTCCGGCCTATTATCTAAACCTAGCTCTTACGTCCAGTTAATTTACGTTTTTCACGTTACGTTACTAGCCTAACGTTTTACTCATGATCTATACAACGAAATAAGCTGTTCTTTATTTTAAATTACGTAAAAATATTTTCTTTAGAAAGAAGCATAGGATTTTTTGATATTTCTATTTTATATTAGTATTTTAATGAATATTTTTTAATGAAAAACATAACTTTTTGTTTTTAAGTTGCCGCCATTTTGGTAATTTTGCGAATATCAAAAAACCGCTACGCTACTTTTTAGATAATGTCTTTATGTTTCGGAAAATCTAAACAAAATCATTTTCCTATGTTTCAAGATTGCTAAATCCACGAGGCCAGTGAGGTGCTACTTTTTGATGACCAGCCACACACGGAGCTGCCACCAACTTATTTTTTATTATTTTGTAAAGGAAAAAATTTTAAAATAGACTTAAATTGAAGCTAAATAACATAAAAAAAACAAGGAATCTCTGCATTGTCTCTATTACTTAAAAAAATTCAAGAAAAACGTTCATATTTTACCATCTCAGGGTGGGGTCCCCCCTTAACTAATAATGAAGAAATAAATATTCGGTGATAATGTACTTTCTTATGAATTGCTCATACTTATAACAAGGAAAAGTATTAAGCAAATATGTACTTTGACTTCAACGAACCTATTTTTTATGCATTGAGTTGGAACAGAAACAGTGAGAATATAGTAAAATGGCTCTTTGAAATCCCCAAAATCTTTCTTACCGAAGTCTTTTATCTTTTTTATCTTTTGTTTTTTTACCAAAGCGCTTCGGTAGTGGTTTTGGTAAAATTAACAATAAAATATGTTTTTTTTTGTCATATAAATTATTTTTAAACTATATATAACGGAATAAATGAAATATTAAATTAGGTAAAATTTGCTGACATATAAAAATTTATCATGATGCCTTACAGCATGGCATAAAAACTACTTATTTGGTTAAATTTGCTTTTAAGTTTTGTAATTATTACTAAATGTGTAGTAATGTGTCACGGTGGGGCCGCATGTTGGAAGAGTAAGTAAAGTCACTGAATTTGAACTAATTTGAATGGCATTGATTGCTTTTTCTTTTCTTTTAAGAAATTAAATGAAAACACAGGATAGAAAACAAATAAATTAAAGTATGCAAGTTAGTACTTCCACGTTCAAATGGATTCTTACAATGGTAAATTGTTGAATCTGAGAAAGATTTATTATTATAATTTTAAAAACCAGAATTTTTGGTAAACAGTTGCCATACAAACGGAAAAAAATTGCCAAATGAATGGCTACCATACATTTTGGTTTTCTTAACCAGAATTAAATATTTTGCTAAAAATGTCAATACTAAACAGTATGATAATTTTAAAAGAATTTTTTTTTACCGTGATTGATGTAAAATGGTCTACAAGTACTTATCGTTCTTTCAAATATTAAGTTTCCCATCATAGACAACGCGATAAAATAAGTTTAAATGTTTCTTAGTCACTGTCTAGTATGTTGTTAGCAACTGATTATAATTGCGTTACCTGATAGTTTTATTTTTATACTTTCTATATCAATTTTGGTGTTTATTATATGACTTTATACGAAATCTGGCGGTTGCTTGATTTATTTCCCTATTTGCGTTTTTTCTCTCTCTTAGTTATACTTTTAAAACTGATTTTTCTCGAAATTATTAACTTTACATTATCAAGCATTTTTATTATTAATCTTTAATGATTATTTAATTTGTGAAACTTAGGAGAAATAATAATAATAAAAATAAATTATTTACGAGTAGGAGTTTCTTATAAAAAAATGAGACTTTGATTTTCACATAAAAAAGAAAAAAATACTATTTTGTTATTAATACTATAATCTAAATCCTAAAATAATGATTATATTAAAATTTTTTGCCTGTGTTACTGTAAAATATTTTCCTTAGATGTTTTGAGACTTTTATGGATTTTAAAGATTTATTTCTATTTCCATGCATTTTCCATATATATGTATTTACATATATATGTATTTACTTATTCATGAAGTATTGATAGAACTAAGATCTTTTCTTATTATTTTTTTTTTACTTTCTTCAGTTTTTCAGACTATTTTATATTGTGAGAACTTTGCCACTTGGCTATAGGGCAAGTGTCAAGAAAAAAACAATTTTTGCTTCTTTTGTATTCGATATCCGTCGAATGATCGATTCCTTTCGGTCTTAACTTCATACTTAGAGAAAATGAAAAAGAATAAGAAATAATGATAAATAAAAAAAATGCAATATGAATGTAGAAATTCATATTTCGGAATGAAAATTATTTTTAACGCATGTGACACTGAAAACAGATATATGCATGCAAAATGTATAAATACGTAAAAATATTTGACCCTCGGGTATAAGCTTTGATACTTCCATGAAAAAGGTTTGAATTGATTTTAAGCAGTCTTGGAAACGAGATAAATGAAAGTTTTGGATAGAGTTTGGAAAGATGATCGATTTTTTAATTCCCAAAGCGAAAAGGATTAAAATAGTCAACAAACATTTCGAAAATGTTGCAAATTGGAAAAATATTTAGAAGTTTTCAGTTTTCATTATTTTGCTACAACTATGTAAAGCAATGACATTTTTAAAACATTTAAAAAATGCTTTCGCTTCTTTAAAAAATTTAAAATTGCAGCTTAAATAGTAGTTTTTTTGAGATGATTTCAAACGTAATTTTATGAGACGCTAGTTAAACTGGGCAATCAATTAATTCATTATGAAATCAATGCAAAATGTTGCAAATTCTTAATGAAGTCAATGCGTAACATTACCAATTTCTAATGAAATCAATGAGCAATGTAATCGATTCAATTAATGATTAAATCAATGCATTTAACATGAATATGAAAGATAAGTAGCTGAAGAGGCTATGGAATTTTTGTTAAGCAAACTCACTGTTTAAGAAAGTGTTCTGTGCAGTGAGCCCACCATTTAACATCTTAAATAACTTTTGATACAATTGTAGGATTTTCACGTAAAGGGACTTAATCTTTATGGCGAGAGGGTCTAACCTTATAATTTGCCTTAACTATAATTTAATTTACAAAATCAGAGACATAAACTAACTTTTTATGAATAAACACGTCTTTCTTTCAATGTATTCGAATTCTCGATTCTCAAAATGAGGGACGTAGTAGAAATCTGTAAAATATGGACCTAATAGTTTAGGCAATAGAGCAATCGAAAATGCGGACCCCTTAATGTTAATTTAACTTTTTGCACATTTCGACACATCTCGAGAGATTTTTATAAGTGATTAGAAACATCATGTTTCGATAAGAAAATACTATCACTAGTGCAAAGAAACTAATTGCTAAACTTATTTTGATTTTCTTGAATATGTTGAGTTTCTTGAATTGATCTTATATAATTGATAGATAATATTTTTTCATTATGTTTTCGCTACTATAATTTTATAAATGTTCAATAGAAATGAAATATAGAACAAGTAAAAATTTAAAAGAATATTTAAAAGAAGGTTTAAAATTTTTTCCAAAATTATTTAATGTTTTATTTTGATCAAGCCACATATAGCATATTAATTCCCACTAGAGTTTATAAATATATGTTTAAAAGTCTAAATTATTTACAGGAAAGGATACGTAAAGATTTTATGTTAAACTAGTTTGAAATTTATGCTCATAATATCAGCAATCACGCTGTATTTAAAGTAAAATAAAATATTTTGAATACTAAAGGGGATCAGCATAAAAATATGTCACAATCTTTCTTTTTTCAAAAGTTGTCTTGTGAGACATGATACACAATGTTACAAGAGTAAATTACAACTTGCAGACAGTGCATTTGGTACTCTTTTTGTTTTAGATCTTGTAAAGGTGGGAAAACATGTTGCGTAAGCTAATTTTTATTTTTACTTGGCATCATAATTTAGAAGGAAATTATTAGGATAAAAATTATCACACAAATAATTTCCCTTTTTTAAACTTTTTACCAAATTTTTTTTTTTAGTTTCATTTTAACAATTCTAATTTGATCTTTAAAATTTTGTTTTTTATATTTCCATATTTCATAAAAAATATTTTGAATGACGTAATATTGAATGTTTGCCAAAAATTCAATCCAGTTAAGATATTTAAAAAACATATCTATTGATATTTAAGCAAAATTGTGTTTTGAAAAATGAAAAACCAATACGAAAAAGTATTAAAATCCGTATCAGCTCTGCGGCAGACTTCGGAAAAAATGGTGCCTTCCGTAGCTTAATCTTGATCGTGAAATCACCACTACCATCAGCAGATTGCGGACGGGGCACATGAGAGGTATGAAGATCATGCCCGACGGCTCTAGAACCTACGCAGATTGCAGGCACTGCCCGGGTGCTCAGCTGGATCCGAAGCATCTCTTCAACTGTGTCTCTGTTGCCTCGACTCTCCTCAATATCGACCTCAACTGCTGCCATGACACCCTTTATTCCGAAAAAGTCGGAGATGTGGCCAGGGCTGTGCTACATGCCTTCGGTCTGATTTGATTGTACTTTTTCTGCAATTGTCAAACGACAACAACAACATTAAAATCCGTGACATAAGTTCATTAACATTAATATTAACCAAGATAAAGAAATAACTGAATACATTGATCAATTCATTTTAAACTTGTTTCCACAATGTTTTCAAAAACTCTAATTTAAAATTTTCTGTGTACTTCAATGCTGATTTTTCCTTTTTTTTTTTTTTTTTTTTTTTTTTTTTTTTTTGCAATTAAATTTTTGAAAAAAAAAGCTGATCCTAAACATTGGTAATTTCTTCCAAAATTTTGACCAATTTGTATCAACATAAAGACTCGCCAATTTATTTCTGGTCTCAAAATATCTTATAAAATTGTTTCGTAGCTATGGAAAATGTGAAACTTTGTTGCAGGTGTTAGCTCGATAATATTTTCTTTTTTCTTCAGGAAAAAAACTTGTTTATTTTTCAATAAATAGCAAGAATATTTGATACAATTTCCTTCATTTAAGGCTCCGGGCAAGTTATTTTGTATTTATAAATAAGTTATAGATATAAGAAACGCAAAAACATTTTTAAAGGTAGAACATTGCCGTTAAAAGTTGAATTATAAATTCTTTTTTTAATAGTCAATATAGAATTACGTGTAATCAAAATATAACAATATAGAATTAATATAAATTTAGTAAGAGGATAAACTTTATGGTTCGAATAATTAATATGAAGGAAAAATTAATTGTTCGTGTCTGTTAATTAATAAACTTTTTTTCAGAATTCATTTTTAGAAACAATATTTTCGAAAACTCTATTTAAATTTCATCTAAGTGCTTCAAAGCAGTTTTTCCAATACTTCGTAGTTTAATTTTTTGAGAAGAAAGTTGTTGCCAAAACTATAACTATCGGAAATTTCTTCTAAAAGTTCGAACGATTTGTATCATAAAGTCTCGCTAACTTATTTTTTGTCTTAAAATATCTTATGAGATTGTAATCTATCCCAATTCCGTATTAAAACTTTTATGGAAATATGAAACTAAGTAACGTGTCTACTTTGGGTTTTTTTTCTGAAAAAATAAAACTTGTTTACTTTTTTCTTAAGATAAATAGCAAGCCCAGATCTTCAGATACAGTTTCCTCCATTTAATGCTTTGGGCGAAGTATTTTGTATTTATGGAGAAGTTATTTATGGATATGAGGAACGCGAAACCTCTTTTAAAGGTAGGAAACTACCGTTAAAAGATCATAAAAAATAGCCGCCCAGAAAACCGGAAAAAATAGCTTCCAAAAGTAGCAAATATCCGGAAAGTTGGAATCCTCCATTTCCGTCAAATCCAAACCGAATTTCACATCAATTCAAGTGAAAGGTAAAGGTTTTACTTCACACACTTTCGAATTTCCCTCTTCTATTCGTCGGGTAGGATTTCGTAATTGCCAGAAAAAGGATTTTATACTTTTGTAACTCCCTAAACTTATGATATCCATTGTATGATTCATTTTTTATATACATGTTGAGAGATCTATAAAAAATAAATGGGTTGATAGAAAATAGGTTTTCAGGTAAAAAGTGTGATAGATTGATGTTATTGTTGGCAGTTTTATAAATGTTTAAAGTATGATTTAATATTTTATATAATATATAAAATTTATACGGATATAGCTTACAGTACTCGATGTATGACTCATTTTTTATATAAAGGTTGCGAGATTTATAAAAAATAAATAGGTAGATGGAAAGGAAGCTTTAAACGAAAAAATTTTATAGATTGTTGTTATTGTTAGCAAGTTGTATAAATGTTTAAAGTATGACGAATTTTTTTCTTTATTATTTAAATAATTATTTTAAATAACTTATGATACCCAATGTATGACTCATTTTTATATACATGTTAAGAGATTGATAAAAAATAAATGAATAATAAATTGATAAAATAGAGATTTTCAGATGAAAAGTATTACATACTGTGAACTAATTTTATAGTTGTTTAAAGTAAAATTCAATTTTTATTTGTGTTATTTAATAAAATTTATATGGATATAACTTATGATACCTTATGTCTGATTCGTGTTTTGCGGGATTTATTGAATTTGCGTAATAAGGATAAATTGAAAAGCTTACCGACGCATAGTTTTCTCAGTATATTTTTAGCTTATTATTTATAAGTTTTAAGGCATGCCTAAAATCTATATTATATATTACATTATTTATAAAAATTTTGTATAATCAATCAAATACTCATTAAATTTATAATATCTGATTTATTACATTTTTTCAATGCAAATGTTGTATAAAATATTGCTTCATAGGAAAAGAATCTTCAGGTGAAAAGCTTTAAAATATGGTTTTTACAATTTATAACAATTTAACAATTTAAGGTGTGACTCAAAATAACTGTAATAGCTTATGACATACATACATACACACACACATATATATATATATATATATATATATATATATATATATATATATATATATATATATATATATATATATATATATATATATATATATATATATATATATATATATATATATATATATATATATATATATATATATATATATATATATTAAACTTGCTGTTAAATACTAAGCTCTATATATTGAAACTATAATTAAAGATCGCTTTTTAATTTAAATGAATTAATAAACTTTATTAAGTAAAGGTGACCATATATACATATTTATCTTTATTCATAAGCAAACCCCACGTTAAACTCTCTATTTCATAAAATTTGAAATTTTCATTCTATTAAGTTGACAAACAATTCATATCAATCAATAGCAATTAAGTTTTACATTACAAGAAACTATATTGTTCCCTTTCTATTATTTTAGTTTCAATAAGTTACTTCTTAAAATTGGAAATGTACCTTTATAATGTTTGTTCTTTTATAATGTTTTATAATGTTCTTTTATAAGTCTTTTTATAATGTTTCTTCTGACCATATGATTTTAGAACTTTAAACTTATTTTAAGGGAAATGCAATTATTTTTTTCTCATCAAGTCGTCATGGGTTGCCATGCATTTCAACTTAATACCTAACTCTTGCTTAAAATATATTTTGACAGAAAACTATAAATTATTTTGACAGAGAACTGAAATTTTTGCATTGTACATTTTTATAAATATAGATATAAAAAAAAACTACAATATTTAAGAAGGCTATTTATAAAGAGTTAAAGGAAGCAAAGTAGGGCATTATTTAACATATTTCTTTGCTGAAAAGGGAATAGCGTCAGATTCTAATAAGAATTTACTAAAAAAATTCAACTAGTATATTCATTACAAATAAATAGTGAAATATGAAAACTAGGAGACTTAATAATTTTTTCTCTAATGAAAAATGAATACATTTCAAAAAATTTATGTATTACGCATTGTTAGAAATTTTTTTGAATAAATGTTTTAGTGACAATTTATTTAATTGTTATTTTACCATATTCAAACAAAATCGTCAAATAGCCATAAATAATATATGGTATTTAAACTGTTAACTGTAAGAAAACCAGCTTATTAACTGCTTTCACCTAATACGGTTAAACAACCAGAATTTTAGCGCAACAACTTCAAAACCACTTAGTTTCATACAGGCTGGGTACATATTATAGTTAAGTGGGCTAATCTGTCAATCTTATGAACGATAGTATAGGGATTCGAGTGCAGTGATGACACTACAACATTTACTCCATTCCTTTCTACACATGAAAATTTCCAGTGTCTTCTACTCCTCCATTTTGCTTCTTGGACTGTTAAAAGGCGATACTCTCATTCTCGCATAAATGGCAGCTCCATAAAGCTGCTTAACACACAAAAGATCTAGAATATCCTATCTGGTTACGATAGGGGAAACGATCATTTAAACTAATTAAATCACTGCCTACCACAAAAGGGTAGCACAAATTAAAAAATTTTTTACGGTTTTAGAACCATTTTAGTTGTAAATGGTAAAAAACCGTAATTTTGGTATTCATAGTTTTTTAACTATACTAAATGTATACGGTTTCAAAATCGTAAATTTCAAAAATGTTCTTAACTCTAAACCTTACTGTTAATTGGATGGACAGACTGCTGTTGGTTATTTAACCATAATTTTAGAATGAAATTTCCAATAGTATACTGAGCACTTGTGGTCTCAACCGTATTTTTCCGTCGACTATCCTGACTTCAGTAATTTAACTAGTTTCTTTCTAATCGTAAATATTTAAAATTTAAAATAATCAAAAAAAATCTCTGCAAGAAAATCCCTCTTGTTCTCTATTCCTATAGGGTTCATAAAATGGTTACTCGTTTACGGCCCTTTAAACTAATGTTTTTGAATATTTATCCAATAAAAAGTTGCTAATTACTGAATTAAGAAGAAAAATAAATGCTGTTAAACTATGAAGAATCATTATCGAAATAAGGCAGGCTTAAAATAATTAAACAATAATTATTATCTGATGAAGTTAAAACGTGATCATCTAAAAATCTTTTAGCATTTTTGTTTTAATTTATTTTCACACACCTAACAAATGATTTCTATTTTTTCCTCATCTTTATCTTTAACCTTAATAATGTGTTAAGTTTAAACTTTTGAATATTTTCTTTAACAGAAATATTGAATTTTTATCTTTATGTCTAAATTATAGTTATTTTTTATTAACAAGGATTTTGAAAATGAATTTTAAGGACAGTGGTTACGAAACTTCTTGCATGGCCTTAATTAAGGACGGAATTCCCGGGTATTGTTTTCTGAGACCAATGTATTATTTTAT
The DNA here is from genome assembly GCA_949128135.1 of Parasteatoda lunata. Classification (NCBI taxonomy): domain Eukaryota; kingdom Metazoa; phylum Arthropoda; class Arachnida; order Araneae; family Theridiidae; genus Parasteatoda; species Parasteatoda lunata. Next base: position 39,976,928 of record OX421976.1, on the reverse strand, counting down.
TTAAATCATTTTCTGAGACGTAAATATTTTAATCAGTAGACAGATCAGGAGTTAAAATCCCATTGTCGTCGGGCAAACCGTGGAGGATTTTCGTAGTTTTCTTTTTCATGTAACACAAATGCGGGTTAGTTCCATCAAATATTCCACCCAGAAGGCTAGTTTTTCCAATTCTTTATCCATGAGTTTCCGTGTCTTACGAGTTCGGTTCAAAATTACAATGCTATGGAGTTGAACATTGATAGTAGTAAACTCAGAATTTATTCGACTGTGATACGCCGGTTATAAAATAAAATAAAATAAAAAATATTTTCTGGAGTTAAGGAATTCTTGATTCAATTTCAATACTGTTTTTTATTTTATTATTTATTTTAATTTCATTATTGTTTGTTTATTATGATTTAATTTTAATACCATTCTCGGATTGTTTATTTAATATAAAAGCAGTATATTTTTATTAATATTTGGTGATCTATAAATTGCTGACAATTTTTCTTAGGAAAACAGTTTTTTTTTCCATGAAGTTTAAAATTAGTTTCGAAGATCGTAATTAGTCATCTCTGTTATCACGGATAACAGAGAAAAACTGTGAAACAAATGTTTTTAAAATTAACACCATTTGTAGCAAACTTGTGGAACAGTTTGAAAACAAAATTTATAGACATTTTGGAAATAGTTTAACTATAATAATATGACATGCAGCAGAAAACATTATTTTAGTGTTTTTTTTTCTATTTAACAGCACAGTCTTTTAAAGAACTTTATAACTCTTTTTAAAAATTAGAGTAATTCCCCAAATTAATGAGCATGTGGAAGGTAATCGTATATACTCGTATCTATCTCTTTAATATTTACTTCAATTGATTTTTTAAATCGACGCTCATTTCCTTACTCTCGATAAATTGAGAAAATTGTTTGAGACAATAATTTAGATTAAATATCAAATAAATTTCACTAGCATAAATAAGACATCCACTCATGAAAAAAAAATGAAAACTATGTAAATATTACAGTCAAAAATCTGTGCAACTCATTATAATGAAATACATTACTATGCATAAATAACGCAGAATAAAGAAAGCTTTCTTAGACGCCTAAAATATAAAAGAGCATTTTTCAATTAATAGAATATTTCTGGAAGAGTAGTTTAGTTTCTCATTAAATCAGAAAATAATTTAATTGGAAAAAATACAATATTACAAGGTAAATGAATCCAAAACTGAGATCTTATGCAAGAATGCATTTCACATGTTTCATAAGCTGAAATGCAACCAAACTTCTGAATAATTCAATAAAAAACATAAAATATTCTTGTAAGAGGAAGGAGCTGTCTTGCCGTTCGAAACTTTCCGCATGGTGCTATGTTATTATTGAGAAGAAAATTTTCCTTACTGTGCTTTTGTGAACAAGCCAAAGAAGCTCTCAAGCGGAAGTAGAAACACCTGGGCTGATTCTTTTTGTAGCATTTATTTCCATTAAGCAAATCCGAGTGAATAGAAGTTGTTTTTACAAATGGGGATTGTTCAAAAATTGGATGGTAAAACTTTTAAACTTCAGTTCAGAAACGTTAAAGTGAATAAAAAAGTAATCTTTTTAGGGAGGGGAGTATATTTAATTCAATATTTGTGATTTTTATTTTCGTCTTTCAAGAAAATTTTCATTTTAAACACTTTTATTTAACTGTCTGTATTGTAATTATTCGTTCATTTTTTACACTTTTTAGCAATTTCAAATCGTAATAGTTTTCATTGAAAAATGGTATATTATCATAAAGAATATTTTTTTTTACAGAATTTTAAGCTTCTTAAATAAGACATGATTAAAATACATATAAATTATAAAAGTATTTATGTACATTGAGGAATCAATTACCAGAATATGGTAACTACCAGTAACTACCTAAATATGGTAACTAACTGAATACTAAAATATGATAAAATTTACCTTGTTTCTGGCTCCATGAGAACACCAAAAAACACCGTAATTTTTTACTAAAGTGATATTGATTTTGATAAATTAACAACAAAATATTATTTTGTAATATGTGTTAAAATTTTGTAAAAGTGGTAAAATTTGGTAATTTTATCTTGATACCTTAGAGCATGGTCTAAACATCATTCGTTGGGTGCAATTTATTTTCTCATTTTTTTTTTTACAAAATGTGTTGTAATATGATCTATATTTCTGAAAACCAAAAAGAATTTCCAGTAAACCGTTACCATATGTACGAAAAAATCACCAAATGTATGATTTAAATACCGTAAATTTTGGTTCTTATTATAAGAATTTTGTTCTTTTTACCTGAAATGTCATTACCATTTAGAAAGGTAATCTTATAATAGATTTTTCTCTGTGTACTAGCATTTTAAAAATATAATTTTATTTGAAATAACTAAATGCAAATTAAAGGCAAATATTTGAGTAATTTCCAGTGTTAAATGAAAAGATACATAGAATAAAAAATTCGAATATTTCAAATATATCTAAACAAATTTTAGTTCCTACTGGAATAATCTTAAATAAATTATAATCTTAAATAATTTAAAAATACAGTTATTAAATAAATTAGTAGTCGAGCTCTTTAATAAATTCCATTACTCATCAAAACATGGAAAAAAAAGAGAATACTCAAAACTTGTTGCAAATTTTTATGTAAGTGAAGCTTTATTGTATTGTCATTCAAATTCCAGTGGAGGGAACAGCAAAAAAATGGTAATCCCTAAATAATTACCGTTCGCTTATGATTGAAAAGCCTTACAGTTCAAATTCTGACTCTCTATCACAGTGAAGCGATAAAAATAAACTTCTCATTATTCTTTCATTTTTTCAGGTATTAAAGAGATAAAACTAAATCATTACTTTTATGAAAAATGAAGCAAAAAAGGTAGCATGGGACACGCCCCAGTAATTTTTATTATCAGTTTGAGCATTTTCTTCCTGCTTTGTCATTTTTCGTTTTATCTTTTATTTATCAAAAGGATTATTACATTAAAAAATAAATATTTTACAGGTATGCTCTTTAATGAGGATTTATTGAAAATTCTGACTGCAATTTACCAGTTGAGGTTAAAAATATTGATCCTGTCAAAACTCTGGCACTTTGCTTTAATAAAAAACAACATAAGAATTAATAACATTTTGCTTTTACATCTTACCCAAGGATTTGGGTAAGATGCAACAGGAAATAAAATTTTCATATAAAAAATATGAAATTAACATACTTGTTGCAACATGACAGGCTTGAATGACATTTTGAATTACATTTCATTAAATTTTTTCCATGTAAATTTCATTAAATTCCTCCATTTCTATGTAGCACAGTAAAAAAATAATTTTTGTTATTAGTCAAAAGTCACGAGCCTTGCCAAGTGAAATTTGAAACGAATCGGAGATGTATTTTATACTTTGCCGGTTTCTCATTTGGCAATCTATGGAATGCCTAGGAAATGTGTGAAATATAAATCATTTCATACTTTGCCGGCTAATTTCAGGCATTCTATACAAAGCCTAGTCATTCTATACAATGCCGGATTTCATACTTTGCCGATAACATATATATTATATAACAGTTCATTTAGATACCAGTTCGCTTGGAGTCTTTCTAATATGTATGCATAAATAATGAATTATTTATTCATATTTTTAGAATAGGAATTTAAAATTTCAATATAAATTGAAAAGTTTTGTGCTTTAAAAAAAAGTATGGTTAAAACTATAAGAATATGGTAAAATTTACCGTTTTTTGAGGCCTTTATTTAGAAAAAAGCTCGAAAATTTTTACCTAAGTGCTTTGGTAGTGATTTTGATAAAATTGATTGTAAAATATTTTATATAAAATGTGTTGAAAATTGGTCAATGTGGCTAATTTATCATGCCTTAGAGCGTAGTATAAAATTCATATATTCCATTAAATTTACCTTTCAGTTTTTCAACTGTTACTAAATGTAGTTAAAAGAATTAAAATTTTAAAAACTAGAATTTCCGCTAAACCATTACCCATAAGAATGGAAATACCACAAATTTTGATTTTATAACCATTTTATTCCCTTTCCTTTCCTTTCTTTTTATCGGAAGCCATTCTCCCATACAGTTCTGTAAATTAACCAAACTTCTTTTCCACCTTACATTCCCATTTTAATTTTTAATGAGATATCATGTCGATTAAATGCTGCAAAAATAGTTTTTTTTGGTAAAAAATATAATAGCATCAAATTTTATTATTTAATTACATAGTTAAAGCTTAAAAAAATAACAAAGAAATTTTGTTCCGAACATTCTGAATTTCATAAAGCAAACTGACATTATTTTGCTTTTCTTAGATTTCAGGATTGTTTAGATTCTCGTTTTGTTAAAAAAGTGAACCACCTCTATTAAAAGGTTCTTCCTTGCTTTAGCTTAATTTAAAAAAAAATCCATCTTAACTTCAATTGTTACTTATAAAAAAGATGCGAAAAATATGTTACTCAGAAAAAAATATGAGAAACTTCTTTAGAAAAAATCCTTTTTGGACGGTAACAATTTAACCTCTTATTATAGTAAGCTACATAAATCACATCATACTAAATACTATTTAAAAGTATAATTTACCTCGTTGCTTTTTGAAAGAACAGTAGTTTTTTTTGTATTTAATCTTAAAACAAAGATTACATAGTTTTGTTCTTCGAAGAAAATCAAGAGATGAGTTTGAAAATGACGCATCGTGCATATATTCTTTCCCAGTTCGGACAACAAAAAATAGTAAACGTATGATTTATGAACGTTGCGTTTCTTTAATATTCAGCCCGTTTTTTGAATATATTTTGCTTCTCAAGATAAAGGAATACTTTACATAAAAGAGCTGGTACAGATGAACATTCTTGTTTTTGAGAATAAAGAAACGGGTAAACACATTAGATTTCTCTCAATACCAGATACATATTTCTTTATATATTTTTTGATATTTAGCCCGTGGAACAACGATTTGTCGGGTACGACAATAACAACTGTGCTCTCTTACATGCTGAAAAAAGTGTTAAAATATGTAAATTATGTAGAGATGAAAATCCACTTTTTTATTTACCTCACAATAAAAGAAAAGAGGTCCTATTTTACAAAAACATCTGTAGTATAATTGAAGACTAAAGATAGAGAACTTTTTAAGTTCAAAATAGAACATTGTTAAAGAGAGCGGAAAAACAATAATACCAGACTTCCGGCACTAACAGCGTTTTCAATTTCACTCCTTATGGATTTTTTGGCTATGGAGTAATGCTATTTGGTCTTTTATATATTTTTTTAATAAAAGACTAGCGTCTCGCTTTAGAAAAAATCTCAGGGAAAAATAAGGATCAAAAATGTAAACCATTGTATTTCCAATAGAGAAAATTCTTCAGAAGGAAAAATTACCTTTAGTTTTACTACTTACAGAGTAATCCTTCTGAATCTGGTAAATTATCTCCATCTTTACCGTCTTTGTTACTAAGCTTTTTTCTGTTTCGCAACTTTTTCTTAAGTTTTTATGCATTTTTACAAGTAAATATTAGAAGAAAGGATTTAAAACAGTCCTGCCTCCAAACAAAGAGTTTCCTAATAATGAATATAACAAAATCTACATATTATTGGTACCAAATGTAATTTCCAAGTAAAATTGCAACACATGTAAATTTAATTAGAATGTATATAAAACGAATGAGTATATATCACAGGTTTAACAACATGTATATGCTGTGCATTTCTAAAATTATTTTTTTAAAAATAATATCATCATACATATACAATATATAAGCATTGTAAATAAGTTCGGGCTCGGTTTTGGAAGTCTGAGTCTACCCGAGTCCGAAGAATTTTTATCCAAGGCCAGACTGTTAGAATTTACATTCTAAAATTATGGTAAAATGATCGGCAACAGTATACTATTTCGATTAGTCGTAAAATTTACGGTAAAGAAATTTTTTTCCCTTTAGGTTTTTGTATCCGCAGGTATACGTATGACGAAAGCCTCATTTTGTGGTTTCGCCTCTCGGCCTTTCATGTCTAAACAAGAAAATTAGTGATTAAAAGCTTATTATAACTAACTTATTAATACGACACGAAGAGAGAAATATAGAATAGAATAGGAAATTTTATCATGAATCTGAGCCCACCCGAGTCCGAAACCTTTTTTTCAGTAAACGAGCCTGAGCTAAAACTGAGCCTTTCTCATTTCTAATAAGTATCCAATAATTAAGCTCCAATTTGAATCCGAAAGGAACTACCAAAGCACATCCGAGGATTCCAACTCGAACTTACTTCGAGTTTATTTAATGAGGGGTAGGTGCTTCTAGTAAACGTACAAAACGCTGTATCATAATATAAAATATTAAAATATTTAAAAATAACAGTTAAATAGAGCAAATGCTGCGCATATCATTTAGAAATTTGTTTTGTAATAGCTAGAATTAAAAAAAAAAGAAAATAAGCAAAAATATTGCACTGCTTATAAGCAAAGCAGACATAATATTACAAAATAAATTTATGTCGAAAGCGTATTATTTTTCTCAACCGCAACATTTAAAAGGAAAAATAATTCTCCAATTTATTTGAAATTTTCTTAGAGCATTTTGTTCTTTACCCAAATTCATCATATCTTATGAAACCTAAATATTACTTTATTTTTCTCTTTTTATCTAACATTAAAGTGACAAACGTGTTAATAAATACAAACATGAAAAAGTAGTTTTTATTTTAAAACTTATTTTATCGCGTCAAGATGGTAGTTTTATATTAAAATGTTATATTTAATAAATATAGCTACTTTTTTAAATACTGTATTTTTTTAAAAAAAAAAATCAAGAATTATTTGGCTAAAAAGCAATTTTAAAGAATAAAAAAACTCTACTGTATTATTTTATAAAAATAACTAAACAAACATTCAAAATTGAGTGAAAGAACTGTCAGTAAAAGCAAATAAAGTACCGAAATTTGTTTCTTTGGTCTTCAGAAAATAGCTGGAATGCAATTAAGGCTAGAAGAAGTAAATAAGATATTTCGACTCTTTTCCCAATCATGTCCGTAAGTATATAACTTATTCATGATGCCAAAGTGCTCCACCAATCAATCCAGATCGTTGCTGATAATTAAATTCCCTTACATATCAAGAATTGTCCCTGGTTAGGCCTTAAGATTGAACGTGTATCTATACTGATTTATACTACAATATTAGAGTAATAAATATTATCCTACTTAATATTCATGAATGATATTTATTTATTGCATCATTGATAATTAAATTTTCCTACTCATCAGGAATTTTCCCCTGGTTAGGCTTTAAGATTGAAAGTGTATCTGAATTGATATATAGTGCAGTATTAGAGTAATAAATATTATACTACTAAATAGGAGGATACACTCCAAACTTTATACCGGTGCATTATATCAGAATGTGATCTGGAATTTTTTACAGTGTGATATAAGCTAATATTATAACATAAAATATTGTAATATAGGTTATTTAATGGTGGTTTTTATTATTGATTCCTTTGTTGACTATTAAACTCATTAATACAGCAGCAAGTCTCTCTGACCCAGCTTTAAGATTCGCGTGTATCTGAACTGATGTACCAATATATATATAATGTGCCAATAAATATTTTTACTACTTATTATTTATACTTGAAGTTTATCTGAACTGAGATAGGTTTATAGTTTACTTTTTCTTAAATTTTAATAATTTTTCTTCACGTCAGGATTTGTTCCAGAATACAAATTAAAATTGGCTTGTACCTGAATATGCTAATACATAATATTAATTTTAGAATATTGATATGCTAATCAATATTGATATGCTAATTAATACTGATATGCTAATATAAGATGTCTAATACTCATTCGTGTTATTTGTCATCATTTTTGACAAATACAATTTCGATTGTTAGAGTTAAATAGCCTGAGTTATACACTCAAAAATATTAGTATAGTTTTACATTATATTATGAGTATTACATTATAATTTTATCACTATAAAGCATCTGTTTTGAAAAATTAATGTTTGTAATGAGTGCTTTTCCCACAGTGGTCTAATCGTAAAACACAATCCCAGTAAATGACTGAAGTCAGGCATCCCTGGCATCGGTAAATGAGCGGGTGGGTGACCCCTTTTATTAAACTGCGAAGGGAAGAGGGTGTGCAGTATTGGTCCTTTTTAAGGTCCTTTTTTAAACTATAAATTACTGACCTTCTCTCTCAGCTTATTGGGCTACTAATGCGGAATAGCCATTTCCTCTGCAGAGGAATGAAATTGCGATGATAAGTTTTTGGATCATCCTCATGGAAGTTGCCCAGACATTGCGCAGCCTTAGTGCAACGTTAATAAAGTATTATTACTATTAGTATGAGCATTTAAAAAATGTCTCGTTCTAATACCTACTATTTGGTTTCATACGTGGTTAGTTGTAGAGTTATTTAGTTATAATATGTCAAAGCTCTAACTTCATAACATAATCATAAAAAATTACGCCTAAATCAAAATCATAAGATATTGAGTTATCTATTTTTAGTGCAATACTTAAAATATGGAAGATAAAAATATTTAAAGTGACCTTCATAAAGAGAAATATTACACAAGGCATTTTGAAAATAAATTTTTAAAATAAAATTATTTTTAATTTTTTTTAAATAAAATAATTTTTATTCACTAAATATTCACATAAAATTTTTATTGATGTTTTTTATTTCATATTGCCGCTCAGTATTATCTATCATTATCTAAAATTTAAAAACATTATTCATTCTTCCAACAAAGTTGTCTTTTTGCTCAATGAAAACATATGAGAGAAACAACATGAATGCTAACTTTAAATGCAATAAAAATAAATAAGAAATATTATGTACAGTAAGTAAACATTTAAAATCCATCATTATAGTTCCATTAGGAGCTTCTTAAAATAAATTATATAAACAGAGCACGCATCCTTTCCTATGCATCTACCTTATGATATTTTTTTTTTATGCAAAGACGCCTATAACGTTAAAATATTTTTAATGGTTTCGCAAATGATCTTTTTTAAAATTTACGACTTTTTAGAGGCGTGAATGTTATGAAAAATAGCAATCAAGTAATTCAACAGAGAAAAAGGATCTTTTCAGATCTTAAAGTTTCTTAAAAATGAAAAATGTTTTATAAAGTGTAATTTTGGAGAAAAAAATTATCTATAGGCCCACGTAGGTCTCAAAATTAAACAAAAAAAAAAAAGGTACCTATGAATTACTTTCAAGCTTTACAACATGGGTTTTCCTCTGTATATTAAAAAATCTTAAGTGACTTTGCAACTATTTTAGGTGGTCTACTTTACATTACGTTTTGTTCTGCTGCGCAAAAGCTATATAACTCAGAAACTTGAAATTACTGTGGCCGACATAGTTTGAATGGCAGGTCGCTGGACTCCCGTTTGTAAAAACGAGAGTTCGAACGGGAGTTCTTACCGAAGACTCCCCGTGTAGTAAATGAGGACTGGTACACGTTAAATCTGTCGGGTCACAAAGTCCTCCATGTTCCCAAAGTAAATTAATACATATCAGGATACTGAATTGGAGATTGATCTTTTCCTTGTTCAGGGCAAAATTACGATCTGTAGACGAATGAATGGATGTATGAACGGGTCAACCTTATAAACGGGTGTGACGCATGGATGTGGCGAATAAGTCAAATTTTTAATAACCAAATCAAAAATAAGTCAGTCACAGATGGCTCCACTGGAAAACCAGAACAATCGCACCCGCACTGCTTTATTGGGTGTTCGAGTGCGATTGTTCAATAACAACAACTCTAAAGTACGAAAGTGTGTAGAAAAATGTACAGGAGGTACGATTGAATTAACAAAAGAAAAGATTAACATTAAATAATTAGTTCGATAATTTTATCTACTAAACTTTAAAAAAATGCCTTTCGAGCCGCTATGCAGTATGTCATTTAAAAACTTTGCATGAGTTTTTTTCTTCTTGTGGAATTCTATATTTTTTTCAGAAAGAGGAAATGAGCAAAAGAGGATTTTATGTTTTTTTTTTTCTCCATGGAACCTGAAAGAGAAATAGATAAAAAAATTCTCTTTTCGAAATCTACACAGTAAAAAATTACGGTAAAAAGAAATGGCACCCTGTGTGCAGCGTCTGTAAAATACATCTTCACTGTAGAATTTTGTACCATAATTTTTACAAATATATTTATTTAATTACAGGAATTCATTGACTTTAAATAAATGTTGCTGTAAAAATAGCGATTTTTCAGATATTTGTTCTGTAAAATTTTACAGTAAAAATGAATTTCATGGTAAAAAGTACTGGCACCTAGAGTGCCGGTAACCACTGTATTCTGATCCATAAGTTTTACCGTGCCGTTCATCTCGTTTCTCGTCTGTCTTCTGATGAACTTTCTCTTGTCTTTTGAGTTAGGTTTAAAATAACATGATTGTTAAGATTCAAATGCACATATTTGATGTATTAATCAGATGTTCCTTCCTGAAAAGTAGATAGGTGTTTTCCTTCTCAGACAGTTGTTGTTGTTGTCGTTGGCCATTAAGGCAATGGGGGCGTTTGTTCATGTTTGAAAGTGGTGACATCTGTGGCCAAGAATTCGACATCTGCTAAACCCATACACCACATCCTTTTATAAAACGAACCAATTCGTACATCCATCCACAGATCGTAATTTTGATTTGAGCCAGAGAAGGATCAATCTCCAATCCAGTACCCCCAGAAGTATAATTTGTTATGGAAAAATGGACTTTGTGTCGTGACAGATTTAATATGCACCGGTCACCATTTACTACACAGGGAGTCTTCGACCGGCTGGATTCGATCTTCCGTTTTCACGAACGTGAGTACAGCTTCCTGCCGACCAGGTTACCCTGGCCCCCTAAAACAGTTCATTCATGTAAATCATTTTCCAACAAAAAAAAAATTTACATTAAATACTTTTTCCTTTTTATCATCACCCTAAATACTTTATCATTCTTATCATTACTTTAAATATATTTATCATTCTTATCATCGCCATAATTAATTTTATCATTCTTATTATCACCTTAAATGCTTTTTCGTGCTTATCATCACCTTAAATACGTTTTATAGTCTTGCTGTTTGAAACATAAAACTGCAGTACGTATTTGTTTGATTTATAAATTATGTATGTATAGTGCACAAAAACGCGGACCACTCTGAATAACTTTAGATCTAATGATTAGATTTTTACGTTCTAGGATTCAATATTTATGGTTCAAAGGAGTGTACTTAAATACGATAATTAAATAGTGCAGGTAATATTTTAAGTTATGAAATCAGACAAAAAAAAACGTACTTCCTCTGAATAAACACAACTTTTTTTGATAGATTTGGATTTTTGACTTCCAAAATATAGGGGGTAACCGCCATCTGGAAAATATGCTCCCTATAGTTTGGCCAGGAGAGCTCTCCAAAGTTTGAGCCCCTTAAAGTTATTTTTACTTTTCGCGTATTTCGTTAAATCTCGAGAACTTTTTAAGCGAATTGAAAATTTTGAAACTCAATAATAAAATTCGTTTATACAGAGATAATACTAGGCAAAAAATATTTTTTAGTAAATATTTATAATTTTTTATTATTTTATTTAATAATGATAAAAAAATTTTGAATCGTAAAGTATAAAATTAGTTGCATTATTTTAAAGAACAGAGCTTAATGTAGCAAAATTTGAACAAAATGAGTTGAATAGTTCCTGAGAAATCAAAGTTTAAGTATCTGACTTTTTTAAAATTCAATTTAACTCAATTATTCAACCAGGAACTCTTCCTCAGACTTTGTATTTTATCATATACTGTATTTTATATTATTTGTATTTTATGTACTGTATATTAAAATTAAAACTTATACTCTTTCAAATAATGCACAAATTTTTATAATGTATAATTTAAAAAATTTTCAACCTTTATTAAATAAAATATTAAATATTCACTAAAAGTTATTTTTTGTAAAATTTTCAACCGACTTAAAAATTTCTCGAGATCTTTCCTAACCGAACTATTGGGATCATATTTCCCAGATTGCTGCTACCCCATATATTTTGGGAGTCAGAAATCCTAATCCGTCAAAAAAAAGTTATGCTTTTTCAGAGAATGTACGTTTTTGTGTCTGATTTAGTAACTTAAAATATCGTCTGCACTTATTAATTAGCACATTTGAGGTTACCCCTTCGAGCCATGAAGATTGAGTCCTAGAATAAGAAGATTCGATCATTAGATCAACCGTTATTCAGGGAGGCCCATTTTTTTTCGGCGCACTGTGCAATTATTCGAATTCTTTTAATGAAATAATCATGTTATATCTGGTTTCCTCTATTTAAAGAAAACGTAACTCTTTCTTCTGAGCCTCATGGGAGAAAATAAAGGAAATTACTTTTCTGCAATCAGAAGTTAAAACCTACTGAAATCGTTTACTATTTTAAACCTTACAGTAAGTTTCTATTCAGCCATTAACGGTAAACCTCACTCAGATTCCAGGACGTAAACTGTAATAGTAGACTTTTCTTTGAATGAATAGATAATTATGTTCTACTTTTGTTTGCGAAACTTTAATTCGATAAAGAAGTTAGAACTTTTAGTGAGTGCTTTAAAATGCTGCAGCACTTTTTTGTTTACTTTTGGAATTAGTTTGTTTAATAAAATTTTAACATTTCAAGTAACTTAATATTCGGTTGGATAAGATCTGCATAGCAAACATTTAGAAAATTTTAACTTAATTAATTAAGAAACTCGATACCAGATTAGAAAAACTACTTAATGCTTGGAAAATAATTTGTATGGTAATCATTCCGCGTGTAATCGTAATATTTATATCTTCCTTTAAAAGAAATTCCATATAATTCTTTATTTTTTGGTATTATCTTTTAAAGTAAGCTAAAAAATAAATATTTTTAACTAAAATTTGTAAGGTTGTTTTCCCTAAAGCATTTTTTGAAAAATATGCAAAATTTATAGTCTTGTTAAATATTATACTTAAGAATAATACTGTTGCATGTGAAAATTAATAATTAATAAAAAACTAATCCTTTTTTCTTACATTTTTAATTTTATAATTAATAATATTTTATCTATTATAAAAATTGCATTTATGATCTATCATTAAAATCCTTGTTAATAATTAATGCAAATTAATATATAATCAAGGGAATAAGGATAATCTGTATAGAATACTAATGCTTAATTGCCAGTAACATAAAAACTTATTTGATCTTGTGATAGATCGTAGAAGTCAACTGATGATCACCTTGTGACTTCCTTCTGCTAAACCTCTTTCTTTAAAATCTAAGCTTTTAACCTCTTTTAAAAGTTTCTTCCAACCTGACTTTTTTAATTAGATCTCGTAGGAGATCTGTTTAATCTTTAACGTTTTTAGTTCCTCCTTTCTCAGTAGTGATTTGTTAAATTTTTATAGGTTTTGCTTTTTTCTCGACAAAAAGTTGTAAATAACTATTGTCAAACTAAGAGATCTCTCTATCGGTCGCGTATTGATAATTTACGAAACAGGGAGATCTTTCCTCTAAGACCGCGTGGTGTTCTTTTTGTAAAAAATTGCTAATATCAATATAATTAAGAATAAATAAAATTAGGCATTTGAAGATTCGTTTGTTGGTAAAAGCAATTATATAGTGACAGTTTTGAAATTGCAAAAAATTTGAAATATTTTACAATTTCAAAATTATATTAATTACAAAATAAGTAAAATAAGGTTTCAAAGGGTTATATTTTAGTTTTAATTTTTGGAAACTAATATCAATATGTCAATAGAAAAGCATTAAAATATAGTAGCTAACGGTAATTTTTGAGACTGCAAACTATTTAATAACAATGGTTTTATAGCAGAAAATATTTAGGAACTAGTTTCATTGTAAATATATAGATTTCTTAAAAAATAATACTTATAATTTTGATATGGGAGGATATTTTTGAAACTATTTTATAACAATCGTTTCGTTTCAAAAACTTGGAAAGGAACAGCAATATATTGCTTAAAAAATAAAGTATTTAAAGACATTTTTGTTTGAAAAAGCAAATATGGGCTATTGGTCCCAGTCTGAGAAACATCCCTTAGGATGATCCGAAGACATGTCATCGCAAGCTTGCTCTACTGCAGAAGAGATGCTAAGAGAAAATATTCCTGCTTTGGAAACTCGACGACCTGCGCGCAAAGTCGAGCACTTTACGGTAGAACAGTTTAACTAGGACCTATACTGCACTCCCTCGGTTCCTACGAAGGCTGATCAAAGTGGTCACCCACCCGCTTACGGACCAAAGCCAGTTATACTTGATATTTGTGCTCTACTGGGAAGGGAACCATGTCTTTACTATCAGTCCAAAAGCAAATATAAAACAATATTTTTGTGTCTGTAAATCTTTTAAAGCCATTTTCAATACTTGAATTAATAATAAAAATAAAATATATGATTTTTTAAAGATTATTTATTATTTTATAACAATCGATTTTTAGTTTTAATGCCTGGTAAATAATGTTAATAATTTTTTTTAAAAAATAATAATAATGGATGGGGAAGTTTTCAGGGAAGGTAAAATATTTTACAGCAATTTTGCTTCAATTTCAAATTGCAGTTGAAATTTAAAATTGAGTGACGCATTCTTTGTAAGTTTAAATAATTTGATTGTTAATAGCAGAATTCGGGATTTATTTCATTCTATTCACGGAGTTTTCCTCCTGAACTTGTTGTTTCTTGATTGCTTCATTAAATTGCTGATCACGTTTGAATCGAAGCTATTTCAAAGTTTAATATAAATATAGTTTACTGCTCTTGGTTTTTTGTTTTCTTGAAATTAATTTCGTTTTTTCTAAAAAAAAGTGTGTGTCAGTTACCTAACTGATAAATTTTTTATTTTATTTTCCATGGTACGTATAGATTTTAGTTTAAGTATTAGCGAATAAAAATACAAATTGAAAAATTTATATGTCAATTGATTAATTGGCAAATTTTTTTTCTCTTTAGTTTCAAGCACAAATGGGAACGTTTCTTTTAAAAGTGACAAGTAAAAGTACAAGTACTTTAAGAAAAAGAAGCAAGTAAAAAACTAAAAGTTTTTATTTTAAAAAAAGTATATAGTAAAAAGTACAAGTATATAAGTAAAAAAAAATTAAGATTTCAAAGCCTATTTCGAAGAAATTAAATATGCAATTTAAACTTAGCTTTCATTAAAAAATGTTAAAAAAGTATTTTTCAAATTTAAAATGCTTTCAATTTTAATTTAAATTTATAAATGCCGGAGAATGGTTACAAAATTCATAGAAATAGTGAACGTTAAAAATAATCAAAAACCAATCCATAAATCAAAATTCAATGTTTGCATCTTTTAAAAGTGTTTCAAATTTCGCTAATCTTAAAACTACTAAATCTTTGGAAGTTTTGTTTTTTCTTCCGAATTTATAGCCAATTTTGTAAATAAGTCATTGAATATTCAAAAGAGTCACCCCCGGCCTTTCATAAAATAGCAATCCCTAAATGTGTTTGGAAGAAAGAAGTAAGCTAGAATATAAAATGCATTAAATTTATAAATAAAAAAAAAAATTCACAAATTTTGAAAAAAAAAAATTCTAGCTACATTTTTAAAAAAATTCAGAAGAAAGTAACGATTTTTTTAAGCACTTTCATTACAAATACTTATACTCATTCTCCAAAACAAAGGAAACGGAAAAACAAGTTAAAGTGTTAAATTTAAAAAGTAACTTACTTTTTACTTTTACTTCCGTTACAAGTAACGAAAATAAAAGTATTGCCATGTATGCAATGTTGCAAAAAGTATTTGACTTAGGTATTAGCAAATAAAAATTCAAATTAAATGTTAATGGAACGGATATTAGTTCTTAAGCAGAACAACAGATTTTCGCACAGTAAGATTTCATGTATATACATATTCATATTCAGTCTAAATTGGAGCAAAGGGCTTCTATCATAGTTTTCCATCTCACTCTATTTGTGGCCAGTTATTTTGCCTCTCTTCATGTCTTTCCTGTTGTCTTCAATTCGTTTATAATCATCTTCACCAACTATTTTTAGGTCTTCCTCTTTTTCTATTGCCTTGAGGGTTCCAATCATAAACTTGTTTTACTTTAAATTTTTCACGTTTACGTAGAACATGACCAAACCATTTCCAATTACGGTTCTTAAATTCCAGATCAATCGGTTTCCACATCAATCGGTTCGGATCAATCGGCTAGATTACAAATTTTATGGAACCACTTGACACGCAAGATTCCTTTTAAACAGTTGTTAACACACACAGTAAGATTTCAAATCAAAATAATTCATTTCTTCTTTACTTATTTTAGATTTTTCATCCTGGAAAAATTTAATATCTATTTTATTCACTTCTAATGTTAATAATATCCAATATTTCCAAGTTACAGTCGTCAATATGTTTTGCAAGAAATTTTATATTACCATTGACTTTTTACTTCTGATCTTTTTTTTAGAGAGCGAAATTGCATTTTCCATTTATTGGAAACAGAAAAACAAATACGCAACTGTAAACATAGAGTAACAACTAATATTTGACTTTTTCAATTGTAGGAAAGATTGGATATCAAAATTCAGATTTAAAATTAAATCAACAACGCACGAACATATTATTTGAAAAAAAATTCCAGGGGTTCTCCTTTTTTATTTAAAAGTTTTGTTAAAAGTTATTATTATTGTGTAATTGGTAAATGTGGTACAATTTGGTAATTCTCATGATAAATTTGGTAATTTTCATTTTATCATGATACTACCAACCATTGCATAAAAGCCATTTATTCGGATATATTTATTTAACAGTTTTGTATTTTTATGAAAGGTAATAAGAACCATGATTTTAAAAACCAGAATATCCGGTAAACAGTTGCCATATATGAAAGGAAAAACGAACAAATGAGTGGTTTAAATACAGGATATATTTTTTTTTTTTTTTTTACCAAAATGTGATTTTTTTTACTAGAAATGTCATTACCGGTTATTGCGTCAATTGCAATATTTTTGAGTGTACAAAGCTATTTGTATAGACGTAATTAAAATATTTAAGAACTCATGAAAATTTTGCTTTATTCAAAAATATACTATGGTGGAAATTTAGGTGTATATTGAACCATAAAATCATTCGAATTTGCACCATAATTTTAATGATACAACGTTGATCCATGTAATCGTATTTAATAAACTTGAATACACGATACTACGGTCCAAATTGACTCCATATTACGATGGCAGCGAATTTGAATCATATTATGATGCTAAGCATCAGCATTATATAACGTTAAACCGACGTTCCAGTAAGCGTACCAAAACAAAGAGGGTAAAGTGTTATGGAAAAAGTGCAAGGTAACGTGTTACTTAAATAGACTCAAATAGACAAAAATGTGATAGGCTACATAAACTTTCATAGACTAAATCATTGGTTCCTAAATATTGTTCCGCGGGACACTAGGTTTCCGTAGAAGTGTCAAAAGAGTTGGAGAGTTAGGATTTTTTTTTTACCAATTATGATTTTCGAAACTTTATATCCAGTTAATTAAACAAGATGTCCCTACCGACCTGTGAATTCACCTGTCTGGCGTAAAACCTAATTTTAAGACTATTGATAAAACGATATGATGAAAAAATTATATTCTTTATTCACTCAAAAAAGTTTTCAAAATAATTAATAAAATTTCAATTATTGAATATTTTAAAAATGATAAAAAAAATTTCTTTGTTGTTTCTGATGCCACTTGCAAATACCACCAAGCCTGCTTGGGGAAATTGAAATAATGTAAGGCGCAGGATGCGTATCTTGTTTTTCAGTGGCGCCATCCATGGCAAGAATATGACTTCAGCCACATACACGTCACTGCCTGTTTGCAGAACAGACCCATTCATACATCTATTCGATCATCCGCAGATCGTAATTTAGACCTGGACCATATCTCCAATTAAGCACTCTCAAAGGTATGATTTGCTATGGGAACATGGTGGACTTTGTGACCCGACAGATTGAACGTGCACCAGTCACCATTTTTTACATGGAGAGTCATCCGTCCACATGGATCGAACTCATGACCTCTTACACATGAACCGAACACCCTCTTAACCAGGCTATCCCGACTTATATTTTTTTGTCGAATAATATGTTCATTATTACTAATAAAATTTATTTATTAAGTCTCGAGTGTTCCACCAAAAGAAAATCAAAAATCTAGAGTTCCATTGCTGAGCATAGCTTAGGGTTCCATAGGGTTCCTCAGCTAATCGACCTTATATACTTGGCTCTTTAACCGAGCCAAAAGCTATATTTTATCCCTTATCAATTTTGAAATTCACGAACCATTGAATGATACGAATTAGTAATCAGTTATAAATTCCTAATTACTTGATTTATATCATGTATGGCAAAATACATTACGCAGTGTCTATAAGAGGGAAACATCCGAATTCGATGCAAATATAAATTCTTTATAGCTCCCTTACGAATAATATTTTTCGAACTAAAACAGAATGAAAAGTACAAGTCTTTGGTATCACGAAAGGGTCATAAATTTTTCTTGCGTACGTGACTATTTTTAGCGGAAATTTTTCCCTTTTTTAAAGTATAGATATGCCATTGGTGGGTGTGGTTTTTAATGCAAGCAAGTATTTGCGTAACATCCGGGAATTTTTTCCAGGTGTATTTCATCGCTGGACAAGCCTGTAGATTGCTAATAAAAAAAAAAGTCTTTATGTTAAGAAACTTGTTTTTGGAGTGCCTAGAATCTAGTTAATTTTTATATAAATTTGTAATATTTAACTGTCAACAGTTTTTTTAATAACATTTTTTCGCTTATTTTTTTTTTTTTTTTGTATAGTAATTATTCTATAAATGATTATTAATGCAAGAATTAAAATCGGGGTAGAAAACATAACAAATCATTTTTATGACTTTAAGAAATAAGTTGAAATTGAAATTAAAATTAAAATCAAATTTTTGTGAGATTGATTCCAATCAGATCAGTTACCGAAGAAATAAAATAAAAAAAATATTTTAATAATTTAAACAATAATGTGCTTGTAAAAGTTTGATATTGATAATGTTAGACATTGATGTGTATTAGATAACTGATTAGTTTATTTAAAGAGATACAAAACAAACAAGTAATTTAATAAAAATTAAATATTTAGAAAATTTTCTTCAAAGGGGAGATTTTATTTTCTCGAACGATAGCGAGAGTGCTTATAATATGCTAATAGTATTGTCTTTCTTATTTTGTTTACAAATACCATATGAAAAATAAAGAAATAAAATAAAAACTTTTGAAAATAATTAGTACTAGCATAAAAACAACTAACATTTTTTATCGTATTTTTAAGCTTCATGCACTAAGAAAAAAGTATGATCATAATCATCAGAATATGGTAGAATTTACGGTGTAGCTCCATTGGGTGGCTCTATGGGTACACCAAAACGTTCGGTTATGTTTATCGAAGTGCTTTGGCAAGGATTTTGGTAAAATTAACAATAAAATATGGTTTTTAAAATAAGTAATTAAAATGTAGTTAATATGGAGCAATTTGGTGGTTTTATCTTGATACCCAAATGCGTGGCATTAAAGCCAATTATTTGCTTAAATTTACATTTCAGCTTTGTATTTTACTAAATGTATAGCAATAAGAACTATAATTTATTTATAAAACAAAATTTCTGGTTAACCGTTACCATATGAATGGAAAATTTACCACATGAGTGGTTTAAATATCAATATCGTATACTTTGATTTTATCAACCAGAATTGTGTGTTTTCTTTAACGGAAATGCCATTATGCAGTAAATTTACAAGAATTTCTTTTCCTTATGTAGTTTAATATATTCGGTAACATAAACATTTTATCCTTAATGTTCTTCTAAAAATATTGAGTTCATGAATATTTCAGCTAATGCACGCAATGTTAAAATATTAATTTTTTTTACATTTCAATCGTTTACATTTTAGTTTAGATTATAATGCTTACCTGTAGAATTTATTCATAACTAAATGTTAAAGATTCAAATTGTCACACATGGGATTTCTTCAACGTTAAAAGTAATATTGAGTCTCTTTAATTTTAATATGATTAAATAATTCAGTTTTATTCGGATTTTATTAGAAGATTATCTTTCATATTTTAAGCAAAAATGTATAATTCAATTTCATTTTTAGGAAATTAAGAATGCGGTAGATAACTAAATTTTAAACTATATTATAACTAGATTTTAAAACATTATACATTTTTTATTCCGTTGTCAGTAAAATTAATTGCATGTTTTTTTGAAAAACTCTTTGTGCTGTTTTTATTACATAACTATTCCCTGTGATGACTTTTTCTCAAAATTGTAAATTTTAGCACAAAAAGAAAATTTTTACTATGAGTATTGTTCCATAAAACTGCAAATACGGTTTTTATAATTTTTATATTATTTATATTAAATTTTAAAAAAAAGGATTTTATTTCTAAATGTTTATTTAAAAAAAATTATCATAATTGTGAAGGTTTTTTTAGTGTTTTCTTTTTAATTATTATTTGGCATCAAATTAGTATTTTTTATTAAAACTACCAAACACAGTTCTTAAAAATGTTTGATAATTTACTAATATATTATTTACAAGAGTATACTAAATGTCAGGAAAAAAAATTTAAGATGGTTTCAATAAGTGAATTTGATTTTCGAAAATGTTTCTTAAAAATAACATTTATCATCCCTTTGGCATGAAGTGACTCCTTTTCCCTTAATTTATGCAAACCTGGAATGAGTATATATATGTATATATTATACTCAATATATGAGAGTATATATATATAAGTGAATATATATATATATATATATATATATATATATATATATATATATATATATATATATATATATATAAGTGAATATATATATATATATATATATGTGTGTGTGTGTGTGTGTGTGTGTGTGCGTGTGTGTGTGTATATATATATATATAATCTTGACTTTCACCGGTGAATATCAACAGTCACATAATCGCTGTGGTAAACGTCCGAAATTTCTATTAAATTCGATTTGATATCAATTTATTCGTGGTTGTTATTATATTTATTCGATATTTTAATATTTGTTGAAGATTGATTAGGCGAATCATCAGTGTTCAGAGCACCTTTCAAATGTATACCGGACAGTGGTACTTAACTATACCTAGTATATATTTGGACACTTACCAAGGCGACTATGTAATTGACAGTGATATCAATAATGATAACAATGATATTATCATGGGATTAATATTGCTAAAGTTTCACGAGTCTTTATTTTCCTATCAATTGTGTTTAGATGACTTCAGTGACAATCAAAAGGACGCGAATCATTTATTTCAGGAACCCACTTGACCGATTCTCTAATGAGGGTAGTCAGGAATCGGTTACTTTAGTTACATCATTAAGCATGAAACTGCGAATCAATGTCAGAGAATTTTACGGTTCATACAGCAATATAATACGAGTAGCATACCAAGTTTATTTAACCAGCTAATTTATTTAACCATTGCAAACCAGCTAAGGTTCATAAGTAATTAGCAAATAAACCATGCTAGCCTTAACTAAGTTAGTTTCCATGCTATAAGCTTCACATTGAGCTTACATAAACGATATTTTTATATAAGATTGAATATGCCTCTTCAAAACGAGGATAAAAAAAAAAAATTGAAATCGAGGATGAATCATCATTCACAAATCAAAAGTAGAAAGCGCTCTCGTACCGAGGGTAAATTCTCCTCCGCAAGGTCTATTTTAGATTATATGACAATCAATAAAACAAGGTTTATTAGTGTAGGATTCTATATACTTTAAAATAAATTGAATCTAACTTACATATTTCAAAATACACTAAAAATGTTCCATTTATAAAATATTGGCAACTATTTTACCCCAAAGTGATGTTCCCCTAAGGATTCATTGCACCAAAAACAAAAAATAGTTCCCTGTGCAGTAAAACACCTAGAAAGCTCTTTAATACTACTTGCTGAAAAGTAGCCCCACCATATTTGTTATTGAATAACATTAAAACTTCTTATTACAGCAAGATATAATACATGTAAAAATCAGCAGATATTTTTTACTTGTCAATATATTGAATGTTTCAGTAATTTAGGTTCCATACATGCACTGAAGCTGAAAATAAAATTAGTTTGGAAATCAAGCGTACGCGTTGCTCAGAGAAAATATATGGAAGAGTTTCAATTAGGCTTAATAGA
Organism: Parasteatoda lunata; assembly: GCA_949128135.1. Classification (NCBI taxonomy): domain Eukaryota; kingdom Metazoa; phylum Arthropoda; class Arachnida; order Araneae; family Theridiidae; genus Parasteatoda; species Parasteatoda lunata. The sequence continues at coordinate 39,954,704 of OX421976.1, read as the reverse complement.
GAAGAAGTGTATAAAAACTATTCAATACAGTGTAAAGTGGAAAATGAAAATATACTTATTACACAACTGAAAACATACATATATATTTTAATGGTGAATTTAAATTTCTGTGAATGAAGAGTAGCATTGAAGTCGAAAACAAATACACGTCAACTCGAAATCGAATGGAAACAACTAATAACTTACTATGCTATTATTTTAAATTTGTTTCGTTTTTTTTTTTTTTCAAATGATACATTTTATTATATAACAAATTGAAATGCATAATGTTCATAAAAAACACTTTAAACACTCTTCTGCATTTCAGTTTTTTAAAAATTTAATCATACCTTCATACTTTTTAAAATGCTTACAAATAGATTGAATTTTACTTTTGCAGTTTTGAAAAAAATTGCACTCACACTATAAGAGTGTGCTTAAATTTTTTTAAAAATAACTTTTATAATTGAGAACACTTGACCTAATCTATCATGTTTTTATGCATGTCATTTTTGCTAAATTGAATTCTCCTTTGAGTTTTATTTTTGTAGTAGTAACGAATAAATTATGAAACTGAATTCATTTTTGATGATGTATAAAATTAGCATAATGTATACAAAAAAAACAATTACATTCTAAAAATTACTGTGTAAAATAAATAATAAGTAAAATTGTGTATAATTTTTCTGTATAAAAAAATCTCTAAAAATTTTTTTTTTACTTTTCAGGTAATTACCAATTACTTATCTCATGTACATGATGAAAATAATTATAAATCTATCAAATACTGATATAATTTCTAGAAAGTTTAAGGCTATAAGGCTACTTCAAGGATCATAATTGGTATGTGTTATTTTATTTAATATACTTTTGAAAAATATTTTCCATATTGAAGATTATTATGAAAATATTTTGCTTCTAACACAGAAAAAATTTGTTTGATTAAGTCTTGTTATGTATTATTGTTTGGTTAGACATTCTTGTTTTGTTAGTTTAAATTTGTAAACATTTGACTAAAATCAATACTTTTTAATTATTTTAATTGCATTTGAACTTCAATAGAATAATTAAGGAAAATTTAATTATAACGCAGGAACAAAAATTTTTTTGATTTCAACGTATTTGGAAAAGAGTTTTCAACACACAATAACAGTACTTTACAGTATTGATCTGTGTTACTTATTTCCATAAACTGAAAATAGTTACAACTTTGGCAAGAAGAGTTTCAGAAACAAATCAAACATGATTTGTTCATAAAGCCCATTTATTAAGCAAGAGATAAAGAACAAAAAAGATTGTGTATGTATAATATCATTTATAAAACTTACGATTTTTGCTTCTTGGAGCAATTATAAAAAAAATCTCCTTTACAAAAACTTTATATTACATGGCTGGTATGATGGTTAATACGTTGTATGTTTCCCATATGGTGAAATACGCCTAGGCATTTTAGGTATCAAACTATGTAGTTAATAACGATTACTTCCCTCAGCAAACAATGCTCTCCAAACTTCCGGTACTCAAGTAGGAGTTGATTAACGGACTGCAAGCATGACTCATACATACTCTATCTGATTCAGTTCAGGTGATAATGATGGCCATTCAATACCAGTGATATCCTCAGACTAAAGGCATTCGTTAACAATACTTGCTCGGGGAGGACGGGTGTTGTAATTCATAAACACAAACTTTACGCCCATGGAACCCTAAATACTTATACATATTCTAACAGAATGATGTTCTGATAAATTTGACCTAGCGTGGGTCTGATTGGGACATTTAAATCTTTTCTGGAGCTTAGGAAAAATTCCATCCTATACCTCCACCTCGGGATTGCCTTGTTGGCGAGGCGCTGGACTCACGCTCGTAAGAGCTAGAGTTCAAATCCAGCCGGCCGAAGACTACCTATGAAGTATGAAGCCGTAAGGAAGTGAAGTACGACAGATTTAACGTTGCACGTTAACAAAATGTTCTGGTCGCAAAATGTTCCTCCATGTTCCCATAACAAATTATACCTCTGGGAGTACTGAATTGGAGATTGATCGTTCTCTGGTTCAGGTCAATATCACGATCTGTGGATGAATGAATGGATGAATGAGTTCGCCATTTAAACTAGTGTGACGTATGGGTGTGGCAGAAGTTGAATTCGTGACCAGATATAGCATTATTGGAAAACAACAACCATCGTTCCCCTTGCTTAAATGGCCTACGACAACAACAACAAGTAATGGGAGTCATTTAAGTTTATTCTTTAAATGCATAATTTCTTTATATGCTAATTAAAACATTCTTGAATATTAAAAATGGTATAGTATTTTAATTATGTAAATACATTGGGTCACTCTTAGAATCATTATGATAGAAAGCTAAGAAAATTTTTATAGTCAAAGATGAAATGGATAAACATTAATGGATAACACTATCAAAAAAATGGATAAACATTGAAACAAAACATCAGTTATATTTTTTGCTAACCGAAAGAAAAATGTCAAATTAAACCATATTTCCATGAACTTTGAACTAAACTATCGAGTAATCAGGTTCAAAAATCCGTAAAAATTATTTAACTTAGAAATGTGTTAATGTTAAAGCAAACTTTTAAGATATTAGGGTTCTACGCTTTACCAAAGTTTCGAACAATGAGTTTTTACGAAGTGGTTATAAGCTGTAGTAAACAAAACGATCGTTAAATATAGTTATTAACCAAAACAATTTTAAGTCTAGTTTAATAAAATTCGAAAAATTTTTACGAGACGGAATTTCAAATGAGTACGAAACTGCACCACCCGTCGTCTTCGTGTATGCATTATTCAAATCAAAACATAGATTTTTTTTCCTTGAGGATATTTATACATTAATAAAGTATTTTTTTTATCTGTTCCTAAATATTATTTTTTTTATATCAATTTATGTTCAACTGAATGAACTTTTGGAATTGCCATTTTTGGCATGAGCATGTCTTTATTTCGTTGTAGATCGATAAGTTCTTTTATAGGGATTGTAAAAAGTTTTCAATTCACATTTTTATTTTGCAACTTCTTGAAGACATCCGATATTCATAGAGAGTCCATTATCTTTTAAACCACCACTTAAGAATGTTTGTGTCAGTCAAGGTCGTAAAACTTAAAAACGATCGATGTTCCAAATATGGTGCTTGCTTTACTCTAAATGTATTTGCCTTTTCTCTGATATTATTGGAGTTGAGAAGTTCTATCTGTAAGATCTGATACTGATATTTGAGACGATACTTTAATTGTTGAAAATTATTCTGAATTAGTTTTATTTTAAAATGATATAAATTTATATATAACAGAATGCATTTGCATTTTTCTAGAACTTTCAATTCTCTTTTAGCTTCTTAATATTCTCAATGCAGTTACAAACTGCACTGTGAAAAAAATATGGTCAAAGATATCAAATTATGGCAAAATATGGTAAAAACCAAATATTTCGGTAATTTTTACTGAAGCGCTTTGGTAATGAATTTGGTAAAATTAACCACAAAACTTAGTATCGTAATATAAGATAAAAATTGGTAAATATGGTAAAGTTTGCTAATTTTATCATGATATCTTAGAGCATGACATAAAAACCATTTATTCTGCTAAATTTGTTTTTCAGTTTTGCATTTTTTGCTAAATATGTGGAAATAATAATTATGCAAACTAAAATTTTTGGTAAACCGCTAATATATTAACGTAAAGTAAAGATTATGAAATAAATGGTTTATTATACCGTATATATATATTTTCTTAACCAGAGTTATGTTTTTTTTTTTAACAGAGGTGTCACTATCATACAGCACGGTGATTTTACCAGAATTTCTTTTCTAAGCGCGTTATTAACGAATTATGTGTTCATTTTTCCTAGAAGTGTCGCTACCATACAGTACGGTGATTTTACCAGAATTTTCTTTCTATCTAAGAACATAATAATGATTGAGAAATGTATAGTAACCTACGACCAGTAGCGTCCTTATCCATACTATGTTAGGGGATTCTTTATTATGATCTAACTGTTAAAACAAATTTGAACCGATTCGTTTATTTGTCTAAAGTATCCTAATTTCACGTTAACTTTATTTTTCCTGATACTGTTGTTCAAAATTGCATTTGAATAGGCCCAGAAATATCTGTTTTACCTTAATTTTCTGATTTGGCAATCACATTGCTGAGCTATGCAAGTAAGTTGCCTAATCAACAAGCCCGATAAAACAGAAAAATCTGCAATATTCGACTTATTATTAGAAAACATAATTCTTTTGGCTTAATTAAATTGTGTCGGTATAGGCTTTGTGCATATTGATTTATTGATCATTTACTTTTTTTTCACCCTGTGGGAAAAACGGGCATTCAGCTAGTTTTCACTGAAGAAAATTAGTGCAAAAACTTTTTTTTGTAAGCATTTTCATGCGCGTAAAATAATTTTATTTTTAAATTTTTACCTTAAAATTTAAAAAAAAATTTAGATTTTGTTCAAATAGTGTCATCTTTTCTCCTTTTAAAACATAGCATTTTTAGCATATTTTCAGCATATGCTATATTTTCATCATATATTCAGCATATTTATGTTTTGGCAGTGTTGAAATTAGTAATAGTTTTTTTAAATAACACATTATAAATTCCATGAATTACTTATTTTCATCAATTAAACAATTATGACAAAACTAGGTGGATCGTATATACCTAGTTTTCTTTTTTTTATGCTTGAAATTCTTCTATGATTTCTGTGAGTAGTTGGCTTGTAAAAGAGATCTCCACATACGTTATTTATCATGTCAACAATGTGTGCAAAAATGGTGTTAAAACATTTTTCATACTTCATATGCGACCTACTTTATTAAAAAATATTCATCCTTAAGCATACAAGTTAAAGGAAGCAAATGTTTATGAAAACGATTACATTTTGTTTCAAAGTATAAGGGTAATACAGTCAATGAGGACTTAATGTTACTATGTTAAGTACTTTTTAGTTCATGTTTTAAAAGTACTATATCATATCAGTTAATTTAAAAATATGAAATACAGTATCTAACGTTATTTACATTTGTGAAAAATACTTTGTTATTGAATGAAAAAATTATTAATCATACATATAAAACTATTTGTAATTAATGATAAATTAAATTATTATTCATTATTATGCATAAATAATTTTTTGACTATTCCATCTTAAAGACAATGCAAAACCTTCAAAAAAATATGATAGACAAATATAACATTTAATTTTAGTCCGTACTTATTTCCAAACTATTTAAAGGCATTACTAAACAATGCTAATTGAAAGGAATTGTGTTCATTAAATAAATAATTCCACGAAATTGAGGCGATAGGAAATTACTTGATTCAAAAACTTCAGTGGCTTCAAAAATATACACACTGGAAATAACAATCGACGAGTTTCAAGCGCTCAAAAAATAGCATTATTCGCTACCTCTTCATAGTGGGTGGAAGTGTAATTTACTCCGATTTGTCCTTTTCAGCCACGAAGTTTTTTTTCCCTCTTTATTTTTATTCGCTCTCTGCTACTAAGGTTACTCTAGTTTTGTTTCTCACGCTTATTTACCATTTTTTGTTGGCAACTATGAAATTTATAATTCTAATCACTTTTTTTCCCCATTCACGTTTGGCGAGTCTTGATAATGGGAGCTGATTTTTGGGCACTTCAAACATGTTTATTGTTTTTTCCAATTTGTATATTTTTGAAGCGAAATTTGTTTCTTAATAGAGTAAAATGTGTGTTCATGTCTCTGATTTTATATAACTTTGTTAAATAGTCCTCAATATTACATTGAATGAAAAAATTTACAAAAAATTGCTTAAAATTAAGTTGCTTAAAATGTTTAATGTATAAACATTAAACATTAAACACATTAAACATTAATGTTTAATGTATAAAAATTAAACATTTTAATCACATTTTACTATAAATAAAATATAAAAAACGAACTATTTTTTTTAGAAAATTTCTAACGACTATGTAATACAAACTTGAAAACAAACATGTGAGTAAAGTTTATAAATATTCTTTCAGCAAACAATGATATATTATACATTTTCATGACAGAACTCATTAGGATTTTTTTTTTCTGTCGATTTTCTTGCATTTTTAGAGCAATAATAAAATGTATGAATATTTTCTTATTTACCTTTAACAGAACTGTACCTGAAACTAAGGATAAAAAACAAAATCGTTCCTAAATTGCTTAGAAACTGTTCATGCGGGATGAATAAAAAAAAATCAATATACCAGTTCGTAATAACACTACAAAATCAGGCACAAAGCGAAATCATGCAATGCACACTACGAAATCATGCAATATATCATGTTAAAACTGCGAAACTTTACCACATTTGCCATATTTCATAAATTTTTTAAAACCATATTTTATGTTGAGTTTACAAAAATCATTACTGAAGCGCCTCAGTAGAAATTACTTGTAAAATTCAGTAGAATTGACTTGTATTCCGATGCATTCAGGAGCACAGTAAATTTTACCACATTCTGGTTACTTTGACCGTACTTTTATCTTCAGTGCACTACGCTCGCATTATTTAACATTTAGCAATAGTAAAATAAAAAAGAACTAGTTAAATGATTTAGTTTATTTTCAGAATTTTCAAAATCATCTTTTAATTATTAATTTAAACAAAAGGGAGAAATGTTTTTTTAACGAATACATGTATAATGAAATGTTCTTGTTTTTTAACTGAATGTAATTAAAAGCAAACATTTATTATTTAGTTGTTACTTGTTTAGGTACACATTTTTATTATATTAGTTACAATTTAATGATTTTTTTAAAATAATGTAGAGCTACATTGCTTAATATTTTAAAAGTATTCTTTTATCAAACATGACTGTTAATCAATCACTTTTATTATTTATCAAAAAAATTGAGTATAAATTTTTAACTTTGGTGCGCTTTTTTGAACAATTTAATATATTTTAAAACAGTAAAAAGTGATTTCTATGCATTTGATAATCACCTTAGTTAATCGATATTTTTTTTTGTTACATGAAAATGTTTTTTTCCCACAAAATTTATCATTTTTTTTTTTTTTTAATTTTCAGTAATGTAATAAGTAAAGATATGAATAAAGATATGAATAAGTAAAGATCGTTCTCATACGTTCATTTAGAAACTTTTTTAAATATAAAACATAAAACTTCGAAACAATAAAAAAAACTGCTTGTTTATTGGAAAGTTTTCTGAACTACGAATTTTTCCGTTATGGATGTTTATGTCTTTTTGTAAAATTCTGAAGTTTCGTTCTAATCAGGCAATTTATAAGCTGGTACAAAAGCTGCACAGACAAACATATGTTAACTAAAGACATTGTAAAAATTTTTGTCTTCTTAGAACAATGTAAAAATTTTTTAAATTATTTCTCATCAAAAACATTCTAAAGATGGTTTTAATTTTCTCCTACCAAAATAAGCATCCTAAATATTGTTAAAATGGCGTTTATCAAAAACAACGTTTAAATTGTTGTTCGTCGAAATACAAATAAAATCTTTATGTTAAATAATTAGTTTGACACAAGCATTATTTGAAAGAATCAATCTATAAATCAATTACACAACCATTATGAAAGATTTTTAAATGCTAATTAGTCGTAGAAAATGAATAGTAAAAACTTTTACTACAGAATGTACGGAAATACTGCGGAAATTCAGAATTCAGATTTAATGAGTGTTATTTAACAACTGCGGTTTCAAATAGACATAAATAACAGCTATGTTTCATTACATACACATGGTGTTAAAAAGTTTATTTCTCGAAATTGAATTTGATAACAAATTAGGTAAGGAAACAAATTGAAATGAAAGGAAATCAAATTATGAAACTTCAAATCAGGAAGAGATTAAAAATCCATGTGAAGTTACAATTTTACAAATTATTGTTACCCTTACAAAAAATTTGTTCTTTTACGCGTAATTTTTTTTTATAAAACACAGCCAGAAAATTAAAATGTTTTAGTATCAAGTTTGCGCAATCATAAACATTCTATATCTTCCGAATCTTATATACTATAGATAGGTTTTTAAAATAAGCGTAATGCACGAACCAACTGCATTCCCTATTAGAATTTTTATTCCTTTTTAAACTTTCTTCTTTAAACATCCTTGTAACATATTTTTAGATCAATTTAAAAGCAAAAATAATTTATAAACAATATTAGAACAACTAAATTTAACGAGGCATGTCTGTTCATGCAGCCAGATGGGTGCCAGAATGTCTTGATTTTGGTTCGATATTCTCAGACGGGATGTGACCTTATAAATAACATTTTAGGAAAAGTTGGGTGTAGTTAATGTCTTTTCTTTCCTTATGAAGAGGAAAAGTTTTCTACAAAACTAAAGACTATTGGATATATGTTTTACTTTTTAGTCTGGAATGTAAAATGTCAAAGTTCCGAGACACATCTCGAGATTTCTAAAATTACATATAGAGGTGGTTTATGTGCTTGCAATTTAATATTTGTACTTGCAACGATGATATTTATGTAGTTTAAGAAATTTTATTTACATTTGTTTAAATTTACATATTATACACACGAAGAATAGTATGAGAATAATGTATTACATATATAAAAGTGGTTTAAAGTTTGCAATTTACATTTGTGCTTGTAAAAATGATATTTATGGAAAGAATCATATTTTTAATGCATGTATTTAAATTTATCTATTATACACACGGAGAAATAAACTGAGAAATATGTGTAACATATAAAGGAGGTTTAGATGCCGACAAAGATAATATTTACGTAGGGAAACAAATTTATATTATACGTATTTAAATTTTATTTTATATACATGGAGGTATATACATTATTTATTTTATATGTATTAAAATTAGTGTACTGTATGGCAATGACATTTCTGGTAAAAAAAAAACTATAGCTTGGGGTATTAAAGCAGAATATATGGTATTTCTACCATTTATGTAATAATTTTTCTGTTGCCCTGGTAACAGTTTACCGGAAATTTCGGTTTTCTGAATGATAGTTTTAATTACCATTCATTGAGTAAAAAAAATAGAAAATAAAAATAAATTTAACCAAATGAATGGATTTTCTGTCATGCTCGAAGGTGTCATGATAAAATTACCAAATTTAATCACATATTATAAAACGTTATTTTATTGTTAATTTGATCTAAATCAATACCAAAGTGGTTCGGAAAAGAATTACCGAGGTTTTTGGTGTTCCCATAGAGTCAGAGACATGGTAAATTTTACCATATTCTGGTAGTTCTACATTGGTTCTAAAGTAGTACTTGATCGAGATTTCAATTAAATATCTTTTAATGAAAAAAGCATTAAATAAACAAAATAATGTTACACTATTTTAATAAAAATACTCTTAATCACAATGAATATATAAGCATTGTTGTGAATTAAAATATTACCATATTTTAATAAAATATCACCATATTTGATGGTCTTAATTTTAACCACATTTGAGTAGCTTTGACCATATTTCTTTTCTCAATCTTATATGAAAGTTAATCCGAAAAGAATTTAAATTTTATCTGGCTCAGTTTGCTAGTTTCAAATTATTTGCACACAAAATATATTTGACAATGAAGAGGATTCTGTAAACTTTCCATTAAATTCGTTGACAGTTTGATAAAAATAAGCAAAGGAAAAATACTTTAAAGGGTAATGTATATTTTTTGAAAAAAATGTAAATTATTAGACAGCAGAAGAGACTTTAGTAATTTGAAAATGTGATATCATTTAGTAATTTTAAACGGGATTTTATTTTTTAAACATGTGTACTAAATCTCTATTATGCAAGCTAAACTTACGTGAAAAATCTGCACTTTTTATAAAAACTTAAAAAAAAAATGTTTTTACTTCCAGATAAATACATTTACCTTAAATCTGTTAATAAAAATCTATTTTCAGGGAAGAGTTTATGACTGATAATCAATGAAATAAATATTTACATAATAAACATTTATTGAATTACATAATAAATATTCATTGAATGTTTAGATAATAAATACTCAATGAAAAAAATATTTATTATATTAAAATATTTACACTTATATAAATATAAGTGTAAATATTTTATTTCAAACTCAAGCATTTTGATAAAAATAAGTAAATATAAAAAAAGATTGAAGTAGGCCATAAAAAAATAATAATATATGTGTTTTATTCTTTTTAAAATCTGTTTAAAAAGATTAATATTTTTTATGTAAAATGCTGAAATTTATAAAATATGTATTTGTAAACACGAATTTTCTATAGATACTACAACAATGTTTTGAAAAAAAATTAGATTTGAAACATAATATTTTTAAAAGAAATTATTTGCCTTACAGATTTTTTTCCAAATCATCTTACTTTAGAATGTCCTAATTTAATAAAAAGTGTAAATGTTTTTTAAAGTGTTTTTTGAAGAAATAGTATTTTTAAAATTCAATGACTAAAATAAATATTTTTTTTTTTACTTTCAATTAATAAAGTAATTCATTAAACATTAATTGAAAATAATGAAATATATGCTATTTTACAAGTGCGTAACGATTCCTTTACTTAAATATATAATACTACCCTTAATGTAATTTAATCATCCAAAAATTAAATATGTCCGGTTCGCAATTTTGAATAAAACTTAAAGTTAGAATTTGCAATTTTAATGCTGATCCGTTTGAGAAGGGTACACTGCTTTACCCATGCTACAATTTCATTCCTCGGGGCAGAAATCCAGAATGATTACAGTGCACTCAGACTGTCACGTGAGAGTGGGCACGCAAGCGAAGCAAAAGTGTGGCTTACCAATAGAGAAAGGAACACTTTTCTGAAAGTGAGAAAGGAATAATAGAGACAAGGAAATTAGTGGATTTTCCTGGGAGGCATTCGTGAAATAAGTTTTGTGTGAGATCGTGGAACTTTGTTGATTCCAATATTAGATGTTTTCAGATGGATTGTCTGCTTCAAATGTTCTAATTCATAACAATGTTTATTCATTGCTATTGAAATTGCATGCAGTATAATAATGTTCTTATTTATTTAAAATGTAATTTATTAAAAGAAATTTTGCTGAAATATCTTACTTAATATAGTAACATGTATCATACACTAAGAAGAAAATGTTCAGAATTACCAGAATGTGGTAAAATTTACCGTGCTTCTGGCTCTATGTGAAAGCTAAAAAGCTCTGTAATTCTTACCGAAACTCTACCTAACCATCTCATTCTAAGACTTCTTTTTTTCTTTTTCCCTTCATAACATTGTCTCTTAAATTCTAATTTATCACAAATCAAGTACCAAGATGGTGTTTATTATCTTTGCAACCATAATACAAACTGCCATTTCTGAAATTCAGTTTCCTTCTTCGCTACCATCTCATCTCCTGAACCGTTAAATATATCATTGGCCATTGTAAAATAATTAATTGATATGTATAATCTTTACTGTAAGCACATATTATTGACAAAGCATAATTAGTCTTTTAAATGTAATTGAAATATAATTAGACTTCTTCGCACATATTTTAGCAAATACCACTGAACATGTACATTTAAGGTTGACATTTAGCATGTTATAATGTATGCGAAAAATAATTTTTGCTGTCAAATTAAGAACTTATCAATGTGCTAAGAAAAAAAGTATGATCAAACCTACCAGAAAATTTACCACTTTTTGGCTCTATCTGATCATCAAAATGTAATTTATATCGAATCAATTTGGTAATAGTTTTGGTTAAATTTTCAATAAAATACGGTTCTTCAAGATGTGATAAAATATGATAAATCGGGTAAAATTGGGTAATTTTATCGTGATCGCACTTCATAAAAACCATTTATTCGGTTAAAGTCACTTTTCAGTTTTGTAGTTTTATCTTAATGTTCAGTCATTTAGTAATAAGAACTATTTTGAAAATCAAAATTTCTGGTAAACTGTTATTACCTAAACGGTAAAATTACTCAACGAATAGTTTAAATAAAGTATATTTTTATTTTTATTATTCAGAATTTTTTTTTTACTTGGAATGTTTTTACCACACTGTACATTAATTTCACCAGAATGTCTTTTCAGTGTGAAATTTATTATCTTCCATTTAAAATCTATTAATTAATCGAAATTAATTTGTAGTAGTAACTTTTTTTTATCTCTTATTCATTTACCTTCATTGGCTCTTTTATAGGCAGGAATTTATTTTTCAATCGAAAATTCATGTGCTCGTCTCAATTGCAATAAATTGCTTAAATAAAAACATTATAATAATTCATTTCTATTTTTGCCATTTCACTTTCTAAGTCTAAAACATAAATTGCATGCATTTTTACCAGACAATTTGGCGACAAAAATAATTGTCCAAATGTTTGGAGTCATGTAGGTGTGGTAGTGATCGCCAATTATGCCAAGAGTTGCGTGCATTAAATTTATTCCCTCAATTCAGAACAGTTTCCATAGCAATATACACCTTGAATATTCATTACTGTTCCACGGAAAAAACTTTTGAATTTAATAACACGTTGAAGAAGACACTCTGTCAGAGACAGTATCATTAACATTGCAGTGTGACATCCAAAAGACATGTGTCACAGTATATGTCGTAAACAACAAAAAACCAAAAGGGCACGCTTTTGAAAAATTTGTTTATTAATGCATTTATCATTTAGTTCATATAATGGATATGCTCTTAATTTATGTTTTGCGTTTTATGTAATTTGTAATGGCAAATAAATTATGCTTAGAAATTTATATTTAATCTATTATTAAAAATATCATTTTGATCTCGTTTCTTTAAAAATTCTGCGAAATTTTCAAAATAAACTGAAGTTTTTTTTTTTCCTAGAGAAATTTATAATTTAATATTTAAGTCACCCTCTTCATAAAAAGTTAAAAATTAGTGATATTTTTATGTTTAGGATAGTGAAGAGTTTCTTTTAATCACATGAAAGAAGCAAAAATTCTTATAAATTAAAATTTTACTTTCTTTTTATATCTTTCAATGTATTTTTATTAATTGATCATTTTTATTTATTTATGCAAAAAAAAAAAAAAAAAAAAAAAAAAAAAATGAAATAAAAATCATGCAAAATAATTGTTTAAAAATTATCTTAATTTTATTGGTAGCCATTATGAGTTATTTATTAAATAACTTGCCACTTCTAGGAATCAGCTTCATCGCCTTTCAAAATTGACTTGTACAACATATAAACTTTAAAGATAACCTAGCTAAATCACAATAATATTTAAATTATTCAGATTATGATTATTCTAATTCTCGAACTTACTTCTTCTTCAATCCTAACTCCTTAATTTGTTTTAAAATATATAATAACCAATTTTTCTCTAGCTGTCGACTTAACTGTCAGAATTTTCATTCTAAAATTACAGTAAAATAACTGGCAGATGTCCGCTCATTAAATTAAACGTATTGTTTACGGTTAAGGACATTTTCATCTTTACAGTTTTGAAACCGTCTACAACTAGTGTAGTTAAAAAAAAACTTGAAAATAAAATTACACTATTTTCTATCCATTTATAACTAGTTTAGTTAAATAAACAACATGAAAACAAAATTACACGGCATTTAAACCATTTACATTAAGCATGGTTTCAAAACCGTAAAAAAGAAATTTAACTAGGCATTGAAGCTAGGCTTTTCGTTAGGTAATGGTAAGGTTGTGGTTGAAATTTGTTTTATCAAATAAACCGAGGAATGTTGTTTAATTAGTTTATCTGGTTGTTTCAAGTACCGTTAGAGATGGGGAATACTAGACTTGTTCTGTGTTATGTAGTTTTACAAGCAGATCAGCCCTCTCGGCTATAATATGAACCAGCTTTAAGGAACTTAGTGGCTTAATTAGGTAGTCGAAATTAGTGCGATAAAATTCTGCTTAATTATCGCTCTGTCAGTCATAAAGTCATGCAAACAACCAAGACTATGAACTCGGGATATTTCAGCATAGTTGGCAGCAGAAGTGTTCAAATTATTTCCAACCCTGTTGCGAGATAAGATAGAAAACTTATCTTAATGCTCCATTACGTGCTGTACTACTTCCTCACGCACCTCACGAATCATAACTTTGGGTATCGTATAATTTACATATGCTATTACGTGAAAAAGGCGAACTCTGTCACCAATAAAGGGTATGACAGTATGCGGCACCATAAAAGCGTTAATGTTTAAAATTTATACAGCCATTTTATAAGAGATCAAAAATAAATTTAAATAATTTTTTGTAAATAAGTTTATATTCCTATAAAAATTCAACAATAAATAAATACTTAATGAATAACTGACTACTTATAATAATTCTTAAGACGGCCTAACCAAATGAATAACTATTGTGTCGGCAATTAATAGGAAAATACCTCAGTTTATGGCTTTACATAAGAGAAATATATATATATATATATATATATATATATATATATATATATATATATATATATATTTATATATATATATATATGCATATATACACTACCCTACAATAATAGAAAATACACTTTCAGTGCTTGAGGTTTTTTTTTTTTTTTTTTTTTTTTTTTTTTTGAATTTCTCACGAAAAACTTAGACGACCATCCTGTAAATTTAAAAGTATTTAGTTCATGCAATTTTTCATAAAGTTAGTTTAATAAAGTTTAAAACTTTCGAGGGTTTTAGGGACCGACAATAAGTTACAAAAGAAATCAAGTATTTTTGAACTCCCTTTGCCAGAAAGTGAAACTATAAGCTTGTGACTTGTATAGTTTACCTTGTTGCTATTTGCAATGACTGCATAAAATGCCGTTAATCTAGCTTAAATATTTATGCAGATATGAACATTTATATAGATAAAAAAAAAGCTTATTTTTTTGTCTTACGTTTTTTTGCTATACCTTTAAAAATATTCAGTATAAGTAAAAAAATTTTTTGGAGCAACGTAAATATAATTATAAGATTATTGCTTTAAAATTTGAGAAAAAATTGTTAAACAATGCGGAAGATCTGAGTATTTCAAGTAGTTCTTTTCTACTGCGCGTGCGCTGAAAAAATGTTCATAATTTTGTAATGAATCGTATTTTTCAACTAATTGAAAAAATAAGTTTTAAATATCTTAAAAATGTAAAAAGTTTCAAGCAATTTTCTAAGTAGTTTTTGTACTTTTTAAATTGTACTTTTTTTGTACTTCATAGCAGCCTTTAGTATTTGATTAATTATTATTTTTTTTACAAAGTTGTTAGTAAATACTTGCATAGTTATAATTTGTAAAAGAAAAAACTAAAATAATTTTGAATAAACTTCATTTACTTTAGTTTTTAATGAAATCTTCTTATGAACAACCAAACGTGCACCAATTTCACATAAACTGTAGACAGATTTTTGAAAATTATTTTACTGAAAGGGTTTTGACCTCCGAACTTTAAAAGATTAAGCGAATATACGCCAGGAGAGAAATATACACCATCTAGAAAATTAGTGTACTATTTAGAATTTAGTTATTATTTTTAACTGGAAAAAGAAAATTATAAAAAAATTTAACTTTCTATAACCGCTGATCTTGGTTAAGAATTACAAGTCAGATATTTATTTATAATTGTAATGTTATTAATCATTTTACTTTTAGCTGTAAAAAATAAGATAATAGTTTAATCAACTAGTTCGTGGTCTATTTAGATATGAAATTATAAAACATTCATGAAAAATTTCAAGAAATTTTACCTAAATTATTGTGAGATATTACATCTAGAATGAAGAAAAATAACCGAAAAAAACAGTGTTGAGAAATGGGATAAAAATCACCTAGTTATCAATGTAAAAATCAAAACAGACGATTTTTTTATTTCATTATAATGTCAATTCTTCTGTTCTGTACTGAATTTGAATGACTTCAGAAAGAAAAAGTTCATAGCTTTATTTTCTATAAGAATGTATTTTAATCTAAATTTACTTTAAAAAGGTATTCTGGTACCTTAAACAAGTTCAGATTTTTTATTATTCAACCATATTTGCTATGTTCACAAGTGGAAGTGTCAAAAATAGGTAAGATAAAGGTGTTTACATTAAAAAAAATCGACTATCTTTACTTTTAAACAGTTTCACTAATTTCAAAAATTCAAATTTTAACTTTACAATATTTGCGAACCTTTAATACATTTCGAACATCATAAAATAAGTTGTTATAAATTTATGAGCTCTTAAGCAAAGTAAATATTTAAATATTTCATGTCCTATTAAAATTGAAGTTTATTTCATGTTCTATTAAAGATGAAGTTTACATCGGTAATTCATTCTGTTTACATTTTAATCAGTCTTTCCAAGGATATATTTTAATGTTCCTTCAGTGGTCAATTATCTAAAATAATTAGAACACATATTTAATGTCTTTCTTCATGGACCTGCGCCACCTGTCGGAAGAGATGCCTAGTTTATTTCCCCGTGTATGATAAAATTGGCGCCGACTTGGTCGTTACGGTGGTTTGTTTTGAGCCAAATCATCTATTTCGATCCTAAACTCCGTTTGCGTAGATTCCAAAGCACTGGTTACGATGTTAGAATAATTTATTACTCTTCTTCAACAAAAGATGACACAAGTATGGAATAAAAGATTTGATGGGCTTGATTTGAATAAAAGTGTTGTGTCTGTTTTTTTTTTATTCCTGTTGTTACGTTAGTTTTCTGGATTACAAGATTTCGTCGCAAAAATCTATTCATGCAATTGTTTCGATAGATAAATAAGCATTCTTGGACGGTCATTCAATAAAATTTAAATATATATTTATTGTTAGGCTAGATATTTAAAAAAAATTAAAACTGATATCATTTCTACATCAGTTTGAAAACTTGACTTATATTAAGTTTCAAAACATTTTGAAGCTGATGTGAAGATATTCCAAATAACATACTTAAATATATTTTTTCATTTAAGTTTTAGAGTAGAAAGTTCGCAACTTTTTGTTGTTGAATTTTATGGCCGACGATGATCAGCTGATCCATTTCTGAGTTTAAAACTATCAATGTTCAACTTTATAGCTATGTGGTTTTGAATCCAAACCAGAAGACAACGAAACTCATTGATCAAGCACTGGGTCAAACAAATCTTCGTGGAGGACTTTTTAATGTAATTCACCGTCATTTATATTTCATTCAGAGGAAAACCCTTATAACCTCCATTGATTAGCCCGAAGGCGAGGAAATTCTACCTTATGATCTGTCTACCATTATGATCTACTGTAGACGGTGCAAGCAGGGAGTAGAATTCGTATCAGCCATAAATTTGGTTTCATATGAGAGACTTCTTCGGGACTTTGAATAAATGCTTCTGGGCATGTTGGCTTAAATAATTTATATAAAAAGTCTTTAAAAAAAAGCATATGACATAACACTTGATTTTAGTTCATAAACGTTGTCCATCCAACGAGAAATTACACAAATCGGAATAAAAGAACGGGAATAAAAGTCAAATGATTCTAAGAAGTCTAAATCCTTTAAACTTAATATTGTCCCTTCCTAAATCTAGGGCTTTAAATCCGCCTTTAAAAAGTATATTTTCCAGATATATTATCCTATTTTTTTCAGCTTGTTTACTTTGCGATCATATAACAATTTATATAGAGTTAAAATTTCTCCTCCCTCTAGGGTCCCTCTTTATTAAAGTGAAGTTCTCACCCCGACAATTATAATCTAGAACAATTATAAAGAATTTAAAACAAATATAAGCGTACATTTAAGTCTCAGGTCTCTCTGAACTTAAGAGGCCTTTACTTTCGCCATCTTGGATTTTAAGTAAAAATTTTTAAATAGTGTTTTCTCATTATTTTTCCTATTTAACAAACTTTTGATAATGTAGTATTATTAGACAGCACAATACGTTTCTAAAAAGTAAAAAAATAAAGGGGTAAAACTAGGAGAAATCGCACTTGATAATTTCTTTTCAAAACCTTAAATAAATAAAATAATGTGATTTATGGTCTTGAGTAAGTAATCTAAAACTACGCACTCCTCAGTTTTCAAAGTCCAATTTTATAATTTTAAATCTTATTTTATTACAGTTTAAACAGATGAAAAATTTGGATGATGTTAAAAAATTTCTTTAACACTAATTGCAAAAAAACAAAAACATAAAAAACAGAGATACTTGTTGGAATTTTAAAACAGGCAATTGTACGTGATTTAACTATAGTTACTAAAAGTAATCATAAATACTACGCTTTATATCTCAAATTGTGACTGTTTAGCGGCCTCATATTTTGCATGCATCGAAATATACTAATAAAAGCGAGTAAATATCTATCATCAGTTTATTTGTGAAAATTAAATAAAGAGAAGTAAAAGCATATTTAGAATTTTCCCTCCCCGTCTCAACCCTTTGGCCGCGGAGTTCGGTCGGGTGAGAAAGGTCACATTTTTGATATTCTCTAAAGCGCATTTTTGATTATATTGCACATTTATGCTCTTTTTCTTAAGCACATTTTTGATAATATTGCACATTTTCGCATATTTTCTTAAGCACAGTTTTGATTATTGCTCATTTTTGCGTAGTTTCTTAAGCACATTTTTGATAATTCTGCACATTTTAAGCACATTTTTAGTAATATTGCATATTTTCTTAAGCACATTTTTGATAATTTTGCACATTTTAAGCACATTTTTAGTAATATTGCATATTTTCTTCAGCACATTTTTGATAATATTGCCAGGGGTGAAAGCGAGACGGAAAAAAGGAAAGGCTGGTAGTGAAACCTTTTCAGTTATAGCTAGCTTTGGGGAGGAGTTTACTTATTCTTTTTTTAAATTATTCAGCAGTATCTACTTTATCTTCGAAAAGAAGCAGTTTCATATATATGCTAAAATTTTAAAAGAAATCTTGATAGTTACAGATATTTTATTTTTTTCGTTAAAAATGCTGGAATGAAATGTCTTACGTACCAGGTTTTTCTCTTTTCCGTCTTGCTATATAAGGGCTTTTACCCATGAATATTGCAGCTTTATAAGAATTTTCCTTATTTAATAACTATAATCAGAGGATGTATTATTAATGACTGCATTTTACAAGATATATCGTTAGTTTTAATGATTTTTAATAGTTTCTTCGAAGAAATTAAGAAATTTATTTATTAATTCTCAGCATATAAAATCTTTAACAAATAGATTTCTTTCAAAATACGAGAAAATACAGAATGAATGCAAGAATGTATACAGGGACCAAACTTAAAATAAATTTGACACGAAGACAAAATATTGTTTTAAGAAGACAAAAAACTTTTTTGTTTACATGGTTCTTAGAATGTTTTTTAATCAGCCAATATTTCAATATTTGAATAAATTATAATTCGCCTAGAGTATAATGCATGAAAAAATAGCTGACATAAAAAATTTTTGTGCGTTATGTAATTACACTGATAGAATTTCCATTCTGAAATTACAGTAAAGTACTTTTACTGTAATTTCAGCTGCCTGCCCAACAGATTAACCATAAATTTATTGGTTAGAAACATTTATTTATCGTTTATGCTTGTGAAACCATTTGCAACTGGCTTGGTTTAAAATCCCTGAATACAAAACTATACGGTTTTGGGATCATTTACAACTGCCACAGTTTCTGAACCATAAAAATAAAACTTAAATGGACTTTGTAACTCTATGGGTGCTGCGCCATTTATTAATGAAAGTTAGTCTCGTATTTTAATAGTCTAGGCTCGCTGGGGATAGTTCAAGGCGTTAGAAACTTTTCATGTATTGAAGGAGTGACAGAAATATAGCGGTATCAAAGCTGGGATTCGAACCTCTGTCCAGCCGGTCATGAGATTTACTGATTATCTCTCTGAGGGACAGTATGTGCCCAGCTGCACTGAGCAAAAAGTTTGACTAACAAGGTATTAAGTAAAATCAACCAGTAAAAGTTTTTTCTCACGTGTAATAGTTTGAATATCATCTTTTTTTTTTATGGTTATTTTACTATTTTGATGGAATATGGTAAAATAACAAATAAATAAATTGCTTTTTAACTATTTTTATGAAGAAATTTCTAACAGTGTATTTTAATGTAAAATTTATAACATCTTTTGTTGAAAGCAATTCAAAATATTAAGAATAATTATTAGATATCCTTAGGAAAAAGTAACTTCTTTTTCTTTTAACAGGATTCAGGCTCTTAAAATAAACTTAATTTTATGACATTTTAATAGCAAAGCAAGTAGCATATATTATCGAGTAAAATAAATAATGCAACATCACAAAATCAATTATCTTAAAATAGTACATTACTTTGTTAAGGGTATTTTTTTTCGTTAAATTTCTCTATTCACTTTTATTATACCAGCACCAGAAACAATTCTTAAACGTTTTTCACGTGAACAAAAGAAATGGTGAGGGAAAAAAATAAAATGTAAAAATCACTTTTGATTTATTGCTTTAAAAGTAAAGCGTTGTAATACAAAAAAAGAGTAATTTCTTTTGGCAAACTATGAGGAAAAGAAATACTTTAACAACTTATTAAACAGTGTTTTTAAAGGAAGTTTTTTAATGGAAAAATGAAACGTGAGTGCTTCTATACATATTATTTAGTTATTAAATTGTGTTAAATGACTCAGAAAACATTTTGGTTCTTAGAAACTAATACATAATTTGGCTAATATATAATTTGGCTAATACATAATCTACTCCTATACAGCAGTAACTCATTATCAGATTTAAGAAGAACATTTTGAACCACAGACAGCATAATTTACAGTAATAGCAAAAATTAAAAACTAAAAAGCAATAAATTTCAAACAATAAAAAAATCGACTTACATTAAAATATAGACGACTATTGTAATTACTTGATTGAAAACCTTAATAAATTGAAAAAAGAAAACAGTTGACATGTTTCACGCGCTCAGAGGGGCCCATTTACAAGACTTTCCAGTCATCTGGCAAGTCTTATAAATACCAAACGTTTGGCGAGTCTTGTAAATGGGCACCTGTTTCTGAGCGCTTAAAACATGTCGACTGTTTTTTCTTCCTATTTATACATTTTTGAAGTGAATGAAGTTTTTAATCAAGAAATATCTTACCGATTCAGTTTCTTGGGACTATTTGCTTATTAAATATTATCTTTCGTGTCTTAATAAAACAACGAGAACTGTTTTAATTTAATGTTTACATAAAGAAGTAGTTATGAAAGCTGAGAAAATATTTATATGATTAAAAAAGGAAAATTTAATGAATGTTGAATTCTAATAACGTTAAATAAAATTTAATTTTTATTTCTTTGAAAAACATTTACTTCAATTTAAAATTAATGAGCAGATTTTAAATTTGAAGCATTTTTGTTGTCCGACAAAAGAACAAGTTTTATTATGGAATTTATTAGCTTGTTTATTTAGATGTTTGTGATTTCCAAACATACCCACAATTACATAAGAATTTATCAAACGCTTTATTTTCTATAAATTTTTCACAAAGAGCAATCCCTGAAAATTGATTTTCTATAAATTTTTCACAAAGAACAATCATCAAATTTCTTTTCTTATATTTTTTCCGATTTCCAATTCGTAAAGCAATTTCAAAACTCTCATATACTTCAAAAAATGCATTTTATAATATATCTGGAAGATACCTGTGCATTTGCTTTAAATTTCCTGGTTTGCATTAATTCTTTCATGCTATCCAAGAGAAGTGCTACCAAAGACAATCATTTTTAAAGTTACTCAGTATACTATACTAACAGTTTTTTGATATTACTTTCATGATTCGGTATGTGAGAATAGTCATTTTTAAAAAACACGATAATTATTCTTGAAGTTACTCTGTATACTATACTAACAGTCTTTGATATTTTTTTCATGATTCGGTATATGGGAAGTCATTTTTAACAACAAGATAATTATTTTTAAAGTTACTCAGTATACTATACTAACAGTTTTTTGATATTAGTTTCATGATTCGGTATGTGAGAATAGTCATTTTTAAAAAACACGATAATTATTCTTAAAGTTACTCTGTATACTATACTAACAGTGTTTGATATTTTTTTCATGATTCGGTATATGGGAGGTCATTTTTAACAACAAGATAATTATTTTTAAAGTTACTCAGTATACTATGCTAACAGTTTTTTGATATTACTTTCATTATTTGGTATGTTAGAATAGTCATTTTTAAAAAACACGATAATTATTCTTAAAGTTACTCTGTATACTATACTAACAGTTTTTGATATCTTTTTCATGATTCGGTATATGGGAAGTCATTTTTAACAACAAGATAATTATTTTTAAAGTTACTCAGTATACTATACTAACAGTTCTTGATATTGCTTTTATGATTCGGTATAAGGGAATAGTCATTTTAAGAAACAATCTTGCGATGAAAGATTACTTTTGTTGTTTTTTAGATTTTCAAAAGTGAGTATTTTTATGTGTTGCCCCGACTGTTACCAACGTTTTAAAATTGATTAGTGAAACTTTTATTAACTACTTATCAAATACAAAGTAAGTCTGTAACCCATATTTGAGCAATGACGTCTTAATCTTAAAGGATTTGCCTTCGGTAATATTAAAAATCAATTATGCAAATTTGCACGGTATGTTACTTATCTGCTCTTTTACCCTTGTTAATACATTTTTAATTTATTTATGACTTATGAGATCCCCACAGAAACAAATTTTAATTCCACCTTGATGCTGACTGTTAAAACATACGCAAAACATATACAAAAAGCAATGTTAATCACCGAAAATGTTAAATTTTTTTAATATTTTTAAAACGGTATCAGTTTCAAAAATGGCTCAAATTCGAAAAATCACCCTTATATCATCTTATTTATTTACAAATCGGTTGTTATGAATCATGAATATAATATTTAATTTCCGTAATGTAGAAAATAGAATAACGAAGCACATGAAGTCTCATTTATAAAACGAAAAAATAAATTCTTGCTTATAAAATGATATTGAACTAATACCTAAATACTACAAGTAATTATATTCCGCTTCATTTACTTACAAATGTGTAAGCATAAATGCAGCAATTTGAATTTCTTTAATTTATTTACTTTCTCTAGAGCCAAATTATGAAACGCACGAAGCCAAAATACAATTACTACAAATGCATAAATTATTGCGAGTGGGTATTTAGAATTTATTCCATTTTATTACCTTTTAAATCGGTAGGAATACATTTAAAAATTATTACTTTATCTTTAGAAAATAGAATAACATGAATAGAATTCATAAAACAATAGATACTTTACTACAAACTGAATTGCGTCGCGTCAGATCATTGCTTAAAATATTACGAGATTATCTAATCTGTTTTATTTACTTATTGATCAATAGGCATATATATAATAATGTTTAATTTCTTTATTGCCATATAAAGTAAAATTACAAATGTCTTGGAGCAACATTTATTAACCAAAAGACAAATTTACTATCCATTGAACTAATATATTGTATTATATCAAATATTAAATTACTGTCAGAATATATTCCATGCCATTCATTTTTAAGTTATATGGTCTAAATATATTACTTAATTTCCCTAATAATTTAGAAAATAGAATTATGAAACACATGAAGCTCCCATTTATAAACCAAAAGAAATGTATTACTCATTAAATGATATCGTATTAAATCTATGTTTAAATTATTACAAAGGTAAATATTAAACGCTGTATCGATCAATCTGATAATTAGTTTCAAAGCTCCACTCGTGTTTAATGTCATATGACTAAGAATGCAGTATGAAATTTTAATCCTACTCATAATGCATACATTTAAAGCTTGGTTGTCTAATTTAGTCACCTGCGTTACTTGCACTTTGATACTAAGCACAATGAATTCTGGGATTAGTATTCAGAGTTCGCGGCTTCTAGTGTCATTTTATGTTTCGTCCAGTGGCAACAGAAACCTCATTTCTCACGTTTATAGCCTTTCAAAAGAAATGCAGTGCAGGTTTAACTGCAATATCGCAATCAAGAAAAGTGTCCTTTTGGCATTATGTTCAGCATACAAAGAGTTCTACAAAGATAATAACTCCTTTGGCTAACCTCTCGTTGACACGCAGTTGAGATGAAATTATCGTTTGAATATTTAATCGTAATCGATTCTCAAATAGAAGTCTGGACGTACTTAGTTTAGAAATAATAATAAGTGGTATTTCGATAAAATTCAGTACTGAGAAATAAAACCCTATATCAATCACTTTTATGTGTACAAACTTGGTGTAACTAACCTATTGTGGCAATAGAAAGTTATCAAAAAACTAGTTATCGCTAATGTTATACCCATTTATGGTTATTCATTTTCTTTAATAAAAAGTATTATATATAATACTCGATAAACATAATACTTACTCTTATTGTGCAATACTACTTACTAACTGTTACGTCAAGCGTTCAGGCATCATAATTTTTGATCTAGTTGCACTTTTTGGTCTAGCTGCTCTTGTATGATCTAGTTGCCCTTTTGATTTATTTTGATAAGTTAACTTTCTAAAATTTTTATGACTGGCAACAGCATTTTTTATTCTTTAAGTTGTTTATTTATTTTTTTTTTTTTAGAATTCGTTTTTTTCTTTGAAAAATGTTTCTTTTAACTTGTAATGTTGTTTAGCAGAATTCTTTGCCGGCTGTTTCCCTGTATATACGAAGAAAATAAATTAAATATTTTCAAATTGTTGTGAAAAGAATTTTTAGTTGTACAAAGTACTTCATTTGGCGCCCGAACAGGGACCACAGCAGATAAAAAAAATGGCAAGCTTCTTCAAAAGCGGATTTAAGAAAGCAGATTTGTTAGTGGTTCTAGAAGAAATTGGAGAGACAGTACCGGTTGGATCTACTTTAGCAAAATTAAAAGACTTGATTTTGGCTAGAGATGAATATAAAAAGGATCCAGAATTCGTAAAACAGAAATTTGAAGATACTGTTAAAGAGGGAAAGAAACAAGAAGAATTGGAAAAGGCCCAAATGGCTATACTTCAAGAAAAAGAAAAAGAAGCCATGGAATTGGAAAAGACCCGAATGGCTATACTTCAAGAAAAAGAAAAAAAGAAAAAGAATTGGAAAAAGCCCGAATGGCTCATGAATTGGAAATAGCCAGATTACAGGCGCAAAATCGAGAATCGACAATTCAAAATGCCGCCAATTCAAGTTCAATTAATGCCGAAGCTGTTAATGCTAGGCGAAAGTTTACGTTGCCAAAGCTGGAATTTAGGCAGTTTGGCGACGATGTCAAGGAATGGCTTCCGTTTTGGAGCCAATTTCAGCATTGCCCTTGAAGACAAATTTCAGTATCTGATACAAGCTACTGTGATGGGTTCCAGAGCAAGAGAGATTGTAGAAAGTTTCCCGCCAACTGGGGCAAATTATACTAAAGCCATCGATAGTCTGAAATCGAGATTAGGAAACGAGGATCTTTTGGTGGAGATATACGTAAGGGAACTTCTCAAATTAATTATTAATGTTCAGGTGAATAGATCTTTTCCACTTACCTCCTTATATAATAAGCTGGAAACATATATAAGAGCATTAGACACTCTCGGGGTTACTACAGACAAGTGTGCATCGATTCTCTACCCGATGGTAGAATCCTGTTTTCCGGAAGAATTTTTGAAGGCCTACCATCGGAGTAATTCTTTAACTCCAAAATTAGAAGCCAAAGAAAGGCTAAACAAACTGATGGTGTTTTTAAAGGCAGAAGTGGAGGGTGAAGCCCGAATTAATTTAGCTATGGATGGGTTTGGCCTGCTCAAAGTTGAAGATAATAAGGTAGCTAAGAAGAAAAAAGTTGAATATGAAAAGAATAAATCTCGAGCACCATCAACAGCCGCTGTTTTACATGCAGCTTCTTACGTAAAAGAACAACATTACAAGTTAAAAGAAACATTTTTTAAAGAAAAAAACGAATTCTAAAAAAAAACAAAATAAACAACTTAAAGAATAAAAAATGCTGTTGCCAGTCATAAAAATTTTAGAAAGTTAACTTATCAAAATAAATCAAAAGGGCAACTAGATCATACAAGAGCAGCTAGATCAAAAAGTGCAACTAGATAAAAAATTATGATGCCTGAACGCTTGACGTAACACTCCCACCTTTTGATTAACTATAACATCAAAATATTAATTAAAACAATCAGTCAAGCTTACTATATGCACTACTAACAAATTAGAGTTATGAAAATTAAAGTTATAAGAGTTCTGAAGGAGACTCTTCAGTCAAAAATCTAGTCGGAATCTTTACAGTTTTGCCACTCCTTGTTATGACTCTTCGAGTTGAGGAATCAGTAACTGAAACGTTTCCTTTAGGAGATTCCGTTATATCATTTGTTTGAATAGTCTCCTTCAGAACTCTTATAACTTTAATTTTCATAACTCTAATTTGTTAGTAGTGCATATAGTAAGCTTGACTGATTGTTTTGATTAATATTTTGATGTTATAGTTAATCAAAAGGTGGGAGTGTTACGTCAAGCGTTCAGGCATCATAATTTTTGATCTAGTTGCACTTTTTGATCTAGCTGCTCTTGTATGATCTAGTTGCCCTTTTGATTTATTTTGATAAGTTAACTTTCTAAAATTTTTATGACTGGCAACAGCATTTTTTATTCTTTAAGTTGTTTATTTTGTTTTTTTTAGAATTCGTTTTTTTCTTTGAAAAATGTTTCTTTTAACTTGTAATGTTGTTTAGCAGAATTCTTTGCCGGCTGTTTCCCTGTATATACGAAGAAAATAAATTAAATATTTTTAAATTGTTGTGAAAAGAATTTTTAGTTGTACAAAGTACTTCACTAACTGTTCCAAAAATGACCAACGTTTTCAAAAGCCAATAAAAAAATTCTGCTCAGGGAACTAGATAAATTATTCTCACCAAATTCCCTGAGTAGTTACTAAGTTGTTTAGCTGATGGCGCTGCTAATTGATAATTGCTATTGCTGCGCTCGATAATATTTTCAATATAACTACAAAAGTAACGCCCAGTTTTAGAAAAAATTGAACAGATACTGGTGCTTTTATTTTAATTAGAATAATCTGACACACGGCAGAATTCACTGTTTTATAGTTTTTACTGGTAGGTTTAGAAACTAAATAGTTTTTACATTTTACAAAAGTAAACTGCTTTTCCAATTAAAGAGAAGCAAATTGTTTTGTTAATCAAGCTTTTTTTTTGTTCAATTGGTTTTAAAAGTCGTCGTTCATTTTTAGGACATTCGGTATGTGTCATTTGCATATTTGCATATGCAAGCTGGTACTGTTTTCTTTACTCGTACCTAGGCGGATAATATAGTCACTTTATTGTAATATTTTGAAATTGTTAAAGGCATCTCTAGACCAGTAGAATTGTCTTCTTTATTTTAAAAATAAATGTTAAAAAATTTTATGAAAAAAAAATCATGGAACTAAAATCGAGAACATTCCAAAATTTGGACCCCTTAATGTTAGTTTTACTCTGAGCGTAATTCACCATATCTCGAGAACTTTGTACGCAAATGGAAAAAATTTTGTACACAATTATATAATTAGTTTATCCAAAAATAATTCCATAGAAATTTTTTTTTTATTTAATATTTAATATTTTTTATTATTTACTTTAAAAATAGTAGAAACATTTTGAATTGTAAGGTAAAAAATTTTTTTACATTTTCTTAAAAAATTCAAATTTAAATGGCAAAACACAAAAGTTGAGCAAAATCCATCGAATAAATTTTGAGAAATCTAATTTCAAAAATATTGCCTCTTTAAAATTTGATTTTTCAGGAACTATTAAACCGTTTTTGCTCAAACTTTGTATTTTACCATTTAAAATTAAATTCTTTGAAATTATGTAAAAAATTGTATACCTTTCATTTTAAATTTTATTCGACCACTTTTTAAAGGCAATAATAAAACATAATAAATATTTATTAAAAGCTATTTTTTACATAAAATTATCTTTGGCTGAACAAACGAGAAGCTGTGAAATGTGCAAAAAATAAAATTAAAATTAATGGGTTCATATTTTGAACCACTCTCTTGACCTAGCCATTGAGACCATAATTCCCAGATCAAGGCTACCCCTAAATTTTGAGGGTCAAAAGTCTGAGTCCGTCTATAAAAAGGTATGTTTATTTAAAGAAAGTACATTTTGGGGGTTGATTTCAAAACTTAAAATATAACCTGCGTTCATTAATTAGCATATTTGAGATCAATTCTTCAAACCATTAAGAACGCAAAGATCCGAGTAGATTAAAAAATATTCAAAGTAGTCAGTTTTTTTTTGTTTATTTTGTGCACTGTTACATATTCATTACGTCTCGAAATGGTGACTTGATTCGATTTCGGATATTCGCAATCAGAGTTACCTGTAATTGCTTCTTGTTGTGATCACTAGGAATCGTAACTGCTTTATAAGAAAAGATATTGTTATTTGTAATTGTTACTCTTTGTAATCGTTCGCTTACAAGTAGTTTATTACGATGAACGTATAAACTACTGTATTTCATTTGTAGTTAAAGATAATTGTAGCCGATTTTGAAACAGCTTCTTTTCAGCAAATTTTCAACAAAAAATTTTACATTTTGAATTTGTTCTTGATTAATTAAAAAAAATAAAATGAAATAATGATAATACATAATATTTGCTTTATTTAATTTATTACTGACGAACTTTTAATAATTATTCATTAAAAGTATTGTTTCATTAATCTTTATACATCATTCTAATTGTCAAATGACCAATTCATTCAAAAATAAAGTTAATAAGTGTTGGCAAAACAAAGTAAAAGTTATCAATTTTTACAGTTTTGTGTTATTTTTCATTGTATTAATATTGTTAAAATAATCAACTTTTTTGGTAAAATTAAAATTTTTTATCACCTTTACTACCAAAAGCATGTTATTAAAACGTACTGTATTGCTAATTTTACAAAAAGTCATTACCAGAGGGCTACGTTAAGAATTACCTTACTTCCTGGTGTTTCCATTAAACCAGAAATGACGCTAAATATTACAATATTCTGGTAATTTTCCATTTTATTTTATTCTTAAACCGGAGTTGAAAAGTCAACCCAATTTGTAGTTGGCCGACGGTCAATGTAGAATCCGTAGCCCTTTCATTTTTAGCAAAAACTCAGAAAACAAGGGTACTCCTATTTTAAGCATTGGGACAAACACATTACAACATGTTACAAGTACATATTACAAATTAACTTCCTTTTCAAAAATTTTTTTTAATTAGATTTTGAAAGTTTTATTTCCACATTGATGCAACTAGCAATGAAAAAATAGCTGTTCTGTTGCTTTTCTCGAAATCTATTGCGATGCACTTACGTTGCTATTTCAATTGCACGGCAGTATTCATATCAACCATACTAAACAGAAGAAGTTAGAATTTTTTTCTATAAATGGTAATAGTTTTAAATGAATTTAATTTTCTTTTCTAGCCATTTTATCACAATAAATTTTGCATTAATAGGTTTGGTATGTTCAGTTAACATTCATATCACTGAATGTTTTTCTAAACTAACATTATTGATTGTCCAATTTACATATTAAAGAGTTTGGGGTTCAAAAGATTCGTGATTACCACGATTAGAGTTCAGACAGCCTTCAAAAACTTCGCAAAGTACAAAATATTTCAGTCTTCCTAAAGGTTGCCATAGTTATTGCATAAATAGTATATTTAGTTACATAATCGAAAGAAAACGCAGTGTAAAAAACTACTATTTTCTTTTATTTTTAACGACTCTGTTTCAATAAAAATCATTTTGATATTGACATTTATTTAAATAACGTATTTCGCAAAATTAGTTCTGAATGTTCTGAATTAGTTGTTTTTAAAAGATTAAAGCTTAGAATTGCTACGTTAGATTAGAAAATACATATTTTTATCAAAACATTTGTTAATGCTACTTTCAAACTAAAATAGCTTATTTTTTCCTAAATTAATATAAAAACACAGTAAATATATATTTTTGATAAGTAAATATATATTTTTTAACAAGGCTTGTGTAAGTTTATCTGTTAGAAAAATATTTTTTTTTTCCCTTCTAATACTGGGGCGTAACTACCACTATAAATATTAAATGCCAATTCTTTAGTATATAAGACATGTTAACTTGATTCCATCACGAGGTACCTTTTGATAGATGAAGGTTGGCATAGTCCAAAATTAAATCCCTGCAATATGAACATTTATTTTTATTAAAATCTAATTTTTCCTAAAATTATAGAATAGCAAAGTTAGATTAGTATAAATACACATTCATGGCATATGTTCATTTGCTTCTTAGAAATACATTAGTTTATTTCTGTTTTAAATTTTAAACTGGGGAGAAATTTTATTTCATTTTATAATCATCGTTGAATAACTGACCCAATTTTGGGTTTAAGACTATAAGTGTTCAACTCCGTAGCCTTGTAACTTTGAATCTAATTCAAAGACAAAGGAACTTCTGAATCAAGTATTGGGAGAGATTTGACTTTGTGGAGGGCGTTTTGATGGAAATAATCCACCTTTGTGTTACATGGAAAGGAAAACTAGTTCCATGGTTAGCCTGACGGCAAGGGGACTCTAACTCATGATTTGTCTACTACTAAGGATATTTTTTTCGTGAACACAGTGGTTGGTGCGAGCCGGTTGCAGAATTCGTATCGACCGGCCATCGCTGGGTTTCGAAATAGGTTCACCTTATTGGGAGACGAACGCTCTATTGCCTGAGCCGTCATGGTTAACTGCTGAACAATTGTTTTGTTTCGTATTGCAGGACATTTTTTTACAGATCTTAAATACTTTCGTATCACTGATTTCAAACCTGTAATCTGCTTCTCCCTCTGAGCTACAGTGATTTTAAATGCCATTTAGTCTATTTTTTGTTGAGATGTACAATTTTAAGAATGTAATACATAACTGGGGGTCACATAAATGTTGCGAAAAACTTCTAGGTGAATTAGGACAAAACACATCAGGATTCACATTATCAGGACTAAATTACACCTGAGCCCATACTGATACATCTGAACCCATGTCGTCATACGCTGCGGCACTTCTATGTTATGAACTATTTCTCCGTGTGCCTTTGAGCAGGGCATAATACGAAGCACCCCTAACCGCGTAGGACAATTTTTTAGGCTTGGGTTCCTATGCAATTTTAGCCCGATGTTATGTCTTATCTCCCCAAGAAACGTGTCGCAACACGTATTCGACCCTCTTTTATGATAACGTTTTTATTTTTATTTTTTAAATAGTCTAAAAATGTCATTTCAAAAAGAAAATATGCTGTTTTAGAAATCAAAAACTAATTTCAGCTTTGAATTCCCCATACTCGAATTAGGCAAAATCATGTATTTGCAAAAATGCAAAAAAAAAAAAAAAAAAAAAAAAAAAAAAAATGTTCCTCGGCGTTAAATATTTTCATAATATTTAATAAACATAAATATTTTCATCAAATTTATTAATTTACTCTAAATTGTTTTTTATTTATTTCATAAAATGCTATAATTTTTTCATTTTTCAAATATATTATAGTTTCACTTTAAACAAAGTAATTTGACATTGAATTTATTATTCAATCATGTATTTTTTCTTCTAATCTGAAATAAATAATAACATTTAAAAATAATTCAAAGTATATTAAAATTTCTTAATAATATATAAATATTAGTAATTAAGCAAGTAAATTTTTCTAACAATCACATATTGCACTACTCGTTTTCTAATATCTGATATAAATCCTATTTATAATTTTACGAATATTCGAGGAAGACTGACAGAAAAATTTGGTCGTTGTTAGAAAGTTATGTTATGTGTGATTTGTAAGTTTTATGTTATGTGTGATACACACACATAACATAAAACTTATTTTTATTGTATTCTTCAATCTTCAAGCAAATGATTTACATTAATCACATTGAACGATTCTGAACGTAATTTTCCGGAAAATTGACCTCGAATAAAGAATGTGTCGAAAATGTGAATTTGCTGATATAATAAGGTGTTAAATCTAGCCATGTTTCCTTTCTAATTGTAATCAAGTTTAAAAAGTACAATCTGCTCAACTGAGTACACTGTAAAAAATTCAGAATAAAATTACGGTGAAGAGTACCGGCACTCTGGGTTGTCAGGACTTTTTATTTTGAAATCCATTTTTACCGTAACATGTTACGGAGCAAAAACCTTTTATACTGTACTTTTTACTGTAATAATTACAGTAAAATCACTGAATCACTATAATCGAAGAAATAATGATGTCACTACGTAATACTTTACGATGAAAATAAATTGTTAGGGATTAAAAGTGCTCGTATTTTATACCGTAATTTGATTCAGAATTTTTTTCCCGTACCACATTAAGATTACAACTGACTTAAATAATATTATAGTTTTACCTTTTTTAAAATAATATATCTATGAGTTAGCTCATAAGTGGCAGCACGGTTATATTAAAGAACATAGAGAAGAAAACAATATATTACATTTAAAAAAGCAAAAGCACATTAGTTCGAAGTCGAAATAATCAAAGTTTTCACTGTATTTATATATTATAGGCTATTCAATAGAATTGAAAAAAAAATCTTGACTAAAAAGCAAAAATAATCATTTTTCAATTTCTAAAGAACATTTTCTAGCTTAGGCTGTCACCAATGAAACTCAAATATATTTCAATGGTAAAGTTTTAATTTTTTTTAAGGTACGTGGTAAAACCAAATGAACTTTTCCGTTTTATGGAGTATTTGCGTGCTTTTTATCATCTAGAAACTAAAATCATCTTTTAAAGAGACTTTTCGTAAATCTCACCCACCTCGACAAAATTACTTCTTAGCTAATGAAGTTTAACCCCTCCCACGCAACAAACATACTCAGTTTTGGCCTCAAGTATTAGTTAAACTGCACTCTTTTTTTACAGCTTGGAAGAAATGGCGAAATTAGAATTTACAGTTAAATGAGTTAACGATTTTGGATTTTTATTTCCTGACATAAAATAACAAGGGATGCTGAATAATGTTTGATTAGATATAGAAATGTAGTTCATTACCTTGTGTATTTTATAATTTAAAATTACGAAATTTTTAATTTGAATACATCGACAAAATTACTTCCCACAATTTTTTTACATTATTTTTACGTATGTAAATTCGCATGGCAAAATACAAAATTGGTCAAATATTCGTAAATTTACTTATTTTAAAATAATGTAAAAAATTGTATACCTTCAAAATACCTTGTATACATGTAAAATTCAGTCCCGCAGTGGACTGATCGTTAAGACACGGTTCCCAGCAGATCACCGAAGTCAAGCATCACTGGCTGTGGTCAGTGTGCGGGTGGGTGACCACTTGGATCAGTCTGCGTAGGGAAGAGGGGGTGCGGTATTGGTCCTCGCTAAACTGTTCTACCCTAAAGTGCTCGACTTCGCGTGTAGGTCGTCGGGCTACCAAAGCGGTGGAGCCATCCGCTCTGCAGAGGATCAAAATTGCGATGGTATGTCTTCAGATCATCCTCAGGTATGCTTCCCAGACCGGCGCCAATAGCCCATTGTGCAGCTCTAGTGCTACGTAAATGAATTACAACTACTGTAAAATTCAAAATTTTTTGGACTATTATTAAATAAACTAATAAAAAATGATTATTATTTACTAATATTTTTTGTTTGGAATAATCTTTGGATAAATGAATTTTAGAATTTTGTGAAATATTTTTTTAACTAGCTTAAAAAGTTCTCGATATATGACGAAATACGCAAAAAGTAAAATTAACTTTAAGGAATCCAAACTTTAGATCGCTCTCCTGACCATAATATGTGGACCATCTTTCCCAGATTGCGGGTACTCCCTCTATTTTGGGGATCGGATATCAGAATCTGTTGAAAGAGAAGTATTTTTATTCAGAGAAAGTACGACTGAGTATCTGATTTCGTAATTTAAAATATCGTCAACTCTAATTAATTAGCATATTCAAGGGCACCCTCTCAAACCCTTAGCAGTGAGTCTTAGAACGGGAAGATCCAATCATTAGTTTAAAAGTTATTGAGGGTGGTACTTTCCTTGAGTTGAGTTTCTAGATACGAGTCAACTGTTGGAATAATAGATACCATAACTATGTATACTTTTAATAACTTGAAAAAATAGAAAGATTTTAATTTTCATACAGGTGAGCTGCCTGAAGGAGAAAGTCAAAGGGGAAATAACTAATTTGCATACTTGTAAAGTGCGATGACTACATGCATATATTTATAATTTGGAACAACAAATCAAATTTTTAATTTTGCTATTGTAAGAGATACATTAACTGGTGAGACATTTGTATATCGTAAAAAGAAATAATATTAATTTTAATATAATTTACATAACTTTTTAAACTTACACAAAATATTAGCTTCAAATCTTTTTAGTTCATTAAGTACTTCAATTGAATACGGAAATTAAAATTGTAGTTAGAAATTAAAATTTCAAAAAAAAAATAATTTAAAAATGAGAATTAGAATTTGTTCCTTTGTTAGAGTATTTTTGTCATTACTTCTCTTAACCCAAGACTAAATTAAATATCACATCACGTAAGGACAAGTCGCTCAGCGACCACGATACGTGCTTGAGTACCGTAATCACTGGCCTACAGTCACCAATTGAGTTACAGGTTGTCAATTGACTCCTTTTTCGTTAATTCTGAAGATCTCCACTAAATTGTAATTGATTGTTTAGCAAGGCGATACTCAGATAGATACAAAGGGAGTAAGAAAAAAGTTTAAAGTTCCTCGTCTGAATTTTAATTAAAATATTTATTGTTCGAAGAAACATTTCGAAATTTGCATTAACGCAGCAATATTTCGATGCATATTTTGCTAATAAAATGTAAACATGTTTTCGAATTTTTTTTCGCCTGAAGTATAAGTTTTAATGCGAATGCTTTCATATGTACACTAAGAAAAATGTATGGTCATAATTATTATAAAAATTATTGTGTTTCTGGCTCTAAGGAACACCGAAGAGCTCGAAAATTTTTACCAAATATTTTTTTTTAATGATTTTGTAATACGTGATAAAATAGGCTAAATAGGGCAAAATTTGGTATTTTATCATGATACCTTAAAGCATGGCAAAAAAACCTTAATTTATTAAAATTTACTTTTTAATTTAGTATTTTTAAATAAAAGTATAATAATATGAACAATAATTGTGAAAACCAAAAATTTCGGTAAATTGTTACCATATGAATGAAAAATTCACCAAATGAATGGTTTGAATACCATTCTGAATCAAGACTTTCACAGCTTAATTTGGTTAATGGCTGTGTATGAAGTTATTTTATTAATTTCAGCAAAATGGCAACTAAAAGAATTTGTATTTAAAATCAATTCGTACATTGACTTTTAAGAAGAACGATTACATTAGAATTTAAATAAGATGACAAAAGAATACTTTTTTCATGTTGCTTTCAATTTCTTGAGAGAGGAAGATAAATTGAAAGTAAGAGTTCCCAGTAATTCAATTACGTTAAATGTGATTTAATGAAAGTTTCAAAAAACTTACAAAGCAGCTGGATAAATTTCTTCCCAAGAATAAAATTAAATGTTAGAGAAATTAGAACTGAATTGGATACCGAATAGTAAATTTTTTCTCTCATTTGACTATTCTTAATCAAATTAAGCAATTAATAGTTTGAAAATACATGCTCAAATAATAGTCCTTTTGTAATTTTCTCAAATTTTTTTACAAAAGAGTATAAGAGACTTCTTTTCAAGATTTAGAATT
Source organism: Parasteatoda lunata (assembly GCA_949128135.1). Classification (NCBI taxonomy): domain Eukaryota; kingdom Metazoa; phylum Arthropoda; class Arachnida; order Araneae; family Theridiidae; genus Parasteatoda; species Parasteatoda lunata. The sequence goes on along the minus strand of OX421976.1, from coordinate 39,919,062 downwards.
GTCTTGTTTGTTTTGTTAAATTAAATCTGAGTTGGAAATTACTGATTCATGTAACGCGAAAAAAGTAATTCTTAATTATAATAAAAACGTTGTTTTTTCTTTTACATTTTCAAATAATGTAATAATCTTTTTTTATCAATATGTAACAATTTTGACGAACATATATGTATGAACTAGATGCATAAAGTAATATAATTAGCAGCTAAAATTTTTAAATTTTGATATTTAGAAGCGAGTTTTCTGATTAACAAAGACACGTTTTTTATATAGAAAATATAACTTGTTTGTGTTTTAACCTGTCTTTTGGTGAAATTCGAAAACTTATGAAGTTCCTAACTGGAGATGATATAATATATATATATATATATATATATATATATATATATATATATATATATATATATATATATATATATATATATATATATATATATATATATATATATATATATATATATATATATATATATATATATATATATATATATATATATATATATATATATATATATATATATATATATGTGTGTGTGTGTGTGTGTGTGAAGGGAGACTTGCTAGAGTTGTCCAGTCCAACAGAAAAGCATCAAATAGCCGGGAATCATAATAAGGGGCAACTGCTAACGATTCTGAAAGAAAAGTGCTCCCCCCATTACACCGTATAGGCTATGAGAGTCGGATGAATCCCGTTCTTAAGTACAACATGTGGCTGACAAGGTTCAGATCTAGCTAAAACAGCACAAAAGCATGCACCCCAACTGTATTGCCGCAAGACTTCAAGCTGTTGAAGGCAATGTTTTGAGGAACAACTTCTGAATGTCCAGGGGAATTTAGGTGTTATCGCAGATCAAGTACGTCCTGTTATGTAAATGGTGTACCCTGCTAGGGATGGATACTTTCAGCAATACATTGACGCTTGTCATACAGCTCGTATTGTCGTCAGATGGTTCGAAGAATATGACGATGATTTCACCTTGCTTCGTAGGCCCGCACAATGACCAAATCTCAATCCAATCCAGAATTTTAGAGATGAGAACGAAGGGGGCACTTGACAGCTGGATCCAGTGCCATCCAATTTGTCGGAATTGAAAAGTGCAGTTCATAGAATATGGGGTCAAATTCATCCTACCACCAACCAACATATCATAGAATCTAGAAGAAGAATTCGAGCCGTATTACGCACTAAAGAGGGTCCAACAGTGTATTGAGAAGGTGGTTATAATAATTTGGGCACTCTATGTACATACTCGTATATATGCATATCTATTGTAGTTTAGTTCCTTATATATAGGATATATGCTAGATAAAACAGAAATATAATTTTAATAATGTTAGTAAACTGCTTACGTGCTAAGAATTGTAAAACTATTAATTCAGATTTGTATCTGTAATTTCTGATCTGTATCTGTAGGTTTTAGCTAAAACTTGAATGTCGAAATCTGGGTTGTTGCATTTTTGCCCATTTTTTAAATAAATTTATTAGTTTCTCTAACCTGTATAGCCTTAAAATTACCAAATACCTATATTAGTATGGAAAACAAATTTGGTAATCCTCTTATACAATTTTAATATAATCTTAATCTTAAATTCTCAGTTGAAACACAAATGCTTTTATCGATTTTAGGTCATAAATGATTTGGGTCGTAAAAAAGGAGAACAATATAAAATGCCAGTATATTTTGCTTCTATTTATTGATTTAAATTTCATGATTCAAATACCACTTTTCTGCTAGTAAATTTTAATGGAAAAGAAATGCTCTAAAATGCGACAGATTATTATACTACTATCTCTATGTAACTACTTTCAGATATGATTTTCACGCAATTCTTTCTACATTAAATCATAGCTTGAAATATCTCTCTCATACTAATTTTAAGACTTAGGAAGTCGTACTTACGTAAATAATCACGAATATTAAATATTCCAATTACAAGATTATTTTAAATATTAATGTGTAATCATATCCGGGGAAGCAAAGCTCGTTAGGAAAATCCCTAAAGTTCACCGGAGTCTGAATGGCTTCATGTTTTTGAACAAATAAAGATCTTTAAATTTTCCTTTTTAAATTCAGTTCAATTAAGTTATGAAATTCAATGACACGCAAGCATAAAGTAGGACACGCCGAAAAAGCGTCCCCTTTTTCATATGTTCATAGCTGGAATATTTCTGTGACTCGTCGCAACCTCCCTCCTGCGGAAAACTCTCAATGTAAACCATGAAAACTCTCAACGTTTCTGTGGAATAAAAGTCAAGGTATTAGAAATAAGTGTCAATTGTATTGAAATGCCACATTGTCCTATAATTGAAAGTCCTTGAATGTTATATCTTGATGAAACGGCCATCAAATTAATTTGTTGGAATTGGGGACAGAGAGCTTTAAAAGTTGATGGAGGAAACGAAAAAAGAAAATTGTCGGATTGTCTCAAGTTTTAAAATCCAAATTGTACTGCAAAAAAGTGGCTGGTATTAAACAATGCATGAAAAATGGATAAATTATGCCTTCCCGATTCCAGTTTGAGTTTTTATCTCAGGACGGTGGTAGAGAAATATTTTACACATTAATAAATACAAGTTTATTTAGTTAGAAGAAGCGACCGGTGGGCAATGTTGATAACATTATCACCGTTATGTTGTTGTCATGAAACTATGGTGTTTTAATCTTTGTGATTCCCCTCACATGTAATCCCTGATTGCGGGAATGATTTCGGGCTCTACTCTTATTTATTTTTTGTATTCATAATCTCATATAAATATTGAATATCAATATTGTTCCTCGTCTTTCAATGTTGCAACTTTTTCAAAATTCTATTGTTTAAATGCTTTTAAATTAAAATTTTAATGAAACAGAAATCGAAAATCAGGCTTCATAATTTGTTTATCATCTGGGTTAATACTGTTGCTCAAAGCCAACTCAGTTTATTTTAAGTTTACCATAATCAAACAATTTTCTCCTGTATTTATGCCTTCGTGGGATATTAATAAATCTGTATCCAAAGTATCTATACGCAGTATTGGGGCAGTGTTAATTGACACAACATTTACTCATAATATACTTTAAATCAGTATTAGTATATATTTGGTAAACGTGAAAACTGTACCAATTACCATAATACCAATAATGCATAATTAAACATCATTGGCATCAATAATAGTAAGGCAGTTTTTCACTTTACTCCAGAATGAATTAGTATTTTGTACATTATATTTTTTACATTAGCATATTGTAATTTTTTGTACAATTGCTTTTTTTTATTTCAATCACTTCCTACTGCTAAAACGAATGAAATTAATTAAAATCATCAAAAAAAGCAAAGCGAATTCTTAAGTCTCTCTTAAACGAATTAGTTAAATAGTTAAGTTATTTAAATATAGAGCCGTATCGCACGTCAAATCTGTTGAAATAAAATTCTTTCTCGTCCACGTTTTTCATTTAACTTAGATCTATTGTTTGCTTATTTTTGCCGCGATACATATTTTTGTTTGGTGTACTTGGCAACTTCGATGTATGTTTAGTTTGTTTATGTTCTACACGGCTTCGTGCCTGTCTTTGTCTTAAGTAAGAAATGTATAGCGGAAGAACTTATATCTTTGTGAAAGAATATAGAATGTGTCACTTAATAAAATTGGTACTTGGAGGTCTTGGCTTACTCGAAATAGATTGGAAGGAATAGCAGCTGACGTAAACAAATGACACGTTTCAGCAACCAATCAGGATCTAGTTACCCACATTACGTCACCTGTAGGGATCCCATTAGTACCATTTCTCCAATAATTTCGGTTTTAGTACAATAGCTTATTTTTTTTCTTTAATTATTTATTATTAATACCTATTTATTTATACCTATTGACAAAATTAATTAAGCATCATTAGTATTAAAATTGGTACTGCGATATTTTTAATTTTTCCTAAATAGATTAGTATAATTTCTTCATTATTTTGCCTTTTAGTAGGTAGATGTTTTTTTTATCTCAAGTATTTTTTTAATATTATCAGAATAAGCCCTCTGCTCCAATTCAAAGTGAAGAGGAATATGTAAATGTAAAAAATAAATAAATAAATAAATAAATAAATAAATAAAATATCATTGATGTCAAAAACTATATGGAAAAATTTTTACACTTATTTTAAGCGAATTAGTACTATTTCTTCATTAATTTTGCCTTTATGTGCATATTTTTTTTTATTTAATAACCGTTGATTTTAAATTTTTTAGTTATATAAAAACACGTTTTTAAAAATAACTATTAACAAAATGAATACGTGTATAGCTCTAAGAATACTAATTTGGTACCACGTTTGTGTTAAGCATTCAGTTTATCTGGCATAAAGAATAAAAAATAAATAATAAAGAATTTGCAATAAGCTTCTGAGAGCTATAAGCTAGCAAACAACACTCACCATGTCTTAATAAACAAAATCGTTAGCAGTTTCATTTTTATCAGTTACAATTTCTAAACCAATCGAAAAATTACATTTTCCAAACGTTGCTAAATGATCTAATTAAAGTTTTTGAACACTTTTTAGGATCTGGGATTCGATTTTCAGGACGCCAACATAAACGGCTTTAGACTTTTTTAGAGTGTCACACACAAACACACATTTTTTTCATTTTATTATTATAAATATGTATGGATTTGCCAGAGAAAATATATAGCATTAATCTTCTCTTCTATGCAATAGATATATTTGCGGGCAGAAATGAATTTTCGGTATATTTAGTTTTCAGATTGGGGACAACGTCCAGCTGTAATTATTGGCGAAATATCCCACGTGTTTATTTATCAGGGGAACCGTATCGATATAACGAAATAGAATGATACCAACTCTGATATATTTTTTTCCAGATGCTTCTAGAGACATTATTTTGTTAAAATACATTTTATGAAGCTCGAATACATTTTACGATATAATACATTTTGTGGAGCTGGAATGATTATTTTGATACACCAATAATTAGAGATGTAATTAATGGAAAGTTGAATAACATGTATTAGTATCAGTTACCTTATCATTGCAAGATTAAAAATAATTTGTCGGTATTTGTATTATAATGTAAAATTTCAGTATTATAAACATTTACAGATCATGAATGTTTATAGGTGATCTTACAATCAATATTCAATAAATTAGTTAGATTGATTATCGACAGTCTGAACATATTTAATAGTTTTATCTAAGTTTTAATATTTATTTAGCTGCACGATAAAACATATATTGATCTGAACTGATTTCATAGTTTCATAGATATTTAATAAATGTCCTCTAAACTTTCTGATGAATTTATCGAGGTTCTGTCGGACTCTAAATTTATTAATGTACTGATTTTTCAAGTTTACATAGTTTCTTATCATGTTCTTAATGAATTAAAAATGAAAATGAAATAAAATATTTAGCTTTTAAGGCTGAATTTACCTTCTTTGGCAAACAAATTTCTTTTATTTAAAAATTAATTTAAGACAACACAGAAAATTTTCAAAAATAGCTATTAACGGGACAGACTGCATACGATGGTTTTTCCGAAATGACCCCAAACAATGCGGGTTTTTTTTTCAATTTGTAACGTTAATTGTTAAACGCCTTTATAGCAGAACATAAATATTTAACTCATTTTTGGTGAACATTAAAATAAATGACTTTTTTCACCTGAATAAGGCTAAAATTTTCTTCCTGGCGTACGAACAACCGGTACTTAGAGTGCCAATACTTTTCACTGTAAAATCCATCTTAAGTGTAAAATTTTACGGAAAAAATCTGATATACCGAAATTTTTACAGTTATAATTACTGTAAACTCCCATTAATTTTGCACTTTCACCCAGTACTTTTTATTGTAATTTATCTGGAAATTTTTTACAATGTAAATGTTTATATTGAAAATAAAGACGAAACTCTGTTAACCATGCGTTGTCTATTGTTATTTATTGAATTGAAAAACATCTTAAATGCAAAAAATACTTTTGCATTGTCAAGAAAAAAACTTTTCATCAAGGAGAAAGATACATTTTTAAACTTACTTTACAACAAGTTTGCTTTATCCTCAGCAAACTATTTTTTTCTTTACGCACATATTTAATCTCAAATAAATGCACAAAAAAAAAAAAAAAAAAAAAACAACGATTATTTATGTTTTACAAACTGAACAAATAGATTAACATTTAAGAATAATTTTGCACTTTTTTAAACTGAACCAGCGTTTTTATATCTATCAAAAACATCAAATAGTTTTTTGTGTTAAGCATAAAATACTATTTAGAGAATATGTATGGCATTGTTGGATTTTTGAATATTTCTAGAATTAATTTAAAACGGATTCTGTTCTGAAAGGAAAACTGTTTTCGATTTTTTATACAAACATTTAATCTTACACAAATAGCGCAATAACTAGTATAAAAACAATAGATGTTGATTTCACAAATTTAAAAAAAAATTATAAATAATCAAGAATCCTTTTCAACTTTTTCAACTCAATTGTTTTTACCCATCAATAATTTCAAATAAATTTTTATGAACTCAAAGTTTATCCTGTTTATCTCAAGCGTAAACTATGATTCTGAGACTACCCAAACAGAATTGCAGGATAGATTTTGCGAACCTGGTTTTCATCCACGAGTGAAGCGTGTTGAAAGAATGATCGGTCACGAGCTAAACTTACCACTCAAAAGGTGTCTGGTATTTATAAATCCTGAAACGTTATCAAAACGAACGGAAATCAATATGAGGATGATACTTTCTCGTCAAGGGGAACGGCCAGCCAGGTACTCACAGATCTCCAGTGGGGCGCTTGTCAAGCAACGGGCGTGGCACCTTCTGGAGTTGAAAGGGGAATATCTCAATATTTAATTAGTTTTGACCTTTTTGAAGGATGCATCACCCTTATCGCATTGTGTTACTCAAAGTACAATGGATGTAATGGACTTTATGAATGAAACTGATTTGTGTTCAGTCCCCTAAGTTTTTTTCTTGCCATACATTTGTGTGATTTTTCAAAATAATTAAAATCAACAATTTTAGTTTTGATTTTTGTAAATAAAAAGAAATATTAATAACTTTTCGGTCTTAAAAATTTTATTAAGATATCTTTAGTGATTTTTAATATCTCTTCTGGGGTACAGATTTTGTTTTATAATGCAATCTTTATTTATAACTGAATCATCAAAAAATTACATTTTCATGTTTAATAATAAACATAAAATTTCAATTATCATATTAATCATTATGAATCCTTTATTAATCATAAAATTTCATATTTTAAGGAAATATTAAAAGAATATTGTTTTTGGAATAACAAATGCATTTTTAATAAGTTTATGGTGATTAAACTAATTTTAAGATGAAAGGTATTCTATTATCAAGATTGGTACTTTGAGAAAAAAAGTACAATCAAAATTAACAGAATATTGTAAATTTTACAGTGTATCTGGCTGTATAGAAACTTCAAAAAGATCGGTAATTTTCACGGCAGCACTTTGAGAAAATTGACAATAAAATACTGTTTTATAATTTGTAATAAAATTTGGTAAATGTGGTAAAATTGGATAATTTTATCATGATATTTTAGAGCATGGCATGAAAAACATTTATTCGCTTAAATTAACTTTTTTTTTATTTTTTCATCTTCTAAATATATGGTTATAAGAACTATAATTTTGAAAACCAGAATTTCTGACCACCAGTTACCAATGAATGGAAAAATGATCAAACGAATATTTTAAATACCATAAATTTTGGTTTCATTAACCAAAATTATGGATTTTTTTTACAAAAAATGCCGTTATCAAGGCAATTTTACCAAAATTTTTTTTAGTCTTGTGCCTTAGTGTGTAATATATATTTGTATGTTGATAAGTACAGTAAAACTGTTCTTTGAGAAACACAGCTTCGAGTTGCTCAAAATAAATCTCCTTCAATTTAAGGCTTATTCACTTGATTAAATTAACTTGATTTAAATTCAAATAGTGGCGTTTACATCGATATAAATTCAGACACAACGTTATTGATTTTGTAAAATATTCTAACTATGTTAAAGAGAAAAAAGACTGCTAAGAAATAAAAGAGGTATGCGGAAAATGACGTATGTATCTATCACAAAGAGCAGATGTCAAAAAGATGGAAAACTTGGTCGTAAGTAATTCAATTTGCATAAAGGAAAGAAATGTTTCACAAAATCGATCTTCAATTTTTAGTACACATATTCTTCTTTCGAACTTTTATGTTTATCTATGTCATGTGAAAACTATTTAATAATGTGTCATCATCATATTTAGAAACTTATTATTTCCTACCATGCTTAACTATGTTGTGAATAATATATTTTTGGTATTTCTTTATAATGCACTATTACAATGATAGCAAATGCTTATAATAAACATGTATAGTATTATTTTAACTCTGTTGCACAATTCAGTTATTATGCAGTGATAGACATTTCCTGAATCTGGTGTGTTGTTGTCAATATCGTCTCATGCTAGTTTAATAAAGTCATGTGAGACTCTTTTAAAACACTTTTAAGTATCTTTACTAAGCCTCGAATGTTAAATGAATAAAAATTGATATGAAATGAAAATTTATATAAAAATTGATATGAAATGAAAAATTATATAAAAATTGATATCGAATGAAAAATTATATAAACATTTATAGGATAATTTTGTTAACACCTGAAGTTGTTGAAATAAAAGTCTCACGAATCTTCATCTCTCTATATTTTTTTAAAATTTCCATTACGTTGTTCAAACAGTCTATTATTTTCATTCCATTTCTAGTAAATAAATAAGTTTTTATCGTCAATTACCACTATTTCATCTAACCAGTTTAATCCGAAACAAGAAAAAATTAATAAACTTCATCAAAATTAAAAACAAAATAAAAATAAATAAAAAATGAGATACCTTAATTTGTAACCAAATCATCAATCAACTTTTATAAGGAGTACTATTTGTGAAGATTGTTACATTAGCAAGTAAAAGCATTGCTTAATAGGAACAATTACAAAAAAAAAAAAAAAAAAAAAAAAAAGAAAGAAAAGAAAGAAAAAAATAAAAAATAAAACTGCAGTGAAAAGAAGCATTACTTTATTGATTAAAAATTCTCTCTCAATTCTAAGAGGTTGTTAAAGAGAATCTACCTATAGATAGATATTATAATATTGCTAACAATATTATAATATTGTTTCACTAAATTATTTCTCTGCTTATTTTAAGTGAATTTATAAGATAGTGATGTTTATCAGAACAATACTTTCTTTGCGAATATCGAATGCTGTAATACTTAAAATAAAAGAAAGGATTCTACCAGCTCTTATTTGAACAAAAATAAATTTGAGTATATCATTGAAAATAAGAAATTAAATTAGACTTAATTATGCACTAAGACATGTTTTACTCAAGAGAAAATACTTTTCTCGTTTTTAACAATGATTTAAATAGGATAAAATATTCAAAAATTGCAATCCCCTATCTTTATTTTATGAAAATTTTTATTTTAACTTAAGAATATTTTAGCTCTTTATTGAGAATGCGAAATTAAACTAGACTGAATAATGCACCAAATATTATTTTTACTCAAGAGAAAATGCTATTATCACCATTGAAAATGATATAAATAATGTAAGATATTTGAAAATTGTAATCCCTATTTCATCTCACTATATATGAATTCTTTATTATAAGAAAATCCTTATTTTAACAAACAATTCTTTAATTCTTTATTGAAAATAAGAATTCAAATTAGAATTAATGTACTGAATAATGTTTTCTAGAGAAATTTCTTGCTGTATTTAAAAATATAAAAGTAGGATAAGATGTTCAAAAATTGCAATCTCTATCTCATCTCACTATCTTTCTTTTATGAAAAACATAGATATATTTCAATTCTTTATTGAGAATGAGAAATTAAACTAGACTTAATAATGCACTATAATACGTTTAAGTATAAAGAAAATGCTTTTCTCGTCATTGAAAATGATATAAATAGGATAAAATATTCAAAAATTGTATTCTCCCATTTCCTCTCAATATATCTTTTAACAAGCAAATATGAGTGCAAAACAAAATCAATGATACATTTTCAAAATATCCTATTTTATTTGAAAGGAGGTAAAGAAATCCTATTTCGTCCAGGTCTGAAGCTTTCATATATGTATTAGATATCAAAAGGAAGATATATTGCCACCCTGAAGAATTCATTCTGAGAAATTTTGCCACTAAGATATGAAGCGATGAGAAGCGCACATGTTTCAGATATAATACTTCATTTTCTAGAATTTTCTAAAGGTTCTGAAATATAAATCCCGTTTAGTTATACAGCAGAGCAGAAACTCTTTTTCCAATATTTTTTTTATTTTTTTTATGATTTAACTATTGAAAAACAATTGAAACAGAATATATATTTGGTGAGACTATTTCAGACTTGAAGAAAATTGCTGATAAAATGGCTACTTACATAGCAGCTGAATTTAAGACTTTTAGTGAAAAATCCCCCCCCCCCCAAAGAAGAAGAGTAAAATCAATAAAAAACAAAATGAATAAATAAAATTTCCCAGAATATACATGGAAAGTCTTATTTGAATTCCGTCTTTTAAAGATACATTTGTTAATGTGTTGGTTAAAATATTTTTTAAATAAATTATTAAACTACACTGAAAAAATATATTGCCAAAACTACCAAAATATGTCAACATTTATCGTGTTTCTGGAACTATGGGAACCAGCTCGGTAGTTTTTTATTGAAAAACTTTCATAATGGCTTAGGAAATGAAATATGGTTTTATAATGTGTGATAAAATTTAGCAATTTTCTCATGATACATTAGAGCATGGGGTAAAAACCATTTATTCGTTTAATCTTACTGTCTAGTTTTGTATTTTTTAGTGTATTTTTCTATATTGTATTTTTTGTATTTTTTATTTTGCACCCGGTGGCTGAGTGGTAGTGCTTCGCTCTCTCGTGCCCCGGGTCCTTGGATTCAAGATTGACTCAGCTTTTTATCCCTTCAGTGGGTAAGTTCGATAAAATGAGTACAAAGAATGCTTATGAGCTAAACACTGGGGGTTCCGCGTTCGGCTGACTACCCAAACAAAACATATGTCCTAGCACGCCTGAGCCCAAAGTCAAGAAAACTGAGATGGGGACAGTAGGCTTTGGCTCTCTATGGGCTTTCGCCCACTGAGTTTATTTTTATTTTTTATTGATTATGTTGAAATAAGAACTATAATTTTGAAAACCTTAATTTCCATTAAACCATCACCATATGAAGGAAATTTTGTTGTTTTAGTTATACAATTTAGGTAGAAGAGGACCTTAGATTTAAATTCCTTATTTCCGAAAATATACTTCGATCAAAACGTATCGAGGGAAAATTTTATAATTAGTTCTAAAGGAGATGAATTTGGTATATCTGAAGTTTTTATTAAAGCTGTTTGCTTGCTTATTTTTTTCTATTGCAATTGTATATCACATATTCACTTGCTGCAGTGAACACTTAAAATTTTTTTTAGAGCAGAATTTTAAAAAATTGAGATAGCTTCAAAAGGTACAAATTTTGATGAAAATTAAATAAATTTTTCCTTTTTTTTTAACCTTTATGATTGGAATAAAAATAATTATTTACCGATGTGTTTATTAGTTATAATCTATTATTTTTTTTTTTTTTACGCAATTTTATTTTTCTGTGGATTGCGTTTTTAGAGATGCATCAACTTGGAATGATCTGTTACTTTTCTCATGCCAATTTTTATCATTCATTTAACACGATTCAAAGTCAATTACTTTTCGGGGTCTTCTAAATCCTTGACTGGTTACTATTTATCACCTTTCTGTAAATTTCTCTAGATTCGTCTTAAAGATTAGTTTAAAACTTTAGAAATATAAACTCTGGGATTTTGTTTTGGATTTTTTGATACAAATTCAGAATTTTTTTTTTTTAATTTTTATTAATCTTACTTATTTCTTAAATTATTTCATTTTTAAAAAGTTCTTTAACTATTGCTATAATCTTACAAATAGGAAAATAACAGAATTTGTAATAATGAATACTTTGAACAGGATACAAATTAAAAGCATCATATGAGATTTATGAAATAAATGTGACTGAAGAATACTTTTAAAAGATCATTTTGAATATAATTTTTAGCAGCAGATAAAATTGTAAAAATTGTTTTTAATAGACTTGATTTTCTAAATTTAAGGAATAGTCTATATATACTATTTTTGAATTTTGTAAAATTAAGTACTTCGAATTTTTTAAATTAATTGTATATCTTTTTTTTTAAATATTTTCAAATTAAGCGATAAGATTCACTACTTAAATATTTGATAGAAAATAATATTTATTTACGAAACTATAAAAGATTTTGATTTTTGCCTGTATCTCTGAGACAAGTTGTAAGATTACAATACAATGTATTAGGGTATTTTTATTAGTATATTACGTAAGTGAAAAAATTTAAATATTTACGAAAAATTTAAATTACACACACTTACTTAAAGTAATATTCAAAAAACAAATTAAATTTTGTTACTAAAATTTTTATTATAATATCCTATTGATATGATTGATGTAATTGGGCTTAAGATTTTACTATAAATGATCTGTTACTGTAGATGTTGTAACAGTTCCTTTAAATTAAAGGCTGCTATTATCTAAAGATATCTGGGTTTTTTTCTTTGAAATGTGCTTTATGATATTGTAAAATCTGTCTTCATATCAAACTTTGTTTTATATTGAAAAGCGAGAGTAGTGTGTTTCAAATGTTTAGCTATTCTAACTCATAGAATTTACTTTCATGGATGCTTGGTTACGAATGAAAAATTACAGAGCTGAAAGGGAAGGGTTGAACTACTGTTTACATATTAAAATTCCTCTAAGCGAAGCAGATTTAAGAACAATATGATTTGCTTCGATCAATTACTCAGAGTTAGAAGAACAATGTGAGAAAAAATATAATGCTCTTTTAAAATATGCTCTTTTAAAATCTTTTAGTTAAATCTACAATGAAATAAAAAAATTTTTTAGATAATTATATGTATCACATAATGAGTATTAATATTGTTGATTATGTGTTAATTGATTAAGTGAAGGGTATTTTTTATAATTATTTCTAAAGCTCCAAAATATTTATTTGATTGAATTAATGTATTATTTATTTTTAAAAACTATATAATCTCTCTCTCTGTATATATATATATATATATATATATATATATATATATATATATATATATATATATATATATATATATATATATATATATATATATATATATATAGCAAAATAAATAAATACAAAAAAAACAGAAAAAAATTAGGAAAACCAATAAGTATCATTTATTGCGCATAAGCTGCAAGTAAATAGAACTCATAAGATAAGTTTAAAATGAAGATAAAACAAAGGTAAATTACAGACAAATGAAAAAAGGAGGGGGGAAATAATAAAAATGACAACTGGGGAAAGAAAAAGAATTAATTAATTTTAAAAAAAAAAGGATAAAGTTTTTTTAAAACACCGGAAAATAAAAGATATAATCTTTTCATCAGCCCACACGATTATATCCGAAAAAGAGTGCTTTCTAATATTGTATCAATATAGCCAAAGCAAAATATATCAATACAATAGTGTGAGGAGAACTCAAAAAAATTTTTTACAAAAATTACGACAAAAAAAAAATTAAACACAATAAGTAAAAATGACACGTAAAAACACAAAATTAAATATAAAGGAAGAGCATAATAAAACAAAATCTATAAAGCGAGCAGTGAAATACAGCGAACTTACATGAACGGGAAATTTTTCAAGAATGATTTAAAATGTTTACGTAACAAGATTGCCAGATTTCAAAATATGAAAACTATGAAAACAAAAGCGCAAATTGAGTGTAACTAGAGGAGTTTAAAGTACGTTCTTGCTGCATTACTGAAGTCCGTTTGATTTGTTGGTTACCAAGGATGGGTCAGAAAACGGATGTGCGCGAGGTAATAATATACTGGATAATTTAAAGAAGTTGACTATAAATAATTTTAGAAAATAAATATTTATTTAAGAAAAAAAAATATAAAATAGAAAAGAGAAAGAAACATGAATTGCCAGTTTTGCACATAATTTTAGCCACGGATTTGCCCGAAATGGATTTGCACATGGAAAAATTATATAGATTGACAAAGAAATCTTTTTAGTAAATCCGTGGCTAAAATTATTTACTAAAATAAGTTGTTTTTATTTATTTTTTTATTTGTTAATTTATATAATTTTTCCATGTGCAAATCCATTTCGGGCAAATCCGTGGGTAAAATTATTTACTAATAAATTTCTTTGCTAAATTATACAATTTTTCCATGTGCAAATCCATTTCGGGCAAATCCATGGTTAAAAACTTTATCCTTTTTTTTATTTTTTATTAATTAATTCTTTTTCTTTCCCCAGTTGTTTATCATTTTTATTATTTCCCCCCTCCTTTTTTCCTTTGTCTGTAATTTACCTTTGTTTTATCTTCATTTTAAACTTTTATATATATATATATATATATATATATATATATATATATATATATATATATATATTAAATTAAAACTTAACTACTAATGTAAAAACTTTTATTAATGTCGATAAAAAATTATATACAGCTTTCTGTTATTTGATTGAAATAGATTTATTACAAAGTTATATTTTACTAAATGATCGTGAAAAAAAATTAGGAAATGTGGTTACAAAGTATAATATATTTGATTCAGTGTAACTCACTTCAAACATTCATTACACTCTTCTTCCTTTTTCTACAAAACCCAGTAGCGCTATTTTTTTTTTTTTTGGGCAGTAGTATTTTCTTAGAACAAATGAGTTCTATCACGCAAGAAAAAAATATCTTTCTCATTGATAGTTTTTCAATATGAAGATAAAAACATCTTTTACTACATTTTACCGCATTTTTTAAAGTATATTTTACCATTTTTGACAGTATTAGACAGTTGTGCAATTTTTTCCTACAAAGGAATTTAAACTTAGCTAATTAATGGAAAAGAAAAATAATCAATATAGTATTTGATATGAGGTAATTCAGTAATATTTTTTGATATTGTTTTATTTTAACGAATAATAAATATATAACCATAAATTGCTTTAAATGTTGAACCCGTATTTTTCCTTCTTTGATATACATTCTTAGATTCTGCTACCGTTGGAAAATACTTCTGATAGCATATTTAAATTTAATTGAAGGAAAAGTTTAAAAAAAATATACTCAGTGTGATATTTTAAAAAAAGGTTTTGTGTCTCCTTTTTTTTTAAATTCTACATTTATATTTTATTCTAATGAAAAAATTGAGAATAACTAAAAAAAAAAAATGCTTAAATATAAATTTTACCTGAAAAATATAGTACCTGAAATTGAATTTATTTTCACTTAAAATCTTTTTAAAATTCTTATATTTTCAAAAGTACAAGAATGATCCAAATTAAATTTTCTTCGTTCTTATTTTTTATCTTATTATGAATGGACGCTTGTTTAAAATAGTATAAAATATATCACAATTTATCACTAATACATGGTAATTTAAAAAAGAAGTGATCAAGAATTTAATTGAATTAATCATAATAAGTTACTAACAAGGCAGTTTTCTTTACTATTATACAGATTTACTAAATCAATAAATGAAGTGAATAAACGAAGTTACTTAATCAATAAATGATGTTACTGCATTATAGTTTCATTATAATTATTCAATACTATGATATTAACGATATAGAAATAATTGTGGCGGAGAAAAATGCTGTATTTAAATGACAGGACATTCTAAAAATTAGCAGAAATTTCTATTACCTCACTGTAAAAAAATGGGTTTTCATAAAATTTTTCAAAAATGTGTCAAAATTGCAGTAAAACATAAATGTTTGAATTTTAAACACCATATACTCATTATTGACTACAATGACATGCTAAATACAGCATACTATACTCATTTTAGAGTACAGTGCATGGTATCAAAATAGACACATCATGTATTCCTTTTGTGCAATTTGTGGTGTTCATGTTCTCAAAAATGAGTAGATGTTGTTTTGAACACGTCACAATACGTAATTATGCGTTCATGGGGTTCTGAAATTTGATTTATTTGTTTCGGAGCTATTTTGACACATTTTTGCCCCCTTTTGAGAAACCCTAGTAAATATTACAAAATACATTAAAATTTTAAATTTTGTAAAACACATTAAATTTATTTATCAAAACGTGTCACAAGTGCCATATGTCACATCAACGGAAAGTTACTTCTCACTATTTACCAGTGTGCTAGTCTTAATAAAAATATATAATTAGTTAGAAGATTTTTCAAAAAAGAAAATGAGTAATGAAATTCTTGCTTTTTTGTGCATTTTATTATTTTGTTAACTATCTTTCTATAAGTTAAATCATGAAAACCTCTCACCGCAAGACCGATGACAAGGGGATTCTAACCCATGATCTGTCCACCACTGAGGATATTTTTAAGGCAGCACTGTTTGCAGGTGCCAACCGGGAGCATAATTCTTATCAGTCATCCATTGCTGGGATTTGAATCTGAGTCAAAAAAATTCATTATAAAATATTTAAAAAAAAAACAATGTCTCGTTTATTTATTAAAAGTAAAGTATTATCGGAACAGCCCGTTGTTGGCCAGGGGACAAAGAAGGTTAAAGCTACAATTTTCGTGAAATGACTTGGTGCTGTCAGTATTGTACCCCGAACACCTTAACTCATTAAACAAGCTGATACCCATCAACCTAAAGCTAAGCAGGCTTCAATAAACCACTACCGGGGATCAAACTCCAGTTCCTCACAATGGCAGTTGACAGGTTAACCACTAAGTCAATATGTTTATTGAGTAATATGAAATCTTGGATCGATATAGTTTTAATTATATATTTCCCAATAGTGTTAGAATTTATTAAAATCAAATTATTATTTTTTAAATTTTATATAAGCTTTTTATTTTAATCATTAACTTAAATTAATTCTAATTGTAACTGTAATTTTTATGTAGCAGAATAACTGACCATTTTTTTCTTATCAGTACATATAGGATTCTTTTTTAAGACTTTTTTTTAAACCCTCCAATAACTTCGGATCTAACTTGAGTGTTAGTCCAGTTTATTTCAAGATAGCCTCAATAAATTTCTTCACTATTCACCCCATGATTTATGGAATATTTGGTAAGCGGCTTATCGGGTCGAAATTTGCTTAAGATAATCTTGTAAGATTTTGAGCATTAAATTTTCATTTTGACCACAGTACAAAGTTTATGCCAAAGGCTTATTTCGACTTCAAGCACTTCGTGACTGGAATGGATATTTGTCTTATCCGGTAGTGTTTATTTTAAAATTGTAAACTCTACCAAAGTTGTTTCGAAGTATAACGTGATGTTTGAACGATGCATGTTAGTTTTGCTGGAAAAAATAAAAGTTTATACTTTAAAAATATGGACCTGCAAAAATTCTTAAAAAAACACAACATTACTTTCCTGAGGAAAATATATAATAGGCAGCATATTCTGTATATGTTTCTTATAGAAAGAAACATATTAAAGAATTGGTTTTAAATAATTCCTGTTATATGAGAAATTATAACAGGAATTATTTAGAACCAAATTATCATGAAAGAAAGTAATATTTTCTTCAGTTACATGGAGAGAAAAAATTTGAAAAAATTACTACGCTGAAATATAATGATATTTCAAGCAAAAAGAAAAAAATTTCTGGTTAATAAAATCAAAATATACGGTAGTTAAATCATTCATTTGAAAATTTTTAGAATCCTACGATAATGGTTTATTAGAAATTCTGCTTTGCAAAATTATAGTTAGTATTTACCACCTATTTAGTTAAATATGCAAAACTGAAATTTAAATTTTACCGAATAATTGGTTTTAATGCTAAATGCTATACTTTAGAGTATCACGATAAAATTATCAAATTTTACTACCGATACCATATTTTTTCACACATTCTTAATTTATATTTTTTGTTAATTTGACCAAGATTATTAAAAAATGTGCTTCGGTAAGAATTATCGAACTTGTTTCCATATGGTGTTCACATAGAACCAGAAACACAGTAAATTTTCACCAAAATCTGGTAGTTTTGACTATATTTTTTTTCAGTGTAAGAGGACTACAATCTAGAGAAAAAAAATTATCACCTGCTAAGAAACCCAAAATGTAGTAACATTTTTATGTATTTATGAAGAGAAATAGATTATTAAATTTTAATAAAGTATGCAAAATGTTTTATAGTTTACATTTGATGAAATGTAAGCATTAAGTTTAATACTTAGCATTATAGGTTTGATATTGAGTTTCGCTTAACTCGGTTAATTTAAATTCCAAATCAAATCCATTCGTATCATTTATTATTTCAAATTCAATCTTTGATATTTCGCCCTTCAGTTTGTTTTTGAGTTTCTCTAAGTTCTAGTGCAAATTTAATTCAACAATACATCCAGTCGAATCACTTATTAATTTCAAGCGAATACGTAAATTTTTTACAATAAAAATTTGATTTTTAGTTTCATTTATCTCGGCGCAATTTCATTCTGGATTCAAATCCTAATTACTTTGAATCGAAACATTATCTGCTTCGTACTACATATTTTTTAAGTTACTCTAATTTCCGGCACAGCTCTATTCAACCTTACGGGTACAGTTTACAAGCAAACAAATTTTTCTTCCCTACTTCAATGCTTGTAAAATTACAATTTACAAAATATCAAGTATAATTCGTCACTGCTTTAAATTTATTCCTTTGATACCTTTCAAACCAAATTTAGTTATGAGATCCTCTAAACTCTGATACAATTGAGTTCTACTCTTCAATTTACCTCTTTACAATTTAGCAAATCTTTACATTATATACTTGCACGACAAATTTATTTTAGAATAGAGCAAAGCTCTGGTACAATTAAATTCTACATCCAATCAATCTAATCAAATCCTGTAAAAAATCTGATATAAAATCTCTACTTAAAATTTTTTTTATCCTGTAACTTTTTAAAAAATTTTTTATGTAACTACCCTCACAAACCTGTAAGGTATTTTTGAGGTTTATATAAGGTTGTTTTGAGGTTTATATAAGGTTGTTTTGAGGTTTATTCGAAGTTGATTTCAAACACAACCTTAAAAGATCAAACTCCCAAGATGTATAATCAAGGTGTATGAAGTTGTTTAATTCACATTTGAGGTTGTCTTGAGATTGATGGCAATCTACTTTAGAGAAACCAGCTTAAATGAGGTTGTTTTTGAGGTGTACGGGTGATGTTTTCTACACTTCAAGCAAATACGTATACTTAAAGTGTGAATAATTTGATCTGATCTAAACTAAAATTATTTTTGAGTTATATATGAGGTTGATTTTGTCAGGTGTTAAGGAGGTTGAAATTTAGGTTTATGAGGTTATTTTTGGTGCAAAACATAACCTCATTTTCTACCTCAGGTGTACTTTTTACATCTGTCAACCCCCAAAACACCTTATTTTTTGTAAGGGTAGGTCATTTGCTTTATTCAAATAAGCAAAAAAATAATATGGAAAGCAAAATCATTGCAGAATTTTTAAAAAAACTCCTTTTAAAATGAATTAATTAGAAAAAATCCCTTTGACCCCAAATGACTAATGAAAAAAAATTAAAGTAATATTGTTGGGTGCTTTTCTTTCTTATGTATTTTTACGCCTATGTATTTTTACTTATGTATTTTTACGCCTTTCTTCGTTGGACACACACTGCATGCAACGTGTGGCTCTATTTTTTAGCATTTCCTAAATATTCAATCCCACAAAAACATTTTCTTTAAAAGATATCTAAGTTTGACAGGACAATTGCTCGCCTGGGATTTGCAGAGTATTTTTCAAATAAATGCTGAAAAATATATTGGTTTCATTCAACGATTGCAGAAAGAATTCTGTTGAAAATTCTCTGGCTTTTCGCTTCAATGTCAGGAGCTATTAAATCCACAAACCATACTTTTTGTGCTCTAAGAAAACTATTTTCTTTCTTTTTTTACATTTATTTTATTGCTTTCTAGAGGACCCTGAAAAGAAATTCTTCTTGTTAAGAAGAAAAGGAAAAAGAATCAGGAAAGAAAAGAAAAGGGCGATTGATTTGCATGAACCGAATGTTTTACATCAAACAATCTAAACATTTGTCTGAATGTTTTAACTTTATATTAGCTCCTTTCTTAGTTAGAAATGTTCTTACATTTTATATTTAGGGTTCAGAAATTGTTTTCGAATTTAAAAATAACTATTGTCAAATTGGGAAAAGCTTTGGAAGTTTTAAAATGCTTATTAAAAGAATTACAATTTTTATAAATATAATTGAAACATTAATTTAGGTATAAGATTCGACATTGTCTGAATTTTAATTTAATCAATATTTTACCTTAAGAATCATTATCAAGATATATAAATAAAAATGATTTTTAAAAATAGCTACTAAAGTTTTAAATTAGAATTCAAAATCAGAATTTTTAATATTTTTATTTAAATTTTTAATTCGATTTTAAATGTATTGATTATATATTCTTTAAAGGATTAAATATTTGTAATATGTTTTTCTTTTAAAACTTTTCTGTACTATTCA
Organism: Parasteatoda lunata; assembly: GCA_949128135.1. NCBI lineage: Eukaryota > Metazoa > Arthropoda > Arachnida > Araneae > Theridiidae > Parasteatoda > Parasteatoda lunata. Next base: position 39,898,467 of record OX421976.1, on the reverse strand, counting down.
AATACAAATAATTAACTTTATTTCATCGTTCCCCAGTCAATGTCTAGCTAATAAATCAATAATTATTTATCAACATATTATCATCCGCACCAATAAAAAATTAATCAATTGATGTAACAATGTAAAGATGCATTCACAAATAAAGCAATCATGTTAGAACTAAGAAAATTAAAAAAAGACCCTACTGTATCCGCACTGTTACTTACTGTGCCCTTGATGTGTACTGTTACTATAACTATTACTGTACTGTTAATCTCGCAGTATCCGTGACAGTTACAGTAGGGGTCCGGAAAGACATCAAATTTGAAATGATCTCCAGTCAAACAACCAGATAGCAGTGTAAGGTTGACTTCAATATCAGCAAGAACCTTTATCACAAAGCCAAACACGGTTTTGCAAAGCAAGACAACCTAAAACCTTCCGAAATCTAGGATGAATCATCATTCGCAAATCAAGAGTAGGGAGCGTTCTCAAACCAAAGATAAATTCACCTTCAGAAGGTTTATTTTAGATATTATGATCATAATTGAAACAAGGTTCAGTTGCATAGGCTTTCATATACATTCTTCAACGCTTTCTTTCGTATAAAGGGACAGTTAGTTTGATCATTAAGTTTTCAACTGATACAAAATTTTGCATTTAAGAACTTGGATAAAGCCAGAATGAGAAAAAGGCAAAAACAAGGTTTACTTTAAAAGATTAAAAATTTATTTTATTTGTAATGTGTTTTGCTTATCTTTATTCGAACTTTAAGGAAACAGGCTTGAGATATTAATATTTTTAATAACTTTAAAATGGGATTAAATTGTCAATCTTTCTATGTAACTGAAATAAGGAATAAATCATTATGAAATCATAATAAATAAATGAATAAATTGAAATCATAATGAAAATAAAACTACAACATTTGCTGTAAGGTTATCTGCTGTCTGGGCAATCATGTTGTGTAAAAAGTCTAAACATTGTAACAACCCCATGGGAGTGCCAGTCGGGCTTGTATAGTTTCTCTAAGAATGACCAAATTTTGGAAGCGGTTCAAATTCTGATACCCTCTTTTATATCGAAAGAAAAAAGAATTCTCTATCAGACGCTTTATTGCACGAAGAAAGATATTACTACATTTTAGTTGTAAAACGCCAGCACACCTGTCCACATGCGCTCCATCCTTTTCATTACAATTTAGTTCGCCTTGTTCCGGAATCCCTTGAAGAGCAATGGTCTTATTAATCGATTTCAACTTTTTTTATAGTTAGTTGACACTGCTACATGTCTTAGGAAGATGGTTTAGAAAATATAATTTCGTGTATAACTTCACAGTCAAGAATGCAATTTTTGAGCATTAATTGAAGATTGCTATCCATTTAAAAATTATCCAAAGTTCTATAGCTTTATTTCTATATATACAATATTTTTAAATGTAATTGGCTGTTTAAGACTAGTCATATCTTTGAATATTTCAAGATGTAAGTAAATTAATTTAAATAGTCACTTTTAAACAAGCTTTATTTAAGTAAATTTAATCGTAAAACCTAGTAGTTTTCCATCAGTGTTTTGACAATTGGCGTCATGTTTTTTCGCTCAATGGAATGCACTATCATTGCAACACGCAAAATTCAAAAAAGTGAAGGAATGCGCGTATTTTAACTGTTTACTGTTTGTAACTTTGTTTCTATTTATTTATAGCTTGAAAAGTAATTTGAAAATGCTTACTAATTAACATTTTAAAACGTTTTATAATTCACTAAATGTTAATGACCTAAAGTAGAAGTATATTTTTGACTAAATATTGTTATTTTCCGCTAAAATGGTTATATTTAAATTAAAATTATTTTAAACCTGATTACTTATTTAAATTTGAATATTTGTTTTGATTTTATGTTCTCAATAAAGTATTGATTTTCTTTTTATCCGATGAACATTAAAGTTCATAATTGTTAGACTTTGTTTTAGAATTAAGTTTAGTATTGTGTGATACACAACACTTCTGTTTCCAAATGTTTGTACTTTTTTTAAATAATAATTAAATGTATTGTAAATATCTTATATAAAAGTGATTGATTAAGAGGATTTTGTGCTTAAAACTCTGATATTTATATAAAAATATCATAATTGCAGACAACATTTTTAAATACTTGGGCATGCCGCCCTTCATTGGTCAACATGCAGTAAAAGTGGCCCTTCACACAAAAAAGACTGTCCAGCCGTAGAACACAGAGAATATAAATGCTGATTCAATTATTACTTTGGGAACTTTAAACTGAGCAAAAATATGTCATAGCAGCTCCGATAGTGATTTATAATTTCAATTACACAAAGGGTAACGATTTGGAGAATATGGACAGGTAATCAGTCATTTTAATTTCAATTTCTATAATTCTCTATCTCGAAAATTTTTAAGCGAATGGAATGCATTCCCTGAAGTGTCATTATGGGGAGCAGAATGTAAAGTTTCATTACTCTCCTTCAGCTGGGGTGCATGACTAAAGTGGCTAGAGCATCCTACTACGATCCCAGAGGTCCTAGATTCAAATCCAACCGGCAGTCAACGAATATTTTTTTGCTAATTCCCCCTTCCGCACTCCTTTTAAAACTGTACAATTCCGCACTCCTGTTCCACACTCCTTTTAAAACTGTACAAAAATGAAAATATGCTGTTTCAAGTTTGAATACATGGCGTTTTAAAATTCAAATATTATTTGTGTTGGAGCTATTTGGTACTTTTTATCTCATTTTCGACAAAATTTTCTTACAGTGTTGGTTCTCAAATTTGTAGCACTGGTAAATACTTTATTTATGTCGCACTAGAGCTGCACAATAGGCTATTGGCAATAGCCCGGAAAACATCCCAGAGGAAGATCTGAAGACATGCTATCACAATTTAATCCTCCGAAAGAGATGACGTCTCACCTGCTTTGGTAGCCCGATGAGCGGCGCACGAGGTCAAGCATTTTACGGTAGAACAGTTTAATGAGCTCTGATACTACGCACCTTCAGTCTCTACACAGGCTGATCAAAGTGGTCACCCGACCGCTTACTGACCGCAACCAGTGATGCTTGACTTCGGTGTTCTAATGGGAAACGTGTCTTTGCGATCAGTCCACTGCGGTGCTCTCAAATTTGAACAGTGGTGGTACTGAGCAATTTTATTCTCCCAATTTCAAATTTATAGTGAAGAACGGGTATCCAGCCAGTTTAAAATAAATAAAGGTATTAAAGTGGAATAATAGAGGAATTACTGTATTTATTGAAATATCATTTTAATGAATATTGAATATTGTTTTTCTCAGACAGAAGAGTTTTGCGTCATTAAAAAGTAAACTAGTATTTTTTAATTTCTTTAATTTATACATTTATCCCTTACCCATAATTACAGCTGAAGTCTGAAAACAGCTTTTAGATTAATGTAAGCAACAATTCTTACTTAAAGAGAATTATTCAAACGCTGTTATCTAATTAAGGAATTGAATTAAGGGAAGTGCTATAACACGAATCGCATATTATTAATTTAAATTTTGTCATATCTTAGACTATTACGCCTGAGGCAACAAACCACCTCATTAAATTATCCAACTCTTGTAAGTAATTTTAAGTTCAGGGTAATCAGAAGAAATTTATAGCTTTGGGTTTTCTGTAAAATTCGCTAAAAAAGATTTCTTTTTTCTTTTTGACGTTTGCTTTGTTATTAACCGCAATCGTAATTATAATTTACTCTTTTTTTAAAAAGTTCCTACTCCATTTTTTTAAAAAACGAAATGAGAAAGTTCTTAGATATGGAATTTAAGACTCTTTTTCCTAAGCAGTTATATTCATTGCAATTAGTTTGAGTTTTTTTTTCAGAGAGCGTTTCTTAACTACAACAAATTTACCTGGTTTAGCATTTTTTAAAAATCTACTAGAATAAATAGATGTAGGCCGGTTTCTAAGTAGTTGAATTCCGAATAAATTAAGGGATGAAATGTTCTAAAATATGAGACTTTTTTTACTAAAAGCTAGGCATCATTTCCATAGCTATCTTGAATTTGTTAAGAAGAAACAATTCAAAAAGCATAAGAAATCAATACATTGATGATAAGTATTGTTTTTAATGTTTTGTTACGAAAAAAAATCTATGTATTCTGCTTCGTTAAATCAAATGATAATCGATCTTAATCAATAGGACTGATAGTTTGGGAGTTTTAAGGGTTTTATGTATAAAAAGCATAATTTTTTTATTAGTAACTATTTACGATTTTGGCATTTCTGTCTAGACTTAGCTGTTATATATTTATTGTGTGTTTCATAGAGTAGAATTGAATGAAGCAAAACTAAAAATCGATAAAGCTAATAGTTTCGAAGTTATGAGATTTTCGTGCGTAAACTCTTTATAAACAAAACACTTTCGCTTTTTTTATATTTAATTTACTGTAAGAAAGTATCGATAGAACAATATCTCCATAGTCAAGAAGAGACACGTATATATTTATAAGCTGATAAATCGATTTTTTTTATATATTACACATGCTAAAACATTAAAATGTCAGTAATATTGAATTTACTTTAGTCTCAATCATTTTAACATGAAAAAAACCATACTTGCCTAAATAGAATTTTTTTTTTTGCTTTAGAAATATTAAGACTGAGTTAAAACTTATATTGTAAGAGGGACAACTTCAGGTATTCGTTTTGTACATGAACCAAAAACGACGTTTAAGCTAAGAATTAGTGTTTAGCTAAATTTACTGTACTGTATGGGAATGACATTTCTGTGGACAAAAACATAATCTTGGTTAATAAAACTAAAATATATAGACTATTTTAACCGATCATTTGGTAGTGTTTTTGTTCATAAGATAACAGTTTATTGAAAATTCCGATATTCAAAATTAGAGCCACACATTTAATTATTACCACACATTCAGTAAAAAAATATTAGGGAGGCCGGAAAGTAATGTCGTTTCGGTGCATTTGATATTTGTTATCAAGATTTTAATTTTAATCAATAATGTATTTACCCTCGTTAGCAACAACCTTTCCATGCCGGATCGAAAATAAATCGAAATGGATCGAAAAAAATTAATACTTTCCAGTCCCCCTAATATACAAAACTGAAAAGTAAATTTTACCGGATAAATGATTTTTATGCCAGTCTTTAAGTTATCATGATAAAGTTACCGAATTTCAACACATTTAACAAATCTTATTACATATTAAAAAAGATTACTATTATTAAGTTTACCAAAATCATTACCAGAGAGCTTCGCTAAAAATTACTGAGCTTTTTGGTGCTCCTATAGAACGTGAAACATAGTAAGTTTTACTATATTCTCGTAGTTTCTCCCATATTTGTTTTTCTCAGTGCGAAACGAGAACTTTCGGTGACAGGGAAAAATATTCAGGTATGTCAAAGAACTAACATTCAAAGTTATCATAGTTCGATGCTCATAATTATCATTGTTAATTTTCATAGTTTCGAAGTTATCCAGCAAATAAACAAATAGTGTTATTGGAGGAAATTGCCTTTCATATATAATACAAACAATTTTACTATTAAACAAAAACACGATGTGTTTTTCAAATTTTCGGAAAAGATCTTTGAAAAAAAAAAAGAATTTTGAATGATGCATGCATAAATTTCTTTTGATAAGTATAACAAAGTCTGCTGCTATAATACGCCATTTTTGACAAAATAACCCTAGTTAATGTTAATTGATAAAGTGAACTATATATATATATATATATATATATATATATATATATAAATATATATTACAGTTTGTCTTGAAAAAGCAAACAGCAAATTCATTCTATTAAAAAATATGCGACGAATAACAAGAAAATTTTTTAAATTATAACCGAAATTAAATGTTATAAAAAAAATGTTTTTTCTTTTAAAGCTAAAATCGATTTTGCCGTTTAATATTGGGATTTTTTAAAAAATATTTTTTTAAATGGCTGTCTCAAGAGTTTAAGTATTTTATGACTTTCTTAGTTAATGCGAGATTATTTGAATGAAGTAACGTACAAAACCTTGCTGGTGTGCAAAAATTAAGGACGAAGTGTTTTTTTCAATGGAAGTTTGAAGAGCACTGGGGAAAATTAACAAAAGTCATACCATAGAATCCTAAAAATGTAAGAATGTGGAAACGAAAACAACTTTCAAAAAAATAAAATGTAATTCACATGAAAAACAAGGAACTTCACTGAAATATAGGTTTAAAACACAATTGTACAAATGAGAAAAACGTCAATTTCCCACTGCATTTTCAGGGAATTCTAGCCTCTAGTATATGATATTATCAGTTCCGACTGCTTTGCAGGATTTACATCGTTTGCCCATGCTGCGAACCAGGTTGTTATGAAGCTCTGGAGGAATTGCAGACCATTCTTGTAGTAGTGCTAATCACAGATGCGGAATTCTTGCTGGCGGCTTTGAAATTGCTGCGAAGCGTCTGCCTGGAGTTTCCCACGCGTGTTCAACCGGATTAAAACCGGGGACCTTCTTGGCCATTTCATGCATGCAATACTTTCACTCTTCAGCAGTTCTGTGGCCGCCACTGTACGATGAGTTGTACAGTTATCGTTCATAAAGATGAACTCAGAACCCACAGCATCTCTGAAAAGACGCACATAAGGAAGGAGAACCTTGGAACAATAACGGGGTACCAGTGATTGAGCCGCCTTGGAAGATGCGTTGATCAGTACGGGTACCATGCATGATACCGCCCTATACAAGGACTTTGTCTCCTCCAATTCGGTCTCTTTCGATGATGTTAGAGGTATCATTGCGTGTTCCTCACTCTTCTCAGATGTATAACCTTCCAGAATCACGGATCTAACTAAATTTGCTCTCCTCGTGAAGAGATCCCATTGCGCATCTGTCCAGTTTTAGTCTTCCCGGCACCAGATTAAACGGCGTCTCCAGTGAATTGGCGTAAATGGAATATACCCGTATTTTATTTTATTTTATTTTATGACCGCCGTTGAACAGCTGACCCAATTTTGGGGTTTACGACTACTAATTTTCAACGCCGGAGCCTTGTAATTTTGAACCAATCCAGAAGACAAGGAAAATCCTTGATCAGTACCCCCGCAGGTTTTGATTTGTTATGGGAACATGGAGGACTTTGAGACTCGACAGATTTATCGTGCGTCAGTCACCATTTACTACACGGGGAGTCTTCGGCCGGTGAGGATCGAACCCACGAACTCTTGGACATGGGCCCAGCGCCCCACCGACCAGGCTATCCCGGCCTAGTAGCGACGAATTATCAGAATTATTGTTGCACCGCACCTGTGGACCTGCTACAAAGGAAGTATTAGTTGATTATGTAGTTGATTATGGCAGTAAATGGAAATCATTTGTCACAATTGCATGTTAATCTGTCAAACCATCTTCACATTGGTTAGATAATGAGTTTGGTGTTTACCAATATCTTCTAGTGGTTCCACCATGATGTTGTTCATCGCCTGTAAACTATTGAATTTGAAAAATTTGTATCATGAGAAACAAACTTATCTAATTTGGCTTACTGCCTTAGAACAAGACTAGAATCTTATGTTAGCGCTAATTGATTGCGTACCCTATGTTGATGTTTTAGTTATTTAACCTAATTAGGTCCATATGGTTTAGTGTGCACCTTGAGATAGTCACAGAGAGCTGCAGTTAGTGTTTATCCGGATTAAAGATGAAATATACTGTATTAGCGGTTGTACAAATAGACCACCCTTGTTCAGTCTCCTGGCCACGGTAAAACGTGATATCGGGGGTCCAGTATTTTGCCGTGTGTGCCTAGAGTCAGTCGCCTGTTCCTTCTAGCCTGTAGTATTATATACCGATCATCCACTACCGAGGTTGTGCGAAGAACACATCTACTAAACCTCCAGACAGCTGTTCTTGTCCTCTGAAATGTGTTCCAAGCTTGTGAAGCAATGCCGAGGGCGATTCCCAACTTCGCAGCCACACTGGTCACACTTCGACTTTCTACTAACTTCCCAATGGTTTGACATCAAATAAATTAATACATATGTCGTATTCTGTGTTGCCTGTTGGCCATATAAATACTGATTTTCCACCTCCAGCTCGTTTTATTTCCTTACGACAAGCCCGCCTCCCTCGGTACGTTATGGTGCATATATGCAAATTTTCTACGTTACCGTGATTGGTCTTTTCAATGACTTTTCTCTTCGTTGTAACCGCCTGTTTTGCTGTTATGCTAGTTCCATCCATTTCGTTCTTAATTTTTGTACATAAGTGTTTTTCCTGTAAATAATTTTCAGATTTCTAATTAAGTGCCTCACTGTGAAAAAATCTGCAGAACTCACAAAAAACGAAGTTTCGAAAATGTGTAAGTTAAAACCCGAAAAAAATATTTCGGAAATCTCCAGCTTTTTAAATCAATAAAAGCGAGGTTTATATCTAGCAGTGGAAAAAAAAGATTATTTCGGCCGAAAACCGAGATGTGGACGACCACGTGCAACGAGTATTCAGACCAATTGGCGACTTCGGAGATTACTATCAAAGCAAAATTTATCAATTCGCCAAATAAAACGCTGTATTGGTATAGCAGTGTCTAAGGATATTATTCGTAGATGTATTCTAGAATGCAAATATAAGATTTTGAAAATAACTATCACTGAAATAAAATTACTAACTATGTCTTAAACCATATCACAAATAGGCAATAATAAAACTGTGCAAAGAATTACATGTTGTATGACAATAAATGGGTAACTGTTAATTCCGAAGAGAAAACAAAATAGAACTTAGATGGTCCTAATTACTGGAACACGACTAACACGACTTTTACACGACATTAACACGACTTTTTAAAAGAGTTAATAAATTATTTTAGTCGGTATCAAGGCGACAAATATCTAATGGCTTGAAGAGCATTTAGATTTTATGGGCAGACATCTCTGCATTTTCTTAAGGGAAGATAAGCATCTCAAACGTATCGAGATACCCTGAGGTAATATTTGCTCCTTTTTCAATGCCTTCTGAGGGAAACTGATAATATATTTCAACAATACAATGCCTCGATGCGTACTTGACCTTCGCAAAAAAAACTGGCTTTCTTAGCGAAATATTCAGATACTGGATTTGCCTGTCCTGCGCCCAGAATTAACTAAAATTATGAAGGTTTCGGTCATTTTAATCCACCAAATTTATAGAAATGATTAACAATATAGCAAAAACTGCTGAAGAACTCCAAGAGTCTATTGATAAAGTACAGTATTCTTTCCCTCCAATGGCACATAAAATGCTAATTAATTTATTTGAAAAAGATATATTCGATGTTATTAAGAATAATGGGAGATTAATATCCACGTAAGATTCTCTTAAGACTGCTAAATGATGTCATTTTAGTTTTTGTGCTTAGACTTTTGAAACAGCCTATTAATTATTCTTTTTTATTTTATACATCAAAGTCATGATAAAATAAATATTTTTCAGTAAACTAATTATTTCCTCTTTTTTCTAATATCACGTGAAAATGTCCTTCATTTAACATACTGTTGCTGTCTTTAAAAATCAAATATTTTTGCTTGTGCTTAAACGTACTAGAAGGAATTCACCACGCTTTTTTAATTAAAAAAGTATTAAAATATTATTATTTTTAAAGTAATCTTTGGAAACATTCATCTTTACATCGAGTAACTTTCAAGTTAAATAGTAATATCTATGTATGATTTATTACTATTACTTAGATGAAGTGAAAAAAAAAAAAAAACAATAATATTAGTTTCAAGAAAAGAATTGTGAGGTACAAACATTTTCCTAATGAGCTTGCCTCACTGAAGATTTCTTGAAAATTGCATTTTTTGGACATATGTGAGACCTCATAAATTACTTTTAATCAAATTTAAATCTGTCGTATTCCCTGGCATGTTTTGCCTGTTATCATCAGAGCATGTTCCGTTTTATATTGTATTGTTTATACTAAAATACAAAATGCTAAAAATAATAATGAGTTTGACCCCCTTTCCAATGTTGTATTTTATATTTATTTTTAAAATAAGCTCTGTTTTTAGACATTTCTACAAGCTTTTGTAATGGTTACTTCATTATAAGGAATATAATTAAATTTTATCATAAACATTTCTGTTTTTATCTCAAAAGTAAGTAAAAGGTGTTACTTTGAACAGATCTTATCCATTTTTTCAGATGGTAAATGCAAATTATAATTTTTTTTTTGTTGTATAAGCATTAATAATGGCTAACACAATTCTGAAGGCCGGGATAGCCTGGCCAGTATGGCACTGTCCCCTTGTCCAAAGAGTTGTGGGTTCGATCCCCACCTGCTCACTGATGCACGTAAAATCTGTCGAGTCGCAAAGTCCTCCATTTTCCCATTACAAATCAACAACTCTGGGGGTACTGTTCTAGAAGTTTCCTTGTCTTCTGGATTAGTTCAAAAATACAAGGCTACGGAGTTGAATATTAGTAGTCGTAACCCCAAAATTGGGTCGGCTGTTCACCGACGAATAAAATAAAACAATTCTGAAGGCCTGGATAGCCTGGTCGGTATGGCGCTGGGTCCATGTTCAAGAGGTCGTGGGTTTGATCCTTGCCGGCCGAAGACTCCCCGTGTAGTAAATGGTGACTGATGCACGTTAATTCTGCCGAGTCTCAAAGTCCTCCATATTCCCACAACAAATCAATACCTCTGGGGATACTGATCCAGGAGTTTCCTTGTCTTCTGGATTGGTTCAAAATTACAAGGCTACGGAGTTGAACATTAGTTGTCGTAAACCCAATATTGGGTCGGCTGGTCAACGACGGTTATAAAATAAAATAAAATAACACAATTCTAAGTTTACAATTACCAACTTTTGTCTCAGCAGCCTTGTAATTGTGAAGCAAACTCGGAAGGTATAGGAACTCCTGGACCATGTATTGGAAGAAACTAGTTTTTGTGTGGGCCTTTTTTAAGGAACTGACCGTATCTGTGTTACACGGAGAGGAAAACCATGAAAGCCACACGCGATTAGCTTGACGACAAAGAGACTCGAACTCATGATCCTTCTACCACCGAGGATACTCTTTATGTCAGCGTTGTGGTCGATGTGAACCAAATGCAGAATTCGTATTGATCAACCATCGCTGAGATTTGAACCTAGCCCACCTCAACGTTAGGAGAGTGCTTTATCTTCTGATTCTCTTCTGTTAATCTTGTGGATATTTTGTTTTATATTTTATTTTGTAACCAGCGTTGAACAACCCAGGGCTAAAGAGAATAGAAGGGCTAGTTCACTCCGCTCTTTGAGCTGAAGCTATGATTTTCCTCCTCATAACGTCACTGTGTCCACAGGTATCGGAGATCGCAAGCAAAGATATTATGATAACTCTTCATCTTTCTCTTTGTCAAAATAAGTTTGACTTTTTCTGGTTATTAGCTTTCAAACTTTACGTAATTAACACATTATTTCCGTTCATAAACATAGTTCAAAAAAACTTTCTTGGCCATTATATTAAAAAAATACCATTTTAAACTTATAAAAATATTTTACTAGTTGGCGAAAATGACACTATAAATTCTTTATTTTAAAAAGTTCAGTTTTAACTTTAATTATTAAGAAAAGCATATATCGACACCTTTTTTTCTACATATTCTTTTATAACAATAAGTTGAGTTAAATTAAGAATCCCTGATTTTAAAATACGTCGTTAATAGCAATTTGTTCTTACTTAATCATTAGGAAACATCAACCTTAAACGCTAATTACTGAAACAAAATAATAATTTAGGTTCATAATGACATTAGAAATTTTACAATTGTTTACAGATATTTAAATTTAAGATGATATAATTTATAGATATTCAGATTTAAGAGAATATAATTTTTAAAAAAAATCATAAATATTTAGAATAACTACATTAAAAAATATTTTATGAAATTAGGAGAATTTCAACTATACACTATATATTTTATTTATACTTTTTACTTACGTTTTAATTTTCTTTGACTTTATCCATTTCTTAATTTTTTTCACCTGCCTTTTTTTTTAAAGTAAAGAGGCGGTTTCTATTTAGATAACGAATTTTTATAAAAGTTCTTATCGATCGAAAAAAAGTATTGATTGCTGTTTTATATTAACTGTGTCATTACGGAATCCATTCTTTACATAGTTGTTCATTTACTTTAGGGAACACGCAGAAAATTATATTTTTTCTTTTGTTTTTCTATCAGAAATTTTGAAAGTTGCAATCGCGCAAACTGGCATTTCGTTAATAGTTTTTGTAAATTCACTGCAAAAACTGAGGAAAGTCATTATATAAAATAACAAATGTCTTAGAATATGTCACAAAAAGAAATGCTCCAATATTAGTTAGAGCTAGTAAGGCCGAAGGCTCTGTTCTTGAAGTAAAAGTGCGAGCTTTGCGACAAAGTGACGTCACAAGAGAAAATCGGAGGATTGGCGCGGCGAGAGTTTCTTCGAAGGAGTGAACCAGCCCTTCTATTATCTTTAGCCCTGTGAACAACCAGAATTCTGAGCTTATGAATCAATGTTTAAACACCGTAGTATTGTTATTTTCATCCCAATCTCAAAGACAAGTGAAATTCTGTATCAAGTATTGATAGAAACCAGCCTTCGCAGAGTTTTTTTTTAAAGAACTGACAGCATTTGTGTTACGTGGAGAGGAAAACTATGAACACCTCCCACGGTTAACCCGACTGCAAAGGGACTCTAACACATGATCTTTCAGCCACGGAGGATATTTCACGGCAGCATTGTGGTCGGTGTGAGCTAGGTGTGGAATTCGTATTGACCATCAGCCAGCTGGGATTCAACGCCGGGTCACCTCATTGGGAAGAGAGTGCTATATCCCCTGAGCCACCGCGACTCTTCTTGCGTATATAGGGCATACGTAACGTACTCTCAAACTTTAAGTAAGAAATATTAAAAAAAAAAATGACGGAGACGTTAAAAATAAATAATCTTCCATCGTTCTGCATAGTTTGATTTTCTATCAATAAGTTTGAGTTATTTTCTATTCAAACCAATCAGCACTGTTTTGCAGATTAGACAATGCTTTGGGAATCATTTCATGCCTAGAAAAATTCTAATTATTTAATTAATAATATTTCTTGTATCCCATTCTTTCTAAATATTTGATTTTTTTTTTATTTAATAAACATCGCATGACTTTCTGATTTTGTGACGTAATCAAGATTACTGCTGCCTGATTAACGTAAATATCTTTCTCATTCAACATCGAAAATATCTGCTTCTTCCTTCTACATGGAAAAAAATTCATCAGGTAATAGAACCAATTTAACCTTTATCTTGGCGACAAATAATGAGATAAATATTTATATCGAAAATAAAACCGTTAAAAGCTCCACGCAGTACGCGCTATCTATTTCTACATCTTGCAATACTTGGAATCCTTTTCTTTCCCAAGAATTTCTTTATCTTCCTCCTTATGTTTAACTATCTAATTTATACTTGTTCTCGCCATCCATTGGGTAAGCACATTTTACTTTATTGCCACTAGTTTGTAATTTTCTTCTGAGTGTCTGTGTTTCCATAAAAGGTGATTTTTTACAGAAAAAAACTTTATCCGTGTATTTGTGCTTTTTTCATGCTTTTTAGCTTTACTCATTTACAACGCAGAGTTCCTCCGTTTGTATTCAATCTCCGTTTGTATTCAATAGTACGATTTAAAGAGGGCTAATAACGCCTGAATCACGTTTTAACATGATGCAAATTGTGAAATTTCTGTGTTAACATCCACAAGAAATTCTTTTTAATTAAATCAAAAGAAAATTTATGTATAATTCTTTCACAGAAAACATTACATTTTATGTGACTGTTTAGATTTTAATGCATTCAAAATGAAGTTCTTTAAATATTTTATATACAAAAATTTCTTCAAATTGTAAGATACGATGCATTAAAAATTTAGAATTATATACTTTCTGATAATTTTGTTTAAATAAAAAGAAAGTTTTAATCACTGAAAGTATTTAATTACTTCATTAATTATTTGTATATATTTAAAAAGAAATGCCTTGACAGGCGGAAAAGCAATTTCTTTCTAAGGTAGATTTATTAGATCTTTTTGGATGAAGTCTTTAAAGTCATTAATCCTTTTTTTTTTATTCTGACATTTTTAAAAAAAATTGCAACTAATTATCTTTTTCTGAATGATTACTTTTTTTACATGGAAAAAGATAATCATAAAATCGATTGGAAAACATATAAAAAAATCATTTTATTTCATTTATATTATTAGTTCTTAAAAAAAAGCAGCAATATTTTACAAATTTGAATAAAATATTGATTTTTAACGCAGTTAAAACTATCAAATGTCACATGATTACGATTAATATTTGCACACAAATATGTAAAGACTATAAATACTATTTTCACCGTTGTTTATTAATAATAATTATGAGAGTACACAAATATATTATTCTATAAGAAGACACATTTGAAGACTTAACCATTGAACATTCAAGCTCGTTTCAAAAAAGATTCAATTCAGATTTTATTTCAAAAATATGTAACACAGTGCTTAAATATGCAAAATTTAACTTCTGTAATTTAAATTAATTTTCACAAGTTTATTAAAAAGAACGATTTTTTATTACGAACTTATGCCCCTAAGGGGTAATATATCGGTTAATGTCTATTATTGGAAGACAAAATAGAAAAGATTTTAAAAAAAGATTAAAAAAAGAAGAAAAAAATAGCAAAGAAAAAAAGAAGTCAAAAAATTAAATACAAAATTTAAAAGAAAAACACACTGAAAAAAAAACTTATCGAGTTTCTATTAGTTAAAGCATTTCAATTAGAAAGTTTCCAGGAGAAGTTTAGTAATAGTTGTCGCTTACCATAGCAAAATTTTGATATTTTTTGATGATAATTACTCCAGGATTTCATCGTATTCTTTTAAAAAATTAATCAGGTTGGTTGCCTTCTGTTTCAATTTAAGTTTCTTAGAAATAGATTTCTACGTCGCTTAAAGATATCCAATTAAATTTCATTTAAATCACGTGAATAGGCATAATCATTTCATTTCTTCTCGAGTTACAAGTACCCAATTGTTGATATGAAAATTTTTTATAGTAAAAACAATTTTTATTCTATGTAAAATCCCGAATTTATGTCATAGATTTTAAACATTTTCCAGGTTGTAGTTACTATTATTTTTCTTTTTAATATTTCATAACTATGTATAACTGTGACAAAGATAAACTTAAGTAATACCAAGGCTTTAAGAGCTTGTTTTAATTTAAAGTTTTTTAATGGGTAGTGATTTCTTTTCCTAGACTAGCGTCTTTATTCTAAAATAATATATGTTGAATTTACTTAAAACTATAATAATAGAAACCATCATTGAATTATCAACTGAATTTTGTGGAAGGAAAAAAAGTTTAAATATTTACGTTTGTAAAATCATTGGTTGTTTCGTAATGCAATAAAATTTTTCATATTTAATCAATTATATAAAAATATGCAAACATTTTTACTTTATCTTTAAGGAATTAAAGGATAAAAATTTGGCCTATAAATAGAAATCCTGATGAAGACTTACAATAAAAATTTCTGGACCTAACATATGCCAATAAGTGAGCCAAGTTAGTTTTTCTTTTTATTTTCTATAGTGCTTATTTTTAATGTTTTTTTCATAAGATAAATTTTAAGGATAATTAAGTTTTTTCTGACTAAATTTTTGTTAGTTAGTACTATTCTTATAAGTATAATACGCATTTATAATTATAATTTTGCCTTTTCCTTTTATAAAAGAAATAATATTAATAATATAATCTGTAATTACTGTAATAGTTTACTATTATAATTGCTATTATATTTACTCTTATAATTCAGCTATTATAGATTATTTAATATAATCTGTAATAGCTGCACATTACAAACGATATACAATGCTTAAAGGTTAGGTAATGCTTAATGCTCAATGCTTAATGCTTGTGTATACTTAATTAGACAATAATTTATAAGCAAATTATGTACTAAAGTAATTACTATTTCCAAAAAAAAGTACTGTCATATGATTAAAAAATAATACTTTTATGTTGTTGTTGTTGCACGCCCCCCATTGGCCAGCAGTGCTAGACCAGGTCCATAACGTTATACACCCTCAAAAAATCCAACACCGTCAATGGATCATCTGCTAAATCCTGTTTAGTGAGCCCCAGGCACGCGAGTATGTGGTGAGGCGAAGCCTGGTCTGAAGAACAGTTGGTACAAATTTCAAAGTTCTTGTATCCTTCCGAAAATTTCATTGATTTAAGGAGACCACATCGAAAGCGGGCAAGAATAGTTTGTTCCTGTCTATTAAAACCTTGGGCCAGGGAGCCTCCAGGTCGAGAACACCGATACCATGGGTGCTTTGGGGGGGACATTCCAAGTGGTCTTGTTTTTGTGCTTTATTTTTGAGAAGATTTCCAAAAAGGTGAGGGGTGCCGACGGTACAGAGGCCTCGCAAGCACCAGCTTTAGCCAAAGTGTCCGCAATCTCGTTTCCTTCAAGATTGACGTGGGAAGGAATCCACTGCAGATGAATCTGATGTGAAATGGAAAGCCGTTTTAACTTATTGAGTATTGATACTCCAGCACTATCTCTCACGCTCTGCCAATTGGTCAAGTGCTGTATTGCTCTTCTGCTATCAGACAGAACCCATATCTCGTTTCCACGGGGAAGAAACACAAGAGAATCAAGGGCCTCATCAATGGCTGCGAAATACTGAGCAGTAGTCGGGATTTCTGTTTTGAATTTTTAAGTCATGGTCTTGATGTAAATTCCACTGCCAGATCGGTTACTTTTATAGAATTCCGATATAGCGAACCATTGCTTTTAATAGGATTATTGCTGGATTCTTTTCATTGTAGTTGAATTCGTAAGTATACATAATGTATTATAATCTGCATTTATAATTAGAATTTTACCTTTTATTTAATGAGATGAAAAACAATATTTATTCGAACTTTTTTAAAATAGCGGAACTTTACAAATCGATTATTATACAATGCTAAAGGTTTGCTCCTTGTGGAATAAATTAGTAAATAATTTATACGCAAATTATGTGCTATCGCAATCACTATTTCCAAAGATAGTTCAAACAAAACGGATACAGGGAAGTATTGCTCTTAATGATGTAATCGCTGGATTCCTGGAGTGTTCATTGTCGGAGAGTTTGAATGTAAAATCGTGATAAATAAAAATGAAACATTATTACAAATAAAATATAATAGTGTAATGTTTTATTTGGTTTATAATTATTAAGATGAATTACCCAAATTGCATAGTAAAAAAATTTTAAATACACAAAATAGTTATTTTTGAAAAATAGAAGAATGCTCACATTAGGAAGTTCTTCAAAACGTAAAAACCATTGATAAAAGAAGCATTGCAATCAGACTGCAAAATGGTTTCTATGGATACTGGCATTTCAACGAAATAGAATTTGAAACGTTTCAGAAACTGTGACGGGAGCGACGAAATCCCGATTTTAATGAACAGGACCTTCTTCAAAACAGCTCATTTTATATCCTAGGGCAAAGGGGAGAAAACAATGGTCACAGTTGATTGAAAGTGTATTTTCTTTGGGAAAGTTATCAAACAAGAAACCTTTACACTCATCAGAAATATTTTTCCTCTTCTAAATTTCATGACAAATTACGATGAAATTGGAAATGAGAAAAAAATAAAAGATTTTTTATCTTAAGCTTTATTGTGATGAGCTTAAAATGTTAGAACAATTAATTCGTTACAAACCGTTTTTTTACAAATTTTAATCATGTTTTGTGTCATTTTTAAAAATTATATCTTTATTTTCTTTTACTAACATTAAAAAATGCGTGTTTGAAGTAATACTTTATTTCTAAAGTATTTTTTTTTTTTATGTCTTGGAAATAAAATATCGCAAAAATATTGATTTTAATTGATTTCCAATTACAGTTACTGTACATTAAACATTATTGCAAATAAAATAAAACGGTGCAGTGCATGATTTGGTTCATAATACTTATGATCAATTACTCAAATTGCATAGTAAAAAATAATATTGTAAATGCCCCAAATAATTGTTTTTTGAAGAATAGAAGAAAATGCTCACATTAGAAAGTTTTTCAAATCGTAAAAACTGTTGATAAAAGGAATATTACAATCAGAGTGCAAAATGGTTTCTATGGATACTGGCATTTCAACGAAATAAGTATTTGGAACGTTTTAGAAACTGACGGGATCGACGAAATCCCAATTTTAATGAATAGGGCGTTCTTCAAAAAGAAATTGCACAGTTCATTTTATTTCCTAAGGCAACGAGGAAAACAATGGTCACAGTTGTTTGGAAGAGTATTTTGTTTGGGAAAGTTATCGAAATAGAGACTCTTACTCTCATCGGAAATATTGTTTTGTTTTGTTTAAATTTCATGAAAAGTTATGGAGAAGAAATTGGAAATGCGAAAGAAATGAAAGAATTTTATGTTAAACCTTATTATTATGAACTTAAAATGTGAGAACGATTAATTCTTTACATGCCTTATTATTTTATATTTTTATATTTTAGTTCTATGTTTTTCTCCTTTTCCTAATTTTTATTTCCGTTTCTTTTACTCTATTGTAAAAAAGAGGATTTTTGAGGTAATAAAATACCACAAATATAATGATTTTAATTGATTTCAAATAACAGTTTAACCTGGTGTTGTAAACGATATCATCTTTTAGTTGAAAGATATTTAAATAAATATTGTCAAAATATAATATATGTTTTAATAATGTGTTTTAGACAGTATAATTTTATCCCAGTTATTTTTATACTTTGTACACGAATATTAGATATTTATACACTGAGTGGCCAAATTATTATGACCACCTCAGAGTTTTATGCAAATGAGTTATTGTTTCACAGCTCTGCCGCTAGAGGGCAAGATAACTGTAACACGGGAATGCTGGACCAGTGAGTCATCAGTTATACTGTGTTGCTTGCTTAGATGTGGGGAAAAAAGTGATTTAACTGAATTTCAACGTGGAATGATTGTGGGTGCGAGATGTGTTGGAACGAATATCAGCAAAACGGCTGCACTTGTGAAGTATTCTAGAGCAGCAGTTGTTAATGTGTACAAAGAATGGACACTCAAGCAAAAAACCGGGTCTCGACGTCAGACTTGTGGTCGTCACAGGGTACTGAATGCTCCATCAGAAAGAAGGCTGGCCAGGGTTGTGCAGCACAACAGAAGAGCAACAGTGCGACAAATTGCAAGTGATCTTAATCAAGGATCAACTGTGAACGTCTCTGAACGGACTGTTCGACGCACATTTCGTCGTATGGGTATAGGCCAACAGCGTACTGAAGGGGTGGTCATAATAATTTGGAGACTCAGTGTATAATGCATAATAGATAATATGTTTTATTAAAGTAAGTGCCATTCCTAATTTACAATTTTCATAAGCTTACATTCGATCATCCTGACATTTTAATTGACTTCAATGGAACTAACCTTAAAATACATTACATTAAAACCATAGGTTACAATAAAATCATAGGATAATTTTACAACCCTGTGATGACTATAAGTCCACAAAGCCAACCACCAAAAACTGTCTAAGTCATTCTAACGTCCATACAATTGCCATTAACTCGAATGATATTTATTTTCCTAATGCGAGGTACGTCAATCGTTAAAATTCTACTGGAGCATTAGTTAAGCTAAAAGTCATCCTCTCGAACTGTCCAGGAAAGGAATGCTCGTTTCATTTCCTTTTTATAGCAACCAATGTATTTGTAAGGATTCTCCATCATAATTGGCCTATTTTTGTTATCCTCTGCTTTAGATCTGATAAGATTGACTCTATTTTTTTAATCCAGCTGCCTTAAGAACTTAAAGAGGGATTCTTTAAGGTGGATTAAAAGACTTTAATTTTCGATTAAGAAATTACTAAATTGTTCTTCCTCCTGATATGGAAACTTTTCCGATTCTGGCATAGGCGATGTATGGTAAATCAAGCCATGTTCTTTCGATAATAAGATCAACTGGCTGAGCATTATCAGGAACAATATAAATACTTATTCCTTTGCTTATGCATTTTCAGTTACACTTTATCCTTTAGTGGTCACTGCGGATACCTTTTGATTTTCAAAACCATGTAGTTCATTGATAGCAAGTTCCAGCTTCACTTCTAGTTTCTGAGCATTTGTCATCTTTGGAAGATAAAAATAACTTCCGGTATCAATTAACACATGCACTTAGTTCAAATTATTAAGTTTTGCCTTTTTTAAGTATGAATTACTCCTTTCGGTATTTCAGCCTTGCATAACAGATAAATTTTTATCACTTGAACAACTACTTTCAGTTTAGAAAAACAGTTTTTGGCTATAAAACCTGTTTTATTGAGTATTCGGCATGTTTTAACTGGTTTTGGCGATTGGTAGTCCTTAGAAATATGCCTAAAATTGTCGGAGTTGAAACATTTTTGTTCACCTCTGTGTGTTGTGTCTGATGCCACTTGCCATACGGGTGAGCCTGCTTGGGTATACCGAGCAGATTTAAGGCAGAGTGTGCGTTTCTTATTATTTCAGTGGCGCCCTCCTATGGCCAAGAATCCGACTTCAGTCACACACACGTCACACATGCGTCACACCCGTTTATAGGGCGGACCCATTATTTATCCATTCATTCATCCACATATCGTAATTTTGACCTGAATCAGAGAACGATCGATCTCCAATCCAGTACCCCCAGAGGTATTGATTTGTTATGGGAACATGGAGGACTTTTGCGACTCGACAGATTTAACGTGCATCAGTCACTTTACTACACGGGGAGTCTTCGGCCGGTGGGGTTCGAACCCACTTACTCTCGGACACGGGCCCAGCGCCCTTCCGACCAGGCTATCCCGGCTGAAGTTCACCTCTTTCATTATATATAATACAATGTTGCAATTGTATCCTGTTTAGTGGGGTTCCGTTTGTCAAAAATCCCTTCTTTACGTGGTTGTTTATTATTCTTTAAAATTGATACCAAAGTATCATAATGATCCAGTTTAACTACTAAATCGTGTGGATTAATCAGCACTGACCAATCATCAATAAAATGGTTTTTTACTTCTTGTGACATTTTACGTTTTATCTGATCCGCTTTTAATAAGATCTCTAAAACCATTTATTCACTCATTGAAAAAAAAAAAAAATTAATCCTTAGACAAAATTTTTCCATGGACTCCTTACATTTTTACTATATATGAAACACTTTTGGCGAAATTTTTCGGGTGTTAATTTATACCATTTTAATAAAACCTGCTCAACTTCTTTATAATCGTCTGCCATTTCATCTGTTTTTCTGGTGATTAATTGAGCTATGTCGTAAGGAAGTAAGCCAGTAAAAGTGACAAACTCAAGAATTTTCGATCATATTTGCAATCAAATGATGAATTTTTGCGATTTCAATAAGCAAAGAAGAGGCAGAATTTTTTTTCTGTAATCAATATTAAATTAATAAAGATAATGGCAGTAATTATCTGCAAATTATTAATTTACTGCTTCGACCATAGTTACAAGAAAAAATTTATGGGTAAATCTGTTTTTTTTTATGGTCATTCTAGCTTTAAGGGCATACTTTTATTTGTACGTACTGAATTTTTTTATGATGGTTTTTAACAGTAATCTACTTGTGAAATGTTTTAAATGTAATATTAATATTTTATTTTATGTCACATATATTTTATTTTCATAATAACTTACTCTCGTCTTATACTTTTCACTGAAATTATTTTCAATTTAATAAATAAATAAATAAAAATTGATTATATGCATGAAACAATGGGGGGTTAAATCATTTGTATATTCTCCTGTTATAGGGATTACATAGACTATTTGAATTTCGTATTATTATATCATTGTATTTCGTGTAACACAAATAAAAAAAAGGTTTTGAGTCAAATAACAGATGTATAACTCGCAGTTCATACAGTTTAAAGTTTACTTTTTTTCTGGTAATAATAAATTTTAACTTAAGCATATTTATTTTATGTACGGCATTACCATATCAAATAAAACAATATTACAATCTATTTGCATTCTAAGAACATAAAATAAATAAATGAAATAAAAATAAAAATAGTATGATAGTAATCTCTCTTTATTCTCAATTTCATTTTACTTTGACGCGTGAATAAAATATTTACCGACAAGTTTTTAAGAAAAAGACTGATTTCGCCTTTCATTTCATTTCCTCAGGCAAAAGAGTAACAGTATGCAAACTACAAAAATGTAAATCAACAAATAAAAAACACCTTATAATCTTTTAAGAAACTCATTTACCCTAATTTCAGTAACAAATATGAAATGAAATCGGAAGGAAAAATAACAACTGGGAAAAGAAAAGAAGGAAAAACTACCATTCTCTAAAGCGCTCATTATTTGCGGAAAAGCAATTATTTCACCGTGATCTGTTTCTTTCTTAACTGATAGGAAAAACTGCAATTTTTACATTTTTATGCGCTCCTTTTTGAAAGCTTGCAATTGAATCGATTTTATTTTCAATAATAAAGTAGTAGCTATTGTTTTGTTATTGTAAGGAAATATTTGACATCTAGAGCTTTAAAATGAAATTATTATTTATTTTGCATTTTACATGAAATATTAGTATATTTCACATAAATACATCCAAAAAAATTTAAACTTGCGGAGCTGGAAAAAGCTATTTTCATTTCGAATCCGAACGCGAGTTTTTTTTTTCTTCGAAATTCTAATTTATTTGCAAGTTATTACAATTTTAAGCAATTTTTGCTACATATTTTCCACTTTTTTCTTCTTTAATTTCCTTTTATTAGTTTCTTGCTTGACTTGATGGTAAAAATAACAACAAAAATAAAGTAAAATAACAAAATTGGTTGAAAAATGATTAAATAAAATTTAAAAAAAAAAGATGTTACCACATATAAATCATTAAATTTATAACAAAGATTTTAAAAATGTAAAAGATCTTTTCAGAAATGTAAAGGATATTTTATATTGCTAGTTATATATTGCTTCTCATTCTTTGCTTTTTATTGTATCGCATATTCTGCATTTTTTAGTTTAAGATCTTTCTTTTAAGTACTGTTGCTCATATTTAAAATTTTTTAACTCAGATAGCCCTGTTACCAAATTGCAACAAAAATGCGACAGTAACGGAGACTTGTTTGTGAAGTCACACTAACCATTCCCTCGTCGATGCTAGGGTTTTTGAAGGTTACTATGTCCATCTTTGGGCAAGTCACGCTTTGACGTCATTCAGACGTATACCCGAGAACCTAAACAAGTAAACAGCCTAAGTAAATAAACTAAGTATACTACCTAAGTTAGTATATTACCTAAGAACTGCTTTGAGTATACTTATCCTTAACAAGATTTGATTATAGATATCTATTATACTATTTGTAATCATGACTACAATGTGGGGAAAATTTTCGTATCGTGATCTGCGGTAGAATAATTGGCAAGTCCTGGCCACTTCCGGGTTTATTTAGTTTATTTGAAAATTAAATCATATTGTGCGACAATTTTACTAAAGAGTATAATTACTACTAGTGGGCTGCGCCCCCTACTCGCTAACGCTCGCCAACCCCCGAAAATTGCTACGCAATCTTATATGGTTTGCTTCGCAAACCAAGCTCGCTTTGCTCGCTACTAACTTAGGTACATTGCAAATGCACAAAATTCTAAGAATTCAAAACAATCATTCAAATCCATATAAATTTTTTTTTCTTCAAAATTACATCTTTTTAGTAAATACTAAGTCATTAAAATATATTTGAATTCAAATAAATAACATGTAATTCGTTAAATCTATTAGAAATGTGCTATAGTATAAAATCTTAAGATATTGTGAATGCGACAATAAAGGAAGATCAACCTTGCCTTTCTGACAGAAAATACCATATTCATTGATACTTCCTGTCTTCTCTAACATAAAATGCTTAGCATGACAAAAGTTACAAATAAAAGTCATAAATCCAATAGTAAAGGGGTCACAATCGCCTGATAGCAGGCATTTTATTTAGGCAGCAGGCACTAAATAAATAAAAATAGAACTAAATAACTAAGATATCGTTTTAAATCTCAAATCAAAATAATTGTTTGTAGAAAGTTTGTTTTGGTTAGAATATTCGCACGATGCCATTGCCATTCTATTGTAACGAAACAAAAAATTTATCATGAAACTAAAAATTTATCAAAGGAACTAAAGATATTGAATTCTTTTTTTAAGAAATTCAGTTCCGTTTTTTTTTTATCCACTCTTATTTTTGTTTATCAATCTATTAATTCAGAAATGCTTTAAATCAAACGAGGCTTACGGAAACAATGCTTATGCGAACCACCCGAAAAATGATTTGCTGAATTCTCATTGGTTGAAACTAAATTATTAATTTTATTAATTAATTAAAGGAAAGTTTCATAATTTAAGACCTTATTGCACATCTACATAACAATACCTTTAAAACGACACCTTATTTGTTGAATTCTGTTGCGTAGTTTGGGAGTTTTTAGCGAGACAAAATATTGCTAGCCTATTAATATATAGATTTTAAATTTAATATCAAAATCAAAGTACATGTACAGTATTATATATTAAAATTTCCTTGGCTAATTAATGGTTACTTATCTATTTTTAAAACGTAACTGGAAAGTTCACTTCCTGAAAAATATTTCCTTTTCTCTACTAAGGTCAAATGGTTTCATTAAAACAAATATTCATCTTAAGATCTTACTCTCTCTCTCATACACCACCTATTGCTTTGCATTATCTTAAATAGAGCTAT
Source organism: Parasteatoda lunata (assembly GCA_949128135.1). Taxonomy (NCBI): domain Eukaryota; kingdom Metazoa; phylum Arthropoda; class Arachnida; order Araneae; family Theridiidae; genus Parasteatoda; species Parasteatoda lunata. Next base: position 39,873,714 of record OX421976.1, on the reverse strand, counting down.
TTCTTATGTTTTTCATGTATGCAGCTGATTTTTCATTAAAATCCAAGGCTTATTAAATTTATATTACTTTGTAAAATTATTCGTTGACGTAAATTACTGTTTGAATGAGAATTAAACAAAAAATATAATCAGAATCTGAATACTCATTATTGATATCAATCAGAAGAAAATGTGTTATTAAAATAAACCATGCCAGTTTCATTCAATAAGTAATTTATTTCGGGTTTTGCTCTGATTGACTTCTACAAAAAATCATCATGTTTTAATACTTTTTTTGTCTTGTACCAACTGAAATCAACTTGTAAATACAACTTAAGTTTCGTTAACCTACAATTTATATTTCTCAAATGAAATATAAGTTATATGTTTTGCAACTTAATTTTTAAGAAGAAAACTAAAAATACAGTTTATGGGTGGCGATAAAGTTATTCCAAGTATACAATTTATAATATATTTTATTCTTAGTAGTTATTGTTTTTCCAATGCCCATCTGGAGAATGACCCTTCATCATACTGGCATCTGAAGGGAAGATTTGCTGGCCACTCTTTCAGGGACACCATATTAGGTGGGCCAATGTTGCTCCCACAGTAAGGACAGATAGTAATGAAAGAACATCCATGCCCGGGATTCGAATCCAGAGCCTTTCCAATGCAAGGCCAGTTCCCTGACCCCTACACAGGCCGGTCGGCTAATTCGTATTAGTAAATACCCTTACTTACTTAGTAAAAAATATTACTTTTAGAATTATTTCATACGCGCATTTAATATTTAATTATACTTTTAATATTTATTTTGAACAATATTTTATTTTAAAAATTGCAAGAGAGTTATTGAATTTAATTACTGCAATAAATACGAATTAAACTTCATAAATATATCAAATTAAATTTGATGGAATACGTTCATAAACTTTTCATATTTTCTCGAAATAACCACCTTTTACCTTTTGAAAAGACGAGATATTATTTTATTTAGTTTACTTCAAGTAATTAGGTTTTTCAAAAAACTGCTGAAAAGTTAAAAACCAAAATTCAACTTTTCCTGTAAAGGTGATTGAGAGGAAATTTGACTTCAAAGTTCTTTTAATTAAAATTTGAAGTGTTTGATAATAAGATTTCAAAATGAAATAGCGTAAAGAATTCTCTATTTTCAAATATCGAATAAACTTAACTTTTAGAATGGAGTCTAAGCTTACCATTTTCCAATTAAATGTTCGCTACTTTTCAATTTGAATCTAATTATCTACTTGACAAACTTTGCATTTTTGATTTTAATTATGCATAAATTTCATTATGTATATGGCATCTATAGATTTAAAATAAATTTTTAAACATAATTTGAAGTAATTTATATTTCAATGTTTTCATTGTGATTTTTCTGAAGAATAATAAGCATTAAACTTTTCAATTTTAAAAAAAAATCTAGAGTTATATTAAATATGGGTAGTTTTAAAAATTCTAGAATTTTAAAAAACTACACATATTTAACAAGTTTTTTTTTTTATTTTCATTTAAAATAAGTTACATATCTCAGTACGAAATATCATAAAATGTAATTATATTAAGAATATTGAAAGTTGTAATTTTTTTTAACTATAACTAGTATTAATTTGGCTGAGTTGTACAGTGCTAAAAATGAAAAGTGAATACTCTTAATAACTTTTGATCTAATTATGAGATTTTCCCTCACTATGACTCTATCTTAATGATTCGAGAATTTAAACATAAATATGATAATAAATTAGTGCTGACGAATTTTTGTATAGACCCAAAAACATACTTTTTTTTAATGAAAGCCGATGGATATGAATTCTTAAACCTCAACATATGTTGGTAGCCGGGATCTGGACTATAAAAGCCCAATAGTTTTAACTAGTGGTGAAAAGTTTGAATCCCTTAACAAAAATCGTGAGAACTTTTTAAACAAATTGAGAAATTCGTCCATCTTAATAATTTACAATTTGTACCTCTGGAGATTATTCCAGGAAAAATATTTATTTTCAATTATGTATTATTTTTTATGATTTCTTGAAAAGTAAAAAAAGTGAATTTTATTTCCAAACAAATTTTTACCTCATCTTGAAACATGTAATTTTTTAAAAAAACAACGTACAAAATTTAAACAGAATATGTTGAATAGTTTTCGTGAGATCAATTTTTAAAAAAAATCAAAATTTAAAATTTGATAACTCAGAAACTATTCAACCAATTTCCTTCTTATCATTAACTCATTTTTTTAAAAAATATTTATTTTTAATTAGGTATCTTTTTTATTATTTTATTGAATAGAAGAAAAAAGTGAATTTTAATGTATACAAATTTTTACATCATCTTGAAATATATCATTTTAAAAAAAAAAGTATAAAATTTAAACCAAATCTGTCCGACAGTTTTCGCGAAATCAAACTTTTAAATAATCAATATCTAAAATTTAATAACTCAGAAACTATTCGACCGATTTCCTTTGAACTTTTAAATTTGTCATTAAAAATTACATGCTTTAAGATGATGTATAAATTTGTATGCCTTATAATTACATTTTTTTAGATATTATTAATTAAATTAGCAAACAAAAATACTAAATATCTTACAAAATTATTTTTTATACGAAACTTTATTTGGATAAACGAATTTTATAATTAAGAACAAAATGTTTTTGATTTCCCCCAAAAAAATTCTCGATATATAGCCGAATGCAACAAAAATTAAATTAACGTTAAGACGTCCGAATTATCGACTGTATATATCCTTACCTATTCGGACAATATCTTCTAGATAGAGACTCTACGCCCTATTTCTCTGATCAGAAAAACCAAATCAGCTTTAAAAAAATTTTGATTGCCTTATTACGATCACTGGTTACACACTGGTCAAAAGCTTTATCTTTCTGGATTGATTCAGCTTCATTTCAAATCATAAAAATTGTCTCAGCTGATGTTTGTCATCAGATTGGTCTTCAAATCCTGCGTATGTGCGTGTTTCAAGACGTCACAAAATACTTTTACTTCTGCATTCATATTTATATTGAAATCACCGTCAAGCTAGTAATTATACATTAATAATAAAAAGAATATAAAAATACTTTAAATTGTTATGATGTAAATATATTAAAAATACCTGCTAGTGAAAGGAAAAAGAAAAACAGCAGAATTCGCCAAAGTGACGCATGCAATGACGACGCATGCGCACTGTTTACTGTTACTTTTGAACGTGTGTGGACGCCATCAAATCCAAACCAAGACCCATTTTGCCAATGGGTAAAAAAAAAAAAAAAAAAAAACGTTTGTTTAATTAGAAAAAAAGAACTGATTTCATAACTTTTCGTCTGCAATAATTAATTTGACTATTTAAATAACCCGATTCAGGTACTCAAACCATTAAGATTGAGTCCTTCTAAATCCAATCCTTTAGATCATTGAGATCAAAAATTATTCAAAGTGTTCCCTTTTTCGTGCATTGTACATTGCACTATACACACGACGAAAATCTATATGATACGATTGATTACAACAAAAGTGACATCAATTAATATGTCGCAGATGACTGTAACGAAAATAACATAAATTATTGGGAGCTGAATGACTGCAATCGAAGTAACACGAATGAATGAGTTGTGAATATCTGTAATGAAGAAGTGATTGATATAACAAATGAATTAATACGAATTTCGTAATATAAATGAACGAATACGACTTGTACTGTAGTAACGAAAACGACAATACGAAATACTTCTTGAATGACTATGCAGAAAATGACTTTAATTAATTAGGTGCATAAAGGAATTTGTAATAATATTTGTATGAGACATACAAATATATGACATCATACATTCTAAATAAATGTGCTATCATTTAAAAAATATTCATTTTTGATTATTTATGAGTAAAACATACTATATATGCAAACGTTTTACCGTATTTTACTTAACCATTTTAAGATGCAATATTAACAAAATTTACACTAGTTTGGGAATTAATAGCTATAAGAGCTATAAGCTTTAAAAATATTATTTTTTTAGAAAAAAAAATAAAAAAACAACAACAAATTAAAAGAAAGCAATGATCTACATAAAAACGTGATTTATTTATTATTCACTTTCTCAAGAACTATTCGACCGATTTCGCTCAAGTTTTGTTTTTTCTATGTACATTTCTTTGAAATGATGTAAGAAATCGCTTACCTCTAAATTAAACACAGTGGCGAGATAGCCTATAGAGGACCATGACCTACTGTGCCTATCCAGGGCCGCCTCAAAATCTCAGTTTTCTTGAACTTGGGCTCTGGGGTGCAGGAACAGATGTTTCGGTTAGGTGGTCAGCCGAACGCGAAACCCCCAGTGCTTAGCTCCCAAGCATTCTTCTTGGTACTCATTAATCGGCCCACTGAAGGGATGGAAGGCTGAGTCAACCTTGTCCGGCCCGAGTTTCGAACCCAGGACCTGTGGCAAGGGAGTGCGAAGCGCTTCCACTTAGCCACCGGGTGTAAAATAAAAAATACAAGAAAATGCAATAATATAAAAAATACACTAAAAACTACAAAACTATAAACTTGCTTACCTCACATGTCAAAATTCACTAAAGCCTTTTTTTCTTGCATGGAATTTACCTTTGGATAGGCGAATTTCGCAGCAATGTGCAGACAGTTTTCAATTCACTTAATAAGTTCTTGAGATGTGGCAAAGTATGGAAAACAAAATTAGCATTAAAGGGACAAAACTTTGGATCGCTCTTTTGGGACAATATTTTCCAAATTGACAATATTTTGAGAGCAGAATCCGAATCCGACGGCAAAAAGGTATGATTATTCAGAGAAAGTAATTTTTGAGTTTAATTTAGTAACTTAAAATATTCTCTGCAATAATTAATCAGCAACTTTGAGATGAATCCCACGAACCATTAAGATTGAACCCTAGAACGTGAAGATTCAATCTCTAGATCAGAAGTTATTCAGGGTACTCTTTTTTTTCACTCTGTTCCACTGCTAAAATATTATATAAGTGCACTGTAACATACATGCTAAATATCAGTAAATACGATATAAGTTAAGCATCATAAGAAGGTACAGTTTAAACAAGAAGAGTAATTTTTAAGAAGTTTAATTTTTTTCGTTTTACTTCTAAACCTCTATGTGTATTTTAGATTATTTTCATTCATTATTCAAATTCAAATTCTGCCCAACAACTTAGTACTTCAGCCATCCATAAATGATACAACGATGTATTATAATGCAGTGATACATTACAATATCAACAAAACATATAAGTAAATATATATTCTTTGACTTAAGCTTTCATGTTTTTAAAAAAAATGTAGACAGTATTAAAAGTATAAGAATATTTTTGAAGTATTAAAATTACATTTAATATTTTTTAACAAGCTTATTTCAACGAATTAATAAATGCATCATATTCGAATCATTTTAGGTTGCAAAATATTAATGAACTGGTAAATTTGGAATCATCTTATGCTAATATCGCACGCTTGAAATCTTCGACAGGCCTCAGTAAATTCTTGTCGTTGGAGAGGGATTAAAACCTGTCTACTAATATATCTTTCTCATTACTCAATTCTTAATCCTTACACCTTCTCGATATCCTTGGAACTTTAACCAAGTAAGGATTGGACAAAGTCCCTCGACCCCATCGAACAAAATAGTACCAGGAACTTAGTTTTAATAGAAATGATGCTCATTAAAAGATTTTCATTGTATATATTTTTCAAATCTAAATTGTTGTTTCATTTCTAAATTATACAACAATGTTGTCAGAAATCTTCTAAATTACTTGTTTTTAAGGTAATAACCAAACCTGCTTTACTAAATCAGTTTTGTCGTAGTATTTTAGTTGCGGGTAATTTACCTCACTTTCTAGTTTATTTTCCAATTATATTCATGCTCGATAAATTAAGTCATTAATGCATCATATTTACTACTACAAGATATAATTTATAAGTGTCTTGAAGTATTAATTGATTTATTGCACGAATAAGATTTAATAAATTATAAACAATTTTAGTTCAAAAATAATTAAAATTTTAAAAATTTTGAATAAGTAGTATTCGATATATTTAAATGATCTGTTTTTCTACTCGATCTATTTTACTTTTATAAATTACTCTGATTTAAAATCTTATAATATATAGAGTGTTATAGCTTTTGCAAAACCTGCTAACATGTCGTTAAAGAAAAAGGTGAGATTAAAAATCATCATGGTTTAAAACAAACCTCATTTAAATTTTGTCAGGAAATCAAACTAGTTTTGATGCTTTTAATCATCGGATAACGTTTCGTCAGATTTTGATAGAGATTTTGTTCATTTTTTTTTTCTCCCTGAAATATTAATTTGTTAGTATAAATAATTTTTTGAATGCATTTTTAACGAGGAATATAAACGCATTTATTAATTGCGATGATTACAGAAAACACCCTGTACATCATGATAAATTTATTGATACTTTCAGATTTCTCGGGGAAAAGGATTCTTGCAAAACTACCGTACTGTATGGTAATGACAATTCTGTTAAAAAATCCCATAATTCAGACAATAAAAACCAAAATATACGGTATTTTAATCATTCATTTGGTAATTTTGCTTTTCATAAAGTAACGGCTCAACGGAAATTTTTGTTTTCAAATTCGTAGTTCTTATTACCACATATTTTATAAAAAATATAGAAATGAAAAATAAATTTTACCGAATAAATGCTTTCTATGCCATGCTCTAAAGCATCATCTAGAACTTGAAGTGCGGTAAATTCTACCTTATTCAGGTAGTTTTTACCTTACTTTTTTTTAGTATTATAACTTTGTTTAGTAAATCGAAAAATAATTTACTTCCGATTTTATTATTTTTTTATTTTAAATAACTGCGAAATACTTCAACGGATTTCACAATAAACCCGATATTTATTTAAACATAATTGATGACCCTCAACACACAATTACCTAAATTAAACGAAAAGATATTAAGAAGCACTACAGTTATTTCTGCAACTAAATAAAATTATTCAAGTGTAAAAATTTTCGACGCTTAAAAGCTTGGACCGACATTTACCAAACTGTTGGGCGTTGACCTTTTTACACCACAAATAGCGTGCAAAGGTGGGTTGCGTTGCTTAATTATAGTTCTCCCATAAAATATAAGACCAATCAAAATGTTAAATACCTGGCTATTTGGAGGTTATTTAAAGTGATCTTACGATTGTATAACTACTATATGTTCAGTAAAATAGAGGCTATAAATCCATTGTTTGTATACCATTAATGGAGATTCAGATGAGTTTTCTCGTAAAATTGTCCACTTAAACCTTCTTTACTTTGGAATAGATTTATGAATCGTAAAATTTAAAATATCCTAACAGCTAAATTGTTAAATAGATGTTAAATTTTGATGAATTCTTAGGTTCATAATAATATTGCAAATCTATTAAAAGTAATTTAATTATGTCAGGTTTCAAATATATAATATTCTCCATATTAATAGCAAATAATATCAATCATAGTGAAAATTAATTTGCAGTCGTTGCGAATCATTGACAATGCTGTAGAAAAAGATGCAAAGTAAGCTAATAAATCCAGGAAGAATTACGTTTAATTTATTAGATGCCATGAAGTTGATAAAGACACTTTACGGAGAGTGCAACATTTTATCGGAATATTCTTTAAACAGCAGTTTTCTTTAAATAATTTTTAAATTTTAGGACTAAGATCTGAAAAAATTTTGAATGACGTACTTTTGAAACAAAGAATGCATTTACAAATTCTCATTTTTTAAAAAAGTAAACCGAAATATTCAACAAAGCTTTCATTAGTAGAATTTGACAGTATAATGGTAAATTTAAAAATTTTTTCTCGATAACATTGTTTTAATCAAACCAAAATACCTGCAATATTTTGAGTTGGGCCGTTTGGACAGAAGGCTGTCGCCTGATAATGGTAGTTAATTAGTATTGTAGACAAGTATGTTATAGATTATTCATTTTAAGATAATGATTTAAACAAAAGCAAAGAATGTATAGGATCATAGTTGTACCTTGGTCAAAAGCGCAATTACTTACGCTAATATGCGGAGGAATTTTGCATTTAGTAAAAGCAATTGATAGTTATAAAAAACAAACTTTTTAGGCTGTGTTGGTGAGCATTTCAGGTTTACTAGGCAGATGTTAGAGAATTATTTTTAGTTGCTGAGTATATTTTTTTAATCAATTTAATTGGAGAAAAAGTTATGAACTTCTCACAATTGAAAACAGAAATAAGGAAATAAGTTTTCTTTAAGATTAAACGCTAATGTTTTTAAGAAAAATAGTTCTGTTTTTTTCCTGGGTCTAACAAAATCAAAAAAGGGTGTATATTTGTTGTACCTCGAATTAGTGGGTGCCTTCAACAAGTCGCAAAAATACATTTCCTCGTGGGCTTAGCCACTAATAATGTGTAAAAAGTTCTATATTTAAAATAAATCTAGAAATTTTCAATATATTCCAGCACTGTTTGATATTACATTTATGATTAATTTTATTTTTTATTTAAGCATTCTGAAATTCTTTACAGTGCGATTGGTCTTGAAAAATAAATTTTAATTACATGAATTTCCGGATAAAGTTAGCTGCAAATTTAAAATAAAAGAACTAAAGATGAAGAATTTGATGAAGTGGATGTTTGAATTCGTTCATAGAAAACTATACTGGTAGTCAAACGTATAATGTATTTCACGCAAAACAAATTCTTACAATAATTACTTCTGTTTAAATAAAACGGTAAAATAGGTTCTAAATATATTACTACAATACATTTTTTAAAATAATACAGCAATTTCTAATAAAATTATTTATAATGTAATAAATCAAGAAACTATTTAATATAATAAGAGAATTTTTTTTATTTTGAAGCAGAGGGAGAATTATTAAATTGTAAACTTTGAATAATAAATAGAATGATCAGAGATTATTTAATTGTATTTCCTATTCTGGCAAAATTTCTGACACACTTCTTTGTCTTGTTTTTTTAATTATATTCCATATGGAATAAGTAAAAAGAGACTGTGAAATTCAAACTCATTATGCTAAATTATTGTTAATTATTCAAGAATATTTCAAAACTATATTCAATTGTTTTCATAAATAAGGAAATTCTATTTTTTATTGTTTTTTTTTTTTTTTTTTTAATTTTTCTATTTAAAAAGTGTAGAAAACTGTCAGTTTACGAATCTAAAAAGAATATTTACGAAAAATACACCTCTATTTTCCATTTACTAATCTCAAACGAAAACTATTAAAAAATACTTATTAACATCCCTGCAATATAAGAGGAAGTTATTCGAAAAGTAGGGTTTGCCATGTTGGTAAAAAATAAAAAAAGAATCTTTCCAAACGAATACATAATTTGGAAACTATTAAAAAAGTGCACCTTGGAAATTTCAAGTTTCAAAATTAAAGATTAGATGCCTAAATTCCAACGTTTTTATGCCATAAGATGTTAATTATGAAAAAAAGAAAACAAGATTTATTTACCATAGTCACAGTTCTCTCGAATCTAAATTGTAGAATATATATAGATAGAAAGATTATCCAGTTATTCAATCGAAAAAAATAATTAACAGACTAATTTAAATTATTGGTTTAAGCAGCAAACAACTATTAACTTTTCTTTCATAAATTTATAAAAGTTAAATGTTTAAATGCTCGAATACTCTTATTAATAAAAGCAGAAATTTATAATTCTAGTATTTTTATTGACTTAATTTTTTTAATTAGCTAAAAGTTACTTCAGTGTGTCCAGAAAACCAAAAACATTTTCGTATTACATTCATTGAATACCATGTAAACTTTAAATAAAGACAAATGTCTTAAAAATATTCTAAAAATATTCTAAATAAAGAATTAAATTAACAATTATTTTTCACACAAAAAAAAAAAAAAATCACTACCGCGTCAACCAAGGTAAATTTATCAATAATATTTTTAGATGCAACTATTTCATTACATTGATGGAAATTTAAAATAACAAAGAAAAGTTTTAGTATTTAATAAAAATAGGATAGAACATTTTAATTAGTGCTGCCACCTACAGGTTAGATAGTAAATACAAAATGTTTTCCTTCATATAGAGAATTTACGTTATTTAGGTAAATATTTTTGTATTTGTTTATTTATTTTCTTTAACTTTCTCTTTTTTTTAAAAATTCATTTACAATTTATTATTTCCTTAATGTCAGACCAAACTTATTAGCTCCTTCACACAAGATTAAATGTAGATTCTAATGAATAAATTTTATTCAAGTTTACAGAGTATACAAAATATTTTTTTTGTTAAATTGCATTGTTTCCTATTATTATTCCTTTAAAAATAGGATTTTTAGGATTCAAGTAATATACGTAACTGTATTTATGTTTTTAAAATATGAATTCCCTCTAAAACAATTATTCGTCATGTAATATTTACACTTCATAATGCGCACACATCCGTAAATTAGCTCACAATAATTCTAATTTATGTGTGTTGTTGGGAAACTAGTTGCTGGGGAATTCTTACAACCAGTATAATTTCTGCCATTCATGAATAAGTTAATTTGTTTTAGTTATTTAGATATCGAAAATTATTAATTAAATTCAATACCTTGGGGATTATTTCCATAGATTGTTTTACCTGTCAAAATGTTTAATTTTCTTCAAAAATAATATATGTTATAACTTGTTATATTCTGAAATTTTTTTTCAAAAGTATAAGGTAATACTCAAAATACTTCTCAAGTTTCAGTAAATGCAGTAAAACCCACTCAATGAATAAAATAAGAAATAACATACCCATTTTTTAAAGTGAAATCATCTGACATCTTCCTTTTTTTAGAATAAAGTTATATGTTTAAAATTTTATCTTTAAATTGCTTTTCTCGATTCGCAGTTTTCCAGTTTGCGCACAAGATTTCTCGTTTTATGAAGTTTAGCCTTAATAAACGGGTTTGATAAACGTAGCTTAAATTCTTTCTAGCATTTGTATATCGGTAAATATTAAATATATTTCTGGTTAACTAAAAAAAGTCGATACAAATCCTAAAATTTATGTGTTTTTTTTTTTTATATTTCATTTTAAAAATTACTTTTCATTTTCCAATTTCTTTGAGTGAGTTTTATTTTAAAAACAGTCTATTTGACTGCCTGTTAAGTCATATCATGAAATCAAGATGCCATAGTATCTCTTTTTTTCTTTAAATTTTAGCACTGGAAAACATTAAATTATAACGATATTTCGCGAAAGTGTTTGCATTTAAATAAGGTATTAGCTAATGTTAAACAACTGTAAAAATTCAGAACCCTTAATTTCGTTTCAGATAAGTTAAAAAATGCCAAAAACAAATTTGAACATTGATACTTTCTCTATGAAATCAAAACCATCTAGAACCCTTAATAACATAAAGTTATTTAAGTCATTTTAATTAAAATTTCAATTTATAAAAACAATTTTTTGTTTAAATATGCTAAGAATTTTTCTTCATATATCGTGCTGCCACCTACTTGTTATACTGTAAAGAAGATTTAATTTATAAGTACATTTAGAAATCATCCCATCATCACCGTATTAAAAAAACTAGGTGGTTATAAAAATCATAACTTCGAAATTGATTTATCTAAAAGCAAAACATAATTTTTTCCTTCATAAATCATTTACTTATACATGTTTAGTTCTTCGATATGAATGACAAATGTTTAGATTCTTTATGTATCAACGAGATGGCAGCACTTCTGTGTATATAAGTATATCTTAAACAAACAAACAAAATTATATTAAATTATAAATAACAACATGAAGATGCTTTTCTTAATTTATAGATAATCAATTACAGTTCTGGGTTTAATATTATTAAACGTCAAAATATATATAATATTTTTTCCTTGGATTATCTTTATACTGTACTATCGTTGTTTATTACTCTAAATTGTTATAACAAATAATAATAAAAATGATCAACAGCTTATGTTCTTTAAACTTTATATAGTTTGATAAGGCACTGAAGTGAAACTTTTATGACAATATTTATGACACATTCATATACATGAAAAAACTCTTTCAACCGGATTTCACCTGATTTCAACGTTTTTCAAAATAACATAAAACGTATATTAGACAAAAATAATTATAGTTACATCGCATTTGGCAGTAAAATCCTGCAATCTTTAACTTAGCATATTCAGATTACTTTGTTTTAGGTTCCTTGTTATTTGACCCTAATGAATGTTTTTCTTTCTTTTTTTTTTTTTTTTTTTAGTACAATAGACCTTTTTTTACATGCTGTTAAATATTTTTTTCGCTATTACTTTTTTTTTATTTTATAACCGTCGTTGAACAACCGATCCAACTTAATGGGTTTAAAGCTACTAATGTTCAACTCCGTAGCCTTGTAATTTTGAACCCAATCCAGAAGACAAGGGAACTCCTGGATCGAGTATTGGGAGAAATTTGCCTTCGTGGAGGACTTTTTGATGGAGCTAACCCGCATTTGCGTTACATAGAGAGGAAGACCACGAGAACCTCCCACGGTTAGCCTGACGGCAAGGGGACTCTAACCCATGATCCGTCTACCACTGACGATATTTCACGTCAGCACTGTGGTCAGTGCAAGCCGGATGCGGAAATCGTATCAACTGGGATTCGAACCCTGTTCGCCTCATTGGAAAGCGAACGCTCTATCCCCTGAGCCATCGCGGCTCTTTCGCTATTACTTAACGATATTAACGTTATCTATTTATCTATCTATATATTAAAAGCGTTGCTTGTTTCAAAATAATTCTATAATATTACTTTTTTATGCACGATTTTATGATAAACATAATTAATTCGATATTTTAAATTTATTAATAATATTACAACTACAAAAGAGAACAGCGTTATGTAAAAGTGTCCATTCAACGTATGAAATGAAAATAATAAATTCAAATTTGCACATCATGATTAGAAATTCAATTTTCGAACTATTGCTAAGTAATATCTCTTCCGGGAAAAAAAAACAACATTTAACTAGTTTTATAGTAATAAAAAATAAAATCGGACTTAATTAATAAAACTATAAAATTATTGCGATGGTAAACGAGCAAACTAATTTGGTTTAAAATTTATACCAATAAAAGTGTGATTTAAATTCGCGGAATAAAATCTAGGTTGATGCAATAAACATTTAAGGGTCTAATCGAATCGTTTCATTGAATTTATCGCTGAAACAAAAATAATAGCGCGAAAATTAGTGAGAGAGAAGTGAGGAGTTTGTTAGTTTTTTTTTTTTTACTAGTCACGTTTTAAACGTTCGTTTACGTTTTAGTTCGAAACAAAAAAAATCGAATATAACGAGTAGCTGCTTTATTTATTTATTTTATTGGGTATAAATTTATTACTCTCTTTTAGTAGTTCCTTGGGACAGAAACATATGTAATACACTTGCTTTGAATACATATAAATTACGAATAAAAATATTTAATTAAGAATTTAGAAAGGTTTTTAAACCTAAAATACAATTAATCTTGAGCCTGGGAACATTAACCAGATTTTAAATTTATTCTTAAAGGATGTTAAGTTGCTACGTTTGTACAGAATGTTACGTTGTACTCAATATATATTTCAGAACTTTGTCAAAGAAAGAGTGAAGAGACATATGTATTTTGTGAATTACAAAGAAACTTTTTTAAGCACGTGATAAAGAAATACTTTATAAAAACCCGACATTAATCATTAAAGAAGACAAGTAATATGAATTATTTTTTGTCTTGTCTTTATTTTGCGTGAGGTTTACATGCGGTCTTGTGCGAGAAATAATTAATCGCAATTAATCTGTGATCTTTGAAGTTTTGCACAAAACTTTGGGAAAAATAAAATTAATCTCTGACATTTTGATAATCATTTAAGAAAGTGTCTAAAAAATTAATTTACAGAAAGTATCTTAAAAACTAATTTAACAAAATTTTTAACTTTAATATGTGTAATAATGCTTTCAACAATGCTTTAAAAACTTTAAATGCTCAATTTTATTGATTTGATTTAAGATTAATATAAACTTGAGAAAGTATATTTTTTTACCAGTCGTAAAATTTTTTATTTCCAATTTCAACTATTTTCACATCATTAATAAATATTTTATATATATATATATATATATATATATATATATATATATATATATATATATATATATATATATATATATATATATATATATATATATATATATATATATATATATATATGTATATATATATATATGTATATATATATATATGTATATATATATATATATATGTATATATATATATATGTATATATATATATATGTATATATATATATGTATATATATATATATGTATATATATATGTATATATATATATATGTATATATATATATGTATATATATATATGTATATATATATATATATATATATATATATGTATATATATATATATATGTATATATGTATATATATATATATGTATATATATATATATATATGTATATATATATATATATATATGTATATATATATATATATATATATGTATATATATATATATATATATATATATATATATATGTATATATATATATATGTATATATATATATATATATATATATATATATATATATATATATATATATATATATATTTTATATATATACACTAGAGTGCAAAAGTCTTTGGTCAAACTCAATAGTATAGATGGTTGATTGGAAATGTAATAAATAATCCATAATTTTATTCCTAAGCATTATTAATATGCTTATCAACTAGAAAGTTAGAGCTTTGAAAGTAAATTTAAATCAAATGCAATTTTCATATCAGTCGGGTATTTGTTTTTCGTGAAGCGATTTTCTTACATCCAAGAATTGGATGAAAATACAATTGAAAAATACAATTTTAACAATTAAGCATAAGTTTTGCATATTTATAATCGGAAATCGTGATTTTAACTTTACTTTATTATTGACATTTTTTTCCGAAGAATTAATTCTTACATGACTCAAATTGTATAAAAAAAGAAATATTCAACTGAATTGATTGTAAAGATTTAAATTTAATCCAAAGAAGATTACATTTTTCTATAAATTGCAAGAAAATTAAAATTTCTGAAATCAAGTGTGACCATGTTTGCGTGACTAAATAAAACAAAAATCATTTCTGCAAAAGAAAAAAAAAAGAACATAGAAAGGTTAAAATGCCTTTCACGCGTTGAGCAAATACTTTTGCACGCTAGTGTATAATATATATATATATATATATATTTATTTATTATTATTATTATTTATATTATTTTTGAATGAAATGGAAAATTGACATATTTTACTCAAGTAAAAAATATACTTTCTCAATATTCTTGACGTCGGAATCATTAAAATTCAACATTTCTTGTTACTGTTAAACAAGTATTAATTAATCAACCAATGTTTGTTTCTGTTCAAAACTAAAAGCTTCCGGATTTCGCTATTTTTTTCGGTTAAAACACAAAATGAACAAAAGCTATTTACTTCATTCATCATAAAACTAATGAAGATTGTTTTTGCGTCTCCAGGTAGACAAGCTGCTGGACAATGCTAGGAGCTGCTGGAGCTCGTTGTCGCCGGAGATCGTTGAGCCCATGTGTCACACCAGCTCCCTCATCAAGGAATTCCCTGACCCCAGCCGGGGTCGAGGAGCTGGCTGGGCTTGCTAACCGAAAGTCCCCTAACAGACTTTCCATTCCGGATTTACCAGCTGGAGTAACTCTTAACAGAAGAAGGGCTGTAAATACAGGAGACCAAAAAACATGCGTGCTCTTACACACGAAGCTCAAAGGAATAAAAGTCGACGAAAGCTCGTAAGTTGGCATGTTTTAATCCTAAATATTCATATATGATAATTAATTGTAAACGCTTTGTTCGATAATTTTCCTTCTATAAGCATAATGCGACATTACAAATCGATTGAAATGCTTGAAACAATTTAAAAATCGATCTCACTTTTTCCGAAAATATTATTTTATTTATTTTACAGACATTTTTTTTTTAAAGTATTGGTTCCAGATAGATTACAAGTTTCCGAAATTTCCCTTATATAACTGCACTGTAAAGAATTTCAGTAAAAAGTACTAACACTCAGGGTGCATCGTCCGTGAAGTCCATTTTACTGAAAAATCCATTTTTAACGTAATATTTTACATCGTAATTATTACAGTAATATTTATTTTATTAGAGTGATTTAGTGGGTTTATAATAATAATTACTGAAAAATTAAACGGATATATTAAGTTCTTGTTTCTCAAAATTTTTCGGCAAAAATGGATTTGACGGTAAAAAATACCGGCATCCTGCGTGCTGATACATTTTACCGTAATTTGATCCGTAACTTTTTTTACAGTGTACAAAAAAAACAACAAAAAAAAAAACAACAACCTATTATCGGTATGGCAAAAAAGGGCTTAGAAAACGTTTTTCTAAACAGTTTAAAAATGTTATTTGTCGTTTTAATTGTCCTTCAGTTGTTAAATATACTATGAAAAAAATTCAAAACATTTCTTCTGTATAACGCTTACGTTAAAGAGCTCAATAGTGCAATCTATACTATGTAAACATATGTTGTCTGACATTCCCATATAGTTCATTTAAATGAAGTGTGCGTAACAAACTGACCAGTGTTGGAAGCCAAACCAACACTCAGTATTTGTTAGTAGAGTGATTATATTTGAATATGCATCCATCAAATTTTAAGCCGACACTTATTAGGTTATGCATATGTTTAGATGAATATCAATCAATGTATTTTGTGGCCGTTTACTAGGACCACAAAATACATTGTGGCCCTAGTAAACGGCATTGTGGCCCTAGTAGTTTAGAATAACGTATACGTTATTCTAAATTCAAGCTTAAATATTAATATTCCGTTGTGGATAATATTATTATAGCGTATTGTTTCTCAATCCTAGTTCACAACATCTAAATAGATTGCATAAAAAATCAACGAAATAATAGATTTAAATGCATATATTTATTGCATTGTTATTAATTCGAAAATGATTACTTACTTTTTCTTGCCCAGGCATTTCTTTTATTCTTCTGTGTTTTCAGCATTCTTTTGCTTACTTTTATAAATTAAATATTCTATTGCAAGGTGCGTTATTTTTAGACGGAATGTAAATTTGCCGATAGGCTAGAAATGTTCATCTTTTGTATCCAGACTTGATAAGAATCTATGTGAAAATCTAAAACATCTTCAATTAACTTTTGGTGCCTATTTTCCCATTGGAAGTAACATATCCTCATTAAAACACTGAATATGTCAAAATGATGAAAGCTTAGTAAAGTCTTCAAACTTTATAGGACAAAGAAAACTCATTAGCTATTCTGTGATAGTTCCAGAATTGTGGTTTAGTTTTACAAATAAATTTAATGTTTTGTCAAAAAATGAGAGTAAAAATTTTAATATTTTTTGCATATCATAGTCTAAGAATTCAACAAATTCTTACCTAAAACATTGATGCAGAATCTGATTTAAGATCAAACAGACAGACAATGAGATAATTTCTTTTATTCTGTCAGAAAATGCGAATATTTAATATTGAATGCTTAATTGATTAGTGAAGTAATTTCAATAGATTTGTGAAGTAATTTTGCATTAATTTTCTTAAATCTTTTTAATAGCATAAATATCTGGATTGACTGTTTTTACTATTGCTATGCTATATGATAAACGTGATGCCGTTTTAGTATTCTTTTAGTTACTATTGATTATAGAAGGGGTTCGTAATGTCTGGAACCACTGATATAAGGGGCTTAAAGATTGTTTATTATTTTTCTATTTTAAATATTGGAATATTAATAATGAGCAGCGTATTTCGAAGTTCACAGAAAAAAAATTTGGTACAATTATCGTAAGTTATGGCAGTGACATTTCTGATAAAAAAAAAAGCATAACTCTGGATAATAAAACCAAAATATACGGTACTTAAAACATTCATTTAGTAAATTTTCAGTTCCCATGGTAACGGTTCAGAAATTTTAATTTTCAAAATTACAGTTTTATTTTACTACACATTTGGTAAAAAATACAAAACTGAAAAGTAAATTTAACCAAATAAATCTTTGCCCCATGCTCTAAGGCAGGGATGGGCAAACTTTTTTGGACGAGAGCCAAAAATCGAGACAAAAAAGTTTGGTGGGCCAAGTAAAAATTTCTAAAATAAAAAAATACGATATACAAGTTTTAATTTAGATATTTAATGAGATGAATGAAATTGCAATTTCATTTCCTTATATTGAAGATCGAAGTGAGATGTGCTTATTTTAAGGAATGAGGCTAAATGCTTGTCTATTAGTCTACTTCTAAAACGATTTTTTCTAAGGTTCATAGTTGAAAATACTTGTATTGTACATAGCATTATTTTCTGGGCATGAGATTAAATTTTGGAAACTAACTTTTGGTAATGATTTGTAAAACTCAAACTTCAGCATATTCAGAAACAACTGCTTCAGATTATTGTTAGATTGCAACTCAATTAGTTCAAGCTGAAAATCCGACCTCACTGTTTCACAATAACATTGAAAGGCATGGTAAAAATATCTAATTCTGTTTGAATGACACTGAAATCTTGAAATCTGCGTTCAAACTCAAAATAGAGTTTTTTCAAACCATCTTCATAATTCCTAAGCTTTTCCTTATTTACTGAGGGTATTGAATTTAACCTCGAGAAATAAGACAAGTCATTCTCAGCTAGCTGCCCAGCAAACAGATTAAGCTTCAGTTTAAGAGCTTTGAGATGGGCCCAGATATCATCGATGAATTGATTTTTCCCTTGCATTTTAACATTCAAGTTGTTCATACGACAAAGAGGATCTGTCCAAGTCTATTCATTGAACGCATGGCACTCTAAATCAACTTTGCGTTTTTTAGTAGTTTTTTGGGGGTTAAAAAAGTTTACAAATAAGTAAAAAAAAGCACTAGTCATTATATAAATTTAATAATTTCACCATTATTTACAATGACATATGTGTGCAATTTTTCCATACCCAATAAATGTTAGAACTCGCGCGACAGAAAAATCCACTCGTTGGAGCTTAAAATGCGCTGTCTGCCACATGTGAAGTGCAATTCACCTATAGTAGATTCCATATGGCTGCTACTCGAGAAACACAGACCATCATTTCCGCCAATCTACGGCTATTCTATAAAGAACTTCTGCTTTCAACATTTTACCAATTGAAGCTGTCTGTGCTAACTATATCCATCAATTTATACTTTGTAGAACAAAAATAGAATAAGCAAAAAGGCCATCAAAACTTTCTTAAAAAATAAAGAAAATGAATGTATAATGCATATTGTTTATATTCGCCACGGATCGGCGAGTTAAAATTCTATCCGCGGGCAGGATAAAACCTTCCGGCAGGCTACAGTTGGCCTGCGGGCCGTAATTTGCCCATCCCTGCTCTAAGGTATCATTATGAAATTACCAAGTTTTACAACATTTACCAAATTTTGACACAGAATAAAAAATCATATTTTATTGGTAATTTTACCAAAACTATTATCAAAGTGCTTTTGTAAAAATTAATCCTTTTTCCCATGTTCCCTTAGAGCCAAAAACACAGTAAATTTTTCCCTAATCTGGTAGTATTTGACCATACTTTATTTCTCAGTGTGCAGTAGTCTTTGGTACGAAAAATTGTGATCAATAATGGAATGAATATTTTCCTGAAATTCGTTCTTAAGAGTAGAAATAGAATAAGAGAAAACCGCAGTCACACTTTTTAATGTTATAATAATATACTATATCGTTTGTTGTATAATCTCAATTTTAAACTTGAAAAAAAAAAAAAAAAAAAAAAAAAAAAAAAAAAAAAAAGAGCACATAAGTGAAAGGATTAAAATAAAGGAAAAAAAATGCTTAATAGGGTTTTGTTGTCATAACTACTTTTCTGTCAAAATTTTCTTATGCACCTATGTTAAGAAGAGTTTTGTCTTTGGAAATTTCTTCATGCTGTAAGAATCGTGTTTGCCTTCTTCAATTATTATTTCTCACCTTCGAACAATTTCAATTCCATTTTTTAAAAATTATATTTTTCAGACTTTTAGGAGGAACTTCTTTTGTTATGTTGACAAATACTTAGTTTTGTAAAATTTGTGCACGTACCTATGAGGAACGTGCAAAATCCTTATTTGAGGACTAATTACACTAGCACTAGACTGAAGGCGAAAACAATTTTTTCTCATCGTAATTTGCTCGAATGTAATTATATTTAATAACATTCCCTTCTTTCTGTCAGTTTCAAATGCGTAATCTGTTACTTTATGCAATTCAGTTTTCATATCAATTCATGTCAAAAATTGAATTCGAAGTACATCATTTTGCATAAAAATTTAGATTTATTTAATGGTGAAAACCATCAGCATACGTACTTCAAAATTAAAATTGTTAAATAAAAATCTTTTGTGTCGTCTATGAAATCTCTTAAAATTGATCAATTTGGTTTGCTTTCATTTATTTACTGATATTTGATAAATTAATTATTAGTGAAAACAATATAATAAAATATTTTATTATAATTACTTTTTTTAAATAAATCTAAAGAAAATATTTATAATTTTAAAACAAGAATTAGATTTAAAAAACCATTAACAATCTCTTACGTTTTTCATATTTCATTAAAAAAATCATAAAAAGCTTAACTATGTTTCGAAATCTGAATCATCAAAAAAATTGAAACAATAAATGTTTGCAATAATTAAGCTCAATGTTAAACTTAATTACATACAAATACATATAATGTATAAAGCGATTTTAAAATTTGTATTCAAAAACAAATAAAAATAAATATTTGTTTTTTAAAGCAAAATAGTTTACCGTAAAAAGTATATATTTTTTTAAACACGGAAGTAACATTAAATTTAGTCAATAAAAAAGCTACAATATTTATTTTATTTTCAAAATAATCAGTTTAATGTTCAAAGAGTGGATAACTTTTATATTAAGCTAATAATTCGATGCTATCCTGATCAGTTTTAAGTAAAAAATAAGAAATAAATCCGCTTTTAAAGCTTAATAAAATATTTAATTAAGTCTAAAAATGTCAAATCTACTAATATCTTATTGTAATTATTATGAATAAATTATCCGACATTAAATCTGAACTATCACTTTGATGGAAAATTAGCAAAATTTAACTTACAAACGTCAGTTACATTTGTAATTAAATAAAATTTCTGATTTTAATTACTCCCATAATCGTAACAGTCTAGAAATATGCGACTTTTCAAATCAGAAAAGATCATTACGCATTTAAACAGTAATATCCTTTTTATCCAAACAAAACGTATGATTTAATAGAGCTTAAAATGCAGGGAATTAATATTTCATGAGAATAATAGTATTTTGATGGGTATATGATCATTTCTGTGCAAAAGAAAATTAAAACAGACATTATTTTGAGTTGTAAAATCCGATTTATTTCTAAGTTCTAATGAGTTATTGGATCTATAATTTAAAGTAAAATATTACTTAAAACTTAAAGTTAATATCTTTGAAATAAAAAGTAAAAAAAAAGTATGACTTTTAGATGTTATTTTTAAATTTAAAGAAAGTATATATCGATTAAAAATTCTTAGTTAAACAGACTTATCATTCGAATAAATACGAAGTTGTTTTATCAGAAGTATTAGTGAGATTTTATAAGGTCTTTGTTAAATTAATAGGAAAGCAATAAATGAACGTTTATAGGATTGCTTCATCTATTACACTTAAAACTCTAAACTCAGCGGCGCGACAGCCCTCAGAGGGCCAAGGCCTACTGTGCCCATCTCATCTATTACACTTAGAAAGTTAAAAAAAAAAAAAAGGAAATACTTTTTCAAAGGGGAAAAAATAGAACAAAATTTCAAAGTCATAGGAATTGTAAATTCATTTACGAATTGATAACGAAAGAATGCATTACGTATGCATTTATGAATTGATTACAAAAGAATGTATTACATATGAATACGAAAGAGTGCATTTTGTACGCATTTACGAATTGGTTTCGAAAGAATGCTTTACGTATACATTTACAAATTGATTACGAAATAATGCATTACGTATGCATTTATGAATTGCTTTCGAAAGAATGCATTACGTATGCAGTTACGAATTTATTACAGAAGAATGTATTATGTATGCATTTACGAATTGATTTCGAAGGAATGCATTACGTATACATTTACGAATGGATTAAATTTGCCTTATTTAAGCATTTTTAAAAATTAAAAATTATTGATAAAGAAAAGGTGTGTCGTGCGCAAAAAAATATTGATATTTATTTGGGATTATTTAAATTTTGAAATCTTAAATACGCCGACCAGGTGGCCGAGTGGTAAGCGCGCCTGACTGCGGAGCCGCTAGTTGCGGGTTTGAATCCTGCTCAGGGCATGGATGTTTCTTTCTCTCTCTTTGTGTTCTATTTCCTTTCTCTTTTGTGTGTGATTGTGTAAATGTGACCCACCCAATAAACGGGTTTGTGGTTGCGTGACGTGGGCGACACTGCTCCACCGCCGTGGCTTCGCCACAGGTGCCCACTGGGTAACGAGAAGAGAGTAAGCAGTTTTGGCATCTTCTGAGGCCAATGGGTCTTCGTCCCAAGTGCCCGCCATCAAAAAAGAAAAAAATCTTAAATACTATCGTACACAAACAGTTTTAAATTAATGCAGCCCGATTTTTTTTGTAAAAACTGATTTTTATATAACAAATTCCTTTACAAATCAAATAAGTGTGAGCAAGTTTTCACAAATTACTAAGTTTATAGACAAATTTTAAAAAAAATTTACAACTACATCAAGATATGATTTTTTCTGACACAACTAAACCATTCATATTATAGAATGAAACTTCAATAAATTAAAACCAAATTCTTTCTATAAAAAAAGCATGAAATGATGTTATCAAACTAAGTTATTAATTGATGTAAGCAGTTGCACCCATTGAAGTATTTTAAACTATCGAAGTGCTAATTTGTTTGTAAAAAATTTTTTGTTTGTTTCAAGATATTCATTTTCTATTGAGCCTGAAAAAAAATTTCTTTCAAATCATACCTTCATCTATGTTATTATAAGCATAAATATATATATATTTTTTTGGATTTATGTTATTAAACTTTACAACTATATTATAATATACTTTATAAAAACTATAGAATGAAACTATATAAAAATATTTTTTTGCAGAGCTATTTTTTCTGCAAAAAAATATTTTCCTACTTAAAATTATAAAATTTTCATTTCTGAAGTATCTGAAAATTGTTTCCACCAAATATCCTTTTTACACCCAAATATCCTCCCACGGTTAGCCTGACAACAAGAACAACCACTGAGGATATTTTACGTCAACACTGTGGTCAGTGCGAGTCGGGTGTGGAATTCGTATCAACTAACCAACGTTCTGCTTAATCCATGATTCAACGTCAACAACTGAAGATATTTAATGTCAGTACTGAGGTTGGCGCTAGCCTGGAACAGAATTTGTATCGAACATCCTACTCTGAAATTCAAAATCGGGCCACTTTATTCGTTTACGACTCTAAGCCACCATGGCTCAAGTAAAAGAATTTAAGATTTTTGTTTTGACAATATTACATTTTACACATATCTCGTAACATGCTTTATTCTGTTGTGACTGAGAAATTTTTTTTCGAAGAATGAAACTCTGTTAAATTTTAACTTAAATTTTGCTGTTAAATTTAAAGTTTGTTAAATTTTGCTTTCAAAAAGAATTAATTTAAATTACTAAATGTTGAGAACAATCATATACATAACACAAATGTTTAATTTTAATGCAAATTTTATTGCAAAATTTTTTTACTTATTCTACAAATCCATATTCAAAACAAATTAGTCTGAAAAACCTTCCATCAAACTGTCTCAAGTTCCTAGATTTAAAGTTAATAAGACATTCCAGCGTCTTTTAATAAGTAGATTTGAATGAATGCAAAGGAACCAATTTATTTTCGAAATACAACTGAATAGAATTCTTGTTCTTATTTTTTAATATAAATTCTTGATTATATAAAATTGAAATTTTAATGTTGTAGAAAATGCAGATTATAAAAATCCAATTAGTTTTTTTTAAACTTGCAATGCTTTTGAAAGTTATCTTTTATATATTCTTTAATAGCTTCTAGATAATATTTTAATAGGGAGGATAATATACTTTTTTATTTTATATTCTAAGAATTTATCATTATAACGTAAGATGATCTCATCAGTTAGATCGAAATGAAAACTTGAATGAAAAAAATATATTAACTTTGACATTTTATTTCAATTATAATAAACAGCGAAAATTAATTTTTGAAAAAAAAAAAAATATGTGCGTTTTTTTTTCGTATTATAATAATTTAATTGATTTGAAAAATATAGAGAGATATAAATCAAGAATAAATGTTCGAAATGATAACAAATAAATCATTGCAAGCATTGAGATTTGTACAAAAAAAAATTAACTGGCGATCTTTAAAAAGGGGAAAAAGGATGATTTTGTTTTAAATAGAAAGTAAAAATTATATAAAAAAAATTATTGAAACCTTGAATATCTTTCTGAACTTCTTTTAATTATGAATTTGTAATTCCTATTAATTTAACAATTAAAATAATCGATTTAATAATCTTATAATAATATATTTAATAATCTATAATTACTATGAATTTATAATTACTATGGATATTTTCAGTCTAAATTTTAAACTCATATCAGCAGTTTATGGTTGAATTTTTTCTTTGACCCCTTAACGATCGGTTAATTTTCAAGAAAACCGTCATAAAAGTGCCTATTTTTTTATTCCTGAAAATTATATAAAAATATGTGCATGGACAATATATGTATTCATTTTTAATTTTTGATTTGTTTTTAGCTTGAAATTTTAAAAAATTAAATTTTTAGGAAAAGTCAAGCTACTATGACTTAATGTTGGTTTTCCAGCAAGCAAGGAAAATTTTAAAAATATGTGTTTAACCATTAAAAAAGAATTCTATTAAAATTACGTATAATATAAACAAAGATTAGTAATTTTTTCTTGTGTGATAAATTTCAAAGCATGACTGTGGCAAACGTCACAATATGGACAGTAGTAGAGTTTCCTTCCTACATCTCTTATTGTTTTCATCTCTTCTCTAACTACCTACAATTATCTTAAAAATATCCTGGTACTGCAATCTGGTGTGTAAAATGAGAAATAAAATGTTTTCCGGGCAGAAGAAATGAATTAGTTTTATTCTTGTTGGCGCGTTACTACTGAACACTCCTGCCCGGAAATATCACGGGAGCGAGAAATAGAGGGCAAAACCTCACCCCGTCATTTTCACGGGAGCGAGAAGGAAGGGGTTAATGCTCATTCAGAAAGTCGTTAATTTTTGAATCCTAATAATAATAAAAAATGAAAACGAATTTTATAGAAAATAAATATAAAAATGTTAATATAAAAACAAAGTGTTTTCAGTTTTATAATAAAAAAATGAAAGATAAATTTTTTTTCTTTTATCAATATTTTTCTGAAGATTTGTGAATTATTTTTTTATATATGGAACAAAAACAAATAATTGAAAAATATCTGAATTTTTAAAATTTTTTAAAAAACACTTGTAATAATAATGGAAAAGCTACACGCAATACAAAATTTTAGTGTACATTGACTCTAAAATATGTGTTAACTATTTTATACGAAATAAAATCTTTTATGCGGAAGTAGTTTAAAAAAGTGCACATTAAACCACAGATAATTCTTTGTTATTGTTGTCCTTTAATACACTATAACAATTTTAGTGTAGATTAACTCTAAAAATTGTGTTAACTATTTTATACGTTAATAGGCTTGACGAAAAACCACAAATAATTCATTTCTGTTGTCCTCTAATACATTAAAAAGTTATATGATATATAAACTCTAAGAATGGTGTCAACTATTTTATATGAATTCAACTATTTTAGACTTGAAAGAACAACAGAGATAACTCTTTGTTGTTGTCTTCTAATGTAAACATTTTAGTATACATTAACTCTAAAAATCGTGTCAACTATTCTATACAATAATAGGCTTAAAGAAACACCAGAGATAATTCTTTACTGTTGTTGTCCTCAAATACACTACGAAAATTTTAGTGTACATTAATAACTCTAAAAATTATATCAACTATTTTATACGAATTCAACTATTTAAACTATTTTATAAACAAAGTGGTTTAGAGAAACACAAGGAATATTACTACATTTAGCGTAAAGAAATGGGCCTTTTTTGATATCCATTGAAATTAAGGTTCAAAAATAATAATATATAATGCACATAACAGTCAGTAAAAATATTTTTAAGATACAATTTAGCGTAAGAACAGTAAGTTGAGAAAGCATACGCACACTGATTCTTAAAAAAATTATTTTGCTTATCAAGCTGATAGCACAGAGTGATTATTAACACGTTCACGCCGGCTGTTCACACCCAGGCCTGAAAGCGGGACGGAAAAGAGAAAATACTGGTAGAAGAACTATTTCAATATTAGATAATATTCAGAGTTAATCTATTCTCAACAATAACAATTCACCGTAAGGAAATTTTTCACGGCGAAGAAGCAATTCAATAAAAATATTTCATCCGTTAAAAACAATTGGTAGTTATGGATTTTTATTATTCCCGGAAAAAACCTAAAAAATGAAATTTATTTGTTACCAGTTTTTACTCCAATGCGCCACCGGTGGTACGCGCCGGCCGATGAGACAATCTAGCGAGGGCCACCGGTGTGCCCGCGTCGGCGTGAACGTGTTAAAGGGAATTTATTTTTGGCATACCAGTACTGCCGAAGTTAGAAATAAAATTGTAAAATTATTATATTAAAAAATTATTGAATGGAATCGACGAATGCTTAAAAATACATTATTTTATTACACAATTTTTAGCACAAATACATGTTTCTGTAGATATAAAGGATTATGCAAAACATCAATAAACTACCTGCATACCGCATTTCGTAAACAATCTGCTGCCCATATCTAAAGTACGCAGAAAGTACGTAGAAGTGGTGCTTTTGGAGGATACAATAATTTACAAATGGTGTGAAATTTGGCGTTCGCTTTCTTTTTAATTGGTGCTTAAAATTGATAAAACATAGTTTAAAGTGCAAATGCCAAGTGCCAAAATTAAAATTTCAAGTGCCAAAATTAAAACTTCCATTTGACGTAAATTTGAGAAAAAGTCTCCGTTCCCACTTCTTCACAACGTTAATTTAAAATAAAGTGAAAAGAAAAGCAGCGTATGAAACTTAGGCATTATACCTGGCCAAAGAGAAATAAAAAGAAAAAGAAAATTCCGGGGTTTTGGCAAGCGATAGTAAGGAAAGACCTCCCAGGTGCAAAACATTATAACTTTGTCTACATTATTATACTAATTATTTAATGATTAACTTAAATTTTAAAATTTAAAACTTGCAACATGTTTAAATACTACATAGAGAAACAAATTCTGGGTAAATTACCAGACTAAATGATTTTGACATTTCTAATAAAATAAATTTATAATTAAATAGCATAATTATGGTCAAAATGACCAAATTTACTGTATTTACAGCATTCATTTGAAAATTTTTCCGTTCATATGATAACGGTTTATTGGTGTTTTTTCAAAATTATAGGCCTTATTACAACCCTTTCACTAAATAATATAAAACTTAAAAGTATATTTAACCGAATTAATTATTTTTATGTCTTGATTTAAGGAATCATGATAAAATTATCAAAATTTACCACATTTTCCAAATTTTATCTTACATAATAAAACTATATTTTATTGTTATTTTACTAGAACCATTACCAAAGCGATTTGGTCAAAATTACTGAGCTTTTTGATGTTCCTATAGAGCAAGAAGCACAGTAAATTTAACCACATTCTGTTAATTTTGACAGTACTTATTTATCAGTGTAAATAATAAATAAAGACTTAAAAATAATTAATTCCTATAAAGTGAAACAAAAACTCCTGTTTCAAATAATTAAGTGCAGAAACATTGAAACGGTTTTAATTCATTTTTAATATTTAATCAAATATTAAAAAAATTGAAAACTTATGAAAAACATAAATTTTATGCGTTTTAAATACTATATTACACATTTTGTATACTTCCAAAGTCATTCCTAAGGAATAGAAAATAAATATTACTTGCATTAAATTTCAGAAAAAAATTCCTTTAATCGAAAAATAAAAGCTAAGCGCTCTTCAGTTTCAGATGTCTTAATAACTTCCTGAGAGGGAGAAAAAAAAATAAATTGACATAAAATAAAAATCCTTATCTTCTTCTTAAAAGGTCTCGGTCCAGAAGATTTAAAATAAATATAGAGAAATCTTTTAATCAATAAAGAAAGTTCCTCTTCCGCTTTTTATACGTAAAAAAAGATTTTTATTTAATAGACTCGGAAATTACATTGGTGAAGAACACGAAGATTTTTGTAAAAGTGCTTGTAATCACAACTTGTTAACTTTGAAATCACGAAAGAAATGAACAAATTGACTTTGTAATTTATTTTTAGAAATAATATTTTCTTCTTCTTACCTTGTATATTACTGCGTAAAAATCTAGATGTAGAATATATGATAATATATGTAATTTAGTTTTTGAAAAAAAGGAATGTTTTACTGGTGAATTTTAAACATTATTTCGGCTTCTTTTATTGTTCTGTGAAAAATTCCGTGTAAAATGACGATATAAAGTACTGCCATTTTTTAGGAGCACTAATCGTAAAATCCATTTTTATCGCAAAATGACACAGCAATAACCGTACCGACCTACCGTCTTTTACCGTAAAATAATACCGCAATTTTTACAGCAATATCTATTTACAGAGATTTAGTGTGATTTTATGGTAATTATCACATTAATAATTTCGATATATCAGAATTTCTTTTTCGTAACATCTTCCAGTAAAAAATGAATGATTTAACGGTAAAAAGTACCTGATTGCCGAAACTTTTTACCTGAATTTGATCCGGAGTATTTTAAAATGTACATGAAAGAAGCGAAAATTACACTCTCAGAAAAATTCGTATGAAGATGAACCAGTACGTTAAATATTCACACTGGTATACGGATCTTGGGTTAGACTCCTCTTTCCGTCGGGCTAATCATGGGAGGTTCTTGTGGTTTCCCCTAAATATAACGCAAATGCCAGTTAGTTTCCTCAATTGATGATTTTTGAAATTCTTGACAATCCTGTAAATTACTCATTTACGCCTTGCAAGTCTTGAAAATGGGTGCCTGTTTTTGATCGCTTGAAACATGTTGACTGCTACTTACAATTTGTGTGGCTGGGTGGCGCAGTTGGTTTGTCGTCGGCCTTCTGAACCCAAGCCTGCGGGTTCGATCCGCGGCCCAGACACCGGATTTTCGGGATGCAGAAAATCCTCAGCGACCATGTCGTATGATTATGCAGCATGCAAAAGATATCTGGAGTGCCTTATTGGCTCTTGGCATTTCCGGCAAAATTAAATTCCTAGTGCACTTTAGCATCCAAATAGAGTCTCGGTGCTGCCATCTACTGTGGCAGAAACAAGACATCCAAATTAACATGGCCAACGGTATCTTACCCATTGTGGTGGTCCTGAAAGAGTGGATACCACTTCTGGAGAACGCACTAGGTCTCCTCATCGGGAAGACTGATTGTGCAGCTCATTGGAATAATTTGCAGACTTGGTCAAGTATGACCGAATTTAATGAAACTTTATATTTACATACATTGATATACAATACAAAACAAATCACCTTTCAACAATTGTAATACACTCATGACGGCAGTTTATCATTTCCTGTGGCAATTGGTATGAATTGTCCTGTGGCAATTTCATACCTTTCGACTCCAACGAGTGTTACGCACTATCATGCTCGTGTGTTACAATTATTGAATGGTTATTTGTTTTGTATTGTATATCAATGTATGTACTACACATCAAATTTCATTAAAATAGTTCTAGTAGTTCTAGAGATAATCGATCAAGTCTACAAATTCTCTTTATTTCCTACACCAGTGTATATATAAAAGTCTATGAATTTAATAAAATTTTTACTTTATATTTAATCAAAAAATAAAATTAAACTAAAATAATGAACAGAACTGACTAATTCTAACACATCATGGTTTAGATAAAAATTACCTTTTACAAGTTACTGAATCAAATCTTTGTTAAAGAAGAGAAATTCATTTATGGTTAACAGCACACGGGATCAATATTTACACAATTTGTGAAGTTCCAATCAGTTTTAGTCCTTTTTCTTCAAGTTTTGCGTTACGAACCGAAGAAAAAAAAATTAAAGTTTACATTTGCTCTAAGAATTGTCACAAAAAATAACAAAAACTATTTTTTTTAAATAAAAGTATAGAATTGATTGCTTTGTTCTTAAAAGCATTTTATTTAAAATCTAAAGGGAATCATTTTAAAATTTGAATGTTACATGTGGAGTAATTTTTTACTCTCAAAGTCTACAAAGAATTTCTCAGAAGAAGAAGTCAAGAAGTCTCAAAGACTGCAAAGAATTTTAAATTATAAAATATAAGAAATAAATTATTTTTTATAAAAAGAATTTATTAGTTAAGATTTTAAAATGCAATCATTAATTATTTTACTCGGTTTTATTACACTGTTCACAAAAGAGTTAGTTGTACAATAGTGGAATAATTTTTTACTCCACTATTGTACTTTTCATGTGGAGTAATTTTTTACTCTCAAAGTCTACAAAGAATTTCTCAGAAGAAGAAGTCTCAAAGACTGCGAAGAATTTTAAATTATAAAAATTAAGAAATAAATTATTTTTTATAAAAAGAATTTTTTATTTAATATTTTAAAATGCAATCAATATCTATTTTACTCGGTTTTATTATACTGTTCACAAAAGAGTTAGCTGTACAATAAAGATATAAAATTTTACAATGAAGCTATATATTTCGAAAAAAAGGAATAAAAACTAACAAGATTTTATTACTTAAATGTAAACATTACATAACTTGAAGATACTATACCATTAAAAGTGAAAATAAATCTTTATAGATATCTTCCCTAGATTACTCGCGTAATTATTTATAATAGCAGAAGTAAGGAGACCAAAATTGATATGCATTAAATATTAATTGCATAATACATATATACCCTAGCAGCAATATAGCTTGGAAACTCATTGGGCCAATATTCGCCAATCTTGGATCAACAAGGTTTTAAAGGGTCATTATTTTGCCAATATTGAACAGATATAGAAATGTTCGATTCACCCGATATTTCATAGCCACTATTCAGCTGATGTTTACCCTATATAAAATCGTCAAATTCAACCGCTATTCTATTTATCTTATTTCCCCAATATCGGCCCTATTCAAATTTGTTAAATTCACCTGATATTTTATAGCAACTATTCACCCGATGTTTTCCCTATACAAATTTGTCAAGTTCACCCGATATTTTAAAGTCGTTATTCAGTCTATATCGGTTCGATATAGAAGTATCAGACTCAACCAATGTTTTATAGCCGTTCTTCAGCAAATATAAACCCAAAATAAATTTTCCGATTGTCCCGATATTTTAAAGCTTTTACTCAGCCAATATAGAATGTAGATAAAATTGTACCATTCACCCAATATTTTAAAGCCGTTATATGGTCAATGTGTGCTCTATATAGATTCATCCAATATTTTTTAGCCGTTATTTAGCCAATATAGAACCTATTTGAAATTGTCCAATTGATCCGATATTTAATAGCCGTTTCTCAACCAATACAGATCATATATAGAATTATATAATTCACTTGATATTTTAAAGACGTTATTCATCCAGGGATGAAAGCCGGTATAAACCAAAACGGAAAAGAGCGAAAACTGGTGCGAAAGACATTTCAATCAAGCATTTTTTTTTAAGAAAAACTAATTATCTGTAACTACCGACATTTTTTTTACAATTAGAGCATATATGTAAAACTGCTTTTTTTTCCCTTTAAGAACGAAATATTGTTAAATAGTTTAAAAGCGAGAATAAATTTACTCCTCCTGAAAACTAGTTAAACTGAGATGGTTTACTGCCAGTATTACCCCTTTTCCGTCTCGCTTTCACCCATGTATTCATCACTGTAGATCTTATTTTAAATTGGCTGATTAACCCAATATTTTGTAGCCGTTAAATGAAACTTAAAAGGTAAAATAATAAATACTTTTCTCTAGAATCATACTTAGTTGTTTTCGAATCTCATGAGCGGATATTCATCAATATAACTCTAGTGCTACTTTTACAATAAAATCAAAACATGCAGTACTCTTGGTAACTCGATTTTCTACTATCAGAACTTGTCATTTTGACCAAGGTCAAGGTTTTATTTTATAACTGCCGTTGAACAGCCGACCCGATTTAGGGTTTACGACTACCAATGTTCTACTCCGTAGACTCGTAATTTTGAACCTAATCCAGAAGACAAGGGAACTCTTAGATCAAGTATTGGGAGCAATTTGCCTTCGTGGAGGATTTTATGATGGAAATAACCCGCATTCGCGTTGCATAAAGAAGAAAACCTCCCATGGTTAGCCTGACGGTCAGGGGGACTCTAATCCATGATACGTCTTCAGAGGTTGTGAGCCCAACGCAAAAATCCTGACACTCTCTTGAGTAAAATCATTAATGACGCATTTTAAAATAATTAATGTCTTTATGAATTTAAATCATTGATATTTTCAAAACAATTATTTGACTCTAACTCTATACAATATATACCAATTATTAACTCTAATGAAATTACGTGCAGCATAATTTAAATGAATAATTATTTATAAGTTTACTTTTATCTTTAATCACATTTATTATTCTATCAGAAAAAAAAATATTTACAAGTGATAGAGATGCCAAATATAAATTCTAGTCCTAATATTTTTAACTAATAAAATATACAAGAATTTCTATACATAAATGCGATCAATGATTTCTTGAAATTTCTGGACCTTGGATTTCTGGAAACTTCCGGATTGCTGTTAGTAACAATTCCGGAAATTGGGATTTTTCCGGAGAACAATCATCTCTGATATGATTAAAATTCATGGAAATATTGAAGAGTTTGTTCTCAGAATGAAGGTAGGCACATTACATACTCGAAATAACGGAATCAAGCAGTGCTTTTAACCAAAATTGATTGTAAAAATAAAGGAAAAGATTACTGTGATATCTGCTCGACGTAGCGGGATCGGTATTTTCCTGTAGAAAGTAAATTCAAAATTTGCCAAGAAAATTGAAAGTGTGTTTCAAAATAGAATTACAATCAATTCCAATTCGCATTTTTATATTTACACATTTTTTAGTCTAGATTTCGTTCTGAAATATACTTTTACAATCTTTATTATACAAATGATAATTATTCCTTTTTGACATAATTCTGATATGTTGCAAAAATTAGAGTTGAGAAAACACGCCGTAAACATGCTACTACAAGTTTTTATGTACACTGTGCACTGTAATCACCACCTTTAATACATCCAGGGGTGATTGTGAACCCAACTCAAATATCCTGAAAATTTCTTGAGTAAAATCATTAATGACGCATTTCAAAAAATTAATGACTTTATAAATTTAAATCATTGATATTCTCGCAATATGAAATTCTAAATAAATTATAAGCAGCTAAATGTAAATTAATAAGCAAGTAGAAGTTTACTTTTATCTCGAATCTCATTTATTATTCCAGCAGAAAACAAAATTTTACTTCACAAATGAAAGAGATGCCGAGTATAAATTCTAGTTCTAATGTTCTCAATATAATATATAAGAATTTTTTATACAAAAATGTGATCGATGATTTCTTGAAACTTCTACACCTTGGATATCTGGAAAATTCCGGATCACGGTCATCCGGAACCCAACCAACTCTACGTCTACCACTGAGGATATTTAATGCCAGCTCTCACTCGGTACGACCCTTGTGCAGAATTCGTATCGACCATTCATTGCTGGTGTTCGAACCCGGTTCACCTCTTTGGAAGGCGAATGCTCTATCCCCTGAGCAACCACGGCTCTAAGTGAAAATGTTTGTAGTTATCATTTCCAGCGATTCGGTGGTAAAAACTGAGTGTTTAATTAGATTGCACATCACGTCTTCTGAACCCCACTCTAAAATATTGCAAATCGTTCAAATGCAGCTTAATCAATCTTATTTTTGACTCTCGCAACATCAAACAAACATTTTGATAAAAAACTTGCCGTTTTGACCTAGGTGAAAATCCTTTTCAGTAATGCCGTAAAAAGAGTATTTAATCGGATTGCGCATTGTATGCTCTAAGCTCACTCTAAAATGTAACCGATAGCTCAAGTACAGTTTTAGCAATCTATTTTTTAACATCCTGCTATATCAAGAATTCGAAAATTTTTTAAGGCCCCTACATTGCTTAGTTTTCCACGCCAAATCGCACCGTATTACCCGCAAAAGATGTAGGGTAAAACAACCAGTGAAGGAACATTTCATATATATTGATTAAAAATAAGAATTCGAAAGTCTTTCCTTAGATTGATTGGTAACAATAGCTTACTGCCAAACAATAGGAAGTCATCTAGCAATGTTTTAGATTACCTGGTCAAATAGAATTCTCTGGAAAAAATTTTAAATTTGTTATTATCTCTGCAACACCTTGTTTCCTTGAAAAATTATAAAGTGCGTGTTTGTATTTATATGTTTGAAGTGGAATTAATTGCATGTAATAGTTTTATTTTTCTCACTGTGAAAAAGAGAATTCAAAATATAGTTATTGAAGTTACGTTTTATTTTTTTAAGCATCATAGCATAATAAAGTATTGAGATAAGGGGGTGTTTATTCACTGGATCACCAAACGATGAAAAACCAGTGAAGGAACAAGTGTTCCTTTACTGGGTTTTTTCTAAGTTAATAAAAATAAAAGATAAACGTTAACTTTTTTGTACCTTTAGTGATGTTCTGCATCAAAAGTATGTTAAAAATACGAAAAACAACTTCTAATCAGTGAGGGACCAGGATGTTCCTTTACTGGGCATAGATTTCCCAGTGAATGAACAGTATGTGTTAATATGTTGACACTTTAATTTTCAATTCATGATTACAAAAAAAAAAAATTTAACATTTTCCAAGTATTTATATGTTATAATTTCAAGAATAGGCCTGTTTTTAAATATGTGTATGGCTTATTAATTCATAAAGAGCATTAAAAAACAACCAAAATTAAGTGTTCCTTTACTGGGTGTTCATTCACTGGTAAGAGCTGTTCCTTCACTTGGTCTTCTTACTACTTGTTATTTCAACCTCCAAAAATTTAAAACAATATTATGTAAGATCTCTAAAATTTTTTTACATAATTTGCAAGTAACAAATATGTTGACACTGTCATTTAACTAAAATTACGAATTTTGAAATTAATATGATTTTTTAAAAGGCAATAGCGAAGCTTAAATGTTCCTTCACTGGTTAGTTTCCCCTACAATGAGTAAAAAAAATTTTTCCTTTTTAAAATATGTGTATTTAATTGTTCGATTAATTAATTAATTGATTTTTTAGATACTTAGATCAGCTGAGAGTTTTGAGAAAAATCATATACGCAGTGATTTTTTTTATTTCAAAATAAATAATCCTAAACAAAACTTTCTTACAATCCTGTATAATTTTACCAAAATTATACATGAACTATCAGACGTTTAATAGACAAACAAAAAGAAATATTTCTTTTCAAAAGGTGAATGTTTATAGTGTACTTAGACTATTGTGAAATAAACGAAAATGGCTTATGAGCAAAAAAGAAAAATTTGTTATCGGTAAATTTGCTTGTATTATAAATCACTTATTAAGAGACTATATATAGAAATGGATATTATTAAAATATTTTAAGTCTTCCCAGGTTCATCAGAAGTAAATACAAAACTGGTACTTAATTGAAAGTCTATAATGGTCTTATATATTTCTAGACAATGGTCTTAGAATGGCTTTCGATATCGGACCGAGATTGAGGTGTATAAGTTTTGTAATAATAGGTCCTAGAATGGCTTTATATTCTGGTCAAATATTTATTCTTATGTAGGACCTTTACAAGTTTACATTATAGGGCCACTACTGGGGTATCTAAATTTTTTAATATTGATTAGTTTTGAACATAGGACCAATATTAATTTCTATATAGAACACTTGTAAGCTTACGATATAGAGCCTGTAGCGTAACTGCCACTACAACTTTTAAATTCCAGTGCTATAGTATATAAGATATGTTAACTAGATTCTATTTTGAGTATCCTCTTAATTGTCGGTTACTCTCATTGTCGGTTACTTAGTCCCACAAAGGCTGTTCGCAGATAGGCTTGTTTCAACAAACAAACTACATAGGTGCCTTTCGTACGCGATCTAAAAACGTGTATCTTGATAGAAACGACCACCTCAATATAAACACGCGCGCCATGGTGATGGATGGAATACAGTGAATAATTGACTCGAAATTTGTGATTGCGACATTGACCTTCTCGTGCAGTTGATACTCAGACATAACGGAGTCCTTTAGCCTAGCCCCACATGGGCGTGATATGAACACGCGTGCCTCAAAAAAAAGTCTACAAGTCAATATTGAAGTGTCTATATTTCGTAATATTAGTCCCAGAATGGCTATCAATAATGAACCAATATTATTTTCTACGTAGGTCCTTCGTAGATTTATAATGTTGTCTAAGCTTTGGGATGTCTAGATTTTTTAATATTGACCCTAGATAGAAATAAATCTTGTTCGGATATTGAAAGTCATTCTAGGACCAATATTGACAAATCTAGACATCCCAATATATACCCTTGGTGCATGATCTTATTGGGCGCATATTAGCCAATTTTGAGCCCAACTGGGGCCAATGTAAAATTGTTGCTAAGGTATATATATATATATATATATATATATATATATATATATATATATAGCAGTTGAAGGGCAAGTTTGTCTTTTCATAATAATAATAATGATAAGTATAAGGATAAGTTGACTTGAAAGACATTTTATTTCTTGTTGCAACTTTCAATGTAAAATAAAAGATTAATACTTTCATCTATTAAGATTAAGCATGCGCAAAAAAAAGACTAATTTGATTAATTTTTGATCTAATAATCTGATCTTCACATTTCAGGACTCAATCTTAATGGTTGGAGGGGGTGATTTCAAATGCGTTATTTAATTAGTGCAGATGAAATTTTACGTTAAGAAATCAGACACAAAAACATACTTTCTCTGAACAAACATACTTTGTTTCGATTGATTCGGAGTTCTGACCACCAAAATCGAGTGGGTAGTCGTAATCTGAGAAATATGGTCTGAATAATTTGGTCAGGTGAGCGGTCAAACGTTTGGTACCCCTTATTGTACATACTTAGCAAGATTTAAAGCGAATCGGAAAATTTTTTCACTCAATTATTGAATTTGATTATCTAAAGATAATTGATCCCATGCCAAAATAACTTTATATATATATATATATATATATATATATATATATATATATATATATATATATATATATATATATATATATATATATATGAATCATTATACACTTTTTAATGATTAGGAAAAAATGAACCACTATCTCCTAGTAAAATAATTGTTTTTCACTATTTCGATTCGAAGTTCCATTTGTCGATCCTTCGCCAATCTTTTTAAGGTGCTCCTTTCTCCAGTTCTTTTTAGCCCCTCCAGTTTTTCAGAGAACTTAAAAGTCTCTCCAGGATTAAGACAACCGCTTTTAAGTCTGTCACGAGCCATTTCACAAACAGGAAAGAGATTAGCACTTGCCGTAACCGTTTCTTACTCTTTATTTTTGCTATTCTCGACCCCCCTTTCTACGGTTACATTTATTTTCTATGCATTTATCGGGATTTACGGGCTTTGCGTCAAATTTATTTTGATCCTTTAACAAGAATGGAAGCTTTGGGAAAGGAAAATCGAAAGAAAAAAAAAAAAAACTGAAGGGAAAGAGGGTAAAATAAATTTTTCTTCTGACTTCGCTATTTGAAATTGAATTAAATCCAGTATGCATGTAGCACGTCCTTCCTCTGCTGTTGTAGGAAGCTTAATATTTTAAGATTTAATGCCTGTAATGTAATTATCTCATAAAAACGACTTGGGAGTTGAAAGTTCCGCTAAAGAGATTTAATAAGTGTTAATCTTTATTATGTCTTTTACAGTTTTTTTATAAATAGTTCATAAAGTAAAAAGATCTGATATGCATTCCATTTTTCGGAGTTCACAAAATTAATATTTTAAACGTGATAAGCTTTAGTAATCTGAAATGTCCATGTTTTGGTTTTAAAATGTATGCTGCTGATTTAATAAGGAATGAAGTTGATTTTTTGTCTGTAATTAATCCCTACTTTTTTTTCATCTAATTGATAAAGACAGGTTTTTTATGGAATTTTTAATGCAATGTACGTTTTTTTTATTATTTGTTCCATCCTTTCATGAGTAATTTCAAATTTAATAAAGAGAAAGAAATATTTCGTTAGTACAGATAGAATATCTCATTTTAATTATGAGAGCAAATTTTGAAATTATATTATTTTTATGTATTTTACGCTTATTTTATTTTTTTAAAAATACTTTTTATCTTATATAATATGCATAAAAACATGATACATATTGAAAATTATCAAACAGAAGTATGATAAGAAAAAATATTCGTATTATATTTAAGTAAGTGCATCATTATATGAGGCTATATGGAATTAGCATTTCAAGGTTTACAGAGCTTTCATTTTAAATGATCTTATCCGACTAGTGTCAACAACTTTTTTTTAAATATTAATGTAAAATTTAAAAAAAAAACTAGTTTACTTATTATTATATGTAAAAACTTATTAATCTAGCTAAAACATCACTATTATTATTTTAAATGGCCATTCTTAAATACTGTAAAATAAATTGTACCTCCTAAAACAAAATTTTTTTCGGGGAGTTCATTTAGAAAGCTATAAACCATTTTTTACAACTATTATCTTTTAAGAAAGTGAATATACTAGTGAGTTAGGAATCAATGTAGTTAAAAAAGCACATATTTCCACATAAAAAACTTGCATAAATAAAAAAGATCTACTTTTTTTCTCTGAGTCTGTAGTTCACAATATGAGCGCTATAACCATAAACGCTCATGAAGAATTGTCGAAAATTATTTTAAGAACAACATGTGATATCGTGTTTAAGGTGGTGTAAAATGTGAAAAAATGTGATTTTGAGATAAACGCATTTGAAATCTTAAAATCACTAGTCTATCCACTGATACCATCTCGCACAAAAACTTCTATAACTTTGTTAAGAATTAGAGCACATGAAGTTAAGTATTTTTAGAAATCTGAGAAAACAAGGGTTCTAAATGATTAATAAACGCAATTTCGAAAATTTTGTCCAAAATTAAGTTTTCTCAATAGTTAGACACCTAAAGTTTTTATAACCCAAAATTTCCTCATTGAATAATCGAAGGAAAATACTCTTTGCAAAAAAAAAAAAAAAAAAAAAAAAAAAAAAACTGGTTAAATTACGTGACGTCTATAAAATTTTCGACCAATAAATTAACTGTGCAAATAACAAAATTTTATTTAAATTTGACTAACTAGTTTTCTACTAATTTGACTTTAAATAAAAAATAACTAAGGATGTATTAAATTTGAAAAGAATTGCTGAAATATTTGATGACTATAGAACTTAGGGATATATTGAGACTGATTTTGACCATAATGGAGTTTACTGTTAAAAGTAAGATTGTTTTGAAACAATTTATTTTAAAAAAATCACTAAATATAATTTACAAAATTCAATGTAATGGAATGCCTTTAAGTACACTTATTTATTGCAATTAAACATAATATGTATCGCTGCCTAAACCATAATTTTTTATGAAATTGCCTCAATTAAAAATTAATTACATCAGAGGATGAGATTAGGGATTTAGTTATTTATATTTATTTGCATATACTATATAGAACTTCAATTTGGAAGTGAATAATATACGGGTGAAAAAAATCCTGGTAAAAATGCAATAATGTATGTTAATGACATTTCTTGTAAAAAAAACACACATTTAATTAATAAAGACAAAATATACGTAATTTAAAACATTCATTTGGTGTTTTCTCGTTCATATGTTAAAGGCTTGCTGGAAAATCTGGTTTTTAAAAGAATTGCCTTTCTTAAATACCAAAAATACAACACTGAAAGATAAATCGAATAAAGGGTTTTATGCATTGCTCAAAAGTATTATGATAAAATTACCAAATTTAATAGCATGATATAAAACTATATTTTACAGTTAATTTTGTCAAAATCATTATTGCTCTTCGGTGAAAATTTCCAAGCTTTTAGATATTCCCATGAAACCAGAAAAACCGTAGCTTTTACCACATTCTGGTAGTTTTGGAAGCACTTATTTTCTTTCACTGGATTCTTCTTATTTTCGTTTGAGATTTATTCTTCATTTTTTTTTTAAAACTAATTCATGAATTTACTGCAATGAAAGTTATTAAGGTTGAAAAATTAATATTGCATTTAAAATCCAATTGAATGGAATAATTTTGTAACAATTATTTACTGACAATAAATCTAATCTAAAACGTTACTTAAAACATTATTTGTTTCAAATTGATGAAATCAGAAATTAATTACATCATTGTATAATGAATAAGAGTAGGGGCATATCTCTTCACATTTTTTTTGAACATACAATACATACAGCACCAAATAATTGTAAGTGGATATTGTACTTCTAATCTTTGTTTTAAATTTATTATCAATATTTTAGAAACGAATCACAATTTCACTACAAAAAGAATTCTTAGGCCAAAAAATTCTTATTGTGCTCAAAATTTAACTAAGCAGAATGTGTCCAATGTGTATTTACTGTCAAAACACACACACACTCACGCACACACACACACACACACACACGCACGCACGCACGCACGCACACAGATATATATATAATATGTACATATCACCGAATATGGATATTATGCCTCTTATTTTGATGTTGGATTTATTGTTCAATATTTGTATATCAAATT
This sequence comes from Parasteatoda lunata, assembly GCA_949128135.1. Lineage (NCBI taxonomy): Eukaryota > Metazoa > Arthropoda > Arachnida > Araneae > Theridiidae > Parasteatoda > Parasteatoda lunata. The sequence goes on along the minus strand of OX421976.1, from coordinate 39,832,665 downwards.
ACAATTTTAATGTTATAAAAAATTTTATATGGGGCCCTTCATGGACACACTGAGTCCTCAAGGTATTGGGAAGCAAGAGAACTTTTAAGACAATGTCTTCGGTCTTCTTTCTTTGTTATTCTTCGTACATTTGCATTCTTTATTTATTTCATTTTTCTATTTGTACCTTTTGCCTTGCCATTGGAAATAAAAAAAAATAAAAAATAAAAATTTTTAAAAATTGTCGAGGAAAAATTAATATAACTTTCTAAATTTAATTCAATGGAATATTCTTATAACAGTTATTTACTGCAAATAAACCTTATCAAAATCACAAACTAAAACATCATTTATTCCAAATTACCAGAATCAAAAATTAATTATCTCGGTGGGTGTGGTAGTCCAATGATATAACTCTTCAAATTAATTTAAGTATACTATATATAGCACCGAACTAACTTGATGTGTATAGCATGCCTCATAATTTTATGTTAAATTTTATCATCTATAAGTTTAAATAAAATCATTTTAATGAACAATAATAATCAAGGTAAGAAATTTAATATAAACTAAACATGACAGCTCATAGAGCATGACAGGCCATAGAGGGCCGTAACCTACAGTATTTTTCTCAATTTTCTTGACCTTGGGTACTGGGGTGTAGGAGCAGATGCTCCAGTTGTGTGGTCAGCCGAACGCCAAATCCCTCATCCTTAGTTCCAAAACATGCTTGGTACATTTTATCGACCCACCGAAGAAATGAAAGACTGAGTCAACCTTTCCCGTTCCGAGGATCGAACCCAGGACCTATGGCACAAGAGCGTGAAGGGGGAAATGAATATATTCTAAATTTTATTAAATGGAATGTTTTTATATCAGTTATTTTGTCAAAATGCTAATCAAAAATGCAACTTAAGACATGATTTATTCCAAATCAAAGATTAATTACCTCGGCTTGGTGGAGTTTCGATATATCTCTTCATATTTATCTGAATATATGTACTATGCATATGTAGCACAAAACAAGTTGGATAAGGGTAGAACGCTTCTTAAATTTATGTGAGTTTAATCTTCAATATTTTTAAATAAAATATCGATTTCACAGAAATAAAAATTATTAAGGTGGGAAAAAAGAAAATCACGTTCTAAATTTAGCTTAATGAAATGTTTTTGTAACTGTTATTTACTGCCAATAAACCTAATCCAAAACACAATCTAAAACATCATTTATTCCAAATTGCCAGAATCAAAAATTAATTACCTCAGCTTGGTAGAGTAATGATATAGCTCTTCATATTTATTTTAGTATACCATATATAGCACCAAACTAATTGGATCTGGATAGTATGCCCCTTATTTTTATGTTAGATTTAATCTTCAAGAATTCTGATGCAATCACTAGAGTGAACGAGGAACAATTCGGAAGAAAAATATATCTCGGTTTGCCCTCGTGATATATTTATATATATTTATACTATATATATATGCGCTTCGTGAAAATAGAAAAGAATATCATATCCTACGGCTGTGTTTTTGTTGAAAAACAACTTCGAGCGGAAGTTTCAGTGTCCCTTGATTCTGCGAGTAATTAAGTGAAGTTTTCTTTCAGCAAAATAAAAGGAAACAATAGGATATTGTTCGTGAAAGCTGCCTGTTAATATGAGGATGTCGCTTAATTATTTTTTAGTTTAAATTGGAGCGGAAATCTGGAATACTTAATTGGGATGAGACAAAAAATAATTGCTGGTGTTTAATAAAATATTAAATGAGATATTAAATACCACACTATTTAATAACTAAGGAAGCGTATATGTTAGCTTTATCATTTAATTTTCTTTCGTGTAATAAAAAAAATTGATATAATACCTAAAAGGAATTTAAATTAATTGTTTGTAATTATAAATTAAAATTTATTGTTTTAATTTTAGCATTTTAATTGAAAAAAATGCTACGTTAAATAACAATTTTTATATTCTTTTTACTATGCTTACTAAAATTAATATTTGTTGCAAATACTATTAATTATTATAAATCGTTTTGTTAATTTGACTTAAAGTTACTTGTTACTTTCTTTTGTTTTATTTGTTCATATTAATACTAGTTAAAGCGTTTACAAGAAAAAAAGAGAAATAGATTTAATTGCTTAAATGAATGACCCATACTGTTTTAAAACAGTATTTTCAACACGATATTTCATTTGCATAAATCAGGAAATCGTGTGTTTGATTCAGCGAATATCATTGCACAAAGCTTTTCAATATCATTTCAATGAATATGAATATCACAACATATAGTGCATGCTAATAAAGTTTACTGTGTAATGAATAAAAACTACTTTTTTGAATATAAACGAACTAAAATTCATGTTAGAAATAAATTAGAAGAATATATATCTCCATTAAGAATGTCGAGAAAAAACATGCATTTGATTTTTAATGAGGATATAAATAAATATATACCTATTATTTGATCTCCATTAAGTTATAAATGACAAAAGACTGACGATTTTAAAATTGAAGTGATCAGTAGATTTTACTCGAGAATTAATGTTATAAAAGTCATGGTATTGAAATATAAAGAAACGTATTCTCGCAGCTAGCCAGTCTTCATAGCTATAGCTGTTTTCATGCAGCCGAAATTAATTCAAAGGTATACAAAAATTGAAGTATATGATAATCATGAAGCTAAATTATGAATCTGAGGCAAGAATGAATAAATAACAAATAGAGCAACTCGCCATCTTTTAGTGAAAAAACTAAAAAAAATCCCTGTCACTTTTAATGCAAAATAAATTGTAGAAAAACAACACAATGTCTATTTTGGACGGCACATTTATATCAAACCCACTTTTACGTTGTGTCGAATTTGATATTAGTCATTGTTCATAGTTAATGTTTTTAGTTTTTTATATTATTCATAGTTATTCATTTCATATTATTCATGACATATAGTTGATTTAAGGATGTGCAGATGCCCGCAAACTTTTTAACAAAGTTGTCTTTGTTTTGTTCGCTATATTTGCCAAATAAAACGCATATTTTTGAAAAATATCTACAGTTATAAATATTAGGATGTAACTAGAATCAGAGGTAGATCAAAGTTGAGATGGGGTGATTGTCTGGAGAAGAATTTCTAAGAATTTGGAGTTGCTAATTGAAGAAAAATCGCTAGGCAGTGATCGAAATAGAAGGTTTTCACTCGGAGAAAACGATTATGGTAAAACTACAGTAATGTATGATAATGACATTCTTAATAGAAAGAACATTATTCTGGTTATAAAAGCAAAAATATACTATACAAGCTAACAATTTTGTAATTTTCTTGTTCATTTGGTAATTGTTTACTAAGAATTCTGATTTTCAAATTTATATTTCATATAACCACACATTTAATAAAAAGTACAATCCTAAAAAGTAAATTTAACCATGCTATAAAGTATCATAATAAAATGACTTATTACCACTTTTACTAAACTTTATCGCATATTATAAAATCGTATTTTGTTTTTTATTTTATCGAAATCATACCCAAACTCGGTAAAAATTATCGAACTTTATGGTGTCACCATAGAGTCATAAGCCCAGTAAATTTTACTATATTCTGGCAATTACGAGCATACTTTTTTCTCTATGTATATGATTCAATGCTAGTGTTTTTATAATTTAATGTTTAACGGATTTTTCTGAGTGTATTGCGATAATTGTCACCTAGTCACAATTGCTCCTAAAAGTCTGTAAATGTATTTTGCTGCTAGCTGACTATCTGCGCAGGGAAAATGATTCGAAGTAGTTTATTCAAAGAGAAAAAAATGGTGAATCGGCGATGTTATGGGTAATCGATGATGTGGGTTATTTTCAACTCGGTTTGGGTTACATTTAACTTTAGTCTTTAGCGTACGCATTATAACTTTAAAATGCGCGGAACAATTTACATCTTATTACCACCCATTTGTAATAATTATAAAACTGAAAAGTATATTTATCAGTATAAACAATTTTTACGCCATGCTCTCATGTATCATGATAAAATTACCAAATTTTACATTATCAACTAAACTTATTAGTCATATTTTTAGTTTTATGTGGCTGGGTGGCGCAGTTGGTTTGTCGTCGCCCTTCTGAGCCCAAGTCTGCGGGTTCGATCCCGACCCAGACACCAGAGTTTGGGGATGCAGAAAATCCTCAGAGGCCATGTCGTATGATTATGCGGCATGTAAGAGATCCCTGGAGTGCCTTATTGGCTCTTGGCATTTCCGGAAAAATTAAATTCCTAGTGCACTTTAGCATCCAAATAGAGTCTCGGTGCTACCATCTAGTGTGGCAGAAACTTGACGTCCAAATTAACATGACCAACGGTATCGCACTCATTGTGGTGGTCCTGAAAGAGTGGATACCACTTCTGGAGAACGCACTAGGTCTACTCATCGGGAAGACTGATTGTGCAGCTCATAGGAAACAAAATTTTTTTTAGTTTTATCAAAGTTCTTCGGTAAAAATTACAGAGCTACAGAGGTGTTCAAATAGACCCAGAAAAACTGTAAATATTACCATATTCTGATAATTTTGACCATATTTTTTTTCTCAGTGCGAAGAGATCATACCGTACCTAATTCTGATGAGTAAAAAAAATGAGGAAAAAAAACTTATTACTTCAGATAAAGGTTTTAATTTGTGCCAACAAATATATTTTTAAGATAAGTATTTCATTTAAGTGATTCATCAATTTTTTAAGATAAGTATTTACATTTAGAAAAAATTAAATTGCGATTTTAATATTTAAATAAAGTATAAGCCATTCATGCATCAGCATAACTTGTACTGTGAAGAAAATATACATTTTGCATAATTTTACCATTTTATTAAGAATTGAGTACATTATTTTCAGTTTTAATTTTCTTTTTTTAAATCTGAAACATTATTTAGTTTCTAAAATATAAACAATTTATTCTAAAATCATGAATTCGTTTATTTTATTGCAAGTTTTCGAATAAAATGTTTAGATTAATGTTAATAACGATAAAAAAATGTTTTGTTAAAGAAAAAAAATGAATGTGTGAGTCATGATGAGTTATATTGTTCTGATTTAAAAAAAATTGCGTATCAAATAGAACTTATCCTATTTATGTTATTTTTTTCAGGATAAAGAAACAAAAAAGTTTTTGTCAAATTCGAAAATGTTTCGATCGGTTGGAATAATCTTAAAACTTTCTTTTTTAGTCAAAAATTTCAATCTCAAATGATTTTGAAAAGAAATTTTTTTTATATAAATTGTAGTTACAAATTCCAAAATCGAAGAAAACAGTAAAATTATGTATGAAATGTAATACTTTGGTCTTCTTGAATTTGCACGAACACTATAATAAAACCTGGAATTCTATATAAAATGTGGGGGGAAATCTGCATATTTGTTCATGAAATTTAAGGTTTTGTATAGATTTTACAAGTTTTAAATCTTCATATTCAAAAAAAAAATTTGGCAAAATTATCTCACTGTATGCTAATAATATTTCTGGTAAAAAAACAACATAAATATGGTTAATAAAACCAAAATATACTATACTTAAATCTTTCATTTGGTCATTTTCCCGTTCATATGTTAATAGATTGCGAAAATTCTGATTGTCAAAATTGCAGCTATTACTTCCGCACTGTTATTAAAAAATACAAAACTAAAAAGTAAATTTGACCTAATAATTGGTTTTTATCTTATGCTCTAAAGTATAATGATAAAAATTACCAACTTTTGTCTCGTTTACCAAATTTTATCACATATTATAAGTCCATATTTTATTGTCAATTTTAATAAAATCAATATCAAAGCACTTTGACTGAGATTAACGAGCTTTTTGGTGTTCTCAAAGAACCATACTTAAATTTACCAAACTGTAGTAGTTGTCACCATAATTTTTTTCACAGTGTACAAATTATTTTTACTGCCACTTTATATTTAAACCTTTTCATTTTTAACTTTAAAAAAAAATTGAAACTTTAAGCCCATTTTGGACAATTCAATAATATTTAATTACATAAAACAAGTTTTTAGTAATTATTTGAACTTAGTGAACATTTTTTATCAATTTGAAATTTTATGATCTTCCTATGTAATACTCATAATAATGATCCGCACATATAATACACAGATTTGACATTTAAAACACGTATTTTCATTACTCTAATTCAGTGTTCGTTTCTGGCCCTTTCACCCAAATAAAACAAGTCATACAAAAAATGAAAAAATTTATTTGCTGTTGTAGCATATAATTCTGAATAAAATATCAAAAGAAAATATTGCGGATAAAAGGAAAACGTAATCAAAAATTAGCATTTATGAAAATTGATGTTGAATGTCAATGTTTGTCACCGTCTAATGTTTGACGAAAGATTGAGTAATCAACTCAAAAAGTTTATAATTGGTATCACCGAGAAAATCTTATGTCTATCTTTTAATGACTGGTCAGAAAGTTGATTGTTTTCTTTCAAATGAATACAATAACTTATACGGGATTGATATAACTTAACTTAAGTTAACATGAATATATACTGGTCTATAACTTAAACATGAATATATAAAACTTAAATCCTTAGATTTCTAAATTATGAGATTCAAAGTGTATTCCACAGTTGTGCTTTAATTTATTTATATTTCAATCTTTTCCCATTAATTGAGCATTAGATTTCTCATATTTACAATTCATATTAACTTATTCTTTAAATGTTATAATAAAAAGTATTTGACGGTTTTAAATTATTATTAATGAAAATATTTGTAGCATTTTATTGCTTTTCAAAATATTGGTCCCAAAAATATGTTTTGATGAATCCTAGGGTTTCATCATATCCCTCAGAGCATGTTCTGAGGGGTATCGAAAACTAGAACTTCGTTTAAACTATGATTTTTGGAACTTATGATAATATTTAATCCCCGAAATTTAATATAAGAATATAAATATTATCAGGATATATAATATGCAATTTTTTTTAATTATTTTGTTTATTTTTATAAAGTTTTGTTAAGTTCAGTGCTAAATAACAGGAAAAACAAACCACTGAATAAATAATTAAAAATATATGAAATATAAAAAATTGTATTAGCATTTCAAATCAGACTTTTCAAAATAAAATAAAACTGAAATCAACAATTAATAAATTTTTCCCTGATACACAGTCTTAAGCTTTATAAAAGTTCCTTTTCGTTTTCAACGCAAACAATAATTCTATTTATTTTACTCATTTTCAGATTTTGCATGCTTAAAACTACACCTGATTTAGGCTAAATGTCATTAGACTAAATGGCAATGCTTCAGGAATTAAACTGCCAGACCTAATTTTAAAACCTAATTAATAAACAGGTAACACGATGTAAAAAGAGTTGATTTTTAACACATTCATGATATTTTCAATATTTATGCACATTCAATATCTTGATTAATATGATAACAATTAGTTATAAGTTTATTTATCAAGTCACAGTTCTGCCACACCGAGATCGTCACGTTATTATTCCCAAACGGAAAAAAAATAGGAACCTCTGTGTTAAGACATGTGTAGAAATTTTTTTTACACGTGTATTATCAATAAACTTATTTCTAATCTAATTTTGACTTAAATCTAATTTTAATTTTAATCTAACTTTATTCTAATTTTAATTTTAATTTAATAAAAAAAAAGAATTCATAAATTAAAATTAAATATTTGATTTGTGCAAATGGTAATTTTTCCTTTTCACGAGGCATATTTTTTCTTATGATTTCCAATTCAAATTTTTTACTCGTTTGAACTTATGTAGTTAACAAGTAAATTCAGAATTCTTTGGTATTTCAATATCTTTTCAAATATCACTCGACTTCCACTGGTTTCTATGGAAACCGTATTTTAATAGGCGGCTTCTCTTTTCTTTGCATTCAAAATGAATAAGTGTGGTTACATAGGACTTTACTTAATAACCACGTTTTTTATATATAAAAAAAGTTTAGATCTATTCTGCTTGCATTTTTAGTTCCTTTTCGCCTTTTAACATTCAAGTCTGCTTCATTTAGTTTAAAAGAATCCTTTTTTTTAAAAAAAAAGTATAAAGAAGAGAACTTATTGTTTCTTAGTTAATTGGTTTTACGATTATCAGTAAGAAATAATTGTGGGAAATTCTCTCAGCTAGAAATAATTTAAATGCAATGAATGTTTAGCTTAAGTATGTGTAGTTTAGATAATTTTTTTGTTATATTTTTTAACAGACTAAACGGACAAATTTAAGAGCAATTTAAAACCAATTCTAATCTATACATCTAATTCGAATATATATATATATATATATATATATATATATATATATATATATATATATATATATATATATATATATATATATATATATATATATATATATATATATATTTATATATATATATATACTGCTCGCTTTATAGATTTCGTTTTGTGCTGTTCGTTCTTTTCATTTTATTTTCTGCTTTTACTTGTTAATATATTGAATATTTTGCTCAGGTTTCATTGATACAATATTAGAAAGCACTCCTTTATGTGGATGTAATCGTGTAAGCTGAAGAAGAGATTATATCTATTTTCTCTCGGAGTTTTAAAAAACAATTAAATTTTTTTGTTTCTTATTTTTTTATTTCATGTTATTTTATTTTAATAATATTTTTCTTCTCTTTTCATTATTCTGCAATTTTTTTCTGCTATATTTTGAACTTAAAAATTTTTGATTGTTTTTCACTGATGGACCAACATAATCTCGATGCTAACCAACATTAGCAACCATCATCTCAATGTAAGAATTCGGAGTGATTTATGTTTGTCTAACATAAAAAACCCAAATTGCTTTGATGGTATGTTGCCGAGAATCAACAAAAATTCCTATAAAACCAACATGGAAATTTTTAGTTGAAACCATCAGGAACCTTCACAGATCATCATGAAATGTTAGTTCAAGAGAGTCAAACTTTTCTTGATGGTTAACCATCATAGTATTAAAGTAGCATTCTCCATCATGCAATGATGGAAATTTGTTGACATATCAAAAACCATGAACGCGTAATAAAAAATGGTGACCATCAAATAACGTTGGACCATCACGAATCACACTGAAACCAACATAAACCATCAAAGAAATTTGATGGGAAAATCAAGAATTTTGACTTGGTCGTTGAACAGCTTACCCAATTTCGGGTTTACGACTACTAATATTCAACTCCGTAGCCTTGTAATTTTGACCCCGAGCCAGAAAACAAGGGGACACCTGGATCAAGCATTGGGAGAAATTTGCCTTCGTGGCAGACTTTTTTTTCAACTAAGCTGCATTTGTGTTACATGGAGATAAAAACCACGAAAACCTCCCATGGTTAGCCTGACTGCAAGGGAACTCTAACACATGATCTGTCTACCACTGATGATATTTTACGTCAGCACTGTGGTCGGTGCAAGCCGGATGAGGAATTCGTATCGACCAGCGATCTCTGAGATTCGAACCAGGTTTACCTCATTTGAAGGCAAATGCTCCATTCCCTGAGCAATCTCGCCACAACAGAGATAAAAAATAATTTAAATACTTCTGCAGCGTACTATGCGTTATGTCCCGAATTTATACACTTGATGGTTTGTGTGATTTAAAGGCTGCGGAGAGAATCTTAGATCATTACAAATCTCCAATACATAAAGAATTTTAACAATATTGCTGACATATCTTGGGAATAGTTGAAATTGAAATCAAATTATTTCCGCGTTTACAATAGACGGTTTAAAACTGATTAATGTGTTCGGATTGGAGGAGAGGTTGAAGAATTAAAATATTTAAACACAGTTGTGCTGCATATTCGACTTCGTAGCCTTTAAAATTTAAATATTGTACGAGATAACTTTAAAAGGTGATAAAGCTGATTTCCGTTTGCATAATATATTATAATATAGTGCAATACAATCTAGTGTAGTAGTTTAACATCTGAAAAGCCTCCCAGACAAAATTAAAAAAATTTTGTACAGACCAGACGAAGCGTTAACGTTTTTATAAAATCATTGTTTAAATTTTTTTACCTTCTACAATCTTGACATTAAATGTAAACTTTTGGAATGAAAATATATCCCCAAATTTAAAGTTGTCAAAGAAAAAAAAAGGCAATATGTGAATATGAATCACTCTGGTTTCAAGCATTTTGTTATCAATTAGCGTTTAGCTCTTTTTTTAATTTTTAGCTCTGTCAATAAAAGTAACATTAAAAAGTGTAAACTAGACGATAACAAAAAGCTTGATTTTTTTTAAAAAATTAAAACAATAATACAAGGATGGAGTATTTAAAAGTAGATTTTTTTTCTTCAAATTACTTTCACAACTTATGAACTCTTCAAAATACTAAATTAATACTTCACGAAAAAAAACTAAAGTTTGATTAAGATAAACTCATTAAAAGTAAAAGGAAATAAACTTAGGCATTGAATTTTGAAGTAAATCGTAAACTAGTGTCAAATATTCAAGAGTGGTTACTATTTTTTAGCGTAACTATAGCAACCAATTTGATTTTGATTTCACGCTCTTAGGCTTTAAACACCGTTTCGTGAAAAAAAATAAGCACTTCAACTTTTTTTTTTGGAAAATGCAAAATTATTCATTCTCTTACAAAAGTCAAGAAAACTTAAAATTTTTCATTTTGTTTCACATTTTAAATTGGATTTTCTTTCTTTTCTAACTCTCAATAAAATACCGATTCTTTTCGTTTTGAATAATTTTATTTTTCTTCCTAAAACACTTAGTTTTCGTTTTGAAATTTTTTTCTTATTTAGAGTATGTATTAACAATTTGCGTTGAAAAGCAATAATAAATTGTGTTTCGGTAAAACATTTTTTTATTTCTGTTACTTTTTATTCTTAAATTTATCTTCCGTATTTTTTTCTTTTTTTTTTAAATTTCACTCACATGAATTTTGATGCTGTATAAATTGAAATGTAATATATGATTAAGGCATGTAATGCACTGTATTGCGCATGGTAATATATTCTTTCCTAATTAGCCTTTTTCAGATTTTTCGGCTTTTTTATTTTGTTCCATTTGTTTTTCTAGGAAATTTTATTAGCAACCGATTTTTATGTGCCTAACCTGTTTGGTTTTTAAAACATTCACGTGTTTTTATTCTGACATACAGCTTTTGAAACATTTGTTAATATGTTATAACTATTGCGGTAAGTAACTCTAACAGTATGCATTTATTTATAATTTCATGATTTTATTAGTTGATTCTTTCATGAAAAAACAAACGGGTAAAATTTACCCAAAACAATTCATGATACAAAATTAGAACAATCAGAACTGTCAGAAAAAACTTAGATTAAAACAAGGAAAGAAAGTAAGTTAAACTATAAATTTAAACATTGTTCACAAAAAGATTGTGAAGAAACTTATTAGTCATTATTAAGGTTACCTTTAGAAAATAAGTAATAAAGTGTTATGCTAAATGTAAATAATAACCAAATAATAATAACCAAATGTAAAACCACTTGTTATTTAATTCCGAATTCTTATCTGGAACGGAATAAATAACTGAATTATTCTAATAATTTAAGACGGAATAATGCTTTCGACCAAACAATTAAGAGCTGAAAAGTTAAGAGCATGACTTTGGAAACTACATGGAGTAAGACAATAGGAAAGGACCAGGTCTTTCCACTCCCATCGGAAGATATTAATTACTATTTTTAGAAGAAATATGTTAGGTGCAGGTATATTAGGTTTAATAAAAGAGGAAGAAATTAAGCACATTCAATAAACAAGTCAAGATTTATTTCATATATTTTACTTAGTGAAACCCCCCCCCCCCTTCAAAAAAAAATTGCTAATAAAATTTTTTTAGCATTTGCGCCAACTTGTGGCAGAATGACAGGCTAGTTAAAAACAAAGGGTTGCTGTTTGAACCAGTTGCAATTGCGTGCATTAGGTTTGCCACCCTTTCAAAATAAATGTACTCGCAGTACTTATTTGAGTTTATTGAAGTCGTAGAATTCACATGACACATATTTGGAGTATTGGGTGACTGATTCCATTTAAATTTCCTCAAAAAATTCCTTTTCTTTCCTTGACTGAGCATGATCTAGCATATTTTTGCAACAAGATGGTTCTACAATCAAGTTTATTTTGATGTTTCAATTTCATCAGCTTCTGAGCTTTATGTTTCTAAACATAAATGGTTATTAACTGTAAGTCCATAGCTCCAGAAAATCTGCAACATGCGGTTCTTTATGAATCGATTGAAAACTTCATTCGCTTCAAAAATATGTTAATAGGAAATAACTGTCGACACATTTAAGGCGCCCAGAAAAAAGTACCTATTTTCAAGATTTTCCAAACGTGAATGCAACGAAACAAAACGGACTTAAAATATAAAACGAGAAGTTACCAACAAAAAAATCTAAAAATGAAGGTGAGAGAAACAAATCTGAAAAAACACCAGTGTTCGAAAGGGGCAAATATGAGTAAAATGTAATGAGATTGTGAGGAACTGATGTTCTTAACAAGGGAATTAGCATTCATATGGGGTCCAGTGCTTGAAGATCAGCTGATGTTACTAGGATGGAAATCATTTTTCCATTCTTGAAATTGAATTTATGTCCAAGATTCCAACAATGTGCAGCAATTGATTTCTCGTATTCTTGATGACGGGCGTATTTATACTGTTCCTTAAGTCAAAGTCTTAAAGGGCGTCCCGATGTAGCCAAGGAGGCACTTCCGCTTAGTGTTTTAACTATACTTTTATAAACAACATGTATGGAAGGACAGCTGTTTAACATTCTTATATCGTCGCTTACGCTATGAAAAAATTAACATGTAACCAGTGAAAAGCTCATAATTTTTTTTCATATCAATCAATCATTTCAAATCTGTTTCAGTTTTTGCAAATTACATATTTTTCGATTACATGACCTCTGCCTCGTTATTTATTACTGTATCTAAAATGATTGAGTGACGATTTGGATTCTTATTTAAGATTGAAAAGTATGATTAGTTAAAATAATTGAAGCGGAAATACTTTTATAATATAGTAAACACTTTTATATTTATTTTTTTATTATGGCAACAAGAATTAACTATGAAAAGTAATTGAGAAAAAATTTGCTAAATTTAAAATTTAAAAAAATGTATAAAAAGTTTAAGTTAATGTCAATAAGAACTGATTAGTAAGGAGAACTGATAAGTAAGGAGACATTAAATTATTGCCAAGATCTCTGGACTTGAATGTAATTGAAATTTCTGTATTTTAACTTTTATCTAAAATGTCTGAATGTTTCACCATTAATGTTTTTCGTAAGCAATATAAAAGTGTATGAAAATATAGACCATTTTCCTTTACTTTGAATGAATGAATGATATGAGAAGTGGAGAAAACACATTACTACTCTTGAGTTTAATTAATATTTCGAATATAGTTTAAGTTATGTAAACAAAGAGAAGAACGATGAAAAAATGGATATTATTCAAAATGCTCTATTAAATGTACAGTGCGCCAAAGAAATGGACCACCCTGAATAACTTTTGATCTAATGATCGAATCTTCACGTTTCAGGACTCAATCTTAATGGCTCGAGGGGGGTGACCTGAAATATGATAATTAATTAGTGCAGGAGATATTTTAAGTTACGAAATCAGATACAAAAAATATAAAATTTTTGAATGGATTCTGAATTTTGGCCCCAAAATATAGAGGGTAGCCGCAAACTGGGAAATATGCCCCCAGTACTTTAGTCAAGCCCAGTAGTTTGATCCAAAGTTTGAACCCCTTAATGTTAATTTTACTTTTCAAGTATTTCGCTATATCTCTAGAACATGTAAGCAAATTGAAAAATTTTGTCACACAGCTATAAAATTCATTTATCCTAAGATAATTAAATACAAAAAAGAAATTTTTAGCAAATTTTTATTATTTTATTTATAAATGGTCGAAAAATTTTTGATTGTAAAGCATAAAATTTTTTACATCATTTTAAGGAATACATTTTTATATGGCAAAGTACAAAATTTAGACAAATTTCGAAACTTGGAAATTTTGGTTGAATAGTTCCTGAAAAGTTGAATTTTAAAAAAAGTCAGATATTTAAAATTCGATTTCTTAGAAACTATTCAATCGATTTCGCTCAAATTTTGCACTTTGAAATATAAAATTAAATAATTTAAAATGGTTCAAAAAATATCTTACAATTCAAAATATTTTTGACTAAAAATGACAAAATAATAAATACTTACTAAATATTATTTTTTGCATGAAATTACATTTGGCTAAACGAATTTTTTAAAAGTGTGCTAAAATTTCTCAATTCGCGTAAAACGTTCTCGAGATATATTGAAATATACAAAATGTAAAATTAACATTAAAAGATCCAAACTTTGGAACGATCTCCTGACAAAACTACTAAAACCATATTCCCCAGATTGATGCTGCACCCTATATTTTGGAGGTCTAAAATCCAAATCCGTCAAAAAAGACATGTTTTTTCAAAGAAAGTATGTTTTTGAGTTTGATTCAGTAACTTAAAATATCGGCTACACCAATTAATCAGAATATTTCAGGTTAACTCCTCAAGTGATTAAGATTGAGTCCTAGAAATTGAAGATTCGATCATTAGATCAAAATTTATGCAGGATGGTCCATTTTGTTTTGGCGCACTATACGTGGTTTTATAGGTATGTAAAAAAAAAAATTGATTTGGGGGACTGTAAATTCTTATTTAAGAAGGTAGTTATAGCTTGAAACGTTCTGTAAAAAAATTGGGATAAAACTGTGGTGAAATGTTCTAGTACCATGAGTGCAACATCCGTCAATTGTGCAACATTTATTGCAAAATCAATTCTTTCTGTAAAATTTCACATTCTATTTTTTACAGTAATATTTTTTAGCAGTTTATTTTCCATCGTAAAAATGGGTGTTGTTCTAGGATTTCCATGTCCAAATACTTTTCGACTCGATCAACTACAACAGCATGATTACAAAGACAGTTGCAAAAGCCATAAAATTTAAGGCTAGCATGAGCACTAATTATAAAGCAGCACAACAAGATAGAATTAAAAAAAATAGCAGACGATAATTATAAAACTTCTTTGCTGAGACTTGGCTAATTTGTCTGAGAATTGGCTGAGAATTTTGTTTTAAATATTTAAAAAAATATTTTATTTTAATAAAAAAAATTTTCTCTCTCATTTATTTTTATTATTATTTTCCCCTTATATTTTCTTTAAATTTTTAACTTTTTCCTCTTTTTTCGAATGATATATATAATATTAATTTATAAAACACACTTTTATTTAGTTAATCATATTTATTCGAATGAATATTAAAAATTGAAAATGTTATAGGTTTTTCAATTTAATAGTTTCTTAACTGAAAACTTGCAAGAAATACCACAAAATACTTTGTGATTTAAAAGTAAGGTGTCTTGTTTCCCATGAAATCGATTTAATATTTCAGTTACATCTTTTCATCCGAACCCAATACCCATTTAAGGTATAATAAGAAATGTTTCTATAGAAACAAATGGCACTTTTTTATAAAAAGAATTGTCTAGGCAAAGCATTCTTTTTATTTAGTAATTCAATTTCTATCCTAATTAATGATGATTATTTTCTGAAATGCGCTTATTATCTGTTTCATTGGTTATATTTCCAATAAAATTGGTTATTTAAAAATGTATTTATCCCTTTATTTGAAATGATTAATTTTGTTTTTGTTTAAGAATTATTATTTAAGAGCAAAGGATAACATGCACTAAAAATATAAATCATTATTATGTGAATTTGTTGTAGGAAGAAAGATAACATTTTTACCAAAGCAATATTTGTATGCGTATTTGGTCTTACGTAATCACAACCGTTAGTTTTAGATTTTTTTTTCAAAAATTAAGCAAGAAATGTATATAGAGATAGAAATTAAATTTAAGCAGTAAAAAATTAAATAAAATCAAAACGCGTTCAAAATCTAATGAATTCTTATTAAGAAAGGCATAATTTGAAACTTCAAGTACCAGTATGATTGTTAGATGAAGCATTAAAGTATCTATACCAAAGCACGCACTGAGTACTATAAAGATAGTCGTTTCGTTTCTTTCGTTTCCTATAAGTTTATACTAACATTCAAACCGGTTTCGATTTCTTAGAGCTCAACTATTTCATTAATGATTCATTAGGTGTTCTATTTTTAGATTTTATCCTAGCTTCAACAATTGTTTGCGTGTTTGTACTTATTTCGTGAACATTTTGACATCCTTTTTTTAAAAGGATTCCAAAAACAAATAGTAAGGGTGAGGATTACTGAACACCCTGTTGATGTAAAATGCAAAAAATCTGGTAAAAGAAATCAGGACTCAGACTTTCATTCCTTTCATTGGTCAATAAATGAGCGCCAATTATGCTTGGGGACTAAACACTGGCATTGCTCGTTTGGCTAACCAACCTACCGAAACATCCTCACACTAGGGTCAAGGTCAAGAAAACTGGGATGGTCTCTGAAATACTCCTAGAGATACAATTCTCACTTGTAGCGATTCAACAATCCATGATCTGTATTTCGTTAATTTTGAGAATGATTTTGTATCAATATCACGTGATTTGTAACAAAACGCAAACTCTCAAATATATGACGAAAATGTTTCATTAACTCGAAATTTGATCGCAGTGCATTGTGGAAGATTGTTTACTATATTGACGAAACTTGAATGAAGACTAGATGATCAAAACTATAATGACGAAATATTTCCATACTTTTGTCGAAACACGTTTCTTCAAAGAAAGGGCAATAGTTATTTCGTTACTTTGACGAAGTGTTCGCTCAGAGGATATTATCAGGAAACAGTTTCGTCAAAAACGACTAAAAGTTTCGTGAAATTTGAGTATATCCGTTTTTTATAGTAAGGCCTTCGCTCTCCATGGCCCAATTCAAGTTTAGACAATTAATAGTTCTTTTCCTTTTTCGTTATATTTTATTTCACTTAAAATTAAATATAGAGATTGCCTTTGAGTAAAGTACATGTTGTAAAGCATTCTTTACTCAGTTTCTCTTTCTAACTAGAAGGACTTTGTTTTGAAAGATTTTAAAATCCATATTATAAACGAATTAACTAGTAATTAATACCAAGTCTTTTTTGTTACATAAAAAATTAGATTTTAAAAATTATTGAAAATGTCTCCGTTTAGTTAGTTTATCGTACATAATTTTATATTAGTAAGAATAGAAAATATTTTGCTATAAATTATTTTTGAATTCATTCATTTGATTTATACTACTTATCCTTTCTTATTTGAAGTACTTGTATTTGATGTAAATAATGGTTATAGGTTTTAAAAAGAAAATGAGATACAAATATTTCTATAAACAGATTAAACAAACAAAAATAGAGAATAAAAATAATTTAAAACGATATTAAATGCTTGTTACTATATATTTTAAAGTATTTGATGTTAAAAAATATTTTAAATAATTTTGTAAATAAAACATATAGAATTTATGTTAAATGTTATATTTCTTTCTTCTGTTAAGACTCTTAATATCATATTTTCAAGTTGTTTTTTTTTTTTTTCATTCGTTGATATTTTTAAAATTGTATGCTTCAAACTGTATGAATTTTTTTTAAAAATTGACATTATTGCAAGTACATCATTATGAATGTAAATCTCAATTTCTTGTTTTGTTTAAGAAGTTTGAATAGTTTTGTAAACATGACAAATTTCGTTTACCTTTACTTTTAAATAAATAGTGTAAGTAACTAGTTTTATATCAGGAAAACGATAAAATATCAAATTACACTTCACCTTAAAAAAAAAATACTTATACGTTCTATAAGCTATTTAAAATACTTCATTTTTATTTTCAGTTTTTTACGAAGAACATAAAATTTTTTACAACATTATTACTGATCATAAATGAAAAAAAAACAAAAAAAAAAAACAGGTCATTTAGTAAAACTGAAAAATTTTTTAATTTTTAAATCTTCTATCGCAATATTTTTTTGGTTCACATCTCCTTTTTAAAAAATAAAAACAGAAAACTTTAGCTCATTAAAATTAAAAGGATTGTTTACTTCAGAAAAAAAATATCAGGAAAAAAAACAATTACAGACTCTAAGTTTCTAATGAAGATAAATATCTCCAAAAGGAAGAAAAATGCCTTTAATGATCAATTATCAATTTCGATTTATTTCAAGTTTGTTTGTTTTTAATTAAAACAAATTTGCATGTTCGGAAACTTTTTTTGTCCTATTTTCATTACAAATTGAATATTATCATAGGCATTTAACTCTTGCATAAGAAAGCATAAAATATTTTAATTTTCTCTATTTATTAAATGATAGATATTTAAATGTTTGAAACTTTTTGCTGAAGTAGTTGCAGCCTATGAAAAATATGGTACATTTAAAAAACTCAACAAACTGAACTGAAAGAAAGAAAACGTAAGTTTATACTTCCTAATTTATTTACAAAAATAACGAAAATAAAACGTTGCAACAACACATGCAAAGGTTTTACATTTTATTTCGATGAAAAATATGCAATTGTGCTTTTCTGTGGTTTGAATTTCATGGCGTCTTCACTTTTCAACGACAATAATCAAGAGTATTAATAAACAGTGCGCATGCGTTGCTATGGCAACGGCTGCAGTTTGATAATGTTTTTAAAATTCTTTTTTTCACTTTTAATTTCGTTATACATTAAGTTGGTGAGTTTATTTTTGAGATATGGGACCTGAGAGATCTCATATAAATACTTCTTGATTTATTAATAAAAGAGAATTTCCTCATTTGAACGCTATTTTTGTTTTATTGTTTTAATTAAGAATCAGAAATTCTATAGCCTACAGTTCAAACTGGATCGTTTTCAATACTAATTCAGGTGAATATCACAAATAAAGAGGGTCCAAACTGATAGACACGGTCGCAAAAGTTAGAGTTGAAGCAAGAAAAAAAAAGATGCCAAGACCTAAACCTACCGAGGCTGAAAAAGCCAAAAAAAAAAGTAGACGGGAATACAATAAACTCTACGCACAAACGGACAAACAAAAGGATTCCGTTCGCAAGCGCAAGCATGAAGCCCGTCCCTCACAAAAGTACCACAGTGGTTGAGAGAATTGAATCTTACTGAAGATCTACCGGTGACTCTCCGAACCCCTTTCATGCAAATACGAGAACTGGGTGTTGATCAACAGTTAGGAATTAAATGCCATAATCTATTGCCAACGTACTCTATTATAATAATCTATTGCCAACGTACCCAATTACTTGCACAAGACCGAAGACTGTCTTCCACGCATTCATGTAAGATGATTCATTCACTATTCATGTAAAATTGAAAAAAAAGCCTAGTTTTCAAATCATGTTTCATGTATGAACTTGTGGATCCGAAAAGGGTGTATGATGCAGCTTACAATCTCCATCAAACACCATTGTACCAATCCGAAAATGTTAATGTTGATCTGGATTGGTGGTTCAATGTCTATTCAGTCATCAAAAGAATTTACACAGAATGTGTATGAGCTGCATTTAAATATTTCTGTGAAATTGTGTACAGAGTAGTTTAGGATTAGCAGTTAAATATGTCTGACATGAAAACACAATAAAATTTCGCTTCCAAAAGAAAAGAAGAACAAAAATAGACAACAACCATTTTGCCAATGGGTAACTTGTGATCGCCTTTCGGCGATCAAAATTTTCTTCATTTTGTAGTGAATGGTATGTTTTTTAAAAAAAATCAAGGCAGGTATTTGAGTCTTAACCAAATTTCACCTTTAAGCAATGCTTATAAGACGATAAATCTTACAGGCACCATAGTAGCCATAATTTACATTTATGTTGTCAATAATCTTGTTAACATACAAAACAGATGCTAAATAAATTTTTAAAATGACCAAGAACTTTTGCTCAAGAGTAACTAAATAGAATAAAAAGCCTTTAATATTGAACAATAAAAGAGTATGCAAATATATTCAAATTACTTCTGTTTTTATGAATAACTTCTCTGCGAAGCAGAGTTCGTCGACTAAAATAAAGCAATAAGAGAAGTTCCTGAACAGACATTTTGCTTCATGCATGAATCTGAACCCGTGCCGAAAATAAGAAATGTAATACAGATTTCACCGAATTGGAATTAGAATTTGCAATTTTTCAGCTAAAAACACGAATATATCTGCGTTGTGATCACATTTGTACAGAATTTGTAGACCAGATGGTAAAAAAAAGCTAAGAAGACACTTCACTACTCAAATCACTTCGGATTGAAGTTGATGCAATTCCCGGCATATAGAAGAAGGCAACCATTATACGTAAACTAAGGAATGGTAGACTGCGTTCTGACTTTAATAGCTATAAAACTATTTCATTGATCAGTATTCTGGTAAATGTAATGGACAGACTCGTAATTCATCTTCTATAGTTCTACAGCCCTTTATGGGCCTTTGCTTGTTTCACAATTCTATTCCATACAGCCCTCTGTTTTGACTTCTCGCTCCATCTACGGATCTTCATTATTTCCAAGTCATAAATAACGTCGACTCGTAATTAGTATATTCAAATGGCTCCTGCACACCAAAGTACTTACTGAATCATGCACAGACAGGCTTTCGAAAAAATTGCTCCATGGAGTAGCATGTCACCTCTGTTTTCTAACGCATTAAATATAATCTAGATAAGGGTAACATTGTTTGTTCTGTCTTCGTAACCTTCAAATGCGTGTATGACAGCGTTTTGAGGTAAAAGCTTAGACATAAACTAGCTAAAAAGAATATAAATGATAAAGTGCTGCGTTGGTTTAAGGATTTTCTTGGTCAGAGCTATATCCACTTGTGATCAGAAACAACATTTAGGTTGATTCAGCTGTACACTGTTCTTCCTCAGAGAGTATTGCCAAGCTGTTTGCCTTATGCAAGCAGTTATATGTTGATTACCATATAAACATCTTGATTGATGTGAACGTAAAAGTTCATGTGTATGCAGATGATCTTACATTGCAGACTTCAAGTGCTTAGAACAAAATAGTTTAAATATTAAAAAGAAATAATCTGAACACTATGACTAACCTTCATCCTTAGTGCATTAATAAGAATATATTTGCCAAATGCTCAGTTAACAGTATACTTTACTTTCTCATTCTGAGATTATCTAGAGTTAAAAATATTCTATAATAATGCTGGTCTTTCATTAAATGAGAGTATTAAATACCTTACTGGTGTTACTGGTGAACTTAACATTAAATATAACAGTAACAAATCAGCACCAAAACATTATCAGAAATTAGTAAGACTGTCTTAAAGTAATCAGTAAACTGTAAACCCTGTTCTTCCACAGACTTAAGAACCAAGGTTTCCTGCAGGCAGTTTCGAGAAAAATGTTTCGATATTATTTCCTTGTTTATTCCGTGAGTCATCACTGCCTTCTTATTAACCAACTAGGAGTCAGAAAAAGTCTATATCCCCTTGAACTCTTTCAAACTGTGTCAAAGAATGTGCAGAATTTTTTTGGCGCAGGAATGGAGGCAATCAACACTCGCTTTTTTTCTGAGAATTGGATATATGTATACACATATGACTTCAAAGTAGATGAAAATGGTAATGCGGGAGTTGGTATACATTCAGAACATTTTTTTAAATATCTTTTCCTAAGAGCTACGAAATCTTCATTGAAGGGGAGAGAGATCATAGCAATAAGAGTCCTTTTATAAGATTCCGGCCGCCACTTTTCAATCAGTATATCGTGTCCTCCAAATCTCAGGCAGTGATCTAACTGCAGTCAATCCCCTGTTTCTGCCTCAATAAAACTGTGCAGGTACCTACTGTACAACAGTCACAAAATCACGAACAATTGTTTTGTAATCACGAACAATTGTTTTGTAATCATGAACAGTTGTTTTGTAATCATGAACAGTTGTTTTGTAATCATGAATAGTTGTTTTGTAATCATGAACAGTTGTTTTGTAATCATGAACAGTTGTTTTGTAATCATGAACAGTTGTTTTGTAATCATGAACAGTTTTTTTTTTTTTTTTTGTTGATACCGCCCAATGCGGAATCCCAGGAAATGAGGTCGTAGGCAAATTAGCAAAAAGGAAAAAAATAGTGCGCCGCCTAATAAACCTCTTTTGAGGAAGTTTACTATAAATCAGTTGCATCAAGGATCGTTTTCATAAGAACTTTATATCTATCCCAGTCAAAAGAGAGATCGGGAGAAAAGCTCTGGAGTGGAGCCCTCCCAAACTATCCAAGGTATCGATGATTTTCGACTGACAGCCATGCACGATTGTCTCTATGGTCACCTCTGCAAACTTGAAATCGTCAACAATTGCCCAAATACACCTATTGGGAAGTTGGGTAACTTTTGTTCAATTTAACTCCTTAACTCTTCCTTTTTTCATTATTCAGTCTTATTTGTTTGTACTTTATTTGTTATTAGTTCTTGTTTGTGTATATTTTCTTTCTTCTTTTCCTTACGGTGAGAGAATGCTGTATAGGAAATAAAAAAACTCGTGTTCATGAGGAGGAGATAAACAAATACAGATCATATTTATAAGAATAATAGTAATAAAAAAAATGCTATGAAAAAGAACGCGGAAATCCTTTGAATCAATATTTTAAAAAAATTTTGAAATGCGTGCTGTTAAAACTGCTAAAAAAACATTTACTGATAGGTGATTGTACTGCATTGTGTGAGATTGTTAAATAGAATAACGAAAATAGAATAAAAGTTAGACGATCGAAAATAATGTGACGAAATAAGATGAAAGACCTGCATGGAGGTCAAAGAGTTGGCCTCGTACCAGGACGAACCTAGGTTCTCATACCACTTCGTGCATGGGCCTAATTTATCTCACAGTTCTATCTGTCCTTTAGTAGTCAGGGTGAGTGGGTGACATTGATCCACCTATATGGCGCTCACGATGAAGTTATTATTAGAAAAAAAAAGTACATACATTAAGTACTAAGAGGTTTTGTTTTTGGACAAAAATAATTCTATTTTTGTATTTATCTCAATTTTGACGTAATATTTATCTTAATTTTGACACGAATTTGTTTTCCTCGTAGAAGTGACGATAGTTGTTTAGTCACTTTGTCATAATTTTTGCTCGAAGCATATAACGGAAATTGTTTCGTCAAAAACGAAGAAAGTTTCGTGATATTTGAATGTTTGTTTTTTACAGTGAACATTCTGTTATATCTTTTGTAAAGCATAAGGTAAGGTGGCTGCGAAAGTTAATTTTGTTAATGAAAAATAAATTATTGCTAGCATTTAACATTTCATGTTTTGCTACAGTTTGTCGCATTTTTTAATAAAAATTAACTCCTTTTAAGCTTATTTTTAGAAAAAAAAAAAGTGTTTACAGTAAAATGTATTCAGTAAACAAAAGGCATTTACTATCAGAATGTAAGATAACAACTGTTATCATTCGTAAGAATAGAAAAAAAAAATCCATTTTCTCTGTTTTTTCTATAGGTAGATAATTCATTCGTTTAAGTTTTTTGCTGAGAAAAAAATCAAAGCTCATGAAAAATACCGTGCACTTAAAAATAAACTCTGTGGAAACACCAGTTTAAGATTCCGAGATTCTTTTCCATTTTTATTTATTTATTTATGAAGATAGCCATGCTGCAAACCAAGACGTGATTTTGTTTTCTACTTTTTATTTTTTCAACATTTTTGCAACTTAGAGAAAAAAGAAAGGCTATTACATTCCATTTTATCTATGCACCCGCCGGGAGAAAGAACAGGTAAGTTTTTTTTGTTGAAATAGTGCGGGTTACATAAACCAAGCGGAAGAATTTGTTCGAAAAGTACGTTTGTTTTAAATTCTATTATAAAGCAGACGATTTTTAAGTTTCTTTGTTCTTTCTGATACCTTTTGTTTTAGTCTGACGGTGTAACGTAAATATTTGCACTTGTTTTGCTCCTAAGACACATAAGAATTGTTCTTCGTTACTGTCTACTTATTCTAAAGCCATTGAAAAATTAATTACATGTGTTTTTTAAAATAAAATCTTTTCCCATGTACTTATCTAAAACAATTATCGTGTTTGATTTTGTAAAAGTATTTGTAAAGATAGATCGTTAAAATCTTTGTAACTTTTTTAAATCATTAACTTTTTTTAACTTTTGTAGTTTGTATGAAAAGCTTTTATTAGTTTGATTATATAGTTTCAATGTTATTTTAT
Source organism: Parasteatoda lunata (assembly GCA_949128135.1). NCBI lineage: Eukaryota > Metazoa > Arthropoda > Arachnida > Araneae > Theridiidae > Parasteatoda > Parasteatoda lunata. The sequence continues at coordinate 39,808,520 of OX421976.1, read as the reverse complement.
AGTCAATTATAAACAAAGTGATGAATTGTATTATTTTAGCATTAAATATAAAAAAAAAGATAAATAGCCTAAAAGAGCGCAAAAAAAGCCTCCTGTAGTTTGTGGTTCTCTAACGAATAACCTCTTTCAGAGCCAAAACTCTGATTTTAAGAGGGAAATGCAGAGGTGCCAAAAAAATTACAAACAAGTTGCAACTAGTAAAAAAAAGGGTGTTTGCCAGAAAGTTAAAGCAACGAACTTGAACAAGGTAGTAGAACATGGTAGTAGAACAAGGTGATATTGTGAGAACAATAAATTTTGCTAGGTGTAGAAATTAAATGAAAATAGATTTCAAAGTGATCGAAAAGAAATGTTGGTAATTTTATTGCTTATCATAGCAGCTGATGTATTTACCAAATTTCTTGTCTATGTCGTCTTGTGTATATTAGCAAACTTAACGAACGCAGACTTGAGCAGGTTAAATTCGTTTTGAAATCAAGATATTAACGATTTTCCATCACCTTTCATAACTGAGATTCTAATCACAGTTTTAAGTTTTCTTCTAAAACGTTTCAACAATGCTTCAATGCAACAATTCTTCAGTTATAGACTTAAATTTATAGGAATCAATTTAAATTATGGAGAGAAAAAATCATTACTTTAGTTAATGGTCTTTCTAGCCTTATGTTTTTTTCTCCAAATATTTTAGAATCACATTTTTCTTTAATGTTGAAATCTTCGAACATCTAGAATTCTCATAATATTCTGCTCCCTTTTTGTGTTCCTTCTTTTGTTTAATTACTTTGTTCAATATTTTTATTTCTTCCCCTGTTAGTCAACACTTAGTCTACACTTATATCGTTGCTGTAACTAATTTGTCATTTTCTTCAGTATTTTTGTGTTTCCCTCTCTCATTCTGCCTTTGACACTTATATTCTTCATTACAGAAATGAAACTATAGTACGTCTTTTCATGTGTCTTTATTTATGCTGTCTGTACTAGAATTATTTTTTTTTAATAAAGAATTTCCTATCATTGATGGATAAACGGAAGTTTTTTGTAACTTATATTACTGTAGATATTATACTTAATTATTTTACATTAAAATTAATATCCTAAAAGAGTGCTAATTTTTTCGAATGAAAATTTAGTGTTCAGAAATTTCTCAGTTTCACAATAATAGAACTTAACTCATATGTACTTTTAAAATGTTTCTGCGATTTTAAATTAAAATTTTAACTGATTGAAGGTAAATAAAAGACTTGCATTATGTTTTAAAGCGATTTTGACTTTAAAAAAAAATCGTGAACGTTGGAAAAAATAATTGTAAAGTATTGCATATTTTGATGTTTAATCATTAAGGAAATGAATTAAAGTGTTTTTAGGATTTTTTTCCAATTTCTTGAATTTCTAAATATGTCGAATTAGATATTTCTGTTCTTTAACTTTTATTTAATGAGTACATAATTTCGAAATATAGTTCTGTATTTCACAAATACATTGAAGCAATTTTTATGTGAAAGTATTTTAATATATACAATTAGAAAATCCGAATATATAAATAATTCTGATCTTAGATTTGTTAAAATAATCTCGCTTTTAAGGTATACATACTCGCATAAAATCAAATATTGCATAACATTACTTTTAAGAATTGTTTTGTTTAAAATTTAAAAAAAATACGTCTGTGCTTTTTTAAAGATAATGGAATGGGAATTTAATCCCATAATGTTGATTCGAGTTCTGCCTTTGTGGCATTCTGAAAATAACGACTTATTGCATTCAATAAATATTGTAGTAGAGCAAAATAGCACTTAACATAATTTAGAAAGAGAACTCGGTGACCTTAATTCTGAAATTAACATAATTCAGTTACGTGTGTTGTTAACGTGTTTTAAATAAAGTTTGAGTGCATAAAATATAAATTTTTAAGTCTGTATGCATAAAATTCAAATATATACATATATTACAAATTCAATTCCTGATTTTAATTTTCGTAAAATATATTTGAGAAAATACTATATTATAAAAATTTTAATAATTTAAATATATAATAAATGTACTGTGTCATACTTAATTTTGTATCTGTGTTAATACTGTATCATACTTATTAAACTTTAAATGATTGTCCTAAATCATTATTAATTTTTATTTCATTTTGAAACCATTCTTGAACAGTCAATCCAACTTTAAGTTTACAACTAACAATGCTCAACTTCGTAGCCTTGTAATTTTTAACCCAATCTGGAAGACAAAGGAGCTCCTGAATCAAGTACAAAGAGAAATTTTTGATAGAACTAACTCGCATATGCGTTACATGAAGCGAAAAACCACAAAAACCTCTGACGGTTAGACTGATGGCTCTAATCTATGATTTGTCGACCACTGAAGATATTTTTCATTACCACTGTGGTTGGTGCAAGCCGGGTGCGGAATTCGTATTGACCAGTTATCGCTGAGTTTCGAACCCAGGTCACCCCTCATTGGGAGGATAATGCTCTATCCCCTGAGCCACTACAGCTCAAATTCGATAATTGGTACTAATTGAAATTGAAAAAAAGTTTTATAATTTTCATAAATAAGCTTTATTATGTAACAAAAAATAAGCTTATTAATTTTTGAAGATAATTTGAAGTCATGTGATTAAAAAGGAAATTTATGAACTATTGGCAAGATTATCATCACTCGTGTAATCATTTAAAATTCTGCTCGCTTATTGTTTATCCTGATTTGTGTATTCTATATTTACTTATTTTACTTTTCATTATTTACTTTTTTTACATTATTTACTTTTGTATTTTTCCAGATCCAATAAAATCTAGTAACTAATCTCAATTATTGCATCGTCATAACCCAAACATGACCAAGCACATAGCCCCATTATAAGGCTCAAACTTTTTAATGGCCATGGTAGGAATGTTATGTCATTTTAAATCTGATTAAATGACGCGGATAGCGCCTGAGCTGATACCCTTCTTTACAAACTTTCGCATCACAACCAATGATAGGACTTTTTGCCCCGAAAGATTTAAGGCGCATCTTGCTGCGTATGTACGCCAGTTGTTTTGTTAGTCACCAGAATTTAAACAAAAGGTGAGTGATCGCGTAAGAGATCTTAAGTAAATAAGGGTTCATTATTTTTAATAACAAGGTTATATTTTAAATAAAATACAAGATGGGTCAAATTAAGCGTCACTGCTGTAAATCGAGGTAGGATACATCATAAGGATTAACATTGAGCTCATCACACATAGTATAGCAACCCATGACTCGAATTTCCGCTGTACGCCACAAATAGAGTTTTCCTTTATGGATTGACTGTTCATGCGTATTTGAAATTGTACATTTATTTATTTGAACTACCTTAATTTTTACGTTACTTTTATGCTTTTTATTTATTGCTGTCAGAAATTGCCCCCGTAGACCGAGGAATAGCTGTTTTATCAATATTTATTCATTTGGCGTGTTAAAGTTCTTGAGGTTTTGCGTGTTGAAATCAATCATTGAAACCATTATCCTACTATTTAGGCTGAGGTAAGTCAGCGAAATTATTTTAAATTATAATTAAACAACAATTTCTAGACATACTTGAGTATTTTTTTAATCTATATGTAACATAAAATTAATATAATTTAGATAAATAAAAGTACTGATTTAAGTAATTCAAACAAATAGCCTGATGATACTGAACTGGTGCCCTTAGCAGTGTGCGATGACATTTTAAGCCATAGGTTGTACTGTAATTATCAATATTTGTTATTATGGTACATTCCTTTATAGATGTGGCCATTAGTTATGATACAGCATGTGTATTCATATCTTTTTTCACTCATCAGGCAGGAAAATTTGTTTTGTAAATTTCATGCTGGTAAGGGAACCTTTTAAGTCGTTCTTATATTGGAATATTTTATAAACAATAATTTCACCAATGTTATGTTTCATTGCTTTGCAAATATTTAATGCTAGCAAGAAAACCAATTAAGTAATCCTTATAATGAAATATTTTATAAGTAACAGTCCCACAAATGTTATTTTTCCTTCAACCAAATGCTGCGAAGTTTCTCTGAAAATGGTCTGAGTCATTGCAGACTTACCACTTCCATTTCTGAAGAAACGTTTTGGGTTAATTTATCCTAATTTATGGCCATTTCTTAACTTAAATATCTTGTTAATAATGATATCAAGAAACTGAAATTATGACCAACTGATCCCATCATACGCCCATTTTTTCCACCGGATCCTTCTAAACTTTGCTATCGCTATATCATTGTTAATTTGCTCTAACTAGCCTACAGTTCATTATTCATCACCATGTTATTTAATTCGTCAATGAACTACAGTTTAAACGCGTTTTTTTATTTGTCAATGGTCTACCAGGTGAACATGCTTTGCATATTCGCTATTACAAAATCATTATAGCGAATTTTCAGTATTCCAGCATATAATGTAATAAACTTGGGTATTTATAGTTATTCTTTTAATGAAGTGATTGAATAATTTTAAACATTACTTTATTATAACCATTATTACGATTATGGACATGAATTCAAAATAACACTCTCATTATAAATGCAAATAAATTTCGCTACTATATTTCACTGTCAGAAAATGTCAATACTTTAATTTGGTATACTTTTCTTCATTTTAAATTATGAATGACATCTTGATTATACCACCAAAATACAGGGTGTCATTTTCTAGTATTTTCTATTATTATCGTTAAAAATTCAATTAAAGACGAGTGAGCAGTTTTAATCGAGAAGACACTTCAGTTCTATTTGAAATATCATTAATTAAGAAGTTAAGTGATGAGTTTGATTTATGCGTTTGAAATGTAATCAAAATGTTCAATGATTTTGTTTTTTAATACATTCTAGCAGTTCCAACTAAATGGTTTCCAACTTCACTTAGATTTAATGCTTTTTCAAAATACAATTTCGTGTTGCATAACAAAGAATTAACATCACGAAGACGATTAGAAATAAAAAAGTTATTCTTGCTTTTCTATGAATATAAGTTAAACTATTTTTTTATATTCACATCAGCTACCAAGATATTTTAAGCACTTATTGTGATGTGGTTACATCACACCTGCGCCGAATCGTTTATTTTTTATATTTTTTATTTTAGCTGGTTTAATTCAGTTTTGTTATCTATCGTTTGCAACTGCGTTGATTGATTAATATTTTAGAACATTTTTTTTAACTGAAGCCGTTAAGGCATTATAATTACTCTGTGTGCACTCTTTGCGTCACTAGATGAATATGTGTTACCTGTGGAGGTGATTTTTCTACATCTAAATTTATATTTTTAGCCTCCGTCATCCACTGTGCGTCTATATTTTATCTAAATATTTTCTTTGTTGGAACGGTGATCAAGATAGATCTACCAGCTCCTCCTCGTTTCAGCTGATGTCTAAATCTCAAGTGAATATAGAAATTAAATTATGAGAAACTATTCTGGCATACTCTTGCTTGTCTAAACAAAAATAGCATAGACCTGGTCAACCTGGAATTAATCCTTCTACGACGAAGGATTTCGGTAGTATAAAATCTATCTTTTCTTCAACATTCAAGAAATTCTGAACTTCCATTTAAATCAAAGTCATCCTTAAAGAACTTTAAATATCATCGCAATGTACGTCATAAATTATTACGTCTATTTTTAAACTTGATGGTTACAACCTAATTATGTAAACAATTTTCATGCATCTTAACATCAAAAACGGAGGGCCCTATTTTCCGCCAAGATCTTTAAGTGTTCTTCTACAAAAATGTTCGATTACATTACTTGGTGTAAAATCATCGCCATAATTTATTGCATTTAGTTGTACTAAAACTTATAATTGTAGTAAATTAAGTACTATATGCTTAAGGATTAGTAAACATATTATTACGATGTATTATTGCAATACTAAGTCAGAATCATTAGTTTACTATGATATAGACACTTATTTTCAAAACAAAATTAGTTCGTATATCAAACATACGAGTAGCACAGAGATTACATAAAGATTAACTTGAACAAAGTCTAACAAAATGGAAACTGCTAGAAATTCTACATATTAAAATTATAGTACAGTTTATAGAGATTTTAAAAAATAAAATATAATTGTTCTTATTACACAATTAAAAACTATTTTAATGGATATCGTTTTGTAAAAATGAGTGAGAAGTCGCTGTAAGATACTTCTATTAGATATAAAATACAAATTTTAAATCGTGTATGCACTCTGGATTTGGGTTGAATCCGAAATAAAGTTTTCCTTCACACAATTCTTTGGATTTTTCAGCATCATATTCGGAGAGATATTAAACTACAGTTTTAAAGTGCATAGCTATTTCACAAATAAAATAAAATTTATTAATTTCTTGCGTTACGTGTGGGGGTAAAACAATGAAATTTCTTATTAGTATATCTCTAACAAATATGCTACTATTATGTGTATAATTCATAATATACTAACTGAAACCATTCTTCCGACGTCAATTGTAAAATACGAATCAAATTACAGTAAAAAGTACTGGTCTAGTGACTGCATCTTTCATAATATCGATTTTACTGTAAAATTTTATATCGTAACTTCTACAGTATAATTCATTTAATTGCAATGATCAGTAAATATTACTGTAAAAACTACGGAATATCCGTTTTCGTCCCTGAAACTTTTACGGTAAAAAGTACTGACACAATGAATGCCGGCGCTTTATACCGTAATTAGCTCCGGTTTTTCTTTACAGTGTGAGTTTATTTTAACGGAAAATTACAACCGTTCTCAGTACATTGTAAGAAATTCGCAAATATTAAATAAGGTTTCTTATTTTCACCAGAAGATTGAAGCCCTTAATACATAAAAAGTTGCAATGGCACAACGAAATAGGACGAAGCTGAGAATGGTTGAATAATCATATTTAATAAAGCTTTTGGTTTCTGTTATAAAACATATCAAAACGTATAATAAAAACGTCCACATCGTTTTTTTTTTTAATTAGACAAAATAATCGTTCCAGATTCTTAACTAAACATCAAGTTCATATTTATGATGGATTTTTGGATGTAACAATTTAAAAATATCAGTGATAGAAGCCACATACGGTTTATGAGGATATTTAGTCGAAAACTGTAAAAATAGTCTTACAAGATGATGAGAATATACTTTGCTTGAAAAGAAAGAATTCTGAAATACTTCATTTTAATATAATGCATTTCGTTGTTCAAAACTGTCGTACCCATCCGCTGTCCAAATATCAGGATTCTTGCACAAATGGTCTCGAAATTACAATAGAGGCTCACAAGTCTTTTCCTTGTTCTGATCGTGACAAGCCCATGATCAGAGCTTGTATCTAGTTATGATTCGCCACAGTCTCATTATTCGCTATAAAAGTAGCATTTTATGTCACAAAATTTTATTTTGTTTCATTTTAGTTGACTTTAGTGAGTTAGATTTATAGAAATAATTTCACTGAGATAATTGTGTAAAAAAATTTAACTCGTAGTTTCACATGGTTTTCAAAATACTCAATCAGTAACTTTGCCCCCTAATGACATGTAAACTGACCAAGTTAGTTTTACTTCTCTTCCTCTAACATAAGGAACCAAAAATATCTAAATTTTAAGAACGAGCAAAAAAATCCCATTGAAATTTTATTTTTGATTAAATAGTTAGATAGCAAAAGTAACTACTGTTATTTTTTTAAAAAAATAAATGAGAAAAGAAATAGACTCGTCTGCAATATCAATGTAGCAATGCGTAATGCGAATCATATGAAAATTTTTTCCGTCCTATTCTGCTCGAATGAGGGAATGTTTTTGGATGATTTTTAGAACCTCTGCCTAAATTTTTCCTTGCATTTTTTTTATCAATTTCAAAGTTCGAATGAGGGGATGTTTTTGGATGATTTTTAGGATATCGGCCTAAATTGTTCCCTCGCATCTTCTGCACCAATTTTAAATTTCGAATGAGGGGATGTTTTTGGATGATTTTTAGGATATCGGCCTAAATTGTTTCCTCGCATCTTCTGCATCAAATTTAAATTAATAGCATAAACGACTTTAGAGTATGAAAGAAACACACACTCAAACTCTTCCTTTTTTTATTATAGTCAACTATCAATTATAGTGATTACATTTATAAACACTAGATAAGAAATTAAGAATTAGTTTCTAATGTAGCATTTCATGTTTTTGTGTTGTTTTTTTTTTTTTAAATTGTTTAGCAAATACTTGGATAAAAATTTCATAAAATCAATAATATTTAATAATATAATCATAAAATTTCAGTAAATCTGAGTAAAAGCATAGTAAATTCTATAGAAAAATATTTATTAAGTATTAAGCCTACAATGTAAAAAGTTCAGATCTACACTCTTTAAATTACACTATAAGGTACCGGTACTTTGAATGCATTATCTGTAATATCGATTTTTACCGTAAAATAATATACCTAATGTTTAAAGTAAAATTTTTTTAATTAGAGTGATTCAATGATTTTACGGTAATTAATACTGTAAAAACTACTGTATATTATACTTTTTGTTCTGTAACGTATCCCGGTAAAATAGGAGCTCACAGTAAGAAGTAATGGGTACTCTGAGTGCCGGTACTTTTTACCGAAATTTAATCTGGAATTTTTTACAGAATTACTATTTAAATCATTACTATAAATCCCCTTAATAATATAATATTAATTCTTTTAAGCTTTTCAGCGAAACCATTTTAGTCATTTTACACATGCAAAATGCAAATTAAAATTTAAAATATAGTCTGTGAAATTAATTTTCACTTTATGAAGATAAAGAAATATCATTAGAAAACTAAATTTAAAATAACTCAAAGCTTTTGCACGTCAATTTTATTAAATTTGGAAAAACATACGCCCAGACAACTGATAAAATATTTATGTTTAACAACACAAAAAAAATATAATTTCCTTTAATAAGCTCTGTGTAGTAATGTCAGTTTGTCGAAATAGCTATTTTTTTGTTTTGCAACTTAATGTTACTCTTTTTCCTTAATAATATAATTATAATGCTTCGTAAAAATGTGTTTTGTTACTAAGCGCTAAAGCCTAAGATAAAATACATATTTCTAGTTAATTATTTTTAATATACCTAAATGTCTGCATATAGATAATTTTTTTTACAATTTGAGAGAAATCAGTTTATTAGAAAATATTTAATTACATAAATTATTCTATTCAGTTTGATATTTTTTAATTTGAAGAGATAACGTAATGTAACATAATGTGCTTTAAAAATGCTGCATGTAAAGCTTATAAAAAATTTCTGTATATAGAGCTTATAAATATCAGTCTATCAGTATTATAATATTATATTTTTGTAATCTTGTTAAGTCAAATTTTAGTTTAATTATGAATGAAAACTAAAATGTTACGTGTTGTACTAAATAAATTATATTATTCAAAATATATTAACCAGACAACCATCGTTCCAACGCTAATTAAATATTTTACTTTAAAAAGGAAATGCTTATATAAAAAAGAAATAATTCTCGCAATATAGGGCAAAAATTATGTTGTATGTTTCTGAATTTCAATATGCATTTGTCTTCTCTGAATACAAAATTATTATTACTTTCTATAGTTTACAATTAGTTGCTAAAACACTTCGTACAAGAGTTGTTCCTCCTGTTTAAATTAAAATGAACAACTTTCCTTTTTTATAGTTATCAGCATTTTTAATTATAAAATAAACTGTTTTAGATAATTTTTAAAAAATTTTAATTTAATATCCAACTAATCTTATTAACTGTATATTTTAAGAAGTTTTTATTTACCTTGGATAGTTATTCCACATCATAAATTAACTTTTTTTTAATTTCATATTTTATTTTATAACCGTCATTGAACAGCAGACTGAATTTTGGGTTTACAAGCATTAATGTTCAACTCCGTAACCCTGCAATTTTAAACCCAATCCAGAAGACAGGGAAACTTCTGTATAAATTGGGAGAAACTGGACTTCGTGTAGAACTTTTTGAGGGAACTAACCCGCATTTGCGTTACATGGAGAGGAAAACCACGAAAAACTTCCACAGTTAGAATCGTGGCTAGTATACTCTAACCCATGATCCGTCTACTGAGGATATTTTACGTCAGCGCTTTGGTCGTTGAGAGCCTGGTGCGGAGTTCGTATCGACTAGCCACCGCTGGGAATTGAATCCGGTTCTACTTAAGCCCAAAACTCTACTTGAAATAGTAACAAGTTATAAAACATTTATAAATATGTGATAATAAGGAATGAATAGAACCTATTAACTGAAAGACATTTTCACCTAATGGCTTTCAAAAAGTTAACTTTTTTGATCTTTAAAATTTATTATTTTATTAGTAATATTATAATTTGTTTAGTAATTTCTTTAAAATACTAGTATGCAGTTTAGTAATTTCTTTGAAATGCTAGTAAGTAGTTTAGAAATTTCTTTAAAATGCTTTTTATGACTTTTTTTAAAAATCTAAAATCTAAAATTACTATAATTAACATTAAACAATATTTTCAACTATAGTTCTTAATAGTTATATTCAAAGATGAATAGTTTTCATAACAGTTGACATTAAAAAGGGCCTTGTGAATAATGTATTGTACTTCGGATCAGTCTTTGTATATGAACTGGGACTGGTCTAAGATCTATGCAACAAGTCCAGTTAAATTTGTTAACCTCAGTTAAAGCTGTGAATCAAGTCACTAATAATATCTAAAGTATATTTAAGTTATTATTAAGCTCTGAATTTTTAAAATATGACAATAAAATAATATTTTGTATTATGCTTATGATTACTTGATGAAACGTATAAGTAGTTTTGTAAAAAATAAGATTTAATTAAATAAATATACAAATTCAGTCAACTATTTAAATTTTATTTTTAACCGACGTTGAACAGCCAATTCTATTCTGAGTTTACGACCATAAACTTTCAACACTCCGTACCATTTTAATTTTTCACTCAACCCAGAAAACAAGGGAACTCATGACTTAAGCATTAGAGCAAACTCGCCTTCGTAAAGAACTTTTTGATTTAACTAACCGGCATTTGAGTTATATTGAGTGTAAAACCATGAAAACCTCCCACGGTTACCCTGACGACAAGGGGATTCTAAGTCATGATCCGTCAACCACTGAGTATATTTTACGTCAGCCCTGTGGTCAGAGTGACAACGGAGCAGAGTTCGCATCTACCAGCCACCGATGGGATTCGAACTTAGGCCTAGAGAGGGGGATCATTGGGGGATCATACTGTGGGGGATCATACTTCATTGAGAGGAGGATCATTTGGGTCATTCATTCTATTAAAAAGTAACCCAAAGAGTAAAATTCAATAGTTCAAGGCCAGATACATAATGACTCATAGAGAAGCAACATGTTCTACCTAAGATGACTGATTTTCTTTTCATCTAGAAGTTTCTTACTTTATTTATTTATTTTTTCGTATTTTCATTTTCTTTATAAAAGTGCATCACTGAATTCATTCGAAAAAAAAGTATATAAATAAGCAAACACATGATGTATATCTTAAACATTTTCTAAATTATTTAAATAATAACTTTCTTCAAAGTAAGAAAAAAATTCAAAATTTTCCCAAAATACAACATGATCTCTTGTACTCTATACAATCTACACATCAAAATTTAATTCCAAACTCCATTGCTGCAAAGAAAATTATCCAATAAAATACTAAGAATTTATCTATAGCCTCAATAAAATAATTTTATTACACAGCAATAAATAATCTGAATAAAAGTTTATGGAGAATTTTTCCACTTTTGCACATATTGTTAACAATTAAAATGCGTCAGTAGCTTTAATGAAGAGGAATTGTTCTATTTTTTAAACTTTTTTCGAAAGAGATGATCGTTATTTTAAGACGTGCTTTACTTTTAAGAAAAAAAATGCTGCATTAAACTTTCTTATTCACTGTTATTTTATTAATTATTAAAGAAGCATGCATAAAAAAAATCGGTTTTTTCCCTAGGCTGCTATGAAAAATTTAATTAATATAGGGAATAATTGGATATAAAATGTTTAGCTTATTTAACATTTTATTGTTATTTAAGTACTTCAAAATAAACTGTAAACGGATTCTTCTGAATTTAAGGTATTCCTATTTTTAAGTTATTTTCAAATCTCTTAAATGAAGTTAGAAACAAGCATGTTTTTAGGATAGTAAAAAATAAGCTTGATTCAAAAGTTATTTAAAAACCTTTTATTTTTCAAGTGCAAAAAGTACATTTAGTACTTTTATATAAGAAAATTATAGGCTGTCAGTAAAATATTATGTAAAAAGAGCAGAAAGTTTTTTAATGAAATCATTCACTTTTCTACCTTTTTTTTCCACTTCATTAACTGGACATTTCAAAGCTTATAACTATTTTCTAATCTTAAAAAATTTTGATAAGTATCTTTGATCATGAGTATTTAGAAAATAGAATAAACTTATATTACTACTTCAATTTTGGAAGACTTTGCATAATATTGTGACATTCTTGTGTAAATGTTTTGATTATGCGTTTGTTTGTATTGCAATACGATTTATCTTAGTTTGAACAATTTTTAATAGTCTCCTCTTTCGATTGCAATATTTACTTATAACATTAGACAATTGGAAGCCTTTTTACAAAAAAAAAAAAAAAAAAAAAAAAAAAAAAAACATAACATTCAGCTACACTGTAAAAAATTCCTGATCCAATTAAAGCATAAGTTGCCGGCACTATCGTTCTTAAAATCCATTTTTACCATAAAATATTATACCGTAATTTTTACAATTATATCTGTTTAGCTTGAGGGATTCAGCCACTTCAGGTAAATTATTACTGTAAAAATTTATGTGTATCATATTTTTTTATTCCGTAACATGTTCCGTTAAAAGGAATTTTGCGGAAGAAAGTATCCACATCCTGATATACATATTGCCAGTACTTTTTTAATGTAATTTGATCCGGAATTTTTTACAGTCTAATAAAATAGCAAAACAGGAAAAATTGAAAATTCCTTTATACAACGTATTTTGAAAAAAAGTGAATAGCTAGACAATGATGGTTATATAAATTTATTAAATCTTAGCAAAATAATTGTATTTTGTAAGACTTAATATAGTTATTATAGCTATAAAAATGTAGTTAGTATAGTAATAGATATTAGAATTTTAAGTAATTTAAAAATTGGGGAAAAAATAAATACACTATATTTACATTCAATTTTCCAAAAGAATAAAATTACACTCAATTATTTCGAAATTCTTAATGAAGGGAATAATATAAATATAAGAAAAACTCAAAAGTTAAATAAAGAATTCATGTTTATAGAACTACTTGTTTTTGTTATTTAAATTAATTTATTTCGCTTGGTTTGACTTAAGTTTGTCTTTAGCATACCCTTGCTTCCAGAAAAACCGTAAACAACATTAGTTGAGGCCAAACTACATTCGGATAATGAAACAACAGGATAACTGATTATATTGATGGAAAAGGATAATTTCTTAAAAGGGAAAAGAAATTTGTCTTTAATGCTGTAATTCAAAGGCTTTTTGGCGAAAGATAATGACTCTTTCAAGCAAGCAATATGCTATCTTCTCGTCGCTGTGACTTTACAGTGATTCACAACTGACAATTATTCACAACTAAAGCTATTTACTTTTGCAAAAGTCTTTAAAAAATTTGTAGGCATGTATTTATTTATAATATATTTTAATGAACTTTATTAAATTCATATTCAATGAATTGATTCATATTTTTTTGTATATTTGGAAAAGATTTTTGTGCTTCCTGAATGAAAATCATACTGCTAATACACTGTACGAAATTCCAAATAAATATACCTATGCACCTAGAGTGCCAGTATTTGTTACTGTGGAATTCCTTTTTAAAGCAAATTTTTACGTAACCAAAAATTTTATATACTGTAATATTTACTTTAAAACCACAAAATCTTTTTACTTAAATATATATTACTATAAAAATTATGGTAAAAAAGGATTTAATGGTAAATTGGATTTGGCAGATGCTGCACTCAAGATGCCAGTACTTTTTACAGTAATTTGACCAGGAATTTTTACAGTGTAGCACAGTTAAGATAACTCACGAATTTGCAAGTTCCGGACATCCACATAAGGAGGGTTTATTACAATTTGCCACAGATATGATCTTTTTAGTGTGCAGGTTTTGTCAATTTTTAAGTTATGGAACTACAGTCCCTGACTAAATTATAAGACGCACTATAAGACCTTCTGTAAAATTTTAATTATCAGGTGATTCTATACAGCTTTATTGTTTTTACGGCCCTGAAACCGATTTTCACCTGTTTACATTTCTGTAGCAATTGGTTAACATTGTAATGGAATACATTAAAAGTAAATATAAATAGGAAGTATATCAAAAATCTCTTGAATATTATACCATAACATGTATGTTTAAATATAAAAGGATTGCATATATAATCGTGCAAAACATGTAACTATTAATATACTAAAATAATACATGATAATATATTATACCTAATAATATACTAGTATAATACCTGATATAATAAATAATCTTTATTTATATAATATATCATCCAATTTATTCAATCGTCAAATTTATATTATAAATCGTCTAATTTAACAAATTGATACACTAACGCAGGCAAGTGCAAACCGGTTTCAGTCACATAGAAACAAGAAAGCTGTATAGTATCACCTACTAATTGAGATTTTACATAGGATCTTATAGTGCATCTAATAATTTGAACAGGAACTGTATACTTAAATGCATATTTTAAAAACACAATAGCTACTGAAGACTCATTTTTATTTGATTTTAAAAAGATCATGGTAATTGTCAATCTATATAGCAGGATTTTGAACAATCAATATTTTACTATAACAACTTTTATTCACGCAATTCACAAATATCGTACACATACTAAACACAAAAAAATATGTGATAACACATATGTGTGTTAAATATAGACTTTATCTTCAAATTTATTTATGTTTTTATTAGAAAACGAATAAAATAAAACAAGAAAAAGCATTAAGTATTAAGCCTTTGCAAGCTTTTGCTAAGTTTGCAATTTGTAGACTTTTGCGTTTAGTTTCATATGAATTACAATTAAAACACTATTTATAAGAATGTTATTTGAAACAAGACACCAATTCAAAATTTATACTCAGGAGAGAATTCAATTTGAATACGCATAGAAGTATTTAAATATTCATACACTCTAATACAAAAGTAACATAATGCAGTCGTTAGTTTTACACTTTCAAATCAAACAAGCTTTTAAATAACTCGCATTTATAAGGAAGAAATAGTAAAATGCCAACAAGTTTAATTGAAGTTTTGGTAAAACCATATGCTTTATTATTAGAATATAAAAGGAATTCTAGTAAAATGACTCAATCAATTCAAGGCTTTCGTTGATGATTATGAACTAGAAATTAAGCTTAAATAATTGAAAATATAGCGTTCAAAATTTTAGAGTTTCCTTAAAAATAAATATTTAACTGATTTTTGTATGATTTTCAATTTCATTTTTATAAAAATAATTTTATAAAAAAAACTTTAAAATAGGAATAATTTTTTATAAGAAAATTTTATTTAATTAATAAAACATAAATTAAATAACTAAACATATTTTAATTTATGCCTTTTATACACTGTACAAATTCGGGATCAAAATACTGTATCAAGTCCGGTACTTTGAGTGCATCATCCGTATAATCTAATTTACTGTAAAATCCATTTTTACTCTACAAAATTAAACAGTAATTATTTCAATAATATTTGTGATTCTGCGATTAAACGATTATCACTACTGTAAATATACATAATAATAAAATCATTAAAACGTACGCAATATATGGATTTATCTAAGCTTGTGAAAACTAAATCACTTGATCAAAAATTATTAAGATATACCGTTTTTAAATTTTGTGCACTATACACTTATGTATCATTAAATATATGTACACCATGATAAGATCAATAAATTTACCGTCTGTTATGAAAATTATATTATTAGATCAAAAATTATTAAGATGCAACGTTTGAAGTTTTGCATACTATATATTTATTTGTCATTATATATTCACTACGATAAGATGAATAAAACATACATATTATACGTTATAAAGCAATTACTCAACTAATAATATTGACATAGCCATTAAGTGTTCAGAAAAGTATATGCTGACAATAAGTTCATATTGTATTGAAATATAATGTTTATATTTAACCTGCAGAATTAGTAGTAATTCTTTCATCTTTATTACCACTAACTCTCTTTAAATAGACTTAATAATTCAAGCTTAAAAAAGTATTAAATTTTGAAAACAAATCCATAATTATCATTAGTCATTTAATTAATTTTTTTCTTAATCAGTTTCATGCAAGTCAACAAAAAATAAGAATCAATCACATGGACACAGAACTGATGTACTTAGGAGTTTTTTTAAATGAATTTTATACCCTTATTTTTTTGTTGTATTCACAAGGAAATAACATCCCAGTTCCAACTCTCACTGAAGAAGGATTCCAATTCTCTCAATTGAGAATAAACTTACACAAATGTTTACCTGCTCGACAGGCGTTAGAATTAGGTTTTCGAAATTTCGATTTAAATTCTCGGTTTCAAATTCAGCTTTGCACTATTGAAAAGCCAGCAGATATAAGATAGCATTTTCGAAAATTTCCTTATCAGAAATTTTATTCTCTGAAACATTTCTGAGATTTCTAAGTCTGCATTGATTCACAGAAATGTTGACACTTTTGAAACATTTTTGCCCTAACCTGAATTATATTTCGATGTAACTGCCGACATTTGGTGTGGTTTACTTTATAATTTAATTTTTTTGAAAGATTATAAAATATGATATAAGTTTATAAAATATTGTGTATCTAAAGTATGCTTAAAAAATAAAGTAAAGTATGTTTATAAATAATTAAACGTCATTGTTTTTTTTCCTACCTTCTTATATCTTATAAGTATCTTTTAAAGTAAATTTAATCTTTAATCTGTAATTTGTTTAAAATCTTCTTTTACTGAAAAAAATGTTATTTTCAAATGACAACTCTAAAATGCAGTATTAATTGCAATCAAATCAATTCGCTGCTAAAACACATTATATTGAACAAAGTTATATTAATAAATAAGTATAACTTAGACTATCATGTTCTAAAAATTTTCTTTGGTTAGGTAGTAGATGCTTTGAACTTTTTTTTTTTTTTGGTAAATCTAAGTCAGGGTTTAGAATGTAGCCAAGCTATTGCTGTAAGTTAATGCGTTGCATTATATCAACTTTGTCATATTTGTATACTATAAAAACAACTTTAACATTGTAATTCGTATTCTAAAAACATATATTTCATATTCTGATAATCTCCTTATTTTAGTACACAACTAAAAAAATTTTTTTAATTGTTTTTACCTTTGATTCAGTGCTGCTACAAGGTGCGACTACTATACTCCAAGAGTTAACTAATAAATTCTGTAAATATTATTTACAATACAACCCAATTAATATGTTTAAAAATAACATCTGCTAAGAAAAAAAACTTACCCTGAATAACTTTTGATCTAGTGAGCGGATTTTCAAGCCCTAGGATTCAATTGAGAGGTTGACCCAAACTACACTAATCATTTAGAACAGACGATACTATAATATAATTTAATTAATAATATAATTTAATAGTCAATAATATAATTTAATAGTAGTTATTTTCTGGATTTTTTTAAAAAAATTCTATTTTTTTTTTATTTTTTATATTTTTTTTTTATTTTTTATTTTTTAATAATTTTCTATTTTCCCCTTTTTTCATTTGTCTGTAATTTTCCTTTGTTTTATCTTCTTTTTGAACTTATATATATATATATATATATATATATATATATATTATAATTTTAAGTTCAGACAAAAAATTGATTGAATTACAAATTTTATTCTATTTAGAAAATAAGTCTCAAATAAAAAAATACATCCCTTTTAATTGAACTTTTAAAAGAAAACACTCTTAAAATATTTTTAATACATTAGCATTTATTTACCATTAAATAATCTGCGAAACTATTCCCTCAGAGAGAACAATACTTTCTGATACAATAATTAATTAATGCAACTACTTTTTTTATTTTGCTGAGTATTTAATATTTAACAGCCAATTAGGTTACTTGGTTATTCTTAGATGAATAAAGATTAAACGAAAATGTCTTAATTAAATTTGATGAGAACAGTTAAATGTAAACTAATGAGAAAGCTTCTTCCTTACTGCGTTTTCTTGTAGCAAAATAATGGTGTACTGTGTATTTTTCGGACATATAAATTTGATAAAGACTACAAAGATACTTATATATCTATATATTCGTGTGTGTGTATAAACTAATGTTTCTAAAAATTATCACACTGTGCATGAAATTTTAGAAAGTAAGAAAACTTATTATTTATTCCCAAATGTTACTGATTGTGGTACAAATAAACGATCAAATTTAAGGGATCAGAAAACATAAAGAACGTTGGAAATCAGTATTTTATTTTTACGCTCTTCTGAGAGTTGAAGGATTGTATAGGTGACGACATTGAATCTTGCAAATAAATTCTGAATGTAATCTTGCTGAAAGGCATTTCATATGGCTTCAACAGATATCTAAGTTCGGTCTTACTGTGTGCCTCATCAGCTGTACAAGCGAGTCGCTGACCGATGAAATCATAGACATGCTTATGGGTGACATAACCGGGGAACAAGCAGTCCACAGAAGAAACGAAACGTGCTCTGAAGAAGGCTTAGTAACGTCGGACTTGAATTTTCACATCTTTGTACTCCAGAATGCAGCAAAATGCATAGGTGAAAACAAATTGCTGTCACAGGCATGGCATTCAATATGGTGCTGAGCCCATTGAAGTTGGAGATTTCTGTGGTTCAGTGTCAGAAGAATCCCGTGTAGAGGTACCAATGTACGCAAATGATGCTGTACCTAATAATGGTGAACGGAAGCAGGACATCAGAATTCAAGTTGCCGTGTCCAGTGCTGTGCTAACACACAAGATGATGCTGTACGACTCATCCCACCCCTGTGGATGAGCTTTCTACCGCCCCGTACTGTTGTGCTATTGCCTTGTTTGTTTCTGAAATGTTCATTTCTTCCAATCGCACTTCGTTGTTATAGAATGACACTGCGTGCAGGTTGCAATTTCTCGATACGGAAATCCATCTTCTCGGATACTAACGATGCAGCCTCGTGTGAATTTTATAGTTGCTGATATGGCATTCTCCGCTCTAACCGAGGCATGTTGGCAACGAGTTGAGCGTGTACCGCAGTCAAAAGACGATAAATTGATTTTAACTCATTTCAACGGTCCTTTATTTACATGGAAGGAGCCGGTTATCGTCCCACGCATGTGCAATCGCTTTGAAATGTTATTCGATCGCATGTCCTACCTTACTTTACAATGCGCGTTAATTTAATTCTATTTACATAATTCCTTCATGGTGTGAAAATTTCACAAACATAGGTATATTATGCTCTTATCCTTTCGTGTTGAAATATTTTGCTTTGGCTCTATTATAACAATTTTAGAAAGCACTATTTTGCGTATATATATATGTTTTATTATATGAATAAATACATGTAGCTTAATAAGTATTTATTTATATAATATTTTGGAAAACTAATATCCACTTGTTGATTATTAGAAAGTATAAAAACTCTTTCTAAAATATAATTAATGTTTAAATTTTTGCTGTTCTTTCTCCTATTATATAAATAGCATATAGATTATAAGAGCAATCTCTAAAGATTATTTTATTCTAATATATTACGGAGTTATGGTATTGAAAAGAACAAAAGACGTTAGTTAAACAATTTATTTTTTACAACAAGAAAAAAGTTATTATCAAGTTTCATTTAATTAATCAGAATTTCTCCAAGTCTTTTTCGTTACTATTTGAGAACGAATATTAATGTATATTTACTAACCTGAGATTAAGAATAAAAATGTTACAGGATTTTTCGAATATCTAAAGTTTCATTACGTTCCATGATAACAAAAGACCAAACTTCCGTAGTATTTCTCTTCTAGTCTGTGCATTTGCGCAAGAAAGGACAAAATTGCTGGGCATTTTCTTCATAGTTTCTTTTATATGTAAGCGAAAAACTCATTTCTAATAACTGATCTTTTGTCTTCTGGGTAAAATGTTTGTGCCATTCAATATTTTATTTGAGTTTTGCTTGAAATAAAAAGATAATATTAGTTAGATATTGAATTTTAACTATATTTTCTGAAAGTCAGATTGTGTTACGAAATTTCTAATTTAAGAAAAGTTTTAAATGCATTGAATTATTCAATAAACTATAATACATTAACGTATGAAAAATTAAATTAATCCTTAAATATTTACAACTGTTAATACAATCAGTCAAAATTCTTTATTACACGTAATAAAGAGAAGTAATATGAAATGTACTGAAGCCTTCGTAATTTTTTGTATATCGCAAACTCGCTCCAGTGGCGCATCACTTAAGGCGTCACTAACACAGCTAATTGAGAAGCTGGGAGTACTAAGTTCGATCCTGACAGCCGATAAAACAACTGGCGTGTATATCCAACAAGGTTCATGCTAAATCTGTCGTGGCTGAAAAACCTCGTTGGTTGGTTCCGGAAGTTTGGAGAGAGGTGTACCAGCACAGGCGCTGACCATGACGTTTTACATTCCATGAATATAAAATTGCGTGACATTCCTCCTAAATATAAAATCCTAAAAATAAAATCCTAAAAATGGGGTTATTAGAATTTTTAGGGTTCAATATTTTTACGGGTTATAGGGTCATGGCTGGGTAATGATGATACACTTCCTCAACATTTTGTGTTATTACTGAAGAGATCCCAATAGTAAATTATTCTAAGCCTAGTTACATCAATTTTTACTTAGTTAGCCTTAATTATAACACGGATGCACTAAATAATTTATGAGCTAATCCGTATTTAAGCAAATCAATAAATCAGTGAATCGATGAAATATCAAGTAAATAAATCAGTGAATCAAAGAAAATGTAAATCGGAGAAATTATTGAATCAACAAATAAAATATTAACTAAATGAATGTATCGTAAATCAAGGAAGAAGGTTATTAGAAGTTCAAAAAATTAATAAAAAAACCATAAAAGAAATAAATTAATCACTAAATCAACGAATAAAGGAAAAGGAAATTAGAAAATTGGCGAAACGAAAAAAAAAATGTCTATATTAGGGTAATTAATACTTTCTACTTATTGGGAGCTTAATAATTTTTATAGTCAGATCTAATTTTTTTTTATTTCTTTAAAATGTTTATATATATATATATATATATATATATATATATATATATATATATATATATATATATATATATATATATAGTACACTCTTGATTATCCATACTCATTCCGGAGTCGCACAAAAAATTTAAAGAGAAACATTTTCAAAATTAAAACAATTTATTCATGAAGTTATAACACTTCCAAATTTTTGGAAAGCAATATTCGTTATTGGATTGCAGTATATGGAATATCAGCAGCATGGTCAAAGGTAAAATCGTCTATGTTATTACGATCGTGGCGAAAGATCATATCTCTTGATGAATAATCTTCTTCAGATATTCAAGAAGAATATGATAACAGTATTCTCGAACAAGCAAAAGAAATCTACGGTTTCCAAATTCTTAATGAAGAAAAATTGGAAGATTGGTTTCAAAGTGATGCATATGAGCCTGGCTTCCAGTATTTGACACATGAAGACATCGTTATGTTGTTAAATCAAATAGTGATGATAGTAACTGATGCAGAAGATGTAATAAATGAGGGAAATACTATTTCTGCTGCTCTACAATCTATGGAAACTTTATTAGATTGTATAGGAGAATTTGATTACGGTGACATTACTACGGTTCGTAAAATATGAGTTAATATGTGGTGCATTACACATTTTTTTAAAAGGAAAATTCCAAGTTTGATGTTATACAGGATGCAAATGTCAATAGTTTTTATATTTTTTTGTACTGATACGGATTTTTTCCTTAATAAAAGGAAGTTTTCGGATTATCCGTGTTTTTCGATTGTCCGTGTGACCTGTTCCGGTGATTAACCCGGATAATCGGGAGTGCACTGTATATATATATATATATATATATATATAAATATATTTTAAAATTAGCGCTAAATAATAAGAGTTTGAGTTTCAGTTTTAGTAACCACCATATTTTACAGACATCCCTTAACAACTATTTATTCCTAAGATGTATTGCATTTTAATATAAGCATTTTATAAAATATTTTATTAATTTTATCAAAAAAATACTCCTTGCAATTACTGTACAAAGATTTAGTAATCAAAAGTTTAAATATATTTTTATCGATGAAGAAATTATTATAATATTTACTTAAACGTTTTTAAGCTTTTGCTCATTCAACTTTTATGTAAGAAGGAACAAAATGTTTATAAAATAATGTACTATAAAATATTTTTACAGGATGCATATTTTTTTTTGAACAAAATAATACAGAAATAACATAAAAAGTACTTGTTTTCTGTATTATGTACTTTAAACTTGTTTGAGTGTTAAAAATACACTGAATTTTGCAACCTATGTAGAAAAAAGTTAAAATAGTAATTACTGAAAACAATATTGATAAAAATTAGGGCTCGCGGATAATTGGATGCAAGGAAAATATTTTTCTTTTAAACTCATTATTTTATAAACTTGTAAGCTCTAGTGTTAAAGCAAAATTTTAGTTTAAAATAAAAGCTTAACTTAAAATTAGAGACTAAAAAAACTTTTGATTGTCGTAACTATGCATTTTAAAGCAAGTTAATTTGAAGGTTTACTTTTAAATTTAAAATTCATGAGAAGATAATGTTAAGGGTTTTTGTAAAGAAACAATGATTTCAACAATGTATAATAGAAAATTTCATAATTAATTGTTTTTTTGTATATGTAGAGCAAGTCCCTTGGTTTATTGGTGGGGTACACATAATTGGATTTAATTTTGGGTTGCGTAAATTTTATAAGCTGAACTTCATTTTGGTTCGCAAAACTAAACTTTGAAGCATTAAAAATTTTACACTATTATTTTGCAATTATTTTTGTATTAAAAGGATAAATCAACAACTCAATATTTATCCAGCTTTAAAATTTTTAAAACTATCTAATTTATCGTTGTTTTTTTTTTTTTTTACTTTGTTAGAATATGATACAATTTCCGTTTTGCGAGATGACTTTCGGTCTTCTAACTATAAAAAACCGGTCTTCTAAATATAAATAACTAAAAAAAACTGGTCAGAAAATAAAATTTATATGCAATTAAGACTATAAGCAAAAGAATTTGCGTGTCTAACTGCTGTGCATTGTGCTTGTAAATATGGGTCTGCAAGCTCTGTAAAAAAAGGTTTAACCTCACTTTAAAATAAATATCAACGGTTATCAAGATAATCTAACCACCATAGTAAAAGCCGTGATGGCTCGAGGGATAGAGCGTTCGCCTTCCAATGATGTGAACTAGGTTCGAATCCCAGTGATGACAGGTTGATACGAATCCGCATCTGACTTGCATCGATAACAGTGCTGACGTGAAATAACCTCAGTGGTAGACGGATCATAGGTTAGAGTCCCTTTGCCTCCAGGCAAATCTTGGGAGGTTCTCACTGTCTTCCTCTCCATGTAATGCAAATGCGGGTTACTTCCTTCAAATAGTCCACCACGAGGATCCCAATACTTGATCCAGGGTTTCCCTTGTCTTCTGAATTAAGTTCAAAATTACAAGGCTTCGGAGTTGACCATTAGTAGTCGTAAAGTCAAAAATTAGGCTGTTCAGCGACGGTTATAAAGAAGAATATTAAAAAAAATAACCACCATAATTGCACATACCATTCGAAGGAGAGTTAGGTCTTTAAATCGTGGCCGCTGCAATGAAACATCATGGCATACTTTTTATCAGTTTAATGGTACAAAGAGTTTCAGTTTGAAAAATTTAAGTCCCAATAGCTAAGTCAGGAGATGGGTAATTTGAATTTACTTTTTGCTTAATTTGCAACAACTAACAAAATTATATTACAAGGATTTAAAAGCGCTAGTATTACACTTGAAAAAGTTTATATTACACTCTTAATATATGCTTCTGCCTATATTACAACTTTATAAAACTTTTAGCAAATGGAATGTATGTCATGATGCGTCATTGTGGCGGCTTCTAACATATATTTAGCTTCCTAATTCTCCCTGGACAGGGGTGTTTAACTATGGTGGTTAGAGCATCTTACAATGATCTCGGAAATTCTTGGTTGGAATCCTACCGGCATCAGTAGAATACCTCTTTCACAAATGGGCAAACAAATTTGGACAGTGAAGAGCAATGTTACTCCCCCAATCTTAAATTTCCTTTAACATTTGAGATACAGGGAAACGATTTTAGTATTATGGATTGTTAATTGTATGATTGTTGAAAAAAAACAACTTTAGTATTATGTTAACTAGATTTAGTATCAAGGGTTTAGTATTATGTACTAACTATTCTCACCTGAACGAATATTTTCAATGATTTTATAAATAATTGTACGCTTATTATCATGACTAGTCCGTTTTATGGTGACTATGATTATTTTCAGCTACTTTGAACGGAAGCTATTTCTTAGCCTTTCCTAAATATTCTTGAACAGATTTTTTTCCCAAGTATGTACATAACTTTAAGACTTCTTTCAGTGATTTTAATTTTCATTCAGGTGTAATGAGTAATTACATTTAACGATATCAGAAACGTAGACTCCCCGCATATTCGACATACGTCATCAGTGTCTGACTTGTTAATGATAGTGTCATCATTACGATACACTCATTTTTTGTGAAAATCGCAACTCCATGAGAGAATTATGCAACTTATTATGAGATCAAACTTACAAGAAATGTAAAGTAAGGTAAGGCATGCAAATGATTTGAATTACAAAGTGATTGCGTATGTGTGAAATGCTTGTTCTGTGTATATAAATTGATTTCAACGCTAAAATCAATTTATCGTCTTTTCTCTGCCGTAAAAGTTAAATTGGTGGTAAATATGCCCCGTTAAAAGTGGAGAACACCACATCAACCACTAACGGAGTTGGTTCTAGTAATTCGGTATGCGAGAGGGTCGGTTTTCGTATTCAGAAATCGAAGCCTACTCGGAGTCTAATGCTAAAACAAAGATAAGAGTCAAAATGAAATGGACACAGGAAAAAAACAATACCAAAACTTGACAATGGCAATAGCACAACAGCATGAAACGACGAACACTTCATCCACGTGGCTGTGTATTGCATCCTCTCGTGTGTTAGACCACCGTCGGAGCACGACTATAGGAGTTTTGCTCGTTGTTAAACTCCACTGCTCGTTACCGTCTGCTGTAGCATCAACACCATGCAAGAATTCCTCAATGCAGGATTTCATTGAGACAGAATCACAGCCACCTCATACTTCAATATGCTTACCAACACAGTGCATGGCGTGCCATGCAGCAACAAGTTCTTCCATGTCACAAGACTGAAATCTCACTACAAATTGGAGTACAATGGTTGAAGAGATTGCGTCAGACGTTGCTAAACTTACTTCTGCTCACACAGTGTATTTTCAGATGTGGACGCCTGGTATCGAGGTGTGAGGAGCTAATTGGTGATTTCATCTAGTGTAAAATGCGAGCAACTTCAACAATAATCGCTAAATAAGATTTGTGGTAGCAGAAGTCCTTCCCATTCTTCGATGCATTCCAGGTGTTGTATTTCAGAAGGATAATACGCGTGCACATGTTTCTAAGACTACAAAAGCCTACTTGTATGCACAACAGATTTCGTTTCTTCTGTGTTCTGCGTTTTCCTCAGATATTTCATCAATTGAGCATGTCTGGGACTTCATCTGTCGGTTACTCACTTATAGAGGTTGTTACGCAGTAAGACAGAATTTTGGCATCAAGTCGAAGCCCATATGATATGCCATTCCTCAGGATTATATTCCGGACGTGTATGATTCCAAACACCGGTGTGTATTGGCCTGATCCCTTAGGGTAGTGGACGCACAAAATACTGATTTTCTATTTTTTTTTTTTGTCTTGTAAATTTAGCTTTTATTTGTACTCCTATCAGAAATATGTGGCATACGTTTCATTAATTTCTCTTAGTTCTTCACGGTGTTGCAATTTCCATAAACATTAGCGTATGATATGAATTTTATATGAAAGTAATCACACATTATTTTCATTCAAATTAACTATTTCATAATTTAAACACCTATTACACCAAAAGCATATGTAAATAATTTCAGATTTTAAAAAAAGGAAAGATTTGCTTTTAAAACAGAATTTCAAAACATACGATTTGAAATGAGCAAACCAATAGCGTGTGACATCACTTTATGTTTTACATTATGAACATAACTAGATTTTTTTTTCTCCCGAAAACTCTTAACCAAACTCCTTTAAAAGCAAATGAGTGCCTTCTTGAAATATGTGTTTTAATTAAAAAGTTAAAAGTGCTCTCTCAAATAATTATCGCCAAGTAACCGTTTTAAGCTTTAATCAAGTTATTGCACTTTTATTTCTATGCTATCCATCATATTTAATAGAGTGCTATAGGTACTTGACATTTTCTAACGGAAAAATAATCCAGCTTTCGGGTGAATGTGTCTAAGGTATTTTATTTCATGCAGGTAACTATCCCATGGGGTTATCTTCATATCCATTTTGGATCGAATAAAATTATTCGAAAAGAATTTTCTAGCATAGCATTATGTTGGAGATATTTTAAGAATGATTGCTAGTGCAGAAAAAAAATTGATGATCATAATATTTAAAGCAAATAATAGGCATAAAAAGTGTACTCATCTTATCAGAAGTAGTGTGCATTGAATGTAGGAAAGATATGTTTATTTTTACTTACATTATGTAATACACCACACATTATATTGTTATCACCTAATCAGATGGAAGGAATTTATATTTTATTAAATCTTTAACTTTTGTATTTTTACTAGTTCAGTAGAACCTCTTTTTAACGACTCTTGATGACTGGACTGGACTGGACTGGAAAAAAAAATAAAGGCATACAGCTTCAATTATATTTTGTTAAATACCTAAATACAATATAAATCTTAACAGCTATTTATTTAGTAAAATAATTACAATGATAATACCGCCCCTCCCTTAAATTGTAGCTCTGTTGTTGGCCTCCTAGAGCGGCCAGTATGGAATTTTTCAACACGATGAATTCTTTGACGCAAGATTTTTATTAAACATATTTTTCATACTTTTTTCATTATTTTGTATTAATTTAGTTCAAAATAAGAGAAAATAATATATTTAGAATTTTAATAAATTATGGTAATAAAAACAACATGAAACACCGGTGTATCGTTTCTGCGTTAAAGGTAAAATTTTCCAAACACAGCTCGCTTCCAAACAATAGTTTTTCAAATTTGCCCTTATTTGCAATTATTCAAATCTAAGAGTAACTGTTACTCATTATTAAAATTTCTTAAATTTACCAAATTAATTATTCATAAATTTTTGAATAAAAATGAAAAAGAATTTAATCTACTTCGTTTGGATTTTATGTATTTCAGTAAAAGTATAATTCTCATAATCTGGTAAATTTTTCTTCTCAAAATATTT
Source organism: Parasteatoda lunata (assembly GCA_949128135.1). Taxonomy (NCBI): domain Eukaryota; kingdom Metazoa; phylum Arthropoda; class Arachnida; order Araneae; family Theridiidae; genus Parasteatoda; species Parasteatoda lunata. The sequence continues at coordinate 39,780,887 of OX421976.1, read as the reverse complement.
ACATAGACATGTTAACACTGTGATAGTTGTTAGTAAATATCTCTTGCAGAATTTTTTTTTAGTTATGAACTGAAAAGCTTTAATTTAAAAAAAAAAATCACCAAAAATCTTTCATTACTCAAAAAGTATTCCTGTTAAGGCGTGACCTTTATTTTATTGTTTATTAATTTTTTGTCTTAAAAAACACAATGACCAACAATTCCAAGGCATCTATTTTTCTTTCTTTTTTTTTCGTGTCATGAATCTTATTCAGCAGTACTAGATCAACAACTGAAATTTTTTTCAAAATTCATCAAATCGCTATCACATTTTGAATACTCCATGAAGTTGGCATTTCTGAAATACCGTCAGTATTTCCCTCGGTAGGAATTGATATAAAACTACTTTTCCTGAAACAATTAACGATACCGACTTTCGAATATTTTTTTTTCATACTGGTTATATAAAGTTTAAATCTTCTAACACGTTTCTTTTCTCTTTTCGTTGGATGCTATAAATTCGTTAAGACTCCAACCCGTCAGTATTTCATAGAAATAGTATTATAGAAAGCTCCAAACACCGAGAAAAATTTTTCATTATAGATATAGAAAATGAGCCGACAGGTATATGGCGGTCAAGGAGCTGACCTCATGTCAGAAGATCTCCGCTTCGAGTTGGGTATAGACTCTCTCTGTGTGTGTGTTTTAGCTGTATTTTCCTATTGTTGGGATGACGTTGATTCATCTATGGGTGCCCATCGAAAAAGAAGCCAACAACATCACCCTTTAAGTACCATGCTGGCATATAGTTGCTAAATATGGTGGGCATTAGAAAAAAAAAAATTAAAAAAAGGAAAATTAAAGTCAACCCAGCTGAAAAGACGTTAAAAGGGGAGATAGTTATTGACGGCAGACGCTGAGTTCTACTGTATAAATATGCAAACGTTTACAAAACTCCACTTATTTTAAATTTCTGATTTCTATTTTTTTTCTACAACTACTAATTTGTTCCACTAACTATTTATTACTAACGAACTATATATTTGTAATATATATCAATAAGTGTAAAATTACCACAATTAAAAATAACATTTAATTATTATAAATACTTTTTCAAAACCTAGGGGAGAGACGGGTAGCCCCGCCCACTTAAGGAGTATTGCTTATATTTCTGTATAATATTGAGTAATAATAAATATTTTTGTATGCTTCTATTGTTTTTTCAACTAATTAAATAATTCAAAAAGTATAAACCGAAAAAAGAATAGTTTGACTTAAGAAAATAGAAATTTAAAAAATTTGACTACTGTATTCAACATATTTTCAAAACTATTGTTTACCATGTTACCAGCTGCATAAATACTTGAAACTTTGAAAATAATCTTTTTTTAATATTCTAATTAATGTCCGATGGCCCATTGACTTGTAAAAATATTCTATACATATGAAATTGACAGTGTGCGGGGGTACCAGCTGGGCGGGGGTACCCGACGCTCCCCTACTTACTAATAAAAATATAAATTTGGTATTATAGAAATTAAGATATTATAGAAAGTAAGTAAACTTTTTTTTTTCTAACTACAAAACACGCATTAAAAATGAACTCAAAAATACATTATAAAAATTTTTCAAAATTTTTTTCTCAAAATTTTTCAGTTCACTATATAGTAAGCTAGATAATCTACCTAAAAAATTAAAAGTAAGAGATTGTGTAACCGATACTTATATTTGGGAAATTTTGCCTATTGCTTAAGAATAAATCTATTAAATCAACTTTCCAAAAGATTTATTTACCTTATCTCAAAATACATAAGCTTAATCTTACGAAATAAAAATTGACGAAAAGAAAGTAAAAGAAACGAAGGAAGAGAAAGTAATATCTCATCTTTCAATTTTTTTTTTATCTGCTGAGCAAACTGTTTCGCACTTTTGAACATCCTACACCTTATGAGATTGTCAGATGATAGAAACATATTATATTTGTTTGCTTTATTCTTCATAAAAAACCAATTATCAACTCGATCAGTAAATATTTGCTTTCATATGCTTGTGGATATGTATAATCTGGAAAAATAATATTTCGCATTTCGAATGAAACTATTTATAAAAATATTAAAATAAAATATTCGAGACATCCATCTTGTAGATCAGTAATAAATAAAATGTTAACTACACTTTTAGAAATCTTTCGGAAAAAGTGGTTAAATAACAATTTATTTAATGGCTATTTTACCATATTCAACCAAAAGAGTCAAATAATCATAAATAAATTAGTAATCGAACCGCTAAGTGTGAAAAAAACAGTTAATTAACTGTTTTCACCTTATATGGTTAAGCAACCAGAATTTTATCGCACCAACTAGAACCACCTAATGAAACCACTTAATTCTTTGCAATTGCGTACATATCATAGCCGAGCGGATTAATCTGTCATTCTCATGACCGGCAGAAATGGAGTTCGAGTCCCAATATTGACACCTCAATATTTCCTCTATTCCCTTCAACACACGAAGATTTTCCAGTATCCATCACCCTCCAATGCCCATGCATTACCTTACGAAAAGCAGATTAGAAGATCTAGTTGAATTTAAATTTTTATGTTTTTTGAAAAATTCTAGTTATAAATGGTTAAAAATCAATAAAGATAAACAATTTACAGAGCTATTTCGCCATAATTTTAGAATGAAAATTCTAAAAGTGTATATGCTCAATTCAGAACAGAATTTCTCAGGATATAACTCCAACGTTAGAAAGTTATGAAATATATATCATAATTACAGATCTTTTAGATTTCAGACCAAGCTTCATTAAACCTTGTGCATTTATTCACATTGATTTAATTTTAATTTTTACTCGTTTCTAATTAAGATTACTTAAGTTTTCATAAAAAAATAATGTATCTGAATCACATTGTAGTCAAGTAAATTCGATGTAATTAAAAGTATGAATTAACCCCAATCAAAGCTCTTGGGATATAACTCTTAACTTTAGAAAGTTATGCAATACATTAATTTTAATTATGACATCCTTTGGTTTCTGATCAAGCATCATTTAACCCTGTGCTATTTATTTTAATTGATTTAATTTCAGCTTCTACTCATTTATGCTGCATATGAATAAAGTTAACATTAAAAAAATAGAGTACGTGATTGACATTGTGCCCAAAAATTCGATATAACTAAAATTATAAATAAAAGATTAACCCAAAACTTAGATTTTCATTTTTGAAAGTTGCAAAACTTTAATGAAATCATTCAATTAATATTTTTTTCATGATTAAGTCATTGAATGTAGTAATTACCATAGTTTTTTTATTATTAATTGATAAATTACTTTTTAGTGGCAGAGAGTAAAATTCCTTTTTAATATTTTTTTAAGGCTATAAGCAGAATCATATCTTGCTGGTTGTCAGTTTAGAAAATTTTGCAAACGAAATTAATTCAAATTAGATAAATATTGTTTTGTAAAAAGTTTATGGTATAAAATTTAAAATTTTTTATACCACACATTATTTTAGCTTATAACAGCTCTTAAGACATAAAGTGAAAATTTTATAAGATTATGAAGAGTTATCAGATATGTATACTGGAAACATTTATACAATTTTAAACATAAATTATTATAAAATCGGAAAAAGCACAACAATAATTGTTAGGACAACCAAAGATACAACACAACTCTTTTCTTATAAATAAAAGAATCTACTAAAAAAATAGTATTTTTTTTTTCGTGTTCAATATTTTGAAATCCAAAAATTTTAATGATTAGTTATTTTACTTTTTTTCTAACGTGATCATCTCTAGATTAAAACTACTCTTTTAAGCACGTGCAAATTTTCCACGTTACGACAATCTTTCTAACAAACCCAATTAAATATTCTTTTATTTTCGTTAATTGTGAATTATCCGAATTAAATTCGTTATTCAGAGAGAAAAAAAATAAAAGACTGAATTTTAAAAAATCTTGAGTGAGTTATTGATCTAGAGAGTTTTGTCATCCGTGCGCGTGCTCGTTCTATTAGGAAACTCCGGTGAGCAGAAGAAAAATGCCCGGTTTACCCGAAATCTTTCACGTTTGCGCACAGCGATTCGATTGAGATTGGATGTTCCTTCAAATTTCTTCCACGAGGAAAATCCCCCTCCACCACAGTAATACTTTCCCCTCTCGAAGGCGCGAAACCAGTTGCATTTAGATGGATTGATGGAACATTCGGTCCTTTGGTTCACTTGTTCTTCATCGAACGAACCTGTTGCACACGAGGAGCGGTGGTTCTTGATGCAGACGATTCAGAAAAAGTTGAAACTTTAACTTTTAGGAGATTCGAAAAGTGTGATGTATATGTTAATGTAAAGTTGCATAAAAAAGATGTTTTAAGCGTTGAAAAATGGATTTTGTCAAACGAATGGATTATTTGAGTTAAAAATGAGTAAAGGGAAAGAACTCGATAGAAAAGTGGAGAACTCGTTATCTGATTGGTCAGTTCAGGGTAAATGTTATTTGTAAAATGAAGGAAAGTTTATGTGATTGCAGAGAAATAATTTAGGAAAGGAAAAAACATAATTTGCTATACATGTTTATTATACTATAACTTTACGAAGATGTCTGGATATTTTCTTAAGTGTTATTTACGAAATCTTACTTTTTCTTTTTAATTCTAAATGCATTTATTGTTGCGATTCTTTTTTTACATAAATCATTCCATGTCTGTCCAACCTTTGCTACTATTCCAAATTCAATAATGGATATTTTTTAGATGCATCGTTAACTGTGAAACAAATTGATAATGAAAACATTGCCATATTTACAAAAAAATTGTATCTAATGTTTAAATCAATTCAGAAATATATTTATTGCTGTGAATTTTTTAAAATCAAAAACATTGTGATAAATTAAATACTATATATACATATTTTAAAAAATTAGAATAAATATTAGAATTCAAAGTTGTGATAAAATTTTTTATTACATATTAGGAACTTTAGAAATTTTATCTTGGATTATATGCCAGTTTATTACCCGGAAATATTATAAACATTTTTTAAAAATATTTGTTGGATGAATAAATACACATTACGTGAAGAAAATTGCCACTTTAAGTTCAGTAAAAACACAATGACAATTTTCCGTGCTTGATGTTTTTCACCTGTTTGAACAATTATTAATATATCTTTCGAAAATATATATATAAAGGTAACAAAATGCAGTATTAAAACTTGTTATTTGTGGTGTTTTCTCGATAGTATTTTCCAAAAAGCTTTCTAAAGTTATTGTATATTATATTCAAACGTTAAAAGCTTCTTCTATGTTTAATAAAAAACATTTGTTTGTGAAAATTTTAAACTAGCTCTTTCAACATGTTACCTGTAAGGTCATATAGTATACGCAATAAACGCAAAAATAGAGAAGCTATAGCTTCCTTGCGGAAGAATCAAGCACGCCGTAAAGTTACTTCCGGTACCACAGCAACTCATACACCCGCAAGACGAACAGTAAGTGCCGGGTCAACATTACCTTCGGAAAATAAACCACCTCGCAGCCCCAGTGCAAAATCTGTATCGTCTGAGCCAGGGGCAACAACATCAAAAGATTTAAAATTTGAGACTCTCATTGAAGAAGAGCAAGAAGATAAAGAAGATGAGACTGAAGAGAAGAAAGAAGAAGATGGTGAAGAAGGAGATAAAGTTAAAGATAAAGAAGAGACAACTGTAGAAAAAGCGCATGTTACATTTGACGAAACAAAAGATGTTGAAGTTGAAGAACCTAAGTAAGTTATTTTTTAACTTAAAATTTTGAATTGTTTAAAACTTTTTTATAATTTTACCATATGTGCTTAAAAAACTTCAATTTAAATTGATGTGATACTCATTAAAATAAATTTAAGATGGCGAAAAATATTTATTTGTCACGCAAAATAACGGAGAATTATGACCTGCATTAATAATGCAACACGAGAATTGCAGTAAAAGTTATTTACTTACAGTGATTCTGTAATTTTACAGTAAATAATACTGTGAAAATTACGATATAGCAGATTGTTTGTACCATGAGAGTTTACGGTAAAAATGTAATTAAGTCAAAAAGTACCGGTTCTGAGAGTGCAACAAGGAGAAAAAAATTTTGGTAAAATTACCACACTGTATGGTAATGATTTTTTGGGTATAAAAAAATTCCATAATTCTGGTTAATAAAATTGAAATATAATATATTTAAACTATTTATTTGGTGACATATCCGGTCATGTGGTAACGGTTAACCGAAACTTTTGGTATTCGAAATTATAGATCTTTATACCATACATTTCGTAAAAAATAAAATTAAAATTAACCGAAAAGTAAAATTAACTGAAAAAAAAATTTACCGAATAGTAAATGTTTCAATGTTTGGTAAGTGTTTCTATATTCGGTTAATGTTTTCATATTCTGGTAGTTTTGACCAGTTTTTTTCTTCTCGTCGAGGTAAAAAAAAAAAGCAATTCACTTTCATTTTTGTACATTATAAATGAAATCAAGTAGAAGTTTTTTATATATATTGTATTTGATGAATTTTTGAATTTTGCTAGCAATTATCATTCAGAAATCAAGTTGAAATATGTGTCTAAATATTTGTACAAAATCTCAGCTACAAAAAAAAAATAAAAAAATAAAAAAATATTTGAATAGATAATTATTTAAAATTTTACATGCAATTAAATCTGGGAAAAAATTTTTTTTTTGTTTTTATTTGTCCTTTTATTGAAAGAATATTTTTGCTCTGAATCATGTAAGCAACTTAGACTTATGACAATTTTCTTAGAATAAAAATGGTCATATTGTGGCTAATTCATGTAATTTATTATATCCGCCGAAGAAATGAAATTCATTCTGGGAAAGGATATTTTTTTCTTTGATTTAATCTTAATAGTTAACCATTAAACCATGCCTTCAAACCATCAAGATTGATATTAGTGCAACAAAATGCAATAATTCAATAAAAAAATTCAGAATGATTCCTTTTTCTCTTTGTTTTAGATGACTTCACTTTTCCGTTCAATTAGATTAAGGCAATTTACATCTTACATTTCATTTCTAAATGGAATATTATTTATTTTTTTCGTGTTAAATATGCAGAAAATAAATCACCGAAACACAAATTAAAATAAAATGTACGGATGAAAATTTTATTGTAACTAATTTTCATTTAAATTGTAATAATATTTAAATAAAAATTTCACTGAATTACAATTTTCAAAGAGCATTTTTCAAGAGCAAAAAGCAATTTTTCATCAGTATCAATTTAAATTCTGCTGCCTTCTAATTAGGCAATTTTATTTAAATTTTACTTCATAATTTTACGCAAATTATATTTAATGTATACACAAATGGAAACTTATCCGAATAAAAAAATTTCTGTTCAAACGGTAGTTATTATCAAATGATCGAAAGTTATCTAACTTATTTACAATATTTTCTAAAAAAAAATTAAATAAATTTAAATAAGCGAATATTATTTATCTTCATTTCCAATTTTTTTTTCTGGAAAATGCTGTATAGCATTTTGAAATATTCATATGTTAGATAATAAATAGTGTTTTTAGAGTATACAAATGTAAAAGACAGTGTTTTGTAATGTTTGATAGCCAATGTTTTGAAATGTTTGATAGCCAATGTTTTGTAATTTGAACAAAACTTATACCCAAAATATTCCCATCAGAGCTTCTAATTATAATAACTTCAAAACGATTTTTATTCAAATGGTATGTTTGATTTAATATAATGCACTTATCTCGAGTTAAAATATTTGAATTCTTTAGTGATAGAAACAAGACTAACAGCAATTTTTTTAGTTAAAATTGCAATTTCTTATTAATAAACTTTTATTTGACGAGCATAATTTGAAATAAAATGAAAATGTGTATTAATATAGTTTTCTTTATATTTGTTTTCAACTAATGAATTTATTCCTTAAAAGGCTGCAAAATGTATTTAACTAAAAATATCTAAATATGTATATTTTTTAAATAAAAAGGATTATTTATACATAATTCAGTAGAGTTTAAATTTCTCATACTTTAAAGCAATAGATTTCAAAATTCTTTATCATTTAAAGTTTGTTCTCTATTAAACGCAATTTATACTTATTACTAATGTAACATTTAAGGGCGCGATATTGCTTAAGAGATATATTATATTACATATATATGACATTTTCACATTATAGCTCGAAGCTATTTGAGTCCCTGATGATTTCAGCTGTTATCACGCAACATTTGCACTTAAAATAGTTATGAAATCTTATAAACAATTTTTAAAACTGATCAAATTCTAGTTACAACCAGAATATGGAAACAGTTTCCGAATTCTAGCTCTATGGAAATTTTTACCAAAGTGATTTGCTAATAACTGATAAAATTTAAAATGTGGTTTTATAATATGTGATAAAATTTGCTAAATATGGTAAAATTGTTAATGTTTGATTTTGTGCACAAGAATTATATTGTTGTTTTTTTTTCTTTTGTTTTTTTTACCAGAAAGATAATTACAATACAGTACGGTAATTTTATTAGAATTCTTTCAGCGTTTGCTTTAAATATATAAAACAATAAATTCTGATATGTCCTATGAACTATAAAAATTATATTTGACTTTTTCAATGTAAGGATGTAAATAATTTAAACTTCAGTTCAGTTCAAAATAATTTGACTATAGAGGTATAAATAATTTAATTTTTTAAACATTGATAAAAATAGAATAAATTTAGAAATACTTGACACAAAAATTAAAACGCTTGTAACTGAACATTTTCTGTTATAAAACTTCTTTTTAAACTAGAATTGCAACAACATTTTATCTATTTTAACACTAACATACAAGTACATTGACTCTTACAACTGATTAGAAAATGTGTACTAATTAGATAATCTTTAAAAATTATGTATATTAATTATGGACAATTTAGAGGATAACGAATGATTGATTTGGTGGCAGAATAGTATAAAATTTATAATAAAAAGAGGAATTAAAGTCTATTAAAACATCACTTGTAAATAAAAAAATGAAATTAAAATTATTATTTTAGTTTCTTCAATAACGTTCAGCGTTAAATGGTTTTCTTTTTTCAGCAAAAGGTTGTTTTAGTAGCTCCCATGCAACAAATGGTTCCAAAAAAAAGCTAAAAAAATGTATTAAAAATTCAGAAAAACGTTAGTTTTTACTAAAGCGACACAATAATTGAACTTATTTGTTTGACAAACTCTATTGAAACCATTTATTATGTTATTTTGTTGACAAAAATATTCTTAAATTGCGTAATAAAACGGTCCATTAACTAACATTATTTCATATTATTAATCTTATATTAGAGTGTGGTTCAAGTTTTCAGAATAATACAGTTTTGAATTCTTTTTACATATATCTATTTATTCATTGAATTCTTGCATTGTACGAAGAAATAGAATCCAAATCATGTTTGTTTTTTTTACCAGCACATACATTTTTAAATACAAATCTTGTAAAGTTAAGATGATATTTAACTTGTTTGAACAAATCAGTAATACTGATATAATACTAATTCAGAAGATTATTATTTAAAACATTATAGTAAATTAGAAAAACTGTTCATGGACTAGTTATTATTAATGATTGCCAGTAAAGTTTAATAATTAATTTTAGTATGGATAACCAGTAATTATTTATAGCAAATGACAATTACTAATAATAACTATAAACCCTTTATCTTCATCCAGTTATTTAATTAAAAATGCAGTTAGATTGAAAATTACCACAAAATTCAAATTGTATTGAGTCAAATATTGAAATAATCAATTAAAATAAAAAAAATTTTTAAATTAAAACCACTTTGCCTGATTTATTTACTTAATATTATAAATTAATTGTTATTTAATATGACTAATAATTTTATATGACTGGTTGAAATGTATCAAAACTAGCTGATAAATAAAATTTAATTTATTTGCATTTAAACAAACTGTACTTTTACATTAAAACTACTTTTAGTTATTAGAATCTCTTAATACTTTTTCTTACCCATTAAGTTTAAATATCTATATTTTTAGTGCTTAAAAATATTCCACAAATCGAAAAACATATATGTCAGATTATTTTTAAAGTGAAACCAAAATATTAATTTGTATTTTATTACACTGTAGCAAGTTTTGATTTTTTAAACTAAATATAAGATAATAAATAATATGAATTTTTGTGAAACGACTCGAAATAAAAAAAATAAAAAAATAATAATTTAGGTATTATGTATTAAACATGTTATATTACAAAATTTATTATCAATACTACTGCTTTAGCTTAATTTTTCTTTCACGATTTTATACTTCTCAAAACAATTAAAAACGCTAAAAATAATTTCCTTCAATATCATTCCAATAAATCAAGGAACTGCTATTAGTTTGTATTTTGTTTGTTAAAAACACAATTTTAAAATAATTTTTTCAAACTTTATAATTTTGTTTCAATTAAAATTGTAAAAACAAATATCTAAAGAAGTCTAAGCCATCAATATTTTAACGTAAAATTAAAAACAAGGAATTACCACAAAAACTTAATAAACTTACTTCAACCATTTTCATAAAGAGATATTGATTATTATAGTTAAATTAATAAAGGACGCAAGGAATTTTTTGTGTTGAGCTCTTTTTACATAACTGTTATTTAATTAATGAATAATTTCTTTCGCTACTGCTCTGAATATATTTGCTGAAATTAAAAATGCTTCAAATACTTCAAGATGTGCATCATGTTTACCTTTTTTTCGGGATTTATTTATTTTTTGACAATTATAATACTCAATCGTGTTTGTTTTTTTTCGTTGCTGCTGAGCGTTTTTATATTTTAAGAATAATAAAATATTTACTTAATAAACATATTTGAATAACTCACTAAAATAGAGTTAATGTTTGCAAATACTAAGCAAATACTTTTTCCGTCCTATAAAATAATTAATGAAATAATAAAATAATAACTTTCAATTAATGTATAGCGTTTAAAAATTAAAACTTTTATTATTTCTGAATAAAGATTCAGGAAATCGGAATTTAGCGCTGTTTCTTACGATGCTTTTGATGCTTACCTAGAAATGAAATAAAAAATGAAATACATCATTACTTTTACATACTTGTAAAAATACTAATGTATGTAAAAATTGCAATTGAAGGAATTGTGTGAAAAAACTGAAACTTACTTCACATATTACTGATAGTGGTACAAATAAGCTATCAAATTTACAAGAACATAACAAAAAGGACATCGGAAATCAATATTTTGTCTGTTCGCCATGTTGAACGATGAGAGCATGTACACGACGTGACATTAATTCAAACAAGTTCTGATTGTAGTACTGCGAAATGGCATTCCATATGCCTTTTACTTGACACCAATCTTCAGTCTTACTGTGTGTGACCTCAGTTGTACACACCAGTCGATGACCGATGAACTCTCAAGCATGCGCAAGGGTGACATATCTGTTGAGTAAGCTGGCCATGGAGAAAGCAAAATCTGCTGTGTACTAAATAAGTTTTTTACAGTCTCAGAAAAATGCACACACTCGCAATTTGTGAAAGACAACTCCCGGAATGCATCGAAGAATGGAAAGGGACTCTGGTTCCACAATTTCCCTTATGCAGCGTTTATTGTTGAGATTGCCTTTAATATCCAAACCCATGAATCGTCTACCACTAAGGATATTTTTACGTGAGCACTGAGTTCGGTGCGAGCCGGGTGTGGAATTCGTATCGAAATGCTACCTCACTGGAAGACGAACCCCTGAGCCACCTTGGTTCTATGTATTAGTAATTAAACAGAATTACTATTTTTCGTAAAAATATCATTCAAGATGCAGTTAACGGTAATCTCGAACACCTGATTTCTCAAAACTGTGTGCCTGAATTTTTTTTTACCTACAATGCAAAAATTTTGGTCTGGATCAGATTACGTTAAACAGTATTTAAACCCTGAAGGAAGCATCCATAAAATCTATTTCTTCCGAAAAATTTTGTACCGTAATTCTTACAATTATATTTCTTTAATTAGATTGATTAATTAATTTTACAGTAAAATTTACTTAGAAATGATCTCATATCAGATTTTTTCTGTTAAGTAGAAAATTTTCACTAAAAAAAGTACTTTTTTTTTTTTTTTTTTAATGGCGGGCACTTGGAAGTCTTAGAACTATTGTCCATTGGCCACAGAAAGTGCCAGAACTGCTAACTCTCTTTTCGTTACCCAGTGGGCACCTGTGCCGAAGCCACGGCGGTGGAGCAGCGTCGCCCACGTCACACTACTACAACCCGTTTATAGGGTGGGTCACATTCACACACAAAGGAGAAAGGACATAGAGCACAGATAGAGAGACCTGCTTGCTAAAGAAACATCCATGCCTTGCCCGGGATTCAAACCCAGAACCTTTCTGATGCAAGGACAGTTCCCTGCCCCTACACAGGCCGGTCGGCCTAAAAAAAGTACTAGGACCCTAAATCCTGATATTATTTTTCCGAATTTCATCAGGAATTGTTTTGCTATGTAATGAGGATTTGACACGTATTATAATATATTGAATTTTAGGTAAGATTAAAAAATCAATTTAGAGCTTTTAAAGTTAGAATGAAGATTAAAAAAGGAGAGATAAAGCTAAGTTAAGAAACGAAAAGCGTTAATTTCGAGAATTAGACTCAGTTGTTACCCAGTAACATCGCAAATTAAGTATGCTAAGCCTATTCTGCATATTATAAACTTTTAAATGCATGAACTAATTAATTTTTAATATATCTGCGCATGACTTGCTCAAAATAATGAAGTGTATTAGAAAGTTGTTTCCATGATTTATATAAACTTTAATTAATGAAATATTCAATAATAACTATTTTTCACCTCCTCATTACACAATATTTCATGTTTTTATGATAGACAATTATATAACTATATAATTAAAATTTTACTTTAAAGCTTTAGGGGAATTTAAATTTTATTTTAAATATGTAAATGCAAGTAGTCTGGTAATTATTCAAAATTAAAATAAAAATCTTTGAAAACTTTAATATAACCCTAAAGATTTAAAATATTTTTGTTTTAATAATGCAAAACTGCTAGAGTTTGTAAGCATTCCTTATATTTTAAAAATCAGAAACCGATTTATTAGAATAGATTCCTTTCTCCTCATTTAGTTCAAAATAATTCAGTTCAAGAAGTAAAAATTATTATTTTGCAGGTGTTTTCTCACCATTTGAATTTTATAGGATTTCAAATTTTTAAAATTTTGAGTTTTTTATGTTTGAATCTTTTAAGATTAAAAAACCAGGCTTCAAAAAGCCTGTTTTTTTTAAAACATAAACATTAATACTCATAAAATTGAATGACTTTGATCATCTCAATAAAAGTAAAAATTTAGTTTTAAGTCTTTTCTTAAAATGTGTGACCGTAAATTATCTCTAAATACATCATTTTTAAACCAACTAAACTTTTTTTTATTCTGAAAAAAACTAGTTTTGATACTCTGAACATTATCATTAAAGTCTAATAATATCATAAAGTTTAATAAATTAATAATATCCCTTCAGTGGGTCGATAAATGAGTACTGGTCGATAATGTACAAGCATGGTTGGGAACTAAACACTGGGGGTTTCGCGTTCGGCTGACCACTTAACCGGAACATCTGCTCCTGCACCCCAGAACCCAAGGTCAAGAAAACTGAGATGGGCACAGTAGATCTTGGCCCTCTATGGGCTGTCGCGCAGCTGAGTTTAGTTTAGTTTAGAGTTTAATATAATTTACAATTTTACAATAAGATATATTGTATTTTAAATTTAAGATAATATGTAAAAAAAAATTCGGTAACACTTTCTTTTTTACATTTTTTTTTTTTACATTTTCAGTGTTTATGAAACTGAAAGCAAATTGTTTCATAATATTAAGTATGAAAAATTTTGATTTTTCTGTATATATTGAAGTTTTATATTTGATACATTTGTATTTTCTACCTTAATAAGTTAGTAAATAAATAAAAAATGTCAGATAGATATATTTTAAAATCATCGGTTGTTAAATACTGAAATTTCAAGAATTTCATCACATGAAATTTAGACACTTCATCGAACAATTCATCTCGATGATAAAATTGAATCTTTCATGATAAAATTTAATAGTTTTTAATTGCAATTTTTAAGAAATTGAAATATTACTTGTTCGGTTTAACTGAATATCAAACTTTTTAATAGTATTAATATCCTTCATTTAAAATGTCCATATAAAAATAACTAGGTTTAGATCTTGCATTAATAAATATTAGTTAAGAGCGATTGGAAGCACTCTTTTTAAGAAGTAACTCAAAATGGAGAAACGCATTTAACAAAATTTAACAGAGAAATAGTTATATATAGTTTGGAGTTACTTATAGTATAATATAGTATAGGATATTATTACTTATAGTTTGATTTATCTGTAATGCAGCTGGGAGGTATTGGAATCAAATTTTATTTTCTGACAGCGAGATGATGCCAATGCAAAAGCTTTCATTGGTTTTGCACTGGCACCCAACTTTACATTTTAGTAATAAATAATGTCACTAGTAAGAGAACATGACATATAGTGGCTGAAGCATTGGACGGTAGTATGAATTTTGCAATGGTTGTGGACTGCGAGATATAATTCAAAAGGACGGGATATTTTAAAAAATCAATTATCTTCTTATTATCTTGGAATACTTACTTATCTTTAACATTTTCAGTCACCTAATACTTTCTAAGAATGAATTCACTCGGTTAAAAAAGTTACAAAATGTTCTACTTTCATCGATGATGATTACGATAATGAGGCACTTCCTTCTGGGCAAAATGTTCCTTAAATATGGATTAAAATGAAATTGAGCTCAGAATATATTTCTAAATATAATGAATCGTCAGAGAATCTTGAAAGTTATAGTTCATTTTAAAGACTGAATATCTTTTGCCAATTTCTGCTCGAAAAAAAAAAAAGTTCAGATAGAAGAGAAATCTCCATCTATAATATAATTTCTTACTTACGAAATCTAACTCAAATTATATTTTACAATTATTGTACACATTTTGTGGTTTATTTTGTGAATACATTTGGAAATAATCTAACTTCTACTTTAATTTAAGTGCCTAGCTGCCAATATGGATAGATAAAAATCAAGCATATTTTACGAAATAATGTAAATTTTACGCTTACTACACTGCAAAAAATTTCAGATTGAATTACGGTATAAATTACCAGCACTTAGGGTGCACCATTCGTAAAATCCATTTTACAGAAAAATCATTTTTTACCTTAAAATAATAAACAGTTATTTTGACAGCAATATTTATTTAATTAGAGTGATTCACTAATTTTATTCAGTTTTATAAGCGTCCTTAAACAGCCTACCCATTTGTTTTTGCGCTTACAAATACTAATGCTTTAAGTCCGTAGCCTTGTAATTTGGAACCAAATCCAGAAAACAAGGAAACTCTCGGATTAAGTATTGGGAGAAATTTGCCTTCGTTGAGGAGTATTTGATGGAACTAACCTGCATTTGTGTTACATGGAGAGGAAAACCACGAAATCTCTCATTGTCAGCGTGACGATAAGGGACTCTAACCCATAATCAGTCTAACACTAAGGATATATTACGTCAGCACTGTGGACGGTGCAAACTGGATGCGAAATTCTTATCGATCAGCCATTGCTGGGATTCGAACCCGGTTCACCTAATTGGAAAATGCACGCTCTATCCAATGTAAAAATTATGGTTTATCAGATCTTTTGTTTCGCAACATGTTTCGGCAAAAAGAAAATTTTACGGTAAAAAGTGCTGTCACTCTGATTACCGGTAATTTTAATGGATATTTTCTCTGGAAATTTTCCCCGTTCTATTTTGTGGAAATAAAAATATCAACATTATTTCTAACTCATATTTTAAATAAAGTGTAGAGCTTCGAATATGGAAAGGAAAAATTTAAGCGTAGTTTACGAAATAATATAAGTTTTACTCTTGCTATTGTGTATTATCCAAATTATTCCAATTGCAAGGAATAGAATTTTCTACACTTAAAATAAAAATATTCTTTAAATGAATACAAATTGAACAACTGTAAATTTAAGTTCTCTGCAATATATTTTCACTTAAAATATAGTTATTGGTTATAAAAATATAGTCAGTTGTGTATATTATATTTCAGATATTAAATTATATTGATGTTTAATTTCTTCTAGATGATTACAAAATAATTTAAAGTGACTTTAAATTGAACTGTTTCGCCTTATCTTGATTTAAATCTCGTTAACATTAATCATTTTATATATTTACATTAAAGTAGCTAGATTTAAATTTCTATAAAAAATTATGATAGATAGAAATTTATAAAAATATTATTATTATTAGCTACAAAAATTAACAATACGACTTATTTAAAACTCGAGTATGAAACAAACTGTATAAAAATCAACTTTGATTTAGCATTTTTAAAATTATTCCCCATTTTACTGAATTTTCTGAAATATGCATGTTCCAGAAGAATATTCTAAGGAACAAGAAAAATAATATTAAAAAATCCAGTAGATTTGCAACTTACAGGTTTTCAGGATACAAAAATATTTTTTTAAAGAGAAATAATTTTAATAGCCAATAATAAATTTAAAATAGCTAAATAATAAATTTGAAATACCTAAATAATAAATTTAAAATAACTAAATAATAAATTTTAATAGCTAAAATTATTTCATTTGTTTTTATTTATGTATCAATTACGGAAAAAATGAAATAATTTATTAATTTTTTTTAATATGCAGAAATAGCATATTTTGTTCATTTTACCAAAATCATTATTAAAGCACTTCGTAATAAATTAACAACCTTTTTAGTGTATCTATAGAGCCAGAAGCGCGGTAAAATTTTCTGATAGTTCCGTAAGTTTTGACGGCACGCTTTTTCTCATTGTAATTAACACTAATGACTTATCCATAACATGATTTACTAGGTCTGAGATTCGTAAAGAATAAAAGATGAATTTTTGAAAATAAGTAAATGTGAATATCTATTTTACAAGATATCTGTTCTCATACACATGCATTAAGATATCAAATACATGTATTTTGATATCTATTTCCAGTTACATTTATTGATATATATATTTTCAAATACAATTATTCAGATGTATATTTTAGATAGATGTATTCAGATATTTGTTTTTAGATACATGTATTTAGATATCTATTTTCAGAGACGTGTACTCAGATATCTATTTTCAGATGCATGTATTCAGATATCTATTTTCAGATACATATATTCAGGTATCAATGCCAATAAAAGAAATCGGGGAAATTAAGCAGGAAATTGTGAAGCATCTTACCTGTGTTATTATTTTTTTAGTATCTTAAGTAACTTAAAAATACGTTTCTATCCTATTAGGAAAACGCACGTCATTTTCCTATAATTCATTTACAATTTTCAACACTAATAAATATGATTCATAAACTATGAATTAAAATCCATAACATTTCGCCCCTTTTCAGATCGAATCCACTGAAACTGAATTTAGTTTCAACTAATAAACAAAAGTATCTCTCTCCAAAATATTTGTTGTATTCCATCAATCAATATCTTCCGGGCGTGTCTAAACTTGTCACTGGTAAAATAAGAGCTTGTTAATCAAATACCAACAGCTGGCGAAACAAATTGCAATCTTGTTTTGAATTACGTGGACGGAGGAACACAAACAATTCAATTAATCCTTTAAAAATAAATACATCGTTTACTTTCTGCAATTTAATTAAGAAGATGTTGATGAACTAAACGAAAGACAGTCCTCCAATTTCAAATGAATTGATTTGTGCTACATTTATCTTAAATGATGCAATCCTTAGGCGAGTTAATATCGAAGAAACGGAATTAAAATTTAAATTTATGGTAGTTTTCCAAAACAATGGAAGTGGAATTAAATTTAAAGTAATATTGAAATATGCGAGGAAATTTTAAGTAAGAGGGATACAAAATTTCGAATTAAAATATTAGTTTCGATCTTATAGTGATATGTTTTCGGATGCTATGTGAAACGTTAAGGTTTGAAGAGTTCTTAAAAATGTTTGGCATTATTAAATTTATTTTTAAAATACAAATAATAAATTTATATATATTTTTTAAAATAGCAAAGACATATTTATCGTGCTATTTACTTTCTCTGAGAAAAAAAACACTGGTAAAATTACCGTACTGTATGGTAATAACATTTCAGGTAAAATAACCATAATTCCAGCTTATAAAATCAAAATATACGATATTTAAGGCATCGTTTGGTAATTTTTCGGCTCATATGGCAATGGTTTACCAAAAATTCTGGTTTTCAAAATTATTGTTATTTGTATTTTAGTTAAAAATGCAAATCTGAAACGAAAGTTTCATCGAATAAATGGATTTTGAAGATGTTATGGAAAAAGTACCAAATTTCACCACCAAAAGTACCAAAAGTTCAAAAGTCATTTTCAAAAGTACCAAACTTCCAAATTTTATTACATATTATAAAACCATATTTTATATTCAATTTTTCCAAAAACATTATCAAAGAGCATTATCATGCTTTTTGTTGTTCCCAAAGAGAGAAATATGGTAAATTTTACCATACTCTGGTAGTTTTCACCATGCATTTTTTTTTCTCTGAGCGTAGACAGATGATTGCAATGAACGACTCTTTTTAAATGACCGACGATACTTTGTATTGGGCTATCAAGGGTTTTTGCAATGAGCCTGACAAATGACGCCGACAGTTTACGGAGTCCGTTCTATCGTGTCTGACTAGTCAGTGAGTGAGTGGGTGAACACTTTGATGACCGAAGGTGCGCGATATCATTCCACCGTAAAGTGTTTTACTTTGGGTGCAAGTCGTCAGAAAACAGGAAATCCATTCGCAATATAGAGGATCGATATTGTGATGGCATGTCTTCGGATCATCTTCAGGCATGTTTTCCTGACCATCATCAATTACCCATTGAATAACTATGTTGTGACTTAAATAAACTACATTTGCTATTGCTATTATTATTACCCATTTATTACCAATAATTTCTCAATATTACCCAACCTCAGTATTATTATTTTTTACCCAATTTACAAATAATATATGCTTGTCTTTGGGGTTGCGTTTAGAAAATACACGTAAACAAATTTCTAAAATAATTATGCATATTTGGTTATTTAATTTTAGCTTTTCCTATATTGTACTTCTTTAAGTAACAGGAAAAAAATGTGAGTGAAAAATTTTTAGTGGAGAAATGTTTCATTCTTAACTATGTAGAGCAAAATATATCAATGATATAAATATGTACATTTTACAAATATATTCTTAATCTCGTAAATGTGTGACATATGTTGATAATTTAATAAAATTTCTCATATTCGTATTTATTTTGAACTGTGTAGGATTGCTATTTATTATACTTACGATAAAGGAATATTATTCAGAATATTCTACTTTGATTTTGTAAGGCTACAGGATTTCATCAAACACAAAAAAAGTATTTATTTGTTGAGAATTTTGTTTTTGTTGTTGGGTCTAACCCTATCAATCTATAATCTTACACATCTCAATGTCAACAATGTCAATTTCCACTAGAATAAAAAAAAGAAAAAAAAAAGCCTATTTCTTAGTTCTAAAAAGAAATAAGATTGCTAAAAAAATGTTTTAAAAATGCTTTTTTTTTTACTTTGTAAGATATTTTCAGATTACCGTCAATTAGATTAAAAATATTTTAATTTAGTATAATAATACATTAAGATAATATCCAAAAGATTTGAAATATAAAATAGATCGCGTTTTTTAAAATACGGTAAAACTGCAAATAAAGAAATTCTTGTACCTCTGTAATACCTAAAAATATGCTATGCCACTTAATAAAAGAAGTTTTACTTAGTTCTTATTAAAGTTTGATTTCTCATATACTATGAAAATTATTTTGTTGTTACACAAATGAATCATTTTTTTTTTTTACTTTGATACCAAACACCTTAAATAAATGTAGGTCAGAAAGCATAAAACAAAAGTTACGTTTAATATTTTGCTCAAAAAGTGCAAGTTGTTATAATCCTTCACACTTATAATTTTCTCGGAAAAAAAATTAGGAAATAACAAGTTATTAAATTGTTATTAAACAATATTCAATCAAAACAGTAAAATAACTGCATTAAAAAAATCATTTATTGACTATTTTCAAGGCATACATTTAAAAATCGGAATCGGATCTCGTTTTTGAAAGCTAGAAGCTAAGTTATGTGATAAGAATTATAAATTGCTACTTTTATTTTACACCATCGAATAACTAATAATCATATAGTAATAGCTGGGTCGTGCACACCTTATGAAGCCATTTTGCGCACTTTATGAAGCCATTTATAAATGGTTTCAAATCCGAAAAGGTAAAGAAATGCTTCTAACCTTAAATTTTACAGTTAATTGGGTGAACGGACTGCTGCCGATTAGTTTTCCGTAGTTTTAGAATGAAAATTTTAACATTTCAAATGTTTAAATTAAATTTATTGAACTAATCATTCTTCTTTGTATTTTAAATTCTTATTTTCACTTTTTGAGAATTTTAAAAATTTGTGAGTATTAACAACATTATTATAGCTCTAGCTTTAATTAGATTTGTGACTGACTTTAAATTTGATTTTTAATCGTCCATAAATTTATATTTTACGTGGGTGTTTCAAATTATATTCTAATTATTATTTTCAAGCACTTAACACGTTCTTTCTTCCATTTTATTATTTGGTTAATGTAATAAACACTCAACATAAAATGCAATAAACATTTACTTAACAGCACTGGAAAGATACTTTTTCAAACTGCGCAGTAAAGCTTAAAAGTATCTAGATTTTTGTTTTTACCATTTTTCGTTGGGAAATAAATTACTTTTTTTTTGTTCGGGTAATTTTATTAGTCAATTTCGCTCTGTGAGTGGTAGCTGTCGGACTATTTCATCAATATGCCCCATACCTCTTGTGAAGTTGAGTAACTTTTTGCTATCCTTGCTATTATTTCTCGTTTCTCTGTTTCATTAAGGAGACAGTATGAACCTTTATATTCTAAAAAAAAAGAGAGTTTCGTTTTAATATTTTACCTTAAGTATTTATACTACAACTCTAACTAATTTTATTTAAATTATGCAGATGATTCAATTTATTTTATCTGCAAAGTATTTAAAGTTGGAAGATATATTAATTAATGCCATTAAAATGTCCTTTGATTCTTAAAATTATTTTATTTATTTTTCAACATTTTTTGAACAAAAATAAGTTTTTAAAATTTTTTTACATGGAATGAATTTTACAATTAAAAATTTAAACTGCAATGTTTTTCTAAAAAAAATTATACGAATTTAAATTTTTATTACTTTTCAATGCCTATTGTGAGTTTATACTCTCCCTATATCTTGTTCATATTTTCAATCGTTAATAAAATACTTTTTATTTATCCACTCAAATTCAAATTCAGTTTTTAAACTTGCAGTGGATGACACTTGATGCTTATACAGTTTTTCAAAGATTAATTCATCAATCAAATAGGGATGAGCGGAAAACAAAAATGAAATTTCTGACTGGTTAAGCGTTAGTCCTTGTTTTAAATTTTACTATAAGCGATTCAGTTGTGACATATTTTAAAAATAACATCATTAATAATATCAAACTTACAGCTCTAGTTGAACAAAAACATAGCTTATTGCTCACAATTAATTTTTTAATTATTCTATATTCGCTGAGTTATATAAATTTAATAAAGAACATTACGTGGTTATCACGCGTGGTACACGTCACCAAATTTATACTTTTATAGATGTTTGATACAACGCGCCTTTTTTTTCAATTCCCGCTATTAGTTGGCACTCTCACTATATATTTTTATGTATCTTATTCAAGTTTTCAATTGTTAATAAAATACTTTTTATTCATCCATTCAAGTTATTCTATATTCGCTGAGTTAGATAAATTTAATAAAGAACATTACGTGGTTATCACGCGTGGTACACGTCACCAAATTTATACTTTTATAGATGTTTGATACAACGCGCCTTTTTTTTTCAATTCCCACTAATAGTTGGCACTCTCACTATATATTTTTATGTATCTTATTCAAGTTTTCAATTGTTAATAAAAATACTTTTTATTCATCCATTCAAGTTATTCTATATTCGCTGAGTTAGATAAATTTAATAAAGAACATTACGTGGTTATCACGCGTGGTACACGTCACCAAATTTATACTTTTATAGATGTTTGATACAACGCGCCTTCTTTTTCAATTCCCACTATTAGTTGGCACTCTCACTATATATTTTCATGTATCTTGTTCAAATTTTCAATTGTTAATAAAATACTTTTTATTCATCCATTCAAGTTATTCTATATTCGCTGAGTTAGATAAATTCAATAAAGAACATTACGTGGTTATCACGCGTGGTACACGTCACCAAATTTATACTTTTATAGATGTTTGATACAACGCGCCTTTTTTTTTCAATTCCCACTAATAGTTGGCACTCTCACTATATATTTTTATGTATCTTGTTCAAGTTTTCAATTGTTAATAAAATACTTTTTATTCTTCCATTCAAGTTATTCTATATTCGCTGAGTTAGATAAATTTAATAAAGAACATTACGTGGTTATCACGCGTGGTACACGTCACCAAATTTATACTTTTATAGATGTTTGATACAACGCGCCTTCTTTTTCAATTCCCACTATTAGTTGGCACTCTCACTATATATTTTTATGTATCTTATTCAAGTTTTCAATTGTTAATAAAATACTTTTTATTCATCCATTCAAGTTATTCTATATTCGCTGAGTTAGATAAATTTAATAAAGAACATTACGTGGTTATCACGCGTGGTACACGTCACCAAATTTATACTTTTATAGATGTTTGATACAAAGCGCCTTCTTTTTCAATTCCCACTATTAGTTGGCACTCTCACTATATATTTCTATGTATCTTATTCAAGTTTTCAATTGTTAATAAAATACTTTTTATTCATCCATTCAAGCTATTCTGTATTCGCTGAGTTAGATAAATTTAATAAAGAACATTACGTGGTTATCACGCGTGGTACACGTCACCAAATTTATACTTTTATAGATGTTTGATACAACGCGCCTTTTTTTTCAATTCCCACTATTAGTTGGCACTCTCACTATATATTTTTATGTATCTTATTCAAGTTTTCAATTGTTAATAAAATACTTTTTATTCATCCATTCAAGTTATTCTATATTCGCTGAGTTAGATAAATTTAATAAAGAACATTACGTGGTTATCACGCGTGGTACACGTCACCAAATTTATACTTTTATAGATGTTTGATACAACGCGCCTTCTTTTTCAATTCCCACTATTAGTTGGCACTCTCACTATATATTTTTATGTATCTTGTTCAAATTTTCAATTGTTAATAAAATACTTTATATTCATCCATTCAAGTTCAAATACATGTTTTAAATTTGTATCGACTAATACTTTATGTTAATAAAATTTTTTCAATTATTATTTCATTAATTAAATTTGTAGGGAGTGGAGGAAATTTTGTGGTGTCAATACTGGGACTGGAACCCCAGTTTCGCCGGTCATGACATTGACAGAATAACCCGCTCTGCTATGATATATACGCAATAGCAAAGAAAAACAGTTAATTAACTTTTTTTATCATATTTAATATCTTGATTAGTAATTTATTATGATTATTTGACTCTTTTGATTGAATATGGTAAAATAATTATAAATAAATTGCTATTTAACCACTTTTTCTGAGAAATTTCTAAGAGTGCAAAATATTTAAGTTAAATTTAGGTTTAAATTATGTGCAAAAGTTGCTTTCATGCATTAATGACGTAGGAAAAAAATATTTGTAGTCATTCTTATATTATTCGTTAAGAGTAATTTTTTTAAAAAAAAATTAGCGTAAAGCTTTTTTAAAACTTCTGATCCTTTCCTGATATAAAATTGAATATTTTTAAAAACAATAAAAATTGATTTCGAGTTCTTAGAATCTATTTTTCAAGAAATTGTACCTTTCTTCTCGTTTTAATAAGTTCTTTGATTGATTAAATATTGTGAGAAAAAAAAATTTGTAACAAATTACATTATACTAAACCTGAAAACATTTTTTAAAAACTCCTTTTTCAACATGCACGCATATTTTCTCTTACGTTAGTAGTAAACTGATAGGAATCTTAAAAGAAGGACTTAAACAAACTAAGAGGACACAAAAGAAAATTAAATATTGACTTGCAATATCTTAGCATCAAAATCTTCAATAAAAACTTGCGTATTAAAAAAAATTCAATAAAGTTATTTTTTATTAAACTTGATGAAATGCAAATAATTCTCGAGTTCATTCTATTAGTAATAAAACTGTTTTCGAAAGTATTCAGTAATAAAACTGTCTCCGAAAACTGCATAATCATAAACTTTAAAAAAGACTCCAAATATCAAGAAATTTTAGAGGAGCAAATAATTTTATATTGTGTAAAATTTGAAGGCTTAAAGGACAATTCTTATGATTTAACATTAAGTGAAAAAATATTTTATAAAAACTTAAACATGTTAAGCAAAGAAATAAATGAAGAATATGTTTATTGACTTCACTCATATAGTAAGAAATCTCGAAATAAATCCGTTGAATGCATAAAAAGATTACAATAAAACAAACAGTGTTTATGAAAAAAAATGAATTGCTAATCTTCTTTGTTTTTTAACTTATTGTTTCTTAAATCTTATCAACCAATAATGTTTCAGAAATGTTCAAACAATTTTATATTACAGCAAAATTGGAAATTAGAAAACAGTTTTTGATTTGATTGAACGGCTTTTAAAATTGTTTGAGCTTTTTTCTTCATTTTGATTCAGTTTCCTCGTGAACTAAGTAAAATTTTTGGAAATGAATTTATCAATGTTGCAGAAAAAAAATGAAAATTTAATATAGATTTATGTAAAATAAAAGCATGAACTTTATCATAAACGCTACCCCTCTTTAATTTCAATACGTCCATTCCTTTTTCACTTCAATTTTTTTTTCAAAAAATAGGCAGACTAATAAACTGTTTCATAAATATAATATTTTATTTAAATGTATAGTGATATTTTATTGATGGATATAGTTATTAAATAACGAGTGGCATATACTTTACTCGAAGCCCATATGGTTAAATGAAAGTTATATTGTCTGTTTACTGACAATAACTGAACCAATTTGAGCTACACTGTGAAATTTTCCGGTTCAAATTACAGTATATAGTACCGGCACTTTGGGTGCAACATCCGCAAAATCCAATTTTTTACCGGAAAATATTATACCGTTATTTTTACAGTAATATTTATTAAATTAAGTAAATTATATTTTACTGTAATTATTACTGTAAAATTTATGGCATATCAGATTTTTTATTCCTCAACAAATTCCAGCAAAAATTAATTTTACTGGAAAAAAATCTTGCACCCTGAGTACCGGTACTTTTTATCCTAATTTTTTTAAAATTACGATTTATTAAACAACTCCTTATGCTCCACATTGTATAACATGAGGCTTACAGAATTTATTCTAATTTGATCCCGTTCTTCTGACAGCGGTGTTTTGCTGCATTCACTTTATTGGCTAGGCTCCTGCTGCGTACAATTATACGCACTTTAGCTGCATTCTCATCTCTCGTTCAAGATCATTTGTCCTTAACAGTTTGTCCAATTGCTAGTTTCTTCCCCTCTAAATTAGCTGCTCACTTCTTGAAAAACTAGTTCCCGGCTAAGTTCGAAACTCAGAGTTTTTACCATTTGTCTGCGACCAGAGGCTCAGAAGTTTTAGACTTGCTTTTAATTTAAATCAAACAATAAAATAACCACAGAATTATCTCTCTATTTAGCTATTTAAGTGTGCGAATTAAAAGAGACGCAACGTTTAACAATTTGCATACAATTAACAATCATGGATTCCATTCACTGATTAGGCCATTCAGCACCACACTTGTCTGAGAATTAAGATTTTCAAGTTCTAGAATACACCTAGAAATCACGAATAAAAGGAACAAGAAATATGATTCAACGAAATGCAAAGATCAAATAACTTTAAGTTAGCATAATTGTACGTAGTTAGTGTTCGTACGTAGTGAGTGTACGTACGACTGTACGTAGCCAAACATTAGCGCAAATTGGTACCCAACTCAATTAGGACCAGAGTCAATAAACAAATTGTGCAACGCTCATTTTTGCCGGGGGAACTTCAGGAGTCGTGACCAAAACTTTTTCGTAGCTCGCCATATCACTCCTAGGCTAGATAGCTAGATAGCTAGAGGTGCTCCACTAGACTTGCAACCACTACAGGTGCGCATGTTCTTCCCAGAACTATCTCACGGCGATAACATAAAGTTTGTTTGCATTCACGGAAATCTGTTCGATACATTCCGCTCTAATCATGCCATCGTCAAAAAAGATTAAATTGGTGTAAGCAACGTATCATTTGGAGTAACCAGTAAAGGTCCAGAGTGATATTCTCCAACGAATCTTGGCTACCAGTTAGTTGGAGAGAGAGAGAGAGGAACACATATCACTCAACAATAGGCTCATGAATGTGATCGGTGTAACTGAGACATGACTGTATGGGCTTCACATCTTTGACCTTCGAGCGAGGTAACGTTACGTCTCAGCGGTATTGCAGAGAGATTACTCTGGATCATGTTTGCCTTTTTAGGGGTGTGGTAGGTCCAGATTTTGTGTTTATGGGCGACAATGCGTGGTCACATAGGTGCACTACTTAAGTATCGGACACACTAAAAAGTAGCGATAATGACTGTATGCAATGGCCTGTGTACTCCTCGAACCTAAATCCTATAGAGCATGCGTAAGTTGATCTTGGCACAGGCATGTCTTACAAAGGACACACCCTTATCAAAGCGTGCAAGAACTGATAACCGCCTTGAGAGAGGATAGTGGGACGATACCGCACAAGGACCTTTCGATAGTTTAGTGGACAGCATAAATAACACATGCAACATGAGCATTAGTGCCGGAGGTAATCACACATTTTACACATTTCTGTTTCATTCTAGCAAGAAAACCAATTTTTCATGACTGTGTAGAAATTCTCCAATGAGCATCTTTTTTTTATTTTATTATTTTTCGATAAGTTGATATCTGAATCATTTTGCATAATAATAAATGCACAGTGTCTCTACTAACGTCTATTATTAATTATTCTGAAAATTGCAACTGCTCTTTTGCAAGTGTCAAGCAGTGTAGATATATATAGGGTCATACGGTATTTAAGTTCAAAATGAATCTCTACAACCTTAAAACAATGCTTAAATAAACTCGCATTAAACAGAACTAAATATGTTTATTGACTTGTAATTACGTAATATGAAATGCTTCAACAAATAAAATAAATACTTCTAAAAACTACAATGGAACGACTATGCTACAAATCTTGATGAAACACAAATAAAAACTGTTGATCTCCTTCGTCCCATGACAATTGTTCCTTTAAATTGTATCATCCTTAACGATGTTTCGAGAATGTTCTGAAAGTTTAACTTTACTACAGAAATCTCTGCGGGAATTCTGTTTTCCTTTTGAAGACAAGAAAATAAAATAGCTTAAAAGAGAAAAAAGAGGTCACTGGCATTTTCATTGTTAGCTAAAGTATCGAGACAAACAAAAAATAAAATTCGTTATTCTTTTTCTATGACCTAGTAATTGATAGATAAACATTATTATATTGTATTTGAGAAGAAAAATACTCATTTTATACTTCACTGAATTAGAGTAATACACATTTGTTAACGACTAACATCGATGAAAGAGTGTAGAATGATAAAATTGAGAAGAATGATATAGTTTGAGTTCTTGATAATGTTTATTTTAATAAATTAATTTTTGAAATGAAAATTAGATTTTTTTGAAGATTTCATTTGCTTTTATATAACCACTTAGATTTTTATTCATGTAAGTGAATATTTCCTTTAAATATTACTTACTTACTTATCCTTTCGTGTCGAACTGGCACACAAGGCCTCGGCACATTCTTCGCCACATACTCCTAATGCGCTTCTTCCTATCCAGTTATTTCTGCTCTACTAAGATCTTCATTAATGCATCTTTGCCATGTTAGTCACGGTCTCCCTATTTTTCTCTTTCCATCAGGCGCCCATGAGCTTGCAACATTTGTAGGAGCGCTATTGGAATATATACTTTAAATATACTATTGGAAATAAACTTTCATTAGATCTTACAAAGCAAGATTTATTCAGAAGAAAACATATATTATTTGACTGCATATTATGCATAATAATTCCTTTCTTGTATTTTAAATCTTCGGAGAAAGTTGTTTTTATATTTGATCAGTGATGCTAAATTTGGTGAGTATACAGAGATTGATGCCATTTTGATAAATTAAAAAGAACGAAAAATATCTGCAACTTTATTTATTGAGTCTCTTTATATCCTATGACGAATCGTTATTTTGATGCGAAAATACCGTGTGCTCAATTCTGACAAATTTTATATGCGTGGTTTTCATATTGTTTAGAGTTTGGAAATTTCGTCATCAATCATCAATATTTTTAAAAAGTTATCCATTTTTAACAATTTTTTTCAACTTGACACATTTTATCAAAACTCAGTAAAGTATTATAAGGTTGGATAACGTCTAATATTTCGCCTATCAACGCCAACTTTTCGATTGATCAATATACTTCATTACCAAAATCATTAAATAAAATTGGTAAATAAGATATATTTACATATAGGCAGAATGGAGAAAGAGAATTTATAGTACCTTTAAAGTAAGAAAAAATTTATGGTCAAAACTACCAAAATATAATAAAATTCACTATATTTTAAGCTCTATGGGAGTACCGAAATTCTCTGTAATTTTTGCCGAAGACTTTGCTTATGATTTTTGTACAATTAGTACTAAAATATGGTTTTCATAATGTATGATAAAATTTGGTAAATTGGATACATCATCATCCATACCTTAAAGTATGTCACAAAAACCATTCATTAGGTGAAATTTACTTTTAGATTTTATATATTTACTAATCGTGCTGTAGTGAAAGAATAAATTCAAAAACCAGAATTCCCGGTAACAAAAAGAATCGAAAAAATTATAAACAAAATGGAATCAAATTAATGGTTTAAAAACCATAAATTTTGGTTTTATTTACCAGGCAGGAGTATCGCTTTTTACCAGATATGTCATAATCATTGACTCTAAACTATTCTGGATCAAATTAAGTATAAAGTACCGGTAATTTGGTTGCACCGTCATTAAAATATATTTTTACACTATATCCACTTTTACCATAAAATATAATACCGTAATTTGTTCAGTGATATTTATTTAATTAAAGTTATTCAGTAATTTTACTGCAAAAATTATAATACAACAGATTTGTTATTCCGTAACATACTTCGGTAAAAATGGATTTATGGTACCAAATCATTAGATAAAATTAATTATAGTAGCATCCTGAGTGCCGGAACTTTTTTAAATTGCTAACTTTTTTTTAAATTGCTAATTTTGTTTTAAATTACTAACTTTTTTAAAGAAACCATAATTAGATGGGAAATAATCAAAACATACAGATAAAATATGTTTCTCTGATAAGATATTAAAGTATATTTATAAAAAGATAACATATAGAACACGGTTGTTAAAAACAAAGGTCCATATTTTCTAAAACGAATCAATGAATATAAATACAAAAATAAAAATTAAGATTAATAATGATTAGAACATATCAATTTTCGTAACTATTCGTTAAAAGCTAATGTTTAATTATAAAGAAAACGGCTCTTTTTTAAGGCATCAACAGTATTGTCATTTTCTCTGTTTCTTTTTTTATGCAGACAATTGTGTATTTTTAATGTAAATAATGAAGAAATCAGTTAAAACTTTAAGTGAACATCTGAGAGTTTACAAAAAACTGAACATCAATATGTAGGTTAAATAAATCAAAAGAAAAACGTAGCATATGATAGCATAGTTTTTGTTTTACTTATTGCAACACCTGCGATATCACATGCAAATTAAAGTAAACAGTTGAGCTAATTTCTTTTTATTTCCAGCAGAAATTTATTAATTACGCATAAAACGCATATAAACGCATCACATATTTTTCAAATAATTTGACCTTGCCAGTTTTCAAAGCCGGAAAATATTTCATTAGTTAAAAAATTTTTCATAAGATAACACAAAACATAATACACTGCTTTTATTGTATAAATTACCTAACTGATATTAAATTTTCTTTAAAAATTATTAGGTAATATTACATAATATATTATAAAAAGTATATGCAAGATTTATATCGATCATGATATTTTTCATATTACATTCCGAATCGATTACAAAACGATCGATTACCGATACGATCATTACAAAATCGATTAATAAATTCAAAATTTTAATGGATGATTTAAACCGTTTTATTAAAAATACAGCTCACCGCGCTTAAACTGGTTTGCTGTATTTAAACTGCATTTAATCTTTTTTCATAAAAATTACGATTACCGAGCCTTTTTATAATAAATTATTAAGAAAGTTATAGTTAAATATAGATAGATAAGTCTAGTTTTTTTTAATATTTTTATTCTCCAGCAGAATATAAAAGTAGTGAAAATAAAGAAATAAAACACTTCGGGTAATTTTGCGTTAAAATCTGTTATTGTTCATTAAAATCAAAGCATATTTTGGCAAACAATTTAATTTTTACAGGCCAATTTTTATTCATGAACTTTTTGTAAAATTATGTAAATTTTAAAAACAATAAATGTTTATTTTTTTTATTTTATAAAATCATGTTTTTGTTTTTGAAAAATACACAATTTAAAACTGCAAAATTACAAAGGATTAGCAAATTAATTCACGATACATTTACTTCATCAAATATTAAATTTGATTTAAATTAAATTTTGATTGCTAATATGCTTAGAAATTATTAAGTATACCAAATACAAATTAAAGATTAAGGCACGTTAAACATTAAGTATTTTAAAGCTGCATAATGAAATTTAATTATCAAACTGAATATTATACATAAAAAATATTCTTTAGCAAATTATCTGACTTAAAATATTAAAATAAAAGCTTCCATACTCTTGTCATAAAAAATCCGCATAACGAAAGCATAAAGTAAAGTAAGAATTGATTCTGGAGTAGAAAAAAATAGCTTTTATATCAGTAAAAAGTGAATTGAATGAAACATGAGGACATTTACTATCTAAACTCCTTTGAAGCGGAAATTACAGTTCAGAAAAGCCTGCAAAAGAGCTTGTATTACCTTACTTGTCTAACTGAACTTGATAAAGGTGTCTTTCAAAACAAAGGAAATGTAGAAGAAATATTTTTGACATTACAAGTTTTCTATAGTTTTTAACTGAAATGAAATTTTTCATATATATATATTAAATAGAAGATATTATATATATTTTTATGGACTAAACTGTATTATGTACTGTATATTATATAGTTTATGTTTTCTTGAATAATTTTACAATTTTAATATTATTTTTTATTAATCTCTAAAACCTTCTTTTCCTATTATGTGTCTTATTACTTCAAGAATATATATATATATATATATATATATATATATATATATATATATATATATATATATATATATATATATATATATATATATATATATATATATATATATATATATATATATATATATATATATATATATATATATATATATATATACATTCTTGATGGTCCTACTCATCAAAAGATTTTAATGGTTTACGATGGTTTCAGTGTAAAATATGATGATTACCATCATCCAGCATTTTTCATTTTGCGTTCATAGTTTTTGATATGCCAACAAACTTCCATCATTCCATGATGGAAAATTCTATTTCAACACTATGATGGTTAACCATCAAGAGAAGTTTGATTCTCAAGAACCAACAATCCATGATGGTTCACAATGGTCCCAATTTCTCATCTCCATGATGATTTAATGGGAATTATTGTTGGTTCTCAGGAATATACCATAAAAACAACTTGGTTTTTTTGTCAGACCATCATAAATCCATCCAAACTCCTTCATTAGGATGTTGATTACTTAAATTGGTTATATATATATATATATATATATATATATATATATATATATATATATATTCCAACACATAATACATCTCCAACCAACTCAAAACATAATATAGAAAGTGACTCTTCATTCATTAAATTTTAATTTCTTCATAAAAAAAATTGTTATTGGAACACAAAGGAATTCTTACATACAATGTTTAGACTTTAGATGCCGAATGGTGAATATGTCTTGAAAATACGACTGAAAAAGCTTAATCCCCATGAGATAAACTAGACTAGCATAGAATTATGTAAACAAGTAAGATGTAGATGCTTGGACAGTCACCAAGATGAGTTACCAAGATAAGTTATTAACCATGAATTGGCTATGAAATGATGTTAATAATTTTTCCATGGTCCTTCTTTGAAAATTAAATATATAATAAAGAAATATTTAAAAAAGAACTCATCATATAATACACACATAATAAAAAAACTCATATAATAAACAAAGCATACAATAAAGATCATATAATGAAGAACTTAGATTGCAATCAATTAATAATCACGAGCTTCACAGTAAGAAATTCTGGAAGAAATTATGCTAAAAAGTACTGGAACACAATTTGTACCACAGAACCCATTTCTATTGCAAAAGTTTACAGAAATCTGATATCAAAAATCTGATATCTGAAAAATCTGATATACCGTAATTTTTGCAGTAATATTTACTGCAAACTCACTGAGGTGTTGTAATAAAAAAAATTTATACTGTAAGAAGTTTTGCATAAAATATTCCCGTAAAAAATGACACGATAAAATTAATTTCATCGGTGATGATCTTGTATGCCAGTACTTTTTTTGAAATATTTTCCGGTATTTTCACTGCATATTGAGGTATTTTATTTTTAAGTTATATATTTTCTTAACCATTTGAAATTAAAGGACAGTGAAGTCCCCCTTCTTACTGAATTCCCATATAAAAGTTAACGTTTAATAAAATTGTAAGCAAAAAGACGTAGCACAAGCTGTTAAAAAATTAAAAAAAGAGAAAGTTAACGTTTAAAAATATTTTAACACTAAAATTATATAAATACTTTAATAAAGTTAAGGGTTATTAAATTTCGAATGTTGCTGAATAATTAAACACTTGAATAATCAAAAACAAATTTTTAGCAAAAATCAAATAATTTATATTATTATATATATATATATATATATATATATATATATATATATATATATATATATATATATATATATATATATATATATATATATATATATATATATATATATATATATATATATATATATATATATATATATATATATATATATATATATATATATATATATATATATATATATATATATATATATATATATATATATATTTATTTATTTATTTATATATATATTTAATCCTTATTTCTTTTTACAAAAAAAACTTGTTCTTCAATCAGAAAGCAGCTTAGAGCATACAAAAAGTTTTCTATTCCGCTTTAGAAGCAAAATTTAAAAGAGAACGCCGTCCAAAAAGCATGAATTCCATAAGGTAGTTTCGTCTTTCAAAATGTACCCAATGCTTACGAAAAATATGATTATTTGAATCTCTTTGTCTCGTAAAATGCTTACAAATTTTAGTTCTACTCATAAAAATTTGCCTTTCATGCAAATCTTCTTTTGTTTTTCATAAAGATATATAACCAATATTTCAAATATAGTGTGACATTTCAATCTCTTTCGAACTGCTGCATATACTGTACTATCATAAATATATAAAACACACTAAATGCACATAACTATCTACAGAGAGCAAAATTAAAAATAATGGAACATTCTGAATTACTATTTATTAATTACTGAATTTTCACATACTAGGAATTAATTTTAAAGACTCATGGGCCTGACCTCAAATGTGCTAATTAATTTGTGTAAACGATTTTTTTAAATTGCGAAATCTTACTAGAAACAGTTCAGTAATAAACATAAATTTTTTTCTATGAGTTCTTGAACCTCAAAATATGTGGTGCACCCTCAAATTTAGCTAAATTCACATATTGCTAGCAGTTATGGGCAACCTTTTTTTGACAAACATGTGCATTTATAAAAGATACAAAAACCAATATTCATTAAATAGAGCTATTTATCTGAATTTGAACGTAGAAGACAAGCGTTGAGTTTTTCACCTTAATAAAACAAAGTAATTCAACGCTCTATATTCCAGTGCACTAGAGAAATTTATTAGAAATAAAAGAAAATAATAAGTAGTTTAATGTGACAAACAAGGTATAAATGTCTATATATTATTGTGGCCCTAGCTAGATCTCGGGAGTTAAAATTAAGAAAACCTTAGTGCCAAATATTTTTTTATTAATTTGCAAATAGCACACGAACAAACATAAATTTGAATAATTATGAGAAGGAGAAAGAAGAAGATCCATTCGGTTCAAAGTCTGAGCATCTATTGCTTGTTCGAATGGCGCTGTGGTTGCTTCGCGATGTGATTGCTACATTATTTAATATTTTTCAGACACATATCTCAGTATATATTATTAGTTTAGTTATTAATATTAACAAATTTAAAAAACTTCTCTAAATAATTTCTGTTAATTTTTTTTACATGTGAAGTGGGCACAAAAACAGACCACCTTTAATAACTTTTGATCTTGACGTCCTGGGACTTAATCTGAATGGCTTCAAATGGGTAATCTCAAACCAAGCTTCGAAAAACCGCCCGTCCGCCCGTCCTCGGCGGTCAAAAATTCCCCGCGAACAACGAATTTCTCGAATCCGACTTCCGCACGGACGGCCATTTTCCCGTTAAAGTTCGTGATACATTTTCAATTTTTGTTATCTTACAAGAGTCTATCGCCTCACTTCTATAATGACCCTCTAATCCAGAAATACAGCAACATACTGCGCTTGGTGGAATTGATGTTTTCTCTGTCTGGGAGTACTGCAGCGGTTGAAAAGAGCTTTTCAGTAATGAACTTACAGAAAAACACATTACGTACTGGTCTTAACAAAAAGCGTTAAACGCAATTATGAACATCTACCTAAATGGAAAACCCCTTTTAGATTTCTGAGCAGAAACCTCTGTAAATCATTGGATTGATTGTGGAACTGGCAAACGTCATATTTGATTCATTTAAAAAACGCAGTACCCTCGGATAAATAGACATTCCAGGTAACTTGACCTTTGTCATTTAAATTATTTCAAATAATAAATAAAGTATTTCATAAAATAAATACTTGGTTACTATTAGTAACCTAGTATTACTTTTATTACTGTATAATGTAATCCTAGTATTTGTAATCCCAGTAACTACTAATTCATTGTGCAATTTATATGATAAATGTTTGTAATAAATAAGAGAAAATTATATTTTTATTTATTTAGAAGTGACGGGTTAGTTTCAAAGGAGGACGGGTACATAGTTGGACAAGCCGTCCTCAGGGACGGTTAAAAACATTGTAATGACTAAGTGCAGACGATATTTTAAGTTATGAAATCAGACAGAAAAACGTACTTTATCTGAATAAACATGCATTTTTTTCTACGGATTTGGATTTATGACCCCTAAAATATAGAGGATAGCCGCAATCTGTGAAATATGGTAACAATAGTTTGATCAGGAGAATGGTCTAAAGTTTTGACACCTTCATGTTAGTTTTACTTTTTGCGTTTTTTGCCATGACTCAGAAACTTCTTAAACGAATTGAAAAATGTTTGCACACAATTATAAAATTCGTTTTTCCAAAGATTATTCCGCGCAACAAATAACCGTTATTAAATATTATTTCTTTTTATTATTTTATATTACAATGGTCTGAAATATTATGAGTTGCTAAGTATACAATTTTTGCATCAGTTTGAAGAATTAAATTATACATGGCAAAAAGCAAACTATGAGCAAAATCGGTGGAATAGTTGCTGAGAAATTAAATTTTAAAAAGTCCGATATTTAAAATTGAATTTTGGAACTAGTCGACCGAGTTTACTCTAATTTTGTAACTAAAATAATTAAAAAATCGCTGTTTAAAGAACTAGTCTTGATTTTTTTTCATATTTTTCTTCTATTTTGATTTTTAAAAACTTTGAAAATTTTCAATAAAATTAGGTTTTTTTATTCATGTTATTCCTTTACACACGTTGACTGATGCAGTACGTCTTTAACTCATAATAAACTCATGAATGCGTTTCGGCATTAGTGCAAATATTCTTGAATTGTTTGCTATTCAAAAAGATAATTATAGCATAACTATATCAAGCATTTTTCTTTCATAAAATTAGTCCTACCAGAAAATTAATTTCCTCGAGCCGTCACTTAACTTACATCGAGATTTTTTTTGGAAAAAAAAAATTTAGACATTTATTTTTACAGTTTTTTTAACATGAAAGAAAAAAGTCCAACTTCTCCCAAATTATTTGCAGAAAATAGTATCACTTATGAGACAGCATTTCTTATTTAGTCTTATAATTTGAAAAATAAATATTTAAAAAAAAACGAATTTTTATAAATTTATCAGATAACCAATGAAACAAAGCTAAAATAAAACCAACCAAACCGAATTAGCGGGAGAAAAAAATTCTTGCAAAATTACCGTACTGTTTGTAATGGCATATCTGATAAAAAAAAACAACAGAGAATGGTGAAACTTGGTAATAATTCTGATTTATAAAACTAAAATATACAGTAATTAAAATTAATCATTTGGTAATTTTTTCTGCTCACATGGGGGGCGGTTCAGTGAAAATTCTGATTATCAGAAATACAGTTCCTATTACCACAAATTAAGTATAAAAAAAAGCTATAAAATAATTTAACCGAAAAAATGGTTTTTATGTTATGCTACGGTATCATAATAAAATTGATGAGTTTTATCACATGTTATAAAACCATATTTTATAGTCAAATTTTACAAAAGTAAGCCAAACCAAATAAAAAATAAATAAAACCAAATAACCAAACTGCTTTGGTAATAATTACTGAGTGTTTTTGTGGTCCCATAGAGCCATAAACTTGGCAATTTTAACCATAGTCAAATAGTTTTCTCAGTGTACAAAGCTAAAACAAAAATTCAATTGGTAATCACTTAAAATTGCGTCAGAAATGGCTTTTTCATAATTATACAGGGCTCTTTTTTCTCTTGGTTTAACAGGAATTTCAACAGGTGTTAGAATAAGCAAATTAAAGCCCCTAAACTCTTTAATCAACCCTCAATCCTGAAATTTGTTTAAAAGATTTATTTAATGATTGTTTATTCTCTCATTTATGTCATGTAAGCATAAATAAAATCAATGAAAAGGGCATGTTATGAAGATTTTACCAATTTAGTGTTTAGAAAGCTATGTAAAACGAAGATACTATTTTTTTTTTATTTAAACGCCTTTTAAAGGCGTCCGAATAAGCTCAAATAAAGTTAACAGTAATTGAGATAAAATTATTTATGAACTATCGGGTCAATTGACCGGGAATATTACTTAAATGTGGGAAAACTTTACTATTATGAGTTGGTCATGGTCAATAGCACTCTAATGCGATAATTCTTTCAATAAGTTCAAAGTATTGATAATCTTTCATTTTATGAATTGAATTTCTAAAAACATGTTCTTTTTATCCAATTATGTAATGCATTATTAAATTGAGGTTGTTATGCGAAAAAAAATCTGATACCAAACTGAGTGGTGCTGGAGAAATTTCAGATAAAAAATTTTCTTCAAACTTCATTTTTTTATGGTTCTTAAGATTTTTTTCCTGAATCTTGAAAGATTATTTTTTCTAATCCGTAGCAATTCTATCGTATAATCGTATTAACAGACTGTGTTTTCTGCATTGTTTTTGTTTTGAAAGTCAAACTTTTTATGCAAGGATAAAAATATGAGTTTGGCAAAGTCAACTTAACATTGTGTAAATAAAAAAGTAAGAAACGCCTTAATAACTTTTGATCTTATGATGAGATTTACGCAGAATAAGATATATATTCTTCAATGTTTAAAATTGAACTTTTAAATATCGTAATAATTTATGCTTGTGGATATTTTAAGTTGCGGAATAAGATTTAGAAACTTATTTTCTTTAAATAAGCATGCCCGTATTTTCAAGGAATTGGAATTCTTGGCCTTCAAAATAAGTAGGGCTGTTTACGATCTAGGAAATATGACTAAAATATTCTAGTTAAGAGTGTGGAAAAAATTTTGGTCCCCTTAGCGTCAATTTTGTTTAATTTTAATTTTCCGTAACACCCCATATTCTTAAAACTGTTTAAACGAATTTTTTAAAGAGATTCGAATTTTTGAAGTTTAAAAAATGAAGGCTGGAATCAATTTTAAAATTATGATCTGATAAATAGATTTGAAAGCCTTTAAAATTTTACTTTTATTTTTTGAGCACCATTTTACTTAAGCTGATTTAAAGAATTCAAATATTTAACCTATCATTATAAAACTTATTCACTCAAAAATAACTCTGCATAAAAAATTAATTCTACAATCAATTATTGATTATTTTTATGCATATTTGAATATTTATCACAAACATTTTAAATTATCAAATATTTTACATTGTTTTTTACTAGGTGACTTTAAAGATAAAATTCTAAATTTAAATGAAACCAGTCAGACCGTATCTCAGCAATAAAAATTTTAAAAAAGGAAGATTTTTTGATTACATAATATATAGAAATCAGCATTATATAGCTTAAAGAAGCTATTAACGTTTTAAAGAATTATAGAAATAGATACACGCAAGAAGATAAGTGAAAAAGACGAACCGACACTCTTGAGGTGTCGATATTTTCTTTCGATGCTATGAACATTTGCCACCCATACTTCATTTCAATAACGATAGTATATTCTAGTATCAAAATTTTCTGAAGATAGTAGTTATCGTTACACTAGCAGAAATAAAGCTCTCTCTTTAGACAATTGAGAAATCATTGAGTTATATTTCGTTAATGTTGAGACTACTTTCGTCACGAAATCACGTGATTTGTGACGAAACTATTTCCTCAACTCGAAAACTCATTGCAGTGCATTATGGGAGCCTGTTAACTAGAATGAAGATGGTCTAACTAGACAATCGAAAATAAAGTGACGAAACAATCCGACCGTCTGTGCAATGATCCTCGTGCGAGGAAGATCCCGGGTTCACCTCCCGCTTAGGGCATGTGTGTAATTTATCTCTCTGATTTTTCTGTCTTTCTTGTGTTGTTTGGGTGACATTGATCAACTAATATGGTGCCCCCCGATAAAGTGATTATTAGAAATGTAAAATACATGAGGCAGCAAGTATTTATTTTTTTATTTTTGGAAAAGAATAGAATGACTGTAGTTATTTCGTTACTTTGACGAAATTTTATCGCGGAGAATATACTAGGAAATTGTGTCATTAAAAACGAAGAATGTTTCTTAAAATTTGAACATCCGGCTACTTTGATCGAAACAGAGTACATATATCATCTGCAATAATTTAATACTCAACAACTTTTAATAATTAAAAATTTAAAAATTTTATAACAGAGCATTTTAAATACCATGTGATAATTCATATTCAAAAAGTTCTTGAATTAATAAGTTTTTATTATGTTATAAAACTTTAAAATGGTTTAAAAATACTGAACTTAGTAATCAAAGGTAATTAATTACAGCATTTATATTTAGCTTAATTATGTTCATTTTCGTGCAGAAATATACTTTTCCTTCTTTCAGTACTGATCATTTCCACACTCCCTTTATTAAACTCCAACACATTTGGCAGAATAATACTGCTGACGCCTTGTTTATTTTCAGATACATTATAACATACTAACAGCTATTAAAATCGATTTTCAATATCAAATAATTTTATTGCTCTGAGAATTCGTTAATAACATTCACCAGAAGAAAAACGAAGTGCAAAAAATTACATTTCCACTATATTATGATAAACGAAAGTAAAAAGCTAATGCATGTTGTTCATTCAATAGCGTATGATGAAGATTAAGTATATCGGATGATATTTAGATGAAATAGTACAATATAAATCATGCGCTTTATTTGCTGTCATCCAGTGCTATATAAATTGACTAAGAGATAGGAAAAATGCGTTTGCTTTAATGATGATTTATTTTCACATACAATTTGTTTTAAGCACCAAAACCTGCAAATGTTTGTTGTACCAATAAATAAATAAATACACTTTGTAAACAATATGATCTAATTTGATTTATTTATAATTATTCAAAAATATTTAAAAAATAATTATTTTCAAAAATTTATACAACATTTAATGTCATATTATTAATTTTGTAGTTTGAAAATTTTATACAAGTACATTTTGGATTTAAGTGAAGAAACTCACTTTTAACTATTCAAGTAACTTTTTTAATTTCACTAACTTCTGGAAGTCATGTGTTTCTGGCTCTATGACAACGCCAATAAGCTCGGAAATTTTTACCTAAGCAAATTTATTTCATTTTGATTAAACCAACAGTAAAATGTGATTTTATAATAGTTAATAAAATTTGTAAAATGTCGCGAAGTATAGTAATTTTATTATTGGAACAAAAGCATGGAACAAAAAACATTTATTCGGATAAATTTACTTTTAAGTTTCAAGTAACTGGTTTTAATATTATTATAATATTTAATATATTATTATATTATTAAATGTATTATTAATATAATATTGAATATATTATTATAATATTAAATATATTATTGCAATATTAAATATATTATTACAATATTAAATATATTATTACAATACTAAATATATTATTTCAGTATTAAATATATTATTATAAAATTTATTTAGGTGTTATTAATCAGAATTATGATTTTTTTAGTAAAAGTACCATTTCTCTTCAGCGAGGCAATTTTACTAGAATTGTTTCTCCATGAATTTTTCCCTCCGTATAATTTTATTGCATAGGGGTTAGTGCGCTCATTTGTCAATCGGGTTTTATGAGATTATATCGGGTTATTATATCGGGTTTTATGAGATATTATGAGATATGAGATTTATGAGATATTATGAGAGATATGAGATTATATGATTTTATGAGGTTTTATGAGACCTGCCTAAGAGCATATATGCGTAAATTCTTTTTATATTATGTTTAAAAAAAACTGCCTTTATCGATATGCATCGATAATGCTTAAATTTGTATTCTCAAAAAAGTTAGAATATTTATTTTTCCACACTGACAAAATAATGACAAACTGGCATCTACGGATTGACAAAATGGTTGACACATTGACAAAATGGCATCTACGGAAATGAACGGGCTGACATATTGGCTAGAGAGGCTTCTGCATTGCATCCACCCTCTCATCCAGTTCCTCTTAGAAATGCAAGGCGGTTTCTTAAGAGCTGTTGGAAAATCCTGGGCTAGCCTTCTTCAGCGCTCTCATCTTTCCCTCCTTCCCAGGGCTGAAGGAGTTGCTTGCCTTAGAGTGTTCACTGGACATAACTACTTGCAGGCCCATCTATTTAAGATTAACCTAGCCAGTTCACCTCTTTGTGTGCTC
This sequence comes from Parasteatoda lunata, assembly GCA_949128135.1. Classification (NCBI taxonomy): domain Eukaryota; kingdom Metazoa; phylum Arthropoda; class Arachnida; order Araneae; family Theridiidae; genus Parasteatoda; species Parasteatoda lunata. The sequence continues at coordinate 39,739,307 of OX421976.1, read as the reverse complement.
TGCAACACTTCGCATATGACTGGGGAGCATCTTTTCGATTGCCCCTCTCTTCTTGACATTCGTTCCAGTGGCGACTTCCGTGCCCTCTCACCTTCTGGAGCTACTTCACTGTCGTACAGGACTGCAAGACGCCTTATGTCTGAGAAGACGATGGTGGGCGTAATTTAAAAAAAATAATAAATAAATAAATAAATAATAAAAAAAGAAAAAAGAAATAAATTTAAAAAAAAAAAAAAAAAAAAAAAAAAGATTGACAAAATGTTCTAAAGAGTTTTTGATATTATATGTTACTTAAACACGACAACATTTCATGAATTCCGCTTTTTAAAGTTTTTATTTAAAAAAAATTTATTTACAGACGAATTGCAACGCTAACAACTAAGTTCTGTAAACTGAAGCACATGCAAATTTAAAAACTTTACTGAATAATATTAAATAATATTTTTAGACTTTGTGACATTCAAAAAAAAAAAAAAAAAAAAAAAACTCAAATAAGAAAAATTTTATGCTTATGCCAGAAAATTTAATTTATCTATTATCCCATAACAGTGAAATCGAAATTGGTCAAATTATTCTTGAGATTTCGATGAATCAGTATTCATAAAACTTACAGTTTATTTCTTAAATTTAAAGTTACTACATTCAAGTACGAAGATATTTTTGCATAGTATGTCCCACAATTATGCATTGAGTCTTGGAACACTACGTGTTAACCTTTTGGGGAGGTAGCACACATTATAAGGATTGGAAAATACACATCAACCCATGCCTGAAACTGTTATCATACGCTGCTATGGTGCTTTCTCTCACTATGGTTTCGTTGTTACTGAAATAGAACTTTCCATTGCATTCAAACAAGTCCAGAACTATCTTTTTATTTGCTTTCACTGACTAAGTATGATTGTAGAAGTTTCTTTTATCGATAATTAAACAAGCCAAGCTTTAAATTTAAATTAGAAAGTAGTTAGTTTTAACAAATCAATTTGATGAAAATATGTTTTTTTAAAACCGAATTCGGCGTATTGGAATAAACAATTATGCACTGAAATTTTTACTTAATAAAATTTTAAACATAACTATTCATCCGAAAATTAATCAATAAAATTAATTAGCTAACATATTACTTGAAGTGTCTTAAAATATAACGTTTACACAACAAGAGCAAGGTTGCCAATACTTACGGAAAATGCATTATTATTAAGGCCATATAATACTTGTGGAACACGATAAATTTTTATTCATTATTAGAGGTTAGAGCATTTTTTAATGATGGAATGCAATGTTATATGCAAGAAAGAGAACGGATTTTATTCCACGGTATAATTCTGAACTACATTATCACAGATGTAGGTAAATTGACGCAATCACACGCATTCCAAGTACCAGATTTAACTAATTTATAAGTTAGATTCCGTGTGGCATTCATGGTTAATTTACTGTAGTACATGTTATTTCAAATTGAATGGGAGTGTAATGATATAAATTAATGAGTTTGCTTAAATCCGACGGCATACTAAGTAACTGTGAGAGAAGGATATGCGGACCACGTGTTCAGTATATTGATATAGTTGGATGCCAAAACATTGATACCACAAATACTATCGTCCCTAAGTATTGATACATATTGATACTAATCTTCGTGATTTTTTATTAAAATATCGTTACTAAGTTTTGTATTACGTTTTAGTTAATTTCCATGGCTGAGAGCATTGTTATTAGTTGTTGTGGGTGCTTTAGTAAACGCCATTTCCTGTATTGAGTAGATTGAAGTAGTTAAATATCAAAAGTATTGATACCATGGATACTATATTGTCAAGAAGTATTTATGGTACTTGATATCAGCACTTCATCAGGGGACACATCCTCTACTAACACACTGGAGCCTTTCTGTTGTCAGAGGTTAAACCAAAAGTTGACTACGACCCGGCGTCCCATACTTGAAAAACTAATTAAGAAAATGCAATGCCTCAAAAATTCAAATATTTAAATAGGATGAAAATCCAATGATACACTAATAATACTGTAACACTCTGTTTTGAAATTTTAAACAAATTTGTAAACATTAAAATTTTCGCGAATTAAATTATTGATTATTGAAGATTATACATTATACTTTTAATTCCTATATTACTTTACTTCATATTTCTTTCAAAAACATACACATCTATTGTCAATGAATCCATAATTAAGCAGCTGGAATAGAAGCGTTAAAAGCTTTGAATCTAGGTAAGCAATAGCCAGTACCTAAGTTTATAATTGAAATGATTTCATATTATTAAAAAATTATAAGAAATAACAAAACATAAACAAAGGGACAATTTTTCACTTTTTGAATAAGATCGTCTATGCTTTTAATATATTTTAATTATTCAAAATATTTAAAATATTTTTTTTTTATATTTATGATAAATTTGGAACTTATTCTTGTCTAAAGTATTTCAAATGCAATAGAATAAGCGTACATTTTACTTAATAGTATAAATTTTACTTTCAAGAAATAAATGTATTATTTTAACCAAAAGTGTAAACTTATTTTCAGTGTAAGGATCCAATTTGATATTTTTAAAATCCATGTCAAAAACTAAGTTAAATTACACATATGTTAGTAATAAGTTGATTTATAAGATTTTTTACAAATTGATATTGAAGTTAGGAAGAAACAAAAACGCTTCCCGAACCTGTCTTATTGTTGTCTAAAAAATTGAATGAAAATTATATCAAAACCAGCTTCATTGCTTGACGAAACTCGAATATGTTTCTATTAATTGCTTTCTAAAATCTCATTGTTTCCTGTGGAAATCAAACAGGCTTTGATGTTTTCAGATCTTTCTTCTCTTGTAATGATTCGACCAGAGCTTTCGATGGCTTTCATACTTTTTTTTCTCTCTTGAAAATCAATTTACATTCCATAATGCGCATACTCTTTTCACTTCATTTTGACGATTAACAAAGAACACCTTTGTCTTTAAAGAACAGCCTGAACCTTTAAAACTCAAGTGATAATTATTTAAGTAACGAAAGTATTTCTTTATTTAATCATTTATTTAGGATTAGTTTTTTTAAGAATTACTTAAGAATACTTAATTTATTTACCCATACTTAAGAATTTATTTTGAAGGGAAGAAATATAGCTTGCCATTTTAATGTCCAAATTAGGTTTTAATAAGTTTCCTAGGAAATTAGAATTTCACTCGTCAAAATGTATCTTTTGGTTGGGCTATTGGGCGAAATTCAATTGCTGTATAAGAATTTAATGAAATTTAAATTACTTCAATTTATATTCAGCAAACAACGTTACACGCTGATTTCGAAAGACATTAATGACACAAGCAAGTAATTCAGACGTTTTAGGTGACATAATTCATATTAAATTAAGCTCAACATAGCTTAATTTGATCCTATTTTGAGTGATAAATTGTAATCAAAATACAACTTTAAAGATGGTGGTTATAAGTTAATATAACTTTGAAATTTTGTATAAGTTTATAGATTTTTTTTATAAAAAATAATTATTTTTAAAAAAAAATAATAAATTCAATAATTCTACTTAAAAAATGTTGTCACTATATGTATAATTATAAAATGATGAGTTTATTGGAATACGAGCTTTGAAATTGAGATAGCTCTATGAGTATTATTACAGCGAATACTTTATGAATTTCTAATTTTTTAAGACAGAGTAAAAACTAAACGGAATTATATTAATTACATGAAACGATCAAATGTCTCAAATCAACAAATTAAATCATCTACTATTCCTTATGGTTTTAAGATACAAATATTAAACAAATATGAGCAAGTCTCTGAATTCTTATCCTTCTTTAAAATTAAACTTTAACTCCTGTTTAAAAACAACATCACATACATTTTGGTAGATTCAGAATGTGAAAAATATTTTCCCATGTCTTTAAAATTCCAATTATATTAAAAATTCTCTATCTATTTTCATTTTCCATATCTAATTTTTATCCCATTTTAAATATTCATAACAAAGCTAAATTTTATCTTAGTATATTATATTTATGACAAAATCCTTAAAGGAAGCGAAACTAATAATTTGAATACGTTTCAACAAAAATAAATGATTACCGGAAATAAGTAAAAATCTGATACGATAACATAGCAATTTAAGACAAATAATAACAAAAATAACATTTACGTCAAGCTTAAAAGAGAAGAAAAGCAGAAAAATATCTAATTGGAATGTATTCTTCTAACAATAGTTTTTCTTGAAATTGGATATTTGAGCCGTGTTATTTCTTCAGATAGAAATACATTTTGAAGCGATTCCTAGATTTAAAAGCACATAAAAATAAAATATTATGAATTTGGTGACTTTTATCACTAACTATATGTTTCCTTCTTTTTAAATTATAGTGATAAAATTTTGTGATCTTTTAAGACTTATTTGAACATAATCAATTGAATTAAAAAATATTTCCGATTACGAAGCATTTTGTTACAAAAAAGCTAGTAAAACTTAGTGCAAATTAGCTCATAAATGCTATGTAAAGCAAACCTCGGACATAGAAGAGAATAGTTTTAAAAGTGAAATTTCACATTGTATTTTAGTATTGCTTGCTCAAATGCTAAAAAATTGTTTTTTTTAGATGATTTTAAATAAATCTATAATAAACATTTTTCTAAAATTTCAAATTATTCCATTTATTTTTAGAGTGGTGTGAAAAGTTTAGGCATATTGTTTTTATTTTTCTTATTTTGCTCGTATGGAATAGAATGGTACAATCTGTGAAAACGGCTGTTTCAATTTGAAAAAAAAATGTACTTATAAAATATCCTATTTAAATTTGTACTTTTAGTGTAGTGTTGGTTTTAATCTATAACTTGATCATTTGACTCTCGATCTCATTCGATTGTTTGTTTGATTCTCTTGTTATTTTAATTGTGGAACTTTAAATTTGTACTCTTTGCAAATCAATTACCAAAAATATATTTAAAAAATCTTGTCTTGAAAGTCTTGTGGTAACAAGATTTGAATTTTTTTTTACTTAGAAAAGCAAGATACGGAGGTTCACTCCAAAATATTATCATTATTTTAATTTTTTGTATTTAAGTATTTAATTGTGGAAAATAGCATAGAAATGCTTTTTTCCATCCTAAAAAATGCACTTTTTTATTTTTTAAATTATGAAATTTTATAAATAAGTTTGTTAATATTATCTCCACAGTTTACAATTTAAAATGTATTTATAATAGCTATTTCTTTTACTTCGAAAAATAAGAAGAATATTCTTTGACTTAACCAGTTAAACACTAATTTCCGAAAACAAACATATGGAATTTCAACTATTGCAAAGTTTTAAATATTTAATTACTTTCGCAGTCATAGCTTATAGGTAGAACGGCGGAGTAGTCTCATAAGAAAATACCTTCGTCTTATTCATTTAAGAATGGATTTTCCCTATAGATTTTATAAGAATCAGAATTTTCGGCTGGGAACGAGCATTTTTTAAGCACACATTAAGGCAAGTTTTTACATTTTTTAACAGGATAAAATATGTTCAAAATAATTGTTATTATTTAAGAATGATTTTAAAAGAATAAATTTTGCACTCACACCATGGAATGCAATTTTTAAAAGAGAATATTTCCAAGCAACTTTTAAAAGTCTTATTGAATGTGTTGTTTAATAGCATGTTAATTATAGATTTCATTTTAATCTAATGAAAGAATTTTTTTTTTCATTTCCCTTACAGTTTTTGATTTATTGGACTATTCAATAAATTTTTAAAAGGGTTTAAGATTGTAAAATGTAAAGGGAATAATTATCATATTATGAAATGTTCAAACATCGGACATTTGCATCGTTATGACTTTCGAATTTTTTTCTTCTTTATTAAAAGGTAGGGGTTCCATAATTACCACCTTTAATAAATAATTTTAGAAATTTTGTCTAAAAATAAAAGCAATAGGTATCTAATTTTTATATTTATGTAAGGAAAAGAAATATAGTCATTGAAATCTAAGGAAGGACTGAAAAATCAAAACCTGTTAGATTGCTGGAAGGAAGAAAGGAACGGAAACACCCCCGAACGTTTCTCTGATAATCAAACAGGTTTCATTTTTTTTTTTTTTTTTTGTTCTTCATTCCTCTGTCTTCTCTGACAATGGCTATTTAGATTTCTGCAGCAATTTTTTTTTTCCTTTTTCAGCAAATAATTTTTAATAACGGTAGGAATCATAAAGCACTGTATTTTTTTTTTTTTTTTTTTTTTTTTGAAATTTGCTCAACATAGCTAATTCTGGTTCGTGGCATATAAGCGGATTAAAAATCATTATTTTCCAATATATTTCAATTGAACGAGAAATCCAATCAATTACAAAGTTAAAATATTTCTTCCCAATCAAATGCAGACTTCATTTTAAATGCCCAATTCAATTTTGACTTTACAATGAACTTTACAACGAACTCCCCTTGCCTTTAGCTTCAATTTTATCCTCTAAACTACCACTGCCAAAAACTAAAGTCCGCCACAACACAATATTCTGGGAGTTCTTTAGATATTGTAATAACATGCTCTTCAAACAGAAGCACTCTACTACCATGGAACATACCTTTTAGTCGAATTCGGTACCTTATGACGCTTAAATGAAAAGATAAATTGATTTCTGGTGGAACTTCACCCTATCTATAGGAACTGTACCTAAGAGTCGCGTTGCGCCATAAAAGAGTTCACTTATCCGTTGCATTTTGGTAAAAGCATGAGAACACAGGACCATGGTTGTCATGGTGACACGAAACACCTGGTTGGCACTTTCCTTATCCTCAAGATTGTATGGTGGAATAGCAATTTCCTTCAATAGTCTTTTTCCTCTTCCCCCAAATACTCATTCCATAGCACTCTAACTTTCTCGATAAAGTTTCAAATCTTTTCGCCAATGGTGTTGTTTGGCGCACCTTTCCTTGTGATAAATGAAGGCATTGAATATTTGAATGAGGATGATATATCAATAGGAAATTCTCCGTGTTGGGTTGTGATTGCCGATTGAAAAAGTCATTTTGACAAAGTTGTTTTTAACTTTATTTAATTTTAGGAAATGCAGTTTTTTAATTGCTGATTAATGATTGTTATCTTGTCTATGTAAAACATGATTCATCGACTGCGTTTATAAGTTTTACGCAGAATATAAAATTACAATTAGTTCATAAATGAATTAAAATTTTATTTCTAAAAAAAATTTATAACTTAAAAAAAATATCGATAAAAAATAAAGCGAAATCTAAACTTTTGCTAAATATATCTGCAAATATGAAGTCGAAAGTCTGTCTGCAGGGCTGTACTCAAATAACACGTGAATAGGAGCATCACTTTAAATAATGTTTTTTTTTTCTACAATTTGCAAATTTTCATCGGTTGGTTTGTAAGCAATCACCACTTTCTGGTGTTATGTGGTCATCATGGTGTAATCGAAAAACCAATTTTTTTTGTTGAAATCAAAAACCTTTTATCTTAATAATTATATAACTTTTTACCTTTTGAATAGCTTCAAAAATTGATAAAGAGTTTTTCAATGGAATCGGATTTCTGGCCCCCAAAATATAGGGGGTTAACATACGACTTCTTTAAAATACGATTTCTCAGGAACTAATCTATCTATTTCGTTAAAATTTTGTATTTTGCGAAGTGAAATTACATATGAGAATTACATATGAAATTACAAATTACTTTAAAATGAGGCGAAAAATTGCATTCCTCACAATTCAACAGTTTTTCGACTACTATTTAATAAAGTAATTAAAAATATTATATATTTACTAAAATTTATTTTTTGCATGAAATATTATCTTTGGATAAACGAATTTTATAAATTTGTGAAAAACATTTTAATTTAATTAAAGGGTTCTCAAGTTATGGCGAAATACGCAAAATGTAAAATTAATATTAAGGGATCCAAACTTTTCAACGCTGTCCTGACTGAACTATAGGGACTATATATCCCAGATTACGGCTAACCCCTCAAATTTTTGAGATCAAAAACTCATATCTGTTGAAAAAAGGGTATTTTTATATAGAGAAAGTACGTTTTTTGCCTGATTCCATAACTTAAAATATCTTCCGATTTAGTTAAGTGGCATATTTGAGGTCAACCTTCGAACCATTAAGAATGAGTGTCAAAGATCTAAAGACCCGATCTTGATATAACGATCCGATCTTTAGATCAAAAGTTATTTAGGATGGTTCTGTACATACATATGATTTTAACAAAATTACTTAATTTGTCTCGGGGTTTTTTAAAAATCACCCTTGTTTCAATTTTAAAAAAAATTCGAAACATTAGCATACACGTACTGATCATTAAAATCTTTTTATTTACTAATTTCATCACGATAATACCAATATTTGATTAACCTGACAAATGACCCAAAATCTGAATGTTTAAACATAAAAGAGGTAAAAATTAAATCCATTGTCACTTAAGCAATATTAGTTTATACTCATTCATACGTTGTCGTGATTTTTGATTGTACCTTTTTAAATCCCCCGCTGCTTAAAATTATGCTTATAAAAAAATAAAAACATTTAAAAAAAAAGACAGCTTAAGCGCTAATATTTAATAATATGTTTTTTTTTTTTTTTTGTTTATTTACAAAATTATATTACAACGTGCAGGTAAAAGGGTCTCTTATTAAGAATAGCAAATTTAAGAATTAGAACTGAAATTAACCAATTTGACTTGTAAAATTAAAGCTTCATCGGTTTTTCATTATCTTTCAAAATACATTAAAATGTTTAATAAAAAGTTTCATCGGAAGATAACCACATGTTGCCTCACTTGATAATACTCTTCCGAAGGTTTTTTTTCCTTCAGTAACAAATTAGTAAAAAAAAAATCCTTCCTAAAAAATCAGTTTGATTTGACAGTAACCTTTCGGTTTTCGGTAAAAATTACAGAGCTTTTTGGTGTTCCTACAGAAACAGAAACACTGTAAATTTTACCATATTCCGGTAGTTTATACCATTATTCTTTCTATGTGTTCATATTTTCTATTTGTAATTTCTTTCTCTCCCTAAATACCACTATGCTGATAACAGAAGTATTAAGTCTAGTACACTAAAATTATTTTTCTATTAAAATATTTTTCTCTCGTAAAAGTAACGTAAAATATGTGGATCTTCCAAAGTGAAACTTTCATAATTATTTCAAAGCTTATTTGTAATTTACCTTTCAAAATATTTAAATTGCAGTCTGTATGAACTTAATTAATAAAATACTGAAGGTTTATTTTCAATGTTATTCAAAGGAATAGTTTACATAAACGAATAGTATCTTTTTCGTATACCTCAAGAGTAAAAGTTTGGATCGTGTTTATTTAACTATATAGGGTATATTTCTGGATCGAATTCATATTCTGCATTCAAAAAAGTGAAATCTTCTCCATCAGAGACCTTTTCTATTTCCATAACTATCCTTATGAAATAACTCATGGAATATTAACAGAATAAGCAAAATGTGCTTAAAATGCTAGAGAAGAAATATTTTGTTACGTTTGGTTAACTATTAGAAATATATATAGATTTCTTCTAACATATTCATACATAATAGTTTATCTTTAACAATTTTTTTTACTATAATGTGACTATCCGTTTCCTTGACTTAGAATTCTAATCTCTTTAAATAAATCTGTTTGAATTCAATATCATTGTGTGGGCAGGTTCACATAAAAACTGATCAAAATGATTAGGATTTTAAAAAACAAAATGTCGAAATTCAATTTAACACCATTTATCGTTTAGCAGTAAAAATTAAACAGTAAAATCTATACTCGCTTTACTTATTAGGAAAACATTGCAGCGATTACATGTTTTTGAAGAGCATATTTTAAACATTGCTGTTGAAAAATCAAATTAAAAATCACTTAATTTAAGTAAACATTTCTCGACACTACGTCGGGATAAAGTAGATCTTCAAAATCAATTATCTTTATTTTTCAATCTCAGCGTTTTTCTTACATTTAATTTAGGAAGCAAGTTATATTTAATTAGCTACTTTTAATTTAATGTATCCAATTGCAAAAAATAAACAGAAGTACTTTTATTTCATTTTTCATATATATTTTTTTTTCTGAACACTTCTTTAAAGACTGTTGTCAAAATATGTAGCTTTTTGTTTCGGAAATTAAACCATGCATAATTATGTTACTAAAGTTGTGAAAAACTTGTTTTTTTAACATAATATTAAAAAATATATACACAGAATTTTTTTTCAATTCAATTTTACGTTTAATTTAAAACTGGCGTTAGCTCAATTCTGAATTTACGACTATAAAAGTTCAACAAAATAATCTTGTAATTTTTACCCAATCAAGAAGACTAGGAAACTTTTGGATCAAGGACAAACTAACCTTCTTGGAGGACTTTTTTGATGGAATTAACCAGCATTTTGCGTTATAAGGGGAGAATAACTATGATAACCTCACACGGTTTTCTGACAGCAAGGGGTTCCTAACCCATGATTCGTCAACCACTGAGAATTTTTGACGTTAGTACTATGGTCGGTGTGAGCCGGGAGCAGAATTCTTATCAACCAGCCATCGCTGGGATTCGAGCACGGGTCGGGGCTGGCATTCGAAAACGAATGCGGTTGCTCTATCCCTTAATTTAAATTGGCTCTTTCAATTCAATTTTATTTTTTTTTTTTTTATGGACACAGTTGAACACAGGGCTCGAAAAACCGCCAGTCCTCGGCGATCAAAAATTTCCCGCCGACAACAAACTTCTTGAATCCGACGTCCGCGCGGACGGCCATTTTCCCGTTAAAGTTCGTGATACATTTTAAATTTTTGTTACCTTACAAGAGTCTATCACCTCACTTCTATAATGACCTGCTAATCTAGAAATACAGCAACATACTGCGCTTGGTGGAATTGATGTTTTCTCTGTCTGGGAGCACTGCAGCTTTTCAGTAATGAACTCACAAAAAAACACATTAAGTACTGGTCTTAACAAGAAGCGTTAAACGCAATTATGAACATCTACCTAAATGGAAAACCCCTTTCAGATTTCTGAGCACAAACCTCTGTAAATCATTAGATTGATTGTGGAACTGGCAAACGTCATATTTGATTCATTTAAAAAACGCAGTACCCTCGGATAAATTGACATTCCAGATAACTTGACCTTTGTCATTTAAACTATTTCATATAAGAAATAAATTATTTCATAAAATAAATACTAGGTTACTATTAGTAACCTGGTATTTCTTTTATAACTGTATAATGTTATCCTAGTATTTGTATTCCTAATAACTACTAATTCATTGTGCAATTTATATGCTAAATGTTTGTAATAAATAAGAGAAAATTATATTTTTATTTATTTAGAAGTAACGGGTTAGTTTAAAAGGAGGACGGGTACATTGTTGGACAAGCCGTCCTCGGGGACGGTCAAAATTTCCGAGTTTTTTCGAGCCCTGGTTGAACAGCTAATCCTATTTTGGAGACGTAAATAATGAATTTACGTCTACCAATGTTCATCTGCGTAGCTTTGTAATTTGAAATTTAATCTCGAAGACAAGGGAACGTCTGTGTAAAGTATTGGGAAAAATTCGCCTTTTTGAAAGAACCAACCCACATTTGCGTTACATGGAGAGGAAAACTACCAAAACATCCCATAGTGAATCTGATAGCAAGGTGGCTACAACCCATCTTTTAATTCAGTTATTCATACCATTCTTAACAATTAATTTCATAAATATTATACCACTTTTTCAGCTTAGAAAGATTTATAATAGATTTAAAGGTTACGCTGTTGTTCATAATTCTTAAATAAGATGTAATTAAGCTCAATAAAAAAGGAAAAGGAAGAGTTACCAGCAATGATTGCATCAACACCTATCAGTTTGTTTTCTAACTATAAGTTTTTCGAATTAAAAAAAGTAGTTCATATAAAGAAATAAAACAGCAAATTTAATTACCTCAGTGACTAAACAACTTCATAAAGGGGTTAAATATGAATTATTTTTTCGATAAATATCTAAAGAAGCTATAACAACAAAACATTCTTTTTCATAACAAGAAAAAATTTAAGAAAATTCAATACAGACCGATTTTTATAATGCATAATTTATTTTTTCTTAACTTCGATCGAAAACAGCTGTCGTAAGTACTTTAGTCTACAGTTGAGAGAATTCTATGCAATGCCTGGAGCTAATTTCTTACGCTGATTAATTTAAAAGCTCATTAGCTGTTCCTAGCTAATGCTTTTAACGATGAGTTGTTTATGGTATAGAGAAATACCATCGCGAATAAACAAGATGTTACCTTACCTGGGAGAAGCAACTATTATTTTTATCAGTTTCTAAATTAATTATTAATGTTAGTTATTTCAAGGGAATTAGATTAATGACTTGTTTTTCATATAAGTGAAGATTCATTTAGTAAATAAAAGAATAAAATTTGTAAAACTGATTAAAACTGATTTTAAATACATGTATTGAAAAGAATGTTTATCTTGCTAGGAAAGTTCCACAGAAATTGAATAGTTAATTAATACAGCAACTTTGATGCAATTAGACAGCAACTGTGTCAAATGTACAATCATTCTTTGTTTTTATCATGGATGAAGCTTTTTCTTTATTAATAATTTCGCTATTTGCCTCCCAGATATTTTTTTATCTCAATTAAATAAATCACTGAATTTAAATTGATAAAAAATATTTGAGTGATGCAATCATTATTTTAACAGTTTCTAAATTAATGATTAATTATTTTGGAAGAATTTGATTAAGGTTACCGACTGAGTTCGGAACAATTTATTTTTGAAAAAAGCTTCAAATAAAATTTTAATTTTAGTTTTGGCGAGAAAGGGATCTAAAATTATAAATCTAATACAAAATTCAAAAATTATAAAATTATTTTTCAATACAAAGACATATTTGAGAATAAAAAACTATTTAATGTCTCTCTAACAGTTCTACAAAAAATTTTAATATTGTAATACATAACAATCAAAATAATTTTTTCTCTGCTAATAATATGATTACTTGTGTTTTGACCTTCAATGAAATAAAACTAAATATATTGTTCAATATTGACTTTTAAAATAAAATTTCCAAACATTTTTGATTAAAGAATGATAAAAATAATAAATTTACACTGAGACTTTAGCTTTTCGCTTAAAACACAGCTAACATTATACAAAATACACGTACAAAATTTAAAAGATTCTGTTATAAACATTTTTTTATGATTTATTTCATATGAGTAAAATAATTTGAAATCATGACACCAATTATCAATTTAAAGGAGAGTTAGAAAGCTAATAAACAAGAAACCAAAAATAATATTAAATAGAGATATTAAGGGAAGATATAGGGCAATGTAGTAATACAGTATCTTAATATCGAATTTCTCCATTTTAACGCTATCCAACACACTATTATATATAAACATACATAGAGTAATTTATAGGACTAAAATTTGGCCCCTAATTGGCATTTAATGATTTCATCTGGAACCGTACACTAGTGACCAGTAATATAGTTAAAAATTTTTGAAATTTTTGTCTAAATTGACTATTTTTACTCAGTTATATATCTTTTTCGAACAAGGGAATTTAGTTTTGCAATTAAAAGAATAGAAGTAAAGAAATCGGCTGAAACGTTGCGTGCTTTTTTTTTTTTTTTTTTTTCAATCTATTATTATTATGGTGTTAGAAATGCAAGGTGTTAGAAAGAATGGTTCTCTGGATTATGAAACTGATTGCAACTACTATGGTTAAAAAAACAAGAATGGTAAACAATATACGGTTTTTAACCATTTATAACTAACATTGTTTCAGAACCGTAAAAACTAAATTTAGCTGAACGTTGGAGAATAGTTTAGAAGCGATATGGTGCTGCTCTCTATGCGTGAATCAGAGTATCGTATTCCAATAATCCAGGGTCATGAATATGGGAGTACAGAACACTGGAAACACTTCATGTGTTAAGAGAAATACTATGATCTCAACGCTGGGACTTGAACCCCTGTGTAGGTGGTCATGAGATTGATAGATTGATCCTCTTGCCTTTAATATATACCCATCTGCAGGGAACTAAGTGACTTCAATAGGTGGGCCTAGTTTGTGCGATAAAATTCCGGTTGTTTAACCGTATTTGGTGAAAGCAGTTAGCAAAAAGTTTTCCTCGCATTCAACAGTTTAAAAACCAATTTATTTACGGCTATTCGATCGTTTTGTTTGAATACGTTAAGAAAACAATTAAATTAATTGCTATTTTACCATTTTTCCGAGAAATTTCTAGCAGTATAAAAAATTCATTTGTATTCATATGAAACTCTTGATAATACATTAAAAGGTTTTCACAAAAGAACAATCATCAAATGTATCTTTCCTAACATTTAAGAAAGAATCAGCTTTTGAAAAACATCTTTCCAGTTCTATTTGAATTAGAAAGACATTTTCTGGAATACCTTTTATTCCTTTTGTGTTCCTGTGTCAAACACTGAAAAGGGCGGAAATAAAAACGCTTTTCTTCATTGGGTTTCGATACCCAAGGGGAGGTTCAAAACGAATATAAGAACATATTTCCTTTCTATGAAGATATAAATTCGAGAATGTGAAACCACAGAAAAGTAATGCCTTGAGAAAAGATTTTCTCTGAGAGTCTCTCAAAACTCGCTGTTTTATTTCATTTCAACATGCTTAAGTCTTGCTCGACAAAAATTCTTTTCACACAGTCAGTTACGGAGCTCATATTGGTTTATTGAGGTGGGATTCAAAGTTACGATTGCACTTTACAACATTGTGAGAAAAACATATTTATCTTTTGACTCAGAAAATAGAATAAAATAAAATAAATTATGGGCTAAACAAATAAAATATTATAAGTTCATTTTTCTATTCTTGCAAATAAAAGAAAAAACTTTAGAATTTTAAAGACCAATAAGAACAAAAATTTTTCTTTAAAGAAGTCTTAATTATATGTTTGGTTGTAAAATTGGTTTTCCTTTAATCACCATTAGTTTTACTTTAGCCTCCAAGCACACTAAGAAAAAAAGTGAAATCATAACTACCAGGATTATAGTAAAATTTATCGTGTTTTTTATCGTTAAAATTTATCGTGTAAGGATCAAAAGGCAGGATCATTTTTGCGAAGTTTTTAGTAATGACGTTTGGAAATTTCAACTATTACAAATAGTTTTATTACCAAACTGTTTAGTAATAAATGTGGTAAAGTTTTATAATTTTATCATGATACCTTAGCCTTAGATCATGGTATGACAACCATTTATTTGTTCCCATTTACTTTTCAGTTTAGAATATTTACTAAATGTGTAGTAATAAGAAGTATAATTTTGAAAACTAGAGTATCCCGTAAACCGTTACCATTTAAACATAAAAAATACCAAATAAGTAGTTTAAATAACGTATATTTTGGTTTTATTACCAAAATTATTATTATTATTTATAAATTATTTTATTATTTATGTTACTGTTGCGGTTTTTTTATTTTAGCAGAACTGTGGTTATCATTATAGGACGGTAATTTTACCAGATTTTTTTCGTGGGAAAGTTAGAGGAAAAAGCAAATGTTTCCTTAACTAAACATTTAATTTTACAGTTCGCAAAACAAATCTTTTAACTAGAAGAAAAATGTATGAAAATTAAATTGTTGAACAATTGACTAGTGAAAAATCGACAATTTTAATTTTGGCTATACAAATTTGTTTTTTCTATTTTTCTCGAACTTTCAAATTCAGTTTTCACCAATTATTTATTGTTATTAATAATATATATTTCATATTCATCAACTATAATATTGGTTCATAGGACCTTATTTTTAGTGATTTTACTACGACCAATATTTATTAAAAATTTACTATTAATATCTATTAAGAAACAACTAATAATGTCTATTAAAAAACAACTTTTTAATAGACAGTATTAGTTGCAAAGTAATTAGTTGTTGTTTTTATCTGTAGTAAGTAGCTGTATACTTTTTAATCGGAAGTAGAGCAGGTCAAGTTCTTGAGATTGTTTTTGTTTACATTTATATTGAACACACCATCAATATATATATATATAAAGATAGTTATTTTTTGTTCTTATTAAAAGAAATAAGTTATATAATTTCTGAACTCAAATCTGCTGTATTGCGCGAGGTATCAAGGTTTACTGTTACCAATATTTATCATTACATTAGTCATTGATACGATATTCATCAGCTTCTTGATACATCAGGATTATATTTAAGGTACCATAATCACGATACTTAATAAATATTGATATTGTGCGATAAATCGTACAAAATTACGACAAACTACTCGTTTTTCGAGTTATTTTTGTATTAACTTCAATTTTAAAAGAAAAATGAAACTAATTGGTAGAAGATATTTACGTTTTTAAAAGGTAGAATGAACTGCCTAAAATGAACTGTCTCGCAAAATAAAAAAGAATCAATTCAATTGTCTTAAGAAACTTCAGTAAAAAAAGATTGTAGTAAAAAAAGATTATATACTGTAAAAAATGAAAACTCAAATATCAATAAACTTTATTCGTTTTTCACGAAATCGTTTCCTGGTACATGCTCCGAGCAAAAATTTTGTCAAAGTGACGAATTAACTACCGTCACTTCTTCCAGGAAGCGGATTTCAAAATTAAAGAAATACTTCCATATTCTATTTTTTCCAAAAAAGGAGAAAAAAGAAAAGAAACTTCAAATATAATAACGTGATTACTATTCCAAATAAACACTTTTTGAACAGAGGACGATTGAACAGAGATTTAAATTACTTCCATGCCCGCAGCGGGTTTCGAACCATGGATCTTCCTGTTACGTGACCAACTCCTTGACCACCATACAGATACCATCTTAATTTGTAGCTTAATTTTAGAATGTCTTGTTTTCATTCTTGTTTTATCATTCTAGTTAACAATCTTCCACAATGCACTACGATGAAGTTTTGAACTGAGGAAATATTTTACTTATAAATTTGAGAGTTCACGTTTCATTAAAAATTACGTGATTTTGTGACGAAAAGATTCTTAAAATTAACGGAATACTGCTCGAGCATTGAATTGTCAAAAGTGAGAGTTTCATATATGAGAATGTAGTAATAAAGGAAAATATATGTAGTTAATATAGTCAAAAACATTTACTTCATTTATGATTACATAATAACTGAACGGAAACATACCACCTGTTCCAATTTTATTAAAAAAACTGTAAAACTTTTTATTTTCAATTATTCTATAAGTAGAAGATTTTGTTCATAATACATGGTACTTGATAAAAATAATATTTTTTATAAAAAAAATAATTCCTGTGATAACTTTTCCTTTTATATTCTTTGTACCCTACTTTTTTTAAATTTATGAATTAATTTAAGTGGTGAAAATACTTACTCAAACATTTTGAAAGATTTTACAACAAAAGAAAAATTTCATCTCTACAAGCTATTTATTCAATAAATAACAAAGCACTATTATCAAAGTTTTTTATTATAAAATACGTTTACAATGAAATATCTTTTGAAATGCCTGTGGGAACACTTTTAGTTACATTCAAGAAGCGCGATCAGCTTCTTATAATAAAGAAATATATGTTTTTAAATTAACTGCACCTCGCGTTTTTTTTTTTAATCTTTAAACAGTTTTGGTTTTAATTAATTCATAATTAAGCCGAATATGTTAAAAAGAGCCAATTTCTAAAACAAAACGCTTTTGTATGTAGTTTTTTTTAGACTTTTTTAGAAATTAAATATATATATATATATATTTGAATCTTAATTCTTTAAGGTAACTAAAGATGATCTGAAGACTGAGAATTACACTTTCTTTTCAAATAGAATATGTTATAATGTAAAAAATAGATTACGAGTCCTATATTCTTGATTCTCAGATTTACTCACATTCCTTTGTTTATCCATAGCTTAAGATTACCAACATTTAACGATCTCTCTTTATAAATATGTCATATTTATTTTTATTTAAAAAAACAGAAATAGTGACTGTTAACATAACATTTTTATTATTATCTTAAGGATGTTTATGAGGAATATTTTTATAAAAAAAAAACACTTTAATTTGCTTATAGTAAATTTTCCTAGTCTCTTTTTCAACAAACTCTGAGTGCTTTTCCTTTTAGTAAATCCAACGCGATGTTTGATCACCATAGCAACCAAATCAGAAAACCTTACTTTAGTAAATTAGAATTGACAATCTATTTCATTCACTATAAGGTACCCTCTAAACGTAGAAAAAGTAAGACCAGGTCAAGTGAACGCTTTCTTTGGCAATAAAATATATTTCTACTGTACAGGATATGAAAGGTAAAAAAAATGAATTTGGAATAAAGAATCCAAAAAAGCATTGTGCAGCTTTCGCCGAAGTAAATTACCGTCAAAATATGTTTTTACCCTACATTACATTGGATGCTAGGATTTTTAGATTTGTGTAGAAACTTTATATCTAAGCTATTTAGGAAATTGTCGTTCGATATGTTTCCCGTATTGAAAAGCCCTTGCTTACGTTTTTTTACCTATTAAATGTAGGTTTTCTGAAAATTTTTAGGAATATACTTGTAAGACTTTTGCTTTCAAGTTCTCTAGTTACTATAAAAATTGAGAAACTTAAAATGTCGTTGAATGAATAAAATGTTTAATTTTATATATAACATATAAGTTTTATTTTGCTATAAAGCACCAATTAATAAGGCATAAGTCAAGCACTAAAAAAATTAAAGAATTTTTTCGAGGAAGAAAAATTTTTTATTGCACAAGACAAGTGGATAATGAATCGTAGAAAATTGATTAAGATTTTCAAAGCGATTTGTATGAACACATTCCTTTTGAATATTTAAAAGTTTTACTGCTTCGAATAAAGTTAAAACGTAATGCCCTTTTTAAATAATTTTTTTTCTATCGAAAATTCTTTGATTTTTTTAATAATAAGTAGCCAGTAAAGCCAGAAGCCAGTAAGCCATTTTGAACTAATGCATAAAATAACACTAAAATAATAAAGTATGCACATTAAAAGCCTTTAATTAATATTTAAGTCAAGGAAAATAATATAATGCTCTGTAAATCTATCCAATCACAACTCATGAAGGCGGGGCAAAAACATTAAAGCCAGTTAGATTGCCAGAGAATACAAAAAGAGGTTGATGAGCAATTATTAGAATCACATTCAAGTCTCATCAAGCAATGAAATTCCGGATGTTTATTCTATAACCTTGATTAGTACACTATAAAATTTTCTGGATCAAATTGCATTAAAGAGTACTGGCACCCTGAATGCATCACCTTTAACATCTATTTTATCGTGAAATCCCTCTTTATTGTTAAATTTTACACCGTAATTTTTACGAAAATATATTTAAAGAGGAAATACAAAGAGTTATTACTTCATAAGAGAACAAACTTAAAATAAAAATGACAAACTAACAAACCATCTTTTGAAATCCCTGACATACGTGGAAGCATTGTCAATCGTTGAATATATATATATAATACCTTCTCTTTTAGTTTTAAGTACAAATATATTTTCAAAAGCTTATTATTCTGCAAAACTTAAAGATAACTCGTCAATTTTATTTTTGATTTTATTATTTTGTTTCTTTTAAAAAATTGAAAACTTGTTGAATTTAAAATAAAATTGCATAATAGAATGGGCTTTGCCTTAATGGGTTTTTACTAAGGAAATTGGGGAAATGTATTCTTTCAATCTCCAATTTACGCTAGGATTATTTTCTTCTGCCTAAAAAAATCTTTCTCCTTTATTTTTTAAATAGAAAAGGTGTTTTCATAAAAGTTTTTCATAATTTCGATGCAAAGTACATTATATAACTTTAATTTTTTGTGTGTTAAAGCTTAATGTAAGAACTGTTTAAAAAATATTTTCAATACTTATTCTTATTCTCTTTCTTAAATTACAGTAAATTAAACTATAGTAAAATAAATTAAAGTGAATTAAACACACTGAATCGCCTCATATTCAAATGAAATACTATAATTTGTAAAATAATTGTTTTTGTAATTTTATTTTATAAAATTACTATTTTATCCTATTACAAAATAGCCAAAGACTAAAAAGAATTATTAACCCACTGACGGTTCTGCACGTAGAAAGTCGTATTTTAACCTGCAGTCTTCACTGCATAGCAAAACCGGTTTTCCAATGTTAATAGATAGGGGAACTGTGTGTAGGGGAGAAACTTTCTCCCAATTTCGCCCATTTCCTTAACCGCCAGTGGGTTAAGAGTATGAAATTAAATTATTTTACATCATTGCATTTCTTGTTTCGAAAATTATGCTGTTTAAAGTCTTGTTGTTGATTAAAATTGAATCGTTGATATGAATCATTCATATACAAGAAATAATGATATTTTATGCATTGTATTACACTGTTAACCTAATATTAAGTATCAATAGGCTAATTATTGAATTTATTACTATTAATGTTATTTCAATATATCAAAAGACTAAAAAAGATTTATTCAAAGAATGAAATTGAATTAATTTACATCATTGCATTTTTCGTTTCTGAAATAATGTTGAGTGAAGAGTTTTTGTTGATGAAATACGTTAACATGAATCATCAATATACAAAAACTAATGATATCTTATAAATCTAGCATTATACTATTAAGCTCATATTAAGAACCAAATAGCTAATTATTGAATTTATTACTATTAATGTCATTTCAGTATATCAAAAAACTAAGAAAGAATTATTAAAAGAATGAAATAAAATTAGTTTACATCCTTGAATTTTTCGTTTCAGAAATTGTGTTGAATGAAGAGTTATCACAATAAATTACTGATACATAATATTATACATAAATTGAAATGTGCTGAGAAATTCATACTACTAAGATGAATTTAGATAAAATACCTACATCGTCTCGTCACGGCAAAAAGATAAATATTTCCACTATTGTCTCATAAAAAAAAAGCGAGTGAGCTTTTGCCCTCCCACATCGGGGGGTATTTTAATACGTTGTCATGAATAATCCATATGCAAGAATTAATCATAAACCGGGTAAGACTGGTCGGTAGGACGCTTGGCCAATGTCCGAGAGTTCGGCTTCGAACCCCGCCAGCTGAAGAATCCCCGTGTAGTAAAGTGACTGATGCACGTTAAATCTGTCGAGTCGTAAAAGTCCTCCATGTTCCCATAACAAATCAAAACCTCTGGGGGTACTGGTTTGGAGATCGATCGTTCTCTGATTCCGGTCAAAACTACGATCTGTGGATGAATGAATGGGTCCGTCCTATAAGAGGCTGCGACGTGTGTGTGGCCGAAGTCGGATTCTTGGCCATAGGATGGCGCCACTGAAATAATAAGAAACGCACACTCTGCCTTAAATTTGCTCAGTTTCACCAAGCTGGCTTGCCCGTGTGGCAAGTGTCATTAGGAACAGCAAACAACAACAGAACTAATTATTTTTTGCATATTCTATTACACTATTAAGCTAATATTTAGAATCAATAAGCTAATTATTGAATTTATTTAGTTACTTATTAATATAATCGGAAAATAAAATACTTTTCAGTCAAATCAATTTTAGGTGTTACTAAATATCGCCGTCCCAGCAAGGTGAGCATGAAATTTATATATAGATATAAAACTACCTTACATTCTTTAAAATAAAACTCTCAATTTTTGATCAATCAAGAAATTTGAGTTTTGTTATTTTTAATAACCTGTTCGTCACAAATTTACTTAAATTTTGATAAAAATTCGGTTGCATTCTTGGCTTAGTTGGTGGGGATTAAATATTTCTTTTTCATTTTTAGGTTAATAAAGCTAGAAAATGAATAGTATTCTATGTATATGCTTAAAGAAAAATGTCACTGGTCTGTATTCCTTACACTGATGTTTTTTCTTATATTTACGACAAAACCTCCGGGCAAAAAAATCCCATCTAGAAGAAAAATAAATGAATAAATTATTATAAAATGAAACTTAATACGAAATGGGGTAAGTTCGAAGTGTAGAAATATTTAAAGATATATTATATTATTAAAAGGTATTATTTTATTTTAGATTTCCTAATTTAAAAATGGAAACAAACTCTGGTTGCTTGATCTTCACTCTCAAAAGTAAAATTCTCGCTTTTGACGATTCAGCACTTCTTGAGTTAAATGTCTTTAATTTTGAGAATCACTTCGTCACAAAATCACATGATTTGAGACGAAATGCGAGCTTTCAAATATATGACGAAAATATTTTTGCGACTCGGAACCCATTGCAGTGCATGGTAGGAGATTGTCAACTAAAGTGAGGGCTAGACAATCGAAACTAAAATAGTAAAACAAGCCGAAAAGTCCTGTATGATGGTCAAAGAATTGACCTTATATCAGGAAATTCCCGACTTCAAACTCCGCTTCGAGAATGTATGTAATTTATCTCTCTGTCCATCTTGCGTAGTCGGGACTATGTTAATCTACCTATATAGTGCCTTACGAAAAATTGATCTAAAATACCAGCCTTTAATTTTTTTTTTTTTTTTTTTTTTTTTGTTGGAAGAAACAGAATGAGGAAATATTTCTTTACTTTTTAAGGAATTCGTTTCCTCAAAGAAGTGACTCTGGGCTCAAAGAATAGAGCACTCGCTTTCCAATGAGGTTAACCGGGATCGAGTCTCAGTGATGACTGGTCGATACGAATCCCGCATCGGGCTTGCACCGACCACAGCGCTGACGTGAAATATCCTCAGTGGTAGACAGATCATGGGTTAAAGTCTCCTTAGCGTCAGGATAACCCTGGGAGGTTTTCGTGCTTTTCCTTTCCATGCTACGCAAATGCGGGTTAGTTTCAACAAAAAGTCCTTCATGAAGACCAGAAGACATGATCCAGAAAATTCCTTGTCTTCTGGATAGGATTCAAAATTACGAGGCTACCGTGCTGAATATAAGTAGTCGTAAACTCGAAAATTGGGCCGACTGTTCACCAACGGTCATAAAATAAAATACGTTTTACGAAAAATGCTGATATTCTTCCCCATCTTTTATTCACCTGCAAGAAAAATGGATTATATTACTTCCTGCCTAAAATTAGAAAGACAAATGTTGTTATTTTATGCTAAATATTTTTATTATTTTCCATTTTTCATACAGTAAAACCTTTTTTTGTGCGGTGGATAGGGACCGCATAAAAGAAATCGCACAAAAAAAAATTCGAAAATTTTATAAATTCTTACATGTAATAAACAACTGTGTACGATATACTACCTAAAACTTTTTTTATGCGGTTGATAGGGACCGCATAAAAAAAGTCGGACTTAGAAAATACATCAATGATTTATGAAATAGATGAGAGAATGCTTTCAATTGAATGAAATATTTAAATTAGACCTAAAGAAATTGTAAAAATATTTAATTCTTCATTGTACATATATCTGGCGAAGTTTTCAAATTATACATTAAATAGTGGAATTGTCTGCCTTTTTACTTTCTTTTGGCTATAATTATTCATTTTAAGGGAGTACTTATATCTAAAAATAAAATAAAAATCATTAAAACTTCATATAAATAGAAACAAAAGTAACTAATTTACTTATCTTTAATCTCACTATAAACGTGAATCGTGTATAAAACTCTGAATACGAAGCGTATACTGTTCTCGCGTCGAGCGACAATATGTACGTAACTGACTCTGCCTTCTCAGGAGATTGTTTAAAATAAATGAACAGAGCATCGCGAAGTCCAGATACATTGTTGTCAAGGAGGCCACGTAATCAGAGTTCGTCCACAACATGTATATGTACATTGATAGTAAACATAAACTGACGCTAACGCCGCTAAGATTCATATACCGCATAAAAAAATCGCACAAAAACAAATCGCACCAAAATAAAATCGCACAAAACTAATCGCACAAAAACAAAATTGCATAAAAAAGAACCGCACAAAAAGAGGTTTCAGTGTATTTACTTACATTTTTAAATTCACTGCACACGCATGACGGCAAGACATAAAAAAAAACTTTATAACTGAAATATTTCTGCGTGCGAAACAAGTGTGATTATTAGCAAATAAATATGCTTATTAATATATAAATAAATTTTATTAAAATTCATTTATATATTAATATTTATTTATATATTAATTTATGTATTAATAAGTAATTATTTAAAATTCAAATTTTATTCCAAAAAGTTTCTGAGCAAAAGTATAGAATCTTGGAATGGATAAATGCATTCATATATCCTTTAATATGAAAAAGTAATTCAATTTTTGAATTTAATTATGTTCATGAATAATCCTATTCAGTTTTAAACATGTTAGATATTTACTTAACCTGATCCCCAAGATACTAGCATTCATCTTTAAATATAAATTGGAGCTATCATTTGTATGATCAAACTGACTTCTTCCTTCAGATAATCTTTTTCATATTCCAAAAAAAATTCTCTGTTTTAGGGTTTAAAGATAAGAAAAATGACTCTGTTTTAGTTAGTTTGATATCTTTTTAGTCTTTGAAAATTTTATGCATTAAAATAAATTAATGGTGGATGATAAATGTATTCAGATTTAATAACTTGTGTTAGTTATATCGAGATTTCAAAAATAACCCACCTCTTATTTTTTTAAAGTTTTTTTTTTTCAAGAATGTACACATTTAATAATGTCTGTGATTTCTTTAGAAATGGATATGTAACAAGAAAAACATTAATCTGACGAGTTTAATTTTTATTTTTTAAAAGTTGAAAAATATCAGAAGTAAAAGACATTTTTCACAAAATCACACGTAATAATCTACCTGCAAAATACTAAAAAATGAAAAATATATTTCTAAGACATTCTTGCTTGTTAAAACATAATAAAATAAAAAAATAAATAATTATAACTAATAAACGTAAATCAGACATAGTTTTTTTGATGCAGAAGATATATAAAGAAGTATAAAAAAGACGTAAAACTCAGTTATAACCACTATAAAGTCAGTAATAATCACTGTAAAATCAGTAATAACCACTATAAAGTCAGTAATAATCACTGTAAAATCAGTAATAACCACTATAAAGTCAGTAATAATCACTGTAAAATCAGTAATAACCACTATAAAGTCAGTAATAATCACTGTAAAATCAGTAATAACCACTATAAAGTCAGTAATAATCACTGTAAAATCAGTAATAACCACTATAAAGTCAGTAATAATCACTGTAAAATCAGTAATAACCACCTAATAATAATTTTTTAAAATTTCAATTTCCATACATTTTTAGCAAAAAGCAATCTGAAAAAAGGCTATACAAAATCACAAAATCAATGGCAGGGACGTTGGACTCGAGTGCGTAAGAAGGTAAGTCCGAATCCCATAGGCTGAACAATCCTCGTGTAATAAATGGTAACGGGTAAACATTAAATCTGCCAGGATCACAAAGCACTCCTCGTTCCCATAACAAATCAATACCTCTGAGGGAGCCGTGAAGGGTCAGGGTTCATCAGGTGATGGGATAGAGCGTTCGCCTTCCCATGAGGTAAACCAAGTTCAAATCCCACCATGGCTGATCGCTAGGAATCTTTATCCGATTTTCACCGACCACAGTGCTGACGCGAAATATCCTCAGTGGTAAACGGTTAACGGGTTAGAGTCTCTTTATTGTCAGGCAAACCATGGGAGGTTCTCGTTATCTTCCTTTCCATGTAACGCTCGCTAATGTGGATTAGTTCCATCAGATAGTCCTCCACGAAGGCGAAATTTCTCCCAATAATTGATCCAGGATTTCCCTTGTCTTCTGGATTGGGTTCAAAATTACAAGGCTGCGGAGTTGAACATTAGAAGTCGTAAACCCAAAACTTGGTCGGCTGTTCGACGACGGTTATAAAATACCTCTGAGGGTACTGAATGGGAGGTTGGTCGTTCACTAGTCCAGGTCAAAATTACGATTTGTGAATGACTGGGAGGACCCAATCATGGAGTATGATTGTGTCCTCCTTGTGAAAGGACTGTTACGTGTGTGTGGCATAAGTCGTATTCTTGGCAATAGATGGAGCCCCTGACTTTGGTTTCGAGCAGGCTTGCTGGCATTGCCAAGTAGCATGAATAACAACAACAGCAGCTACGCATCAAATAATGAGTCTAAAAAAAAATTCAAGAAGGAGTATGTAAAATTGCTCGACCTACACCTGTTAATGTATATTTTGAATACTGATAAAACCTAACCTAACCTAACAAACATAAATTTTTACTATTTTCTTTACTGACTGTTGAAACGTGTTGTGCAAGACGTATACAATAAATCACCAACGGTGGTCAATTTTAATTTTTTTTAAACTCGTTTAGTTTAAAAAATACCTCCATTTTTTAAATCCCCCTTTCTTATAATTTTATAATATTAACATCCTTAAAACTTTCAAAAAAAATTATCTCTTATCAATTCAAATAAAATTCTTTAAATCTGTAGATCGAAGAAAATATACAAAAAATAAATAAATAAATAAAACAATGCTTAAAAATATTCATTCCAAACATGAATATATCTCTATTGCTGTTAAGAAATCAGATTTAGAAGCTTAAGCGCTTGGTTCACAAGGAAAAAATCAATAGCATACACATTTAAAATAAGAATTTTTCAAAAGAAAACTTCACTTAAATGTTCTAAATCGAAAGTCAAATATGTATTGAAAAAATTTGTTGGAGAAATCTCAGATCAAATAATATTAAGCCTGACGGTCTGCTTTGCTTTCAATAACGTAACTAGAATATTATATTGGATTTTTAAAAAAGAAAAACTTGAATTTGATGAAGTTTTAGATCATAAATGCTTAAAATTTACCTTATTGCGAAACATGAATCCTACTATTTTCATTATTTCAAATTGTTATTTAGTGTTGACACATCTCAACTTATATTCCATTTCCTCGGCACTTGATAAATCAAGTTGATATTTCAATTTCCATATTTTTCTAAATATTCTATCCTTTTCACATTCAGCCAATAAAAAAGATTCGCGAAAAAGTCCTTGTGGCTAACGCTTCATCGAAAATTGCATTTTTCATATACTTATCGAACAAAGCATTTTCCTCGCCAAATAACAATACTTGAGACAGATAAGCAAGAGTTTTACGTTATTTTCAAAAGTGCAATGACGACAGCATAGAGCGTCCTTTCAAAAGTGAACTAACAGCTTCTTTGAAGAATGGCTGGCATTCGCTTTGAAGTTGATTCTTTCCTCACATCAGCATGTTTTTATTCTTCTATTGAAAGGATTAATTCTGAATTGCTTTTAGCGGTTTCACTTTTACGGGTAGATGAAGCTTAAAAATATATTTTTCGAACGAAATGGAAGTTAAGTTTATTACATACTTTAATTTCGTTAAAATAGTTGCTTTTATTGCATGGTTAATGACGAATTTATTCACTTTCAAAATTATCTTTCATTTTAAGATTTAAATTTAGCAAGTGCATAATCTTAGGAAGGAATTAGGAACCTCAGTTACAGTTTTAAACAGAGCTAATGCATTTAATTGGAAAAATATTATAACTATAATTCTCTGTACCCGCTTAGCTATCTCATACTAAACCTTGATTACTTATTCTCTTTTTTATAATTGGTTAATTAGCTTGTTTGCAGAAATTAAATTTTAAAAATTAAGGGGATTCCTGAAAAAAGTAGTGAGCTTTTTGTAAATTTTAGAAGAAAAACTGAAAGCTGAAATCATTAGTTTAGTAACAACAAAAAAATTTGAACTAACACAGTAAAAAATTCCAGATTAAAATACGATAAAAATACTGGCATTCTAACTGCAGCATCTGTAAACTTCATATTACCGCAAAATCCCTGTTTGCCTTAAGATTTTAAACCGTTAACATTTTAAACCGTTAGCAACTTTACTGTAAAATTTACGGTATAGCAGATTTTTTCATCCGTAAATTTTAAAGGTGAAAAAAGGTAAAAATTACTATACTGATATCCTCCAAGTGCTAGTACATTTTAACGTAGTTTGATGCGGAAATTTTTACAGTGTTCTAAGCAGTCTCTAACATGAAAATCCTGTACAGGAGACAAATCCCAGCATCCTAATTAATGCTAGATACTATAAGACTGAAATTAATTGTAACCGTTTGTAAACAGGCTTACTAATTACTTAAATTTAATCTCACACTAGCTCATCTCTGTTTAAGAGGACGTTAGTTATATTAAAAAAGACACAAAAGAATTGTTAACATTGTCTAAATCATTGCATTTTGACATTAAGAAATATTATAGACTTGCCTTAGCAACGAAAAAGTAAGGAAAAAAAATCATATTTTGATATTTAACTTATTCCATTCTTAATATTGTGAAGAGCATGTGAGAGAAACCTTTGCAAGGTGCTAAATAGAACATTATCTATATTCATGTTGAACCATACAATTGGAAAATAAAGTTCAAGAAGGATTTATTTGCACTATAATAGGGTTCAACTTAGTCGCGTTTTTAAGTTAAAGTCAACTTAAATTATACTAGCCACATTTGGCGATTAGCTTGTTCGACTTTCAAAATTATCTTGTAGATTCAACATTCTAATTTTAATCCTAACCAATTCAAAGGCACAGCATAATTGTATTTAAATATTCTAATTCTTCACCCCTCCTCCAATCCTTGCGCCTGAATTAATTTTATACCATGTATTAACTTATTCTTGCCCACTTAAAAATATTGTGATTTTAGATGTAACTACTTTCAAGAGATTTCCGGTATATTTTCATAATTATTTATGTATCAATACACTATCCGGTCAAAAGTATCCGGACACACGGTTGTTATAGTAGTGGAAGTATAATGGTGTTGAAGTGCTTCTCATGGTTAGGCCTGGGTACGTCAGTTCCTGTAGTTGGAAACATGAACTCTGAAATGTATGTGGAAATTCTGTACAATGCTCTCTACTCCCAACTCTATGGCAGTATTTCGGGAAAGGCTCATTATCACTTTCAGCAGGATAACTGCTCCATTCACACATCAAGGCTTGGGCAGACGTCGTTTGACGAAATGGGTGTTCAAAAACTTGTCTTCCCTTCTTATAGCTACGATCTAAATCCCATAGAACATATTTGGGATGAATTAGAGTGCAGATTACGTAGCCAGCCCAATCGATCATCCTCACTGCAAGCACTCACTTCAAATGTGGCAGAAGCCTGGAAGTTAATTCCTATGACCACAAATCACAAACTTGTGGAATGTCTTTCCAGACGTTTGCAGGCTATCACCGATGCAAAAGGAGACTATCGTCATATTACTATGCCTCAGGACCCTCTAAGTCCATACCACTGGATGTCCGGATACTTTTCGCCGGATAATATATTTAGCTTTAGTTTAAAATCTGTCCGGTAGCCTTTAAATCACACAAAGTATGAGTTCGGGAAATTTCAGCATAAGAGGCAACAGAAGAATTAAAATTATTTTCATCTTTGTCGTGAAATAAGGTTTAAAACTCATCCCAAAGTTTGATTACGTGCTGTATAAATTCCCCACGCACCTCACACATAACGTGGATAACGCATAATATACATATGCTATTTTATTTTATTTTATAACCGTCGTTTAACAGCCGACCCTATCTTATGGGTTTACGACTACTAATGTTCAACTCCGTAGCCTTGTAATTTTTAACCCAATTCAGAAGACAAGGGAACTCCTGGATCGAGTATTGGGAGAAAGTTGCCTTCGTGGAGGACTTTTTGATGGAACCAAACCGCATTTGCGTTACATGGAAAGGAAGACCACGAGAACCTCCCACGTTCAGCCTGACCGCAAGGGGATTCAAGCCCATGATCCGTCTACCACTGAGGATATTTCACGTCAGCACTGTGGTCGGTGCAAGCCGGCTGCGGAATTCGTATCGACTGGAATTCGAACCCGGTTCGCCTCATTGGAAGGCGAACGCTCTATCCCCTGAGCCATCGCGGCTCTATACATATACATATGCCCGAAAAGAGTAAGTTCCATCACCAATAGTTAGTGTGACACTATGCGGCACCATAGCACCGTTTATGTTTAAAATTTCAACAGCCATTTTCGATACGGTTAAAAATTAATCTAAATAATTACTTAGTAGCTAAAATTTTATTCCTATTAAAATACAAAATGAATCGAAATAAATAGTTACTTCGTAATTAAACTTTTATTTCAACAAAAATTATAAATGAATCAAAATAAATACTTACGCATAGCGAATTTTTTAATATTACTGAAATTATAACTTAAGAAATACTTACGAAATAAATAATAATCATAATGTTGCTAATAGATACAGAAATACCCGAGCATATGGCGCCAAAACATATATATATATATATATATATATATATATATATATATATATATCATTTAATTTAAATATTTTAGATATCAAAAATGAAATTAAGAAACTAAGTATTGTTCAACACAACCGTATTTTGCTAGCAGTAAAGCATTCATGTTATTCTACTCCTAGGTTTAGAACAGTTTTCTTACACAACCCTTACTGACAATGAAACCCAATATCTTGAAAGCTGTAGACCAGAAAGTTTTAGTGTTAAAATTTCAGTTTTCAACTTATTTACAGTGATTACACTCGAAATATACTATTCGAATTACAAGTCCTTCACAATAAACTGGGAACGGAATTCTGCGAAACTACTCAGGTTTTAAATATGATACGTTTATACCTTAGAGCAAATAATCATTTCCTTCGTGTTCCACGTCGAATTTGACCATTTCCAAATATTTGTTTAAAGAGAAGATTCCGTTCAACTTAGCTGAATGATTGTGTATAATGTTGTGAATAAATGTAAGACATGTTATGTTACGAGATAAGGAAAATTGTAATTGTTTCCATTTATTGAAAGTTTTAACAAATATTTCTAAAAGAATGTTTTCTAAAAGAAACCCTTATTCAAATTCTTCCCTATGAAAATATTTTTTTTAATACGAAAAACCGAAAATTAAAATCATATATTTGTTACACAGATGATTTTTTTAACTTTGTTTTTTAATTTCTTCTGCAAAGCATCCTTATTTAAAAAATTTTTGAATAAATGTTTGATTTTAGTTCATTTAATTTTTTTCCTTTGGTGTTGAACAGCCTACCCGTGCAGCTATCAATATTTAACTTTTAATCTTGCAATTTTATTCCCCACCCAAAAGACAAGGGAACTCATAGATACAGCATTGATATAGACAAGTCTTTATATGAAATTTTTTTTAATAGAACTAATCCGCATTTATGTCCGACAAAGAGGAAAACTACGGAATCCTCCCATTGTTAACATAACGGCAATGAGATTCTCAAACATTAGAACATTTTATCTAACAATCAGGATATCTTACGTCGCCAATTAAAATTATTCAGAATTTAACACGTGAAATAAATTTTTACATCAAAAATATTAAAGGTATATTTCTATTTCATGAATAAATATTTCATCTATTTCGCAATACCTTCTGAAAAAAAAGAATAACGAACTTTTTGTTTCTACGCTTTTTCAAAAAAATACTTCTTTTTTAAATTAGTAAAATCCAACATGTTTAATCAAATATGTTTATTAGACAAAATTAAACAAAATGTTAAGTATACTGATATATAAAATTTCATATATACAAAATTTTAATTATACTGATGAATATTTCAATGGTTTCGTAGTATCTTTTGAAGAAAATTTTTTTTAAAACCTTACACATAAGAGTAATTAATGTTTTTCGAATATGAGAATTGAAATACCCTGATTAAAAAAAATCAAAATGAAAGGAATTTTTTATCATTGCAGTAATATAAATGACTCCATAATATAAAAATAAAATAATATAAGAATTTCACACACTGTTAGAACTTTTCGGTAGGAATTAATTTAATAATTATTTTACCTTGTTCAACTAAAACAGTCAAATAACCATAAAAAAGATGATATTCAAACTATTAAATGTGAGAAAGAAACGTTTATTGGTTGTTTTTACCTAATACAGTTTAATATAATGAATTCTATCAGCGCCAACTAGGCCTACCATATGAAGCCATTTTGTTCCGTGCATATGGATGCATACTGTTGCTGAGAAGGCTAATCACACAATCTCTCCGTCTTTCCGAACAGAGTTTCGAACCCCAGCGTTGACAGCACGATATTCTCCCATTTCTTTAGTACATGAAGTGTTTCCAATGTCTATTTAAGTTTCATTTTTATAATTTAGAAACCATGATGATTGTAAATGGTTACAAGACCATATAGTTTTGTGTTCACAGTTTTTTAACCGTACCAGTTTTAAGTGGCTACCAGATATTTTATCGTAATTTCAAAATGAAAATTCTCACAATATAAAGTAATGCCTCGCAATTCAAATTTTGTTTTTAAACTTTTTTTGCATGCATGCATAGTAATTTATTTATTTTTATACAGAGTTTTATTTCTAGCATATAGTGTGCCCCAACTAAATAAAGCACTAATTTTTCCACATAACTGAACGCAATGAAAACTATTGAGAACCAAACATGCATATTAAGTAAGGCCGGGTGCATATTAACAACAAAACAAGCAATACAAAACAACAATACAAACATGCATATTAAGTTTTAAGGGCCGGGATAGCCTGGTCAGTAGGGCCCATGTTCGAGAATTCGTAGGTTCGAGCTCCGCCGGCCGAAGACTCCCCATGTAGTGAAATAGTGACTGATGCAC
Organism: Parasteatoda lunata; assembly: GCA_949128135.1. Taxonomy (NCBI): domain Eukaryota; kingdom Metazoa; phylum Arthropoda; class Arachnida; order Araneae; family Theridiidae; genus Parasteatoda; species Parasteatoda lunata. The sequence continues at coordinate 39,706,698 of OX421976.1, read as the reverse complement.
GTTAAATCTGTCGAGTCGCAAAGTTCTCCATGTTCCCATAACAAATCAATACCTCTGGGGGTACTGAATCGGAGATTGATCGTTATCTGATTCAGGTCAAAATTACGATTTATGGATGAATGAATGGTTTAAGTGAATGGGTCACACCCTATAAACGGGTGAGAGAATTCTTGGCTATAGATGGCGCCACTGGAAAACAAGAGCAATCGCAACCCTCTGCCTTACCAAGCATACGCCAACAACAAGGAAGTATAAATCTAAACATATATTTACAAAGAATTACTCAGTTTTTGTACCTCCTGGAGAGAGAAAAAATCAAATTATATAAAAAGGGGAGAAATTGTCAATTTTTTAAAAATATTTTAGAATTAAAACAACAAATTCAAAATATAAATAAATAATATTTATATTTTTATACTATAATATTTTACATACATATGCTAAAATTATCTAATATTTTATAGATATGTGTAGTAAAAGTTTAGCGAAATTGTTTCAGCATACAATAAGCATACTTTCAAAGCTATATATGCATATTAAATATCTTTAAAATTTTCCCGCCACTGGAAACAATTGATTTCTGTTTAAAAAAGAAATGTATTTTTTTTACTAAAGATGGATAAGTTTTAGCAATTCTTATGCAGTGCTGTTATTATATAAAACATAGGTATTTTTTATTCTTTTATTTTTGTGAAAATGTACAAAATTTAAAAGTTGTTTTATTTGTAGTTGTAGTTACAAATTTTTATTTCTAAGAAGCTAGTAAATCAAAGAGGAAAATAAATAAAAAGAAAGTTTGTACGTTTAAAGAAATTAATTTTTAAAATGTATTTTTTCAAGCAGTCTCTAATTGACAAGTTTCTAACCAATGTTTTGACTTAATTTATGTTCAGAGGGACATAAAATAGCAAAACACTTTAAAACATTAATAGTACTATTCATAGTACAGTATCGTGGAAAGAAAAACCACGTCTGATTACAGCGAATATATCCATCATGGTTTATATGATTTGAAGTAAACGATCTTTTATGACATTTGCTAGCTCCTGGACTCCTTGCTCCTTGCTAGCTCCTAGCATCAATATAGGCTTTAATGATGGCAGATTTCAATTCTGTCACAAACTGTAACTGCTACTTTTTTACATAAGCAGTACTGCTGAGGATAGCCCTCACGTTATCTTGGAAATATAGGTCAGATAAAATAGCAAGCACCTCATGAAGGTAATGCTACGTAAATGGAAACATTGTCCAGCTGGAAAATCCGATTTGGGCCGCCCATTTTCTCTGCAAATGGCAATAAATGGATTTTGAGCCGAGATGGCTCAGGGGATAGAGCTTTCGCCTTCAAATGAAGTGAACCTGGTTTGGATCCCAGCGATGGCAGTTTGATACGAATTCCGCATCGAGCTTGCACCAACCGCAGTGCTGATGTAAAATATCTTCAGACGTGTACGGATCATGAGTTAGGGCCCTCTTGCCGCTGGGCAAATCGGAGGAGGTTCTCGTGGTGTTCCTCCCCATGTAACGGAAATGTGGGTTAGTTTTATCAAAACGTCCTCTACGAAGGCGAATATTTCCCAATACTTGATGCAGAACTCCCTTGTCTTCTGGATTGGGTTCAAAACTACAAGGCTACGGAGTTGAACATTGGTAGTCGTAAACCCAAAAATTAGGTAGGCTGTTCAACGAAAATAATTTAAAAAAATAAATACATAAAAAATAAACTAATAAATAAATGGATTTCTAGAATCTTTCGGTTTTCATAAACCGTGAGGGATAGAAGGATAATATTTAGTACCATATATGATGCCTTCCCACACAATTAATCAGCCTCCACCTTGCTCTAGAATAGAAAAGAAACCCTCTTCTTTTCGTATGCAATTTTAATTGCACACAAAAATGTCAGGATTAGTTTAATTCCTTTTTTTTCTACTCTTCCTTGCTTGCGGATACTTTTGAACAAGGGCAACTGCTAATTTTTTATCGCAAATGTTTTGTTAGATCCATAAAACAAAACAGTAGATCAAAAAAAAAAAAAAACGTGGAAATCTTTTTCTAATAAACAGAAATGTGGGGGCTCATAAATGATGATTCGGTTACTGTAGTAAACTTATCGTGGCTCCTCCCCAAGTCTCATGAAAGCTACCAATTACCGAAAAATACTAGAAATACTTATTGGCACTTGAATTAAGAATTTTTGAACCAAATTAAATTTTCCAGCGAGAAAATGCCGTCTTTCAAGTTGTAAAATTTTCAAAGTGGTTGTTTTTGGGCTATATGGTTCATGTCAGGAATTACCTCAATCCTCAAGAAAACGTGAAGAGCTATCTTCAGTAAGGCTGTATAAACCAAAAAGAAACAATTTCAGTCTGTGGCAGGCATGATATTGATGCCATTGTTTTTTAGCGATTGGTAAATGGTATACAACGTCACATATTTTAACTCAGGTAAAAAATATGCCTATAATAAAAAAAATGCAATAATTCGAAATGTGTTTATTATGAGGAGACATTTTTTCCCTCTTTTTTTTCCTTTTTTTTTTTTTTTTTTCCTATTCACTATTTTTCTTGTCCAGGTGAATCAGAAAGCGAGTTAATCTTTGCTAGTATGTCTATAGATATAGATTTTTATAATATGTATACTTGGTTCTCATAGAATTTTTTAGCATCCAGTCATGGCAAGAGCTCAAGGTTGCTATATTTAATTTGAACACACTGTGGTTATCAGTTATTATTTTTTCTTTTAGTAAAGAAACTCGTTTAGATTCTGAACAATGTAACCTACATTTATTTTGTAATTCCTGATTTAATAATTTTAGAAACATTTTCTGAGGACCGGGATAGCCTGGTTAGCAGGGAGCTGGACTCACGTTTGTGAAAACGGGAGTTTGAATCCAGCTGACTGAAGACTCTCCGTGTAGTAAATGCTGACTGGTGCATGTTAAACCTGCCGGATCACATTTTCCCATTACAAATTATACCTCTGGGGGTACTGAATTGAAGATTGATCGTTCTCTGGTTCAGGTCAAATGTACGATCTGTGGATGCATGAATGGGTCTGCCCTATAAACGGGTGTGACGCATGGGTGTGGCAAAATCGTATTCTTGTCCATATATGGCGTCAATGGAAAGCAAGAACAATAGTACCCATTACTTTAATGGTCTACGACGACTACAAAAACATTTTCTAACATTGTTTAAAATTATTTACGCTGTTAGAAATTTTTCGGAAAAACTGTTGTATAAAAATTTATTTATACGTTATTTTACAATATATCACAAGCAAAACAGTCACAAGCAAAACAATCAAATAGCCATAATATGATGACATTCAAACTTTTAACTGGGGAAAATACCGTTTATCGACTGCTTTTACTTAATACGGCTAAACAACCTGAACTTTATCGCACCAACTAACCCCCTAATGAAGTCACTTAGTTCCCTACAGTGGAGTACATATTGTAGCCGAGAAGGCTAAACTGTCAGTCGTATAACCAACAAAATGGGGATTTAAGTCAACAACACAATATTTCTTCAATTTTTCCATTCGACACCTAAAAAGTTTCCAGTGCCATGTACTCCGCATTTCGCGTCAGCATTTCCCCATACCTAACGAGCCTAGCTCCTATGTCCAGTAAATTAGCTTTTTTACCGTTTTGAAACTATGCTAGTTGTAATTAGTTTAAAAACCGCATAGTTTTATATTTATAGTATTGTAACCCTGCTAATTATAAACGTTTTCAAAACCCTAAATGTCAAAAAAGTTCTTTATGGTTGATTAGATGGACAGACTGCTACTGCTTATCATAATTTAAGAATGAACATTTTAACAGTATAGTTTAATTTAATGATTCTCGCTTTTTGTGATAAAGTAATAATTTTCATAACACATCCTAAAAAGTATTATTTTTTTGCTTTAAAAAATAATTGAAAAATAATTATACTGTTACAATTTCTTCATAATAAACATTTATTATCACCCGGAATCTCAAGATTGTCATGAAAATTAATAAATAACAAATTTGTTCCTTACATAAATGCTTTCTTTTAATTTACACGTATGGGATTTATTAGCTGATATTTATTTACCTTAAAGGTATTATTTTTTGTAGCAAAAATTAAATTAATTAATAAAGCTCATTTTTATTTTATTTTTTACTGAAGCATTGCAATCTTAAATATGGATGAACAATAAAAAGATGTATGTATATTTTTTGCTTGAGAATTATAATTATTTGACTAAAAGATATCTTTTTAAATCTTTTGAAGAAATTAATTCAGCAATTTCGTTCACTAGGGATTGAAAATTAAACCTTTTTTTAAATTTTCATTTTCTTTCAAATGCCATACTAATTATCTAGGAATATTTACTTTCCTTTGATCATAATTTGGATGCAAAATAATGAATAAAAAACTTATAGGAATTAATAATTTCAAAAGATGTAACAAGCAGTTAAAGTATGTATTTTATTCATTTATTTTTATTCACTTATACGAATTATTGTGTAATTTCAAGCCGTTTTAAATAGAATAAATTAAAAGAAATTTTGTATGAGAAGTCTAAATTATATGAGTAATAAAATAGATTATCACGATAATTTTATTTTACATTGGATCATACATAATTTACCCCAAAAAAATTTAGCAATAAATCTTCAACATCAAACATCTCTATTCCGATCAACGTAAAATATTTTTTTTTTTTTATAATTAATTAGAAAAACTTTGGTTATTGTGATGGAGAAATTAACTCCTATTAAAATACCACGAATTTGTAAAAGTAGAAAACAATCGATAAACAAAAAATACAAAAAAAAATTCATTATGCCTGATCTATTACTACAAGCGTCATATTAGTCATTACTTCGTTACTATTCTCTACTTACTCAAACCTTGGTTAATAACCTAATTAAAAGGCATGAAAAAATACAGAATAAAATACAAAATTTAATATATACTAATTTCATTTTCTACTTTCTGCTTGATACGTTTTATTTTACACTCTACGCTTAATTTGTTCTATTTTCGTTTAAATTTCTTTTTTGTTGCTCTTCACATTGTTTCGACATATTTTTATTTGGATATGTTAATGCAGTATTTATTTTTTATTTCCAATGGCAGGGAAAACAAACAATTACACCAAAGAACAATAAAAGTTGAAAATAACAAAAGTGCGAAGTGATCTTCCCAGAAGCTCTCTCGCACACTAATATCTTGCGGTCTCCGAATCAACTCCGTGGAGCCTCCTGCAGCAATGGAGGTGCTCTCTATTCATTGGTGCTGCAGAACCACACAGTTGACACTGAGGGTGATCATAAATACCTATACGATGCAGGTGTTCTCCTAGACCAGTGTTTCCCAAAGTGTGGTACGCGTACCCCCAGGGGTATAGTTTAGCGGGGGTACGCGTTCTTATGCTAAATATCTTGCAAACGAAAATTTCAAAAAATTTTATTTAAAAACACAGCTAGCCATGAAAATTTACGATTACGTATTTTTCTATTGGCTATTTTTTGCAGAGTTAACAGTCAATAATTAGTGGTGTCAACAGCCAGTTGTGATTTTTAACTTTGGTGCAATTTTTTTATAGTAAAAAGTACATTTTTTTTATTAGTGGTACACTGCGTTACGAAAAATTAAGAAAGGGTACACAGAAGTCAAAAGTTTGGGAAACACTGTCCTAGACAATCATGACCTGATAGGAGTCTAAGGTGGCTACTGCATCGTACTAGTTTAATATTGTAAATTTTTTTAATACCTCAAAAACCAAATAATGGATTTTTGAAGGATGTAATATCTCGAAAACCAATTAATGGATTTTTTTGTATTTTGAATGTCCAGTATCCCCTTAAGTGTAGTTAGGTTCAGGACTAACTAAACTAACAGAAAATAACTAAACAAACTTCGATTATCCTTGATCTCTATGTGTTGGTTCATCTATGGATATTCGTTCCATAGTCCTAAAAGATTTTGCTAGCATTTGATATTATTATGTGCGCCATTTTAGCGAATAAATATGAAATTTTATGCATATTTACAATTATTTATTTGTCTTGTCTATTATTTGAAATGACATTATACTTATGATTAAAACTAAACTTTATTAAAACCAATCCACGTTTTTCACTTTGGCTGGAAAATGTAAAGATGGAATTGCTAGTAAGCTACTATTTATGTAAAATAACGTTATACTTATTTAATTCGTGTTCTTATTTTAACAAAATTCATATCATAAGTAAGGTAGCACAAATTTTTTCTTTAATATTCACTAATTCTTCTTAAGACTAACGAGACGAAAATAGGTAATTGGTTTAATTACAATTTTGGCTGTCAACTTTTCCTCATAGTTAGCTAAAATTTTGAAGTAATACTTAAAGATTGTTTGGGCAGTTAAGAATTTTATAATGATTAAGTCAACATTCATTATAAATAATGAGTTTTACAAGAACGTTGAGATTTACTCAAACTTTATTAATTAACTATTCTTTAGAATAAACTGCGTTTTTATTTCATTATCTTATTTGCATGTAATTAAAATAGGAAATATTTAGTTGCAATTATACTGAAACGATATTTAGAAAAGCAACTAAGAAATACATAAAAGTGAATAAAGTCTTTCTGTTTCTAGAAGTGAATAAAGACTTTCTATTTTGTACAAGGCTTAAAAAATTAACTTACTTTTACAAATTAGCGATACTAAAACTAACTTATTTTATCACTCGTAATAAAATTTGCAAAATTTTAAGCCTTTGCAAAGCTACATAAAATCTGTCTAGAAGATTATGCTTAATATATTTCTCATAAATTCATTTATAATTAATCATAAGAACCCTGATTCACCTCTCTCGGCCACTGTATATTTACTTCTTCTGTTTATTTATTATTTTTTTAAATCTTTATTTTTGTTTATATGTTTCATCTTTTATCATTCTCGGCATTTGCCGTTTTTCTAATTTTGTTTCTCATCTTTATTTTCAATTTTTTGTTGGCAGCATTACGTTTGAAATTTAAAATTGCTTTTGTTTCTCCTCTTTCACGTCTGGCTAGTTTTGAGAATAGGAGCCTATTTTTGAGCGCTAAAAAGAAGTCGAATTTTTTTTTCCATACACATATTTTTAAGCCAATGAAGTTTTTTAGTCCAATAACATCTTACTGCTTCAGGTTCTTGGGATTATTTATTTTAAAAAAATCTATTTGAATTATTGTTAAATAATACTAACATTTTACATTTAGATTACACTTTTACATTTTTTTTTTTACTTTTACTATTAGATACCTTTAGATTTACACTTGTTACAATGTAAGCAGTGAAAGTAATGCACATTTTTATTTTTAATGTGTTTTAATTTATTTTATCAATAAACTGAAAATTATCAATGTAATGTTATTATCAATTGTAATACAATACAATACAATTTGGCGATTTCGACATGCCAAAATTATTTCAACGCCAGTCATATCAGCTCATCTTGATGTCCGGGAATCTTATTTAATCACATGGAAGCTGAGTATCTTGTTAATGACAGTGGTTGCTCACTACCTCTCTTGCGCGTAGAAATGCATTTTATCATGATTCGCCTCTTTCGTCCCTGTAGTTTTCTTGTTCTGTTTTTCTATATTTTTTCTCTTCCGACTGCTGTGATTTCTCACATATTGTGGCTTTTCACATAATTATGTTTTCATTTCTAGTAGACAATTTTACATTTTATATTTCAAATCACTTTTGTTTTGCTTCCCATTTACATCTAACAAGTCTTGAAAATGAGAGCTTATTTTTAAAGCGCTTGAAACATGACCGCTGTTACTTCTTTTTTAAGTATTTTTGCGTACAATGACGCTTGAAATATTATTATCAATCGTAGTGCTGTTGATAGCGGGTAATGGCATTATAAAAAACTTTCCTCCACGTGCATGGTAGTTTGAAAAATATATCATAGCCAAACATAATAGCTTCCATAATGTAGAACGATAGTAACTATTTAATGACATGGAGTACTTTTAAAATCGTAAAGCGTCCAGTCAGATTTCTGATATTTATTCAGCAGGACAATGCACGACCGCATGTTGACACAGAACATGTTCGCCTGTTGCCCTGGTCTGCACGTTCTCCTTATCTCTCACGAATTGAAAACGTCTGATCAATGGTTGCCGAACGACTGGCACGCCACCACTCGTCAGTCACTACGGTCGATGAATTGTGGCATTATGTTGAAGCTGCATGGAATGCTGTACCGATCCATGCTATCCAATTACTGTTCGACACGATGCCTAGCAGAATAACTGCTGTTATTGTTGCCAGGGGAGGTTGCTGTGAGTACTGATTCCTCAGGATCTATACATACAAATTTTCTGAAAATTTAATCACTTGTACGTCCAACTATAACGTATTTACCCAATAGATATCATTCTGTTTCTTACATTCCTTCTTGGTGTAGCGATCTTAATGGCCAGTTGTATATATATATATATATATATATATATATATATATATATATATATATATATATATATATATATATATATATATATATATATTATATATATATATATATATATATATATATATATTATATATATATATATATATATATATATATCTTTTAAAATATCAGAAATCTGACTGGACGCTTTACGATTTTAAAAGTACCCCATGTCATTAAATAGTTACTATCGTGCTACATTATGGAAGCTATTATGTTTGGCTATGATATATTTTTCAAACTACCATGCACGTGGAGGAAAGTTTTTTATAATGCCATTACCCGCTACAAACAGCACTACGATTGATAATAATATTTCAAGCGTCATTGCACGCAAAAATACTTAAAAAAGAAGTAACAGCGGTCATGTTTCAAGCGCTTTAAAAATAAGCGCTCATTTTCAAGACTTGTTAGACGTAAATGGGAAGCAAAACAAAAGTGATTTGAAATATAAAATGTAAAATTGTCTACTAGAAATGGAAACATAATTATGTGAAAAGCCACAATATGTGAGAAATCACAGCAGTCGGAAGAGAAAAAATATAGAAAAACAGAACAAGAAAACTACAGGGACGAAAGGGGCGAATCATGATAAAATGCATTTCTACGCGCAAGAGAGGTAGTGAGCAACCACTGTCATTAACAAGATACTCAGCTTCCATGTGATTAAATAAGATTCCCGGACATCAAGATGAGCTGATATGACTGGCGTTGAAATAATTTTGGCATGTCGAAATCGCCAAATTGTATTGTATTGTATTACAATTGATAATAACATTACATTGATAATTTTAAGTTTATTGATAAAATAAATTAAAACACATTAAAAATAAAAATATGCATTACTTTCACTGCTTACATTGTAACAAGTGTAAATCTAAAGGTATCTAATAGTAAAAGTAAAAAATAAAATGTAAAAGTGTAATCTAAATGTAAAATGTTAGTATCATACTCAGTTAGCTTTATCCCCCTTTTTTCGGGATATTGGTATTTAATTTAAATATTTATATATATATATATATATATATATATATATATATATATATATATATATATATATATATATATATATATATATATATATATATATATATATATATATATATATATATATATATATATATATATGAGTTTATTTGTGAACACAAAGAATAACAGAACTTTTTCCCATTCGAAAAACAGATAGCACTGTTCTGAGAAAGACTGAAAGAATATACATCCAAGGTTATTGCGGAATTCGAACCTGCTACATTTACGTGGTCAACGGAATCACTGCGCGACGAGGAAATTTCCTAAGATTCATTGCAAGTAAAACAATCGTACAATATTCAGGTTTTCGTTATTCGGTCTTTTTTTTTTCTTGTCCTTCCACCAAACACTCTAAACCGTGTTGAGGTAGTGGGAACAATGGCTCTGATCTGTTTTTGCCATTGTGCTATCTGTTCTGCAAACTGACAACAGACTAGCCATTTCTAGCATTAAGCACACGAACTTGCATATGTATCTAAACGAAATGTATTTATTTATATTTACACATCTAGGGTTACGGTTTATTCTAAAGCGTGCTATTTAAATAGCGTTTGGCTGAAATACGAAACTGCTATAGGAAAAATATTTTTTTTAATATTACTAATACAAGCATTTATTTATAGTTTCTAATACTTATGCAGGATCGATTTTTGTAATAATGTAGCAGGTTCGGATTTCAGGGTATTCCAGGATAAATTTTTGTTATGTCCGTTTCTATCTCAGGCTATCTGTTCTTAGACTTGAGAAGGACGTATAAGACGAACTTTGCAATGCCCACAACATCCTGAATATGTATGGGTAACAATATATAAATAAATATAAAGAAATCGAAACACTCAGGGTTGTGATGGAATTCAAACTCGCTAGTCCACACTTCAATTTTTTTATGTTTAAAATTTCACTGTCAGATGTGTAACGTATAGGTTACTGATTTAGTTCAGCGTTGTTTAAGCATTTGTATAAATATATTTTATCTAGTTTTAAATGTTGGTTAGATTATATCTTATAGCTTACATCTATGTGAAAATAAATTAACAGATCAAAAACAAAATTAACAAGCTACTTTATCTCAAATATTATGCTAGTACTGTTTAAATTACCAACTCTTTTTGTCAAGTTACCAAATTTTATCCCTTTTACTACCAAACAGCATGATATTAAAACCATATTTTATTGTTAATTTTAACTAAAATCATTACCAATGTGCTAGGGTAATAATTACTGTATTTTGAGTATTTCCCTAGAACTGAAAAATAAGGGAAAATTTAACTTATTCTGGTAGTTTTGACCAAACTTTTCTCTCAGTGTAAGCTTGATTAGTTGAATGATATTTTTTAAAAGAATTTATAATTTTATCATTAACCTTGTATCTCATTCTAAAACTTTTCAAACAATGTTTAACCTATAAAATAATACAATGCTGATCTCGTAGAGACCTAGTAAACTTTCTTTTTAATATAACACAAAAAGAAATTCAAAACTAGTCCTCCATGAAAAGTTATAAAAAGTTTCAAAGCAATAACAAAGAGGTTATACAATCCTAAAAAAGAGAAGTAGGCCTTTTATAGCCGTATTTTTTTGTATTTGTTTCAGATTTAGAAATATTTTTAAAATTCATATACGTGTCATCTCGATTTCCAAAGAAAAGGAAAAGATAAAAAAAAAATACATCGATTGTTAAACTCAAAAATACATTTTGTATTAAACAAATAACAAAATATATAGTATGTCTATTTCAAAAAATAAAATTTTTCGTTATGCTGCATTAACTGTTCTAATTTTACATTTCCAAACGAATATTTGATTTTTACATAAAATTTGCGTTTTTAAAAAATTTCAAGAAGAATAGTTTTAAAAATAAAAAATTCAGCTTTTTGTATGTTCAATAAAAGTCACTATAAATAAATAATTTATTCCCACTGTGCTATCTGGATTTAATCTAGCAGAATGACCAATGAATTGATTAAAAATGTGATTTAGTGCAATTATAAAATAAAAAAGACAAATAAAAAAAAACTATTCATTTATTAAGCCGCATTTAATATACATATGCAACCAATTTCAACTGCTTGATTAGCTAATATTAAAATATATTGTAAGTCTATTTTTTTTAAAAAAAATATTAATGCTATATAAACTGTTCTTATTTTACATATTAAGCTCCAAACGTATATTTGATTTTTACATAAAATTTGCGTTAAATTTTTAAAAAATTTCAAGAAGAATAGTTTTAAAAATAAAAATTCAGCTCTTAGTATGTTTAATAAAAGTCACTATAAATAAATAATTTATTCCCACTCTGGATTTAATCTAGCAGAATGACCAATGAATTGATTAAAAATGTGATTTAGTGCAATTATAAAATAAAAAAGACAAATAAAAAAAAACTATTCATTTATTAAGCCGCATTTAATATACATATGCAACCAATGTCAACTGCTTGATTAGCTAATATTAAAATATATTGTAAGTCTATTTTTTTTAAAAAAAATATTAATGCTATATAAACTGTTCTTATTTTACATATTAAGCTCCAAACGTATATTTGATTTTTGCATAAAATTTGCGTTAAGTTTTTAAAAAATTTCAAGAAGAATAGTTCTAAAAATAAAAATTCAGCTCTTAGTATGTTCAATAAAAGTCACTATAAATAAATAATTTATTCCCACTCTGGATTTAATCTAGCAGAATGACCAATGAATTGATTAAAAATGTGATTTAGTGCAATTATAAAATAAAAAAGACAAATAAAAGAAAACCTATTCATTTATTAAGCCGCATTTAATATACATATGCAACCAATTTCAACTGCTTGATTAGCTAATATTAAAATATATTGTAAGTCTATTTTTTTTTAAAAAAATATTAATGCTATATAAACTGTTTTTATTTTACATATTAAGCTCCAAACGTATATTTGATTTTTGCATAAAATTTGCGTTAAGTTTTTAAAAAATTTCAAGAAGAATAGTTTTAAAAATAAAAATTAAGCTCTTATGTTCAATAAAAGTCACTATAAATAAATAATTTATTCCCACTGTGCTATCTGGATTTAATCTAGCAGAATGACCAATGAATTGATTAAAAATGTGATTTAGTGCAATTATAAAATAAAAAAGACAAATAAAAAAAACCTATTCATTTATTAAGCCGCATTGAATATACATATGCAACCAATTTCAACTGCTTCATTAGCTAATATTAAAATATATTGTAAGTCTATTTTTTTTAAAAATATAGATGCTATATAAACTGTTCTTATTTTACATATTAAGCTCCAAACGTATATTTGCTTTTTCGATAAAGTTTGTTTTAAATTTTTAAAATTGCTCAAAAAATTAGTTTTAAAAATAATTCCTCTTAATAAGTTCCTGAAAGCCGCTGTAAGTAATATAGTATCAGGATCGTTCCACCGATTTCTGTGATTCCCTCAACTTATGGGGTGGTGATCAATCACTTTACTATCAGCCATACTAATTGAAAATGTGATTTAGTGCAATTGAGAAACAGATAAAAAAGCATATTCATTTATTAAGCCACATTTAAAATACATATACAACCAATTTCAATATCTTCAAACCAGAAGCCAGTTTCGAAAGAACAAAGGGCGCGATTATTTTTGTTTTCCAGTGGCACCATCTATGGCCAAGAATTCGACTTCTGCCACACCCGTTTAAAGGGCGAACCCATCCACAGATCGTAATTTTGACCTGAACCAGAAAACGATCAAACCCCAATTCAGAACCCCCAGAGGTTTAATTTGTTATGGGAACATGGAGGACTTTGTGACCAGACAGATTTAAAGTGCACCAGTCACCATTTACTACACGGGAAGTTTTCGGTCGGCTAGATTCGAGCTCTTTTTCTCACAAACATCAGTCCAGCTATTTGCCTACCAGGCTATCCCGACCGAGTCTATTTCCTTTAAAAAAATCTTTACTTATAAACTTCATTTTAAAATGTTTACATTCATTTATTGATTTTTTTTTTTAAGCTTAATTAGTTTTGTTAAATTTCGTGTTTTAGGGATTATATAAAAATGCAAGTCAAACACGTTTTTAAGCGTAAAGAGAAATTAAAAAAAATTATTTCTATTTCTCGTTAAGCTTACAGTCTACCTCAAAAATGCTACTCGTATTAATTAAAACCATCAGAGTATTTAATAGTTTGACCAATAAACTTCCTTGTCTCACTTGCACAAAATGCCATTTGTCTGCATTTAATCCTTTAATACCCCTGTTTCGAAATAAAGCTCTACAAAATCTTTAACATCTTTTACTGTCGAAATATTCAAATCCTGGTGGTACATTTATTAGATTCAACATCGCCCTCTAATTCAAATGTACTAGCTAAGAGCTCTATATTTCCATTTGTATAGTCACATTTTCTGATTTACTTCTTGAAGTGATGAAATTTCATGCATAGTTACTTAATGCAAGCATCTGCAATTCAAATTCCTTAAAGTTCCCTTACATTTTAAAGCTTTATATATGCGACTATTATAACTTAGTAAAATAATTTTTACACTTTACTTCATGTGATAAAATCATGCAATTTGTGAAATGTCATGAGGAAAAGAATTCTGGTAAAGTTACCCTACTGTATGATAATGACTTTGCTCATAAAATAAACCATAATTATGGTATAAAAAATATATACTGTACTTAAACCATTCATTTACTAATTTTTCATGTCATGTGATAACTGTTTACCGAAACTTCTGTTTTTCAAAATTATAGTTCCTATTAATAGACATTTAGTAGAAAATACAAAGTTGAGAAGTAAATTTAGCAGAATAAAACATTTTTCTACCATGCTCTGAAGTATCTTGATAAAATTACCAAATTTTATCACATATTTGGTAATTTTATCAACTTCACCAATTAAGATACTTCACCAATTTTATCAACAAATTACCAAATTTTATCACATATTTGGTAATTATATTTAACTGCTAAATTTACCCAAATAATTACGAAAGCATATTTTCCGAGCCTTTTGGTGTTCCCATGGATCCAGAAACGCGGTAATTTTTACCATATTCTGGAAGATTTGAATGACTTTTTTTTTATGAATTCAGTATCTAAATTTGCGAACGAGTTTTACGGAGGAAAAAAACAGATCTCTCAATCATAATCAATTGGTATTTTCTGTCAATTTTGATTAATGCGTACAATTTTAAAAAATAATCAACATATATTAGTAAATGAATGTAATAATATGGTCTAAATTCGATGTAGTTGACTGTCAATAAGCACCTACACTCTAAAAAAAATCGATTTAATACTAAACCCTATTATCGTAAGCCTGAACAACGTTACACTAACAAAGTCACTGAGGGTAAGTCATGAGTGACAAATGTCATGGGTTATTTCTTAATATCAAGTCGGTCCTAGTCTATCTCTATAAAGAACAGCAATTCGTCTTAGCATGTACTAAACAAGTAGTCGGGAGTCTCCTGCAAAAATATTTAGCCATGCATTCTCAAATAGATACCCATAATTAGGAAAGCGTTGTGAATGTAGGAATTTGTGTTCAAATTTACCTCCAATATGGATAAATTTATGGATAAATTTATATTCCATAAATGTTTGTAAATTCCATAAATGTCTGATGAGATTCATGGCAGATGCTGAATCATTTGTTGGAATTGTCCAAAATGTTCTTCAAATCAGTCGAAAACAATTAAGGACAGTTGACATGACGCATTGTCATTGACTAAAATTCCATCGTTGTTTGAGTACATGAAGTCCATGAATGGCTGCAAGCAGTCTTTAAATTGCTAAACATAACCATTTTCAGTCGATGATCGGAGCAATTGGACCATACTACCCATTAAATGTGACAGAAAAGTAGTCGAAGGCATTTTGGGACCATCACTGAATTGCACAGTTCCTTGTTGACAACTTGGGTCCATGGCTTCGTGGGATTCATGCCAAACTCGAATTCTACCATCAGTTCCAGGGGTCTGTTTAGAAATAATTTGGGTCCGTTAACGGACCCTTCACAAAATAATTCATCTTTTAATCGGACCCTTCACAAATTTGTTTATCTTCATTATTGTTTTGTTAATCGAATAAACCCTTCCCAGGAAAGGGGGGTGAAAGAAAGACAGATGTAAGCGAACTAAATTTTGTCTTCAGCAGACGCTTCTTCCTTTATTCGTCCGAAATGAACATTCTGCGTTCAGCAGTATAGGCTAAATACCAAATATTTGTATGTTACATAGCTAATTTAGTAGCTGCAATTGCTGCTAATTTTTTTTAATTTAATTTTTTTAATTATAATTTCACAGTGTTGAGCATAATCTTGTAAGTCTTTACAATTTAAAAACTCATCAAAAAAGATTTTTTTGCAATAACGGACCCTATTTGCACAAATTTACAAAAGCGGTTGAAAGAATGTGATTTAATGTTTATTTTATATTCACAAATTACGAGTAATTTTTTCACAATTTTATAAAAACGCACCTTTCACAAAATGTCTGGACAAACCCCTGAGTTCTGACAAGCTGAAATCATGACTCATCTAACCAAGCTACAGTTTTCCAGTCGTCTGGGGTCCCACAAATATTGTCACGACCTTAGAAGAAGATAGACGTGATGTCGTTCTATTAATGAAGACACTCGAACTGTCTCCTGCTGTTATATCTCATAACAAATAAATTTCGCCCCACTGTCTTAACGGACACGTCAGTTTCACGTCCCTCATCAAAACTTGCGACTATTTCTCGCAATGTTACTTGAATGTCAATCCTGACAATTCTACACCTACGTAAGTAGCGTAGTCTCGGTCATTAAGTGCAAGCAATCGGCTACTATGCTGTCCGTGATGGGAGGTTATGTCATAAATTAAGTATGCTCTGCACACACGTGACATTGTAGATTTGGAAAAAGGTGAATTCCCTCAAAATTTTCAAAATGGAATGTCTCATGCATCTAGTTTCATTTACTAATTCACGTTCAAAGTCTGTATATTCTCGTCTTGCTGTCATAATTACATCAGAAACATTGTCAGATGAATAACTCAAACACAAATAAAAGTTCAGTAATGCACTACCCACATATACATTTTATACGCGATACTACTGCCATCTGTATGTTTGCATATTACTATACCGTGACATTTGTCACTTCAGTATTTATACTGTATATTTGATGCAAACCTAATACAATGTAAAATGTAAATGTTTAACCAAGTTTTAATTTAAAATGAACCATATTATCATGTACTCAAGTTTAAAAATATTTTGCACTTTAATATGGTTTAACGTAGCACAGTAATTGAGGTCGCAGCAATTTTGAATTATTCCAGGGCTCGAAAAACCGCCCGTCCACCCGTCCTCGGCGGTCAAAAATTTCCCACGGACAACAAATTTCTCGAATTCGAAGTCCGCGCCGGCGGCCATTTTCCCGTTAAAGTTCGTGATACATTTTCAATTTTTGTTATCTTACAAGAGTCTATCGCCTCACTTCTATAATGACCCTCTAATCTAGAAATACAGCAACATACTGCGCTTGGTGGAATTGATGTTTTCTCTGTCTGGGAGTACTGCAGCGGGTGAAAGGAGCTTTTCAGTAATGAACTTACAAAAAAACACATTACGTACTGGTCTTAACAAGAAGCGTTAAACGCAGTTATGAACATCTACCTAAATGGAAAACTTCTTTCAGATTTCTGAGCACAAACCTCTGTAAATCATTAGATTGATTGTGGAACTGGCAAACGCCATATTTGATTTATTTAAAAAAAGTAGTAACCGTGTAGATAAACGCGTAGTAAAACGTGTAGATAAATTGACATTCCAGATAACTTGACCTTTGTCACTTAAATTATTTCATATAAGAAATAAATTATTTCATAAAATAAATACTAGGTTACTATTAGTAACCTAGTATTTCTTTTATAACTGTATAAAGTTATCCTAGTATTTGTAATCCTTATAACTACTAATTCATCGTGCAATTTATATGATAAATGTTTGTAATAAATAAGAGAAAATTATATTTTTATTTATTTAGAAGTGACGGGTTAGTTTAAAAGGAGGACGGGTACATTGTTGGACAAACCGTCCTCGGGGACGGTTAAAATTT
The DNA here is from genome assembly GCA_949128135.1 of Parasteatoda lunata. Lineage (NCBI taxonomy): Eukaryota > Metazoa > Arthropoda > Arachnida > Araneae > Theridiidae > Parasteatoda > Parasteatoda lunata. The sequence continues at coordinate 39,689,097 of OX421976.1, read as the reverse complement.
CCGAGTTTTTTCGAGCCATGAATTATTCCATTTTTAACGTGTTATTTAACATGTTTTAAAAGTTTATATTTTTAATGATTTACTCGTTTACAACGTTTCCTATTCAAACTTATCTCTTTCTCGAATTTCAACTTTTCTGGGGAAAATTACAATTTTATCAAATTTATCAAAGGACTATATCTTGTTCATTTATTTACCTCCGATGTAACGTGGAACTATTTATGTGAAGTTCAATATATTTTCTTTCGTGCAACTACATACTTTGATCTTTTTTTTTTAAACGATGAAACTTCTCACGTCCTCACTTAATTTAAACATTTTATATTTGAATTTCCTTCATCCTTTTCTTAGTGTAAATTTAAATGCACATCTATTTGCCCGTCTCGAAATAAATTATTTCTACTCAGTATTTTATTATTTCTCAGTTTAGATAAAAGTCTTTGAATCAAAAGATTTAACTGCACTATATATTTAACATATTATAGCTAAGAATTGTAGTTTCATTTGAATTTAATATTATATGCTAAAAATATATTGGATAGTTACAAAATAACTTTGCCAATATGTTAAAATCTGGCGAACATATTGGTTAAAAAAAGAAAATATTTAATGTAATGCGTCTAATAAAATGGTACAAAATAATTACCTAGCACTCACGATTACGATTTTAATGGTAAACATTCAAAAGTTTCAAATGTCAACAATTACTACTTTTTATCAGAACGTTATTTTCCACATTTAAAATATAGTTAAAACGATATTTTTAACTCTAAAACATTAGAAATAAGCAGTTTAAAGATTACTTTAAAAATTTGTTAACGTTTCAATTCTACATAACGTATTCTAAAGACAACAGGACGAAAATTGTAATTTATAAGCACAGTACTACACAGCCTTTTTCATCTCTGCCTAGTGCCATATCTATGCATGTTAAATATATAGCTCAAACTCCATTTTAAGTATTTACTGAGTAGATTACATTTTAATGAAAGAAAGTTGGCATTGACGCTGAACATTTTAAGCTTTTGTCTCCGTGATTGTAAACATGAAATCTAAAGGGGTCCTGTGCTACTACTTTGATAATTTTTATGCTATTTACTTGTGTAAAAATAACTTAAAGTAATAATAAATATATATTTAATCTTTAACAAAAGATTATGTTTTCTTTCATATTTATCCCCGCATTTTAACAGCTCAAATATAAATAAATCTGCATAAGTTAAACTCTTTTTACTTAAGAAACGTAAATAAATGTAAGTGGGTTTTTATGATCTTACTAAAACTATTTACTGACCTTTAAATACTTTAAGAAAATATTTATCAAATCAAACACTTTTTCGCTCGTACTTTATTTATTTCACTGAAAGGAGAGATAAAATTTATTTTTCCCTTTTAGAAATATGTGAGACGGGAAAATGTTTATCACTATTTCTGAATTGTGCTGATTCTGTTTTCAGCTTCTTTTTTTCTATCTTAGCCATTAAACTCGTTTTTTCTCGAGATTAAATTTTTAAAGAGATCCTTTTCAGTTAAAGATTAGGTAGTTCTTCTCACAATGCTTTAGAAATACGACAATATCGATGTAGTATTTTACCTTTTTAACGATTATATTTCTGGAGAAAATACTAATATAGTACATTTTCCTTTCTATGATTCATAAGTACACATTTGGCATAAATATTTTTTAAAAAATATTATGGACGTTAAAATTTTTAAATAATAAGTAATTACTGTTTTCAAGTCTCATACTTAAACTAATTACAACAACATTTTAAATTTTGCACACACATACAACACAACTCATCAACATTTTACAAGAATGTTTAACTTATTATATTAACATTTTACATACGAATTTTACAGATAAAAATTAACACTGAAGCATGCATCAATATTAAATTTAATATTTTAACATATAACAGTAGAAACCTAAGCAATATAACATTTAACAAAAAACATAATGGAATAATAAATTTCGAATTGCAAATCTATATAAAAAAATTTAGAAAGAACCGCCGCTGGCTTTGTCACTATATTGGGTGTTCAACTTAATATTACATTATGCTTAGCTCAGCAAAAACTAAAGGACTTTTAAGCATTAAATTGTGAAGGTGTGTAGAAAATATACAAGAAGTACGATGAAATGTTATTATTTAACGTCCAATAATTCGTTCGAGAAATATTGACTGTTAAGTTTTTTGTAAAAAAATCCATGCAGATCGTTCTGCAGTTCGCAAAACTGAAACGATAAAGTTAACGCGCAAAAAAAGCCATATTTATTTTTTAACTCATTTTTTTCATTCAAAATTCTAATTTATTTCTGTGTTTTATTTTCGGAGAAAATGTTATTTTATAGAATTATAATATCTTTTCTATTTTTTTTTACAAAATATATCTATTTTTTTTTTACAAAATATATTTAGTTTATTCGGAAAATATAAATTTTTAAAAGAAGAAGAATCATGAATGAGAAGTATCACGAGAAGTGAGCGAAATGAGATGGGGTAAAGACCGTTAGTGGCATGAGAAATATTACAAAAAATATGCCTAGTACTTAAGGCTTGTTTATGAAAGATTTTTCGTTAAAAATATTTTCCCGATATCTAAATATTTTACTATAACTGTATTACCGCATGAACTAAAAGGAATTCTTTAAAAAAAACTGCGGGGACTCAGGGGAGGTAACCGTAACCGTAGTAATAAGGTAACCGTAGTTCGAATCACAGTGGTGGCTGGTCAATGCGAATTCTGCTCCTGGCTCGGACCGTCCACAGTACTGACGTAAAATGTCATCAGTCATAGACGGATCATGGGTTAGAATCTCCTTGCCGTTTGGCTAACCCTTGGTGATTCCCTTGGTTTTCCTATGTTACGTGAGTGCGGATTAATTCCATCAAAAATTCCTCCATAAAGGCTAGTTTGTCTCGATGATCCAAGAGTTTCCTTGTGGTCTGGGTTAGATGTAAAATTAGAAGGGAACGGGTTTGAACATTGATTGTCGTAAACTCAGAATCTTGTCGGTGGTTCAACATCAGTTATAAAATAAGTAATTAATTAGCTTTGGAATTGCTGCGAAAAAATTATTATTTTTTATAAAATGTTTCATGCCAAATATAAAAAAAAATTATGATTGTTGATTCAAATGTTTCTATTAAATTTTAGTCTATATAATATTGAACTTTATTTTAAATATATTTTTATGCAAAATCATTTTAATGTAAACTTAATTATAAGTTAAATTTTATTGTTATTTAGAAACTCAAAAAGCATTTTTAAATTTAAAAATGTAATAAATAGATACAAATTTATTTTACATTTTTTAAAAGTTATTCTATTGCAAAGTGCTATTTGTCACTTTCCTTTACTGCATTTCGAAATATATTTAATTTATTTTTCATGGAACTTTAGAATTCGTAAGATTTTAGATTTTAGAATTCGTGAAAAGGTAAGAAATTTATCAAATAACTACAAGTTTGGTTTTTTTTATTTCAAAACTTTTAATTCACTTTTCAGTTAAATTCCGAGATTTTTTTTATACTTTTGAAGACATAAAATTTTAGCTATAGCTAAAATTTTTAAAAATAATTTATATATGCTAATTTGTAACATACATTTTTAATGGCAACGAAAATATTTTTTTAAATTAAAGGTAGTTATATCTTTTTACAATTTTCTCTTTTAAAAATAGTATTATGGAGCATTTGTTTTAACTATCCACATTTTAACCATTCATATACAACTTATAAGATTTGTTTGTAATTTAGTTACTTAGAAGGAATGTTAAATGTACAACTTAGAAATGTTTCGAATTAATATGAATCTGATTTTGAGATGATAAATTTCTAATTTTTTACTAAAACATTTATTTTTATTAAACTTTGAAATTATTGATTATTTGAAACAGCTGAAATGCCATGCATGCGAAACAATTTAAACTGCTAATAATTATTTAACCTCAATTATGGTAGGAAAGTTTACTTACTTACTTATCCTCTACGTGCCTTTGGGCACTTAAGGCCTCTAGCATATCCCTCCAACGCTTCCTGTCTCTAGCAATAGATCTTGCTTCCTCCTAGCCAGAAATTCTACATTCTTTTATTCGCCCAAAAACATGCGCTGGATGGTCAGTCTGGGTCTTCCTCTTGTTCTTTTACCATCAGGGACCCATGTAAGCGCAACAGATGTAATTTTTTCTTTGGGCATTCTAAGGATATGTCCGAGCCAGCTCCATCTTCGTTTTTTAATTTCATCCTCTATTGTTTTTATTTTAGCTTTCTTTAATAGATTTTGATTTAATACTTTGTAAGTCCAAAAAATTTTAAAAATAAATCTTAAACATTTGTTTTGAAAGGTTTCTAATTTTTGTATTTCGATCTTAGTCTGTTTCCAGAAGGAAAGTTTAAAGTAACGAAAAGAATTAAAATAATACATACTATAAATAAATTTTCGAGCATGTCGTCAATTTTATAACAAATATCTTTTTCATATTTTTTAAAGTTAATATTATGATTAAATTAGGTTTATTTTTCTCTGAATTAAAGGAAGATGTTCTTTGCTTTCGAAAATGTTAAAGAAAAATAATTTTCTATGAAAGCAGTTTCGAATTTTATTTTATTATTTCAATGGAACAAAACTGAAGCGTATGCTTATATTGAGTTTTCTGAAGTTTAGAAAATACATATTTTCTTGTTGTTTTTTTTTTTTTCTGTTTTTTTTTTTTTTTCCAAATAGGTTTTGCCCACCTATAGTCAGCGCCCTCTTATTAACAATTAAAGTGGTACAGCATGTCAGTATGAAAAAATACACAATTCTAAGAATATGGAAAGCGTCCAAATATTTAATATTTGAAAAACTATTATAAGCTCGGAGCATATACCAGGAAACGGTTTCGTCAAAAACGAAAAAGTTTCGTAATATTTGAGTGTCCATTTTTTATATTATGCTTTAAGTTTAAATCACTCAAACTGTATCTTTTTTTATTTTTCTTCGCTACACAGCATCTTTAAAATGCTAATTAGCGAAAAATTTTAAGAATAATTGTAAAAAAAAACTTCGAATAAATTTTTACACTGCCGTCTTAAATATGGTTTATATAATAATTAATATTTTAAATTATAAAAGATAATTCATTTTTCTGGGTTTTTCTATTTTTCATGTTTGTATATTTCGCATAAAATTCACAAATAGCTTCTACATTAAAAAAATATATATATAGAAGAATAAAACTATAATTATCTTTTCAATAAATGTTATTAACTTTTATCTATTTTTATTAATAATTTTAGCTTATAAACATATACATTATTTAAGTAAGTACTAAAACAAAAAAATGCTTTTATTTCTTAACCCAATAACCCAATTTATTAAAAATATCATCAAATTTAGTAGCTATAAGAGTGGATTAGATGTTTATTCAAATAATATTCATTTAAGATAAATTATAATTTATATAACTGGTGCTAATTGTAAAGCTTAAGTTTTTTTTTTATTTAACCTTTGTTTCTTTGTTAACTTACGTTATTCTATTCAAACATTTTATCACTAAAAATAATTTTTGAAGTATATAAAATCAAAATTTCCCAAATATTTAATTAAACTAAAATCTACAAAACAATTCTTTGATTATATTTAAAATCTAATTTTATAATTTTAAATGAAACAATGTTAACGATCTTCTATTTCATAGTACCATAACTGAATATTTAATTTTAAAAAATTAAATCGCAAAGCCAAATCTTTTGAACTCCACAAGAAACAACAAAAATAAGTCCCCATAGACAACATTTTTGATCAATTCTTCTAATATAAATAATTCATTTTAAGATTTAGTTTATATGTTAGGTAATCCCTTTCTACTGCCATGTGTGTTGTTTTAAAATTGATTTGAAAAAAAAAATATTTAAAAAATTTCAAACAAAAATAAAACGAGTTGTTGTCGATTGAAGTAACGTTATTAACGTTTATCTTTGGAATATTGTATTAAAGAAAAGTTAGCGAAGAGTTAATTGTATTTTTTTTAAAAAGGAAATATCAAGTGTTTGTTAGTAAGAAAAACGTAATATTGGTATAATTTTCTATCTCAAGTGTTTATTAAAGTATTTAATGGCGTCCAACATCAACAGTAATATGTTATCTGAAATAGTTATTCGATTACCATTGAAGTACCTACGCTCATTGAAAAAGATTGCAAACATTTCACTTAAACAAAATTAAAATAAAATTTTGGCCCAGAGCTTCTTTAGGTTTAAACACCACACAATTAAACTGAATATTTATTGCATTAAACAGCTTTGTTAATATTGTTTATTAAATGTATTTCGTATTGTCAAAAGGTTTTTTTTACCATTTATACATTTTCAGATGCAAAGGTCAAATTTATTTACCTAATTTATTTGTTTGCCGTTCGTGATGTCGATTGATTAATTTTAGGTACGTTAAAAATGCCGTGTGGAGTTTATTATTTAAAATACTTTGTGTCATATCCAAATTTTTTTTGGGGGGGAAATAGCGTATTTAAAGATAAATGTACAATTTGGTGTATTTGTCAACTTGTTTTAGTCGTAATGAAATGGAATTCTCGCAAGAGCCCGATGTGGTCTTAGGGATTATATAAGTTAAGGCTCCACAACAACAACTAAGGCAACGTGAACATCGACATTGTGGTAGTGGGAGCAAATTTGCGCGCAGACTGCCTTTACTTCCCAGACAAAGTGATACCCATCGGTCTGAAACTAAGTGAGCTGTAGGCCATCACTCGGGATCAAACTCCAGTTTTTCACTATGACATCTTAAGTGTCTTTCGTAATGAGCCAACGTGGAGAACGTTATCATCATATAAATTGAGTTAATAAAAGTGATGTCATTCTAGATTAAAGAATTATATAGCGATAAATAAATTTTACCATGTGCTTACTACCTTCAATTCAAACCTAGTAGACACATGACAAACAAATTATTCGCAAAAATTATTTTGAATCTAAAATTTTATTTTTAAAATAAAACTTTACTTTTAAAATAAAATAGTATAATTTATATTTTACTTGAGCGAAAAAAGTTTGTGATTTAACTTATTCTGAAACAGAGCAGAAACAAGGTTAATTTTTTTGAAAAAAATTTTATTAATAAAATAAAATAACAGGTCTAAAAATTAAGGATACACTATCATAAGTTTTTAACTGTTTTGAACTATATTATCGTGCAAGTTATTTGAACCATGTAAACATGAATTTAAACTAGGTTACACAGTACTGTAATTAAATTTGATGCCCGAGTAATAAAAGTTATTTAATTTATTGTTTAATTCCACTTAATGTTCAAATATGTTCAATTTAAAATATATTTTTAATTTGTAAATAATTCTTAGCTTATTATAGTTCAAGATACAAATATTATCCTGTTTTTTCTGAGAATTAAATAAGACGGTTTAAATGAGGCAAACGTATTTTTTATTGATCTACCAGTAAAGTTTAACAAGCAATATTAAATCTTATAATAAAATATAAAATAAAATATTACATCAAAGCTATTTAAAACGAAAAGCCGCTACTAGTGAGTTTTAAATTTAGGGAAAATTTTTTAAATAATGCAATTAGGTTTTGTCAAATTATTGGAAAGGCTACTTTATTTTTCTGTTTTATAATCATATAATCAGTAGCAAGAATGCACTAAAAGAAAATTTATCAGTAGAAACATTATCAAAAAAAGTTGTTAGAACGTTCAAACGAATTTTTCATTTGTTAAAATGTATGCAGTTTTCTGCGAAAACTTGAACACAACACCAAGAATAGAAGAATTTTTGCAAAAAAATTATACATAAAAATAAATGCAAACATTATTTTTTGTTTATATTTTTAATGAAAATTTTTAATTAAAGAAGAAACAAAAATTTATAATTTTTGCTTCTTTTTTATATTAAATTTTAACAATGTTTAAAAAAAAAAAGATCTAACTTTTATAGAAAAGGTTAATAAGTTAAAATAAAAATCTTCCTTTCAATTTTTATATAAAACGTTAATAATATTACAAAAAAAATTCATGTTATTCGTATGATGTAAGACTTAGCGAAAAAAAAATTCTGAGTCAGATATTAATAACGTTTTACTTTCCTTACAAACAAAACACTTTTTTTCAATAAAGGAATATTTTTTATTGAATATCACTTTCTTTCAGTATTATATTTGTGATCCAAAAATTTTTCAAACAAAAATATTTTTTCTTGATTATTCTGAAAGGCTTAGTGCTCCATGGATAGGTCTAATTCTTCAAATACGTTATAATTAGTTGCATAATTCAGCATTTTCTTAAACTGAAAAAGGTTAAAAAATTAGTTAGTAGTGATTGGAGCATAAAACGATGTATAATTTTTTACTAAATAGATTCTAAGCATATATTTTTTTGTGTTTTTTAAAACGTATTTATTCACCTGAAAAAAAATATCCGGTGATTTTATTTTAGACGATACTGAAATCGCTTTATCAAAGAACTACCTTTATACAAATATTATTTTATTGTAATAGTGTTATTTTTTTATTTAAAGAATTGCACAACTTATAAGTATTGATTAAAATACTATTTTTCATATAATTTTTCGATTCAAATCTGTAGAATCTACTTTAATTTTCTATAGAAAGTAGAGAATCACATGGGACAAAGTGCCACAAATAATCTGAATACAATATTTTTTCAATAATAATGCAGTTTGAACTGTATAACTATGCATGCATAAATTAATGTCTGATTAATATTATCCTTTAAAATTAGTCCCTGGTAAAAACATCTTATCAAATTGTATATTTTTAACGATTTAAAATAGTAAACGTTATCAATCATAATAAGGAAGATCAGACATATAAATGACAGAATTATTAATAGTTGTTGTGTTGATAAGTATTATACTGCGTTCATTTTAAAACAAACCTATACAAATCATATCGAATTAAATTTTTAATGAAAATTTTAAAATAAAACACAAGTTAAATTTTAATTGAGTATCTTTCGGTTTAAATTTAAATTTATAATAACAAAAGCATCTTTCTATTTTATAACTTAAAGTGTACATTGGAAAAACATTTTAAAGCTTGATCTTTGCAGTTTATTAAGTTAAATTTAATTTTCTTGAAAAAGAATGAAATATTTCAGCATTTTGATGCTTTACATGTTATATATATTTTACTCACTGCTTTTCTTAATCTTTTACAATGTAAACAACCGAATTTTGCAGAAGAAATTTTTTAAAGAAATATCTAAGAAATTATGTAAATTATGTTTTATATAATTTCATTTTATATTTTACATATGCATCTTATTGATGAAAAATATTAAAGAAAAGAAAATACTCGTATTGTTATAAGACATTATGCCGTTTAATTTTCAAAATCACCTAAATTGTTTAATTTTTTTCTGAATTTAGTTTAGAAATGGTCAACATAGCAAAAATAATTAGTCTCAATATTTAAATAATTTATCATTTATTACATCGTTTATCTATATCATCAAATAAATATCATTTATTTTATGAAAAATCTGTTTTGTTTTACTTTTTAATAAACAATTACATTAAATAAAAAGAAGTTTTAGAAAAAGTTTATTTATTTTAATATCTTTTATTTAATGAAAAACATTTATTTTTTAGATTTTGGAATAAAAAAATTTAATTAAACAAAAAAAGTGATTAACAAAAATAATAGCAGAAAAAATTAATGGAAATAAATTAGACAAGCATATAAATGCATTATATATTTTAATTTAGAAAATTACATGCCATCAACTTATTATTTTATGTCCTGAAAACGTTTTAAATAAAGATTATTTCGAAGATAAAGTGTAAAAAAATAGATTCGTTTAAAAATGTAACGTTAAACATATTAAATGTGTATATACGTTGCTTGTGTTAATTGCATCACATAAAAATAAAGCAAATTTAGTTTAGCTAAATAAATCTAAATAGAAGATTTTATCAGCCATAAAAATAAAATTGAGTTCAAATCAGTACTTACGGCGCCATCTGCAAGCCCTTAGTTGCAACTGTTTTTGTTTGAATAAGTCACTGAGTAATGATGTTGATATATTTGATCAAATTATTTTAAACAATAAATTAAAAAATTTCAATTTAAATGCTTGACATTAACGTTAAAGTATTCTTAATAGTAATATAAAAAAGATACGAAAAACATTTATAAAATAAAAGTTAGTAGAAATATTAAGATAATTTTTTCCATTAAAAAAAATACAAAACGATAATATCATTGAAGCAACTCAATTTGATAGTTTAATAAATACTTATAAAGCTCACCAAAGTTTTGAATGGCGAAAAAAAAAAACATTATACTATAAAACATGATACATTCTTAAATTTTTGCTCACTTTCTTGACCGGTGCGAGTGATGGCGTCCTCTATCGAAATATTTCTAAACTATGACTTTTCTTTCCTTTTTCAAAGTTCGATTAAAAAATAATTTAATTTTTGTTAGAGAATATAAGAATCTATTTTATTTGGAACAGAGTTAATAAAAAGTATCATAAAAGTAAAATTAGAAGGAAATTTTGCAATGAATGCCTATCTTCAAAAATGATGTATTTGTGAAATATTAAAACAATCGAAAAAAGTTTGTAATATTTCTTTTGATATACAGTTTATTTGGACGTACAATTTCTTTTGAAATAGAGTTCTCTTTCTGAAAATCATTAGTATTCGCGAATTTAGTTCTCCGTATTCTAATATTTTTATATTCTGGTGTTTAAGACAACTTTTAAAAAAAAGTATAATGAATTTTCACAGATGTAGATAAATCTTCTTTCAGGACATTTTGTTTCTGAATAGTCTTACTTTAAAATTAGTAAATGAGTATTCAAAATGTATGAAGTACTTTAAAAAATGTTACATAAGAGTATCTTGAGGAAACTACAAATTTACATAAATACCAATTTTCAAAAGAATTTGAAGTTTCTTTCGTTTTAAAAGAGATGCTAGAAAGCTTCAGTACCCTTAATTATTAACAAGTTTGCCCTGGGAAATCCTAGTAAATAAAATTACAACAACAAAAAAATGAAAGAATATTAAATTTTTTTTTCATGACCTTGTTTATGGATGATTTATCACAGCCGATAACTTTGTATTCATTCCTAGATGTTATTTTTTCAAAAACCGCAAAGCACTTCGAAGGTCAGCTTCATGGGATAAAGAACTCAAAAGTCCCATCATCGGAATGATGTATTCGTGAAATATTGATGCAGACAAAAAATGTTTGTATAATTTCTATAAGAGCTCATTTTATTCCTTAAAAAAATAACGCAATGATTTTTTTAAAATTGTGATCCCAATCAGTTTCTCATAGTTATAATGCAAAATCGGTATATATTGTTGTCCTTTCCTTTATTTTAAGCAAGTAATGTAAAAAGATTATCATATGTTAAAGGGATGCACATTTTTCATGTGACCACATAAAACATTAAATGAATTCATAAATTTTAGATACTTTAATTTTATTTTCAAAAAATTTGTAGAACATATTTAGAACAAATATTTTGTTATTTGCTTGAAAAAGAATTTTATAAAAAATGAAATTTTTTTTTCAATATATATTTTTAAAAAAAAACATTATTAGAAAGTGTACTTGATTGAATCTGCTGGAGGAAGCTAACTAACTAAAACTATGAAAAAAAAAGAGAAATTCTTTGTAATCTAGAAATGACAAGGCAGCGAATATGTATTAGTAATCACAATTTCGCTAAAGATTCATTATCGATGGTTATAAAATAAAATACACAGCACAATACACACAATACACACTTTTTTTTATATATACATCATCACAAGCGATACACACTGTTGGAATTTTCTTTCTGAAATTACGGTGAAATAACAGTCAACAGCCTGTTTTATGGTTAAGAATATTTCTTTACTATTCCGGTTTCGAAACCTTTTTATACAATACAACTGGTGCAGTTAAAAATCCGTGAATAAAAAGGTTGCACTTTACAACTGACATAGTTTCGAAATTAAAAATCCGTGAATAAAAAGGTAGCACTTTACCATGGTAGCAAAACCTTATCGCAGTCAAGTAATTTTTTATGGTATGTACCTTTTCGGGGGACCATAAAAAAACTATTACCACACACATATATTAAATACTTATATAACAGTATTTAGTAGAGATCAAAGAAGTACTAATTATCACTATACCAGTAGTACTAATTATCAAAATCATTAAGCATCATCAACGTATGTATATATAATTATACTTTGGCTATCTCTTACTATTTCCCGAAATGAATAAAGATGTTTTCTTCATTAATTTTGCTGTTTATCAGTATATATCTCTTTCTTTATTTCAACTACTAGTGATACCCCTCCCAACGAGGTGAACCGGGTTCGAATCCAGACAATGGCAAGTTGATTCGAATTCCGCACCCGGCTCGCACCGACCATAGTGCTGACGCAAAATATCCTCTGTGGTAGATGGATCATGAGTTAGAGTTCTTTTGCCGTAAGGCTAACCGTGGGAGGTTTTCGTAGTTTTCCTCTACGCTAAACGCAGATGAGAGTTAGTTCCATCAAAAAAGACCTCCACTATGGCAAATCTCCCAATACTCGATCCAGGAGTTTCCTTGTCTTCTGAATTGGGTTCAAAATTACAAAGATACGAAGTTGAACATCGGTCGTCGTAAACGGAAAATTCGGTCTTCTGTTCAAAGATGGGTATAAAAAAACTATCACTGATTTTAAATTATTTATTTTTATAGAAACGCCTTTCAAAACACAACTATAAACAAAATGCTTACATGGTTAGAATAAATTTAAACTCCCATTTTACATAGCTTTAGAGTTACTAATTTGGCGTTATGAATGAGAAGGAAATATGAATTTTAAAAATATGTACGTAGTAGAAATCATCTATGAAATTACTATGACAATTATATAATGCTTTGAGTATTATTCTTTACGTTTATTAGTAGTACAAAAATATATTGTAAATTTTTTATACACAACTAAAATTCAAAACTTTTTTCAGTGTAATAAAAAAAACTTTTTTTATGTTTATTTATTCATGTTTTTTTTTAATATAAACATATTTATATTAATTATATATATATAAATATTTTAACAAATTTTTCTTAATTTTTTTTAGTATTTTATATTAGCTTTAATCAAGCATTCAAGTAAATTACAACTAAGCTACATATTACTAATAATTCAATGTCGTAAAGAAAATAATAAAATTATTGAAACATTAATTATATAACCATACTGATTGCATAACTTGTCGTGGAATAATAGAGATAGTCTGTTGCCACAGATAATAAATAACTCTGTTGTTTATTATCGGTGGCAACAGAGCAAATGACCCTCTAGAGTCAATCACTATGTCTGTAAATTCAGTTCTACAATAACTCGTTCGCTAATACGTTATTCTTAGCATCTCCTGAGCTATAAGTATGAACTTTCTTAGTCAAGAAAATTTTGATCATATAGCAATTACAAGAAAAAAGTTGCTTTCAACTCATGTACGAAATTTTTTATAGCAAAATATTTTTAAGATGAACAATAAAATCTAAACAGTTTTCCTATAAGACAATTTTCCTTCTAAGAAAAGTTTTACCTGTGATATTTTCTGTGACAGTAATAATAAATAATTAAACTTGATTTCTTTGTTCATTAAAAACACAAAAAATCCATAAAGAAATAATACATAAAATAATTTAAATTTAAGAAATATTGCAAAATACTTCTATAAAATACAATTTTATAGAGTTTTTTCAATCCGATTCTTTTAGATAGTATTGTTAAATTTTTCCTATTTTAATAGATGGAACTTTTTACGTTTAACTTCCTCAGCTTGCTTTTCTATTAGACGGAGAGAAAAAATTAAACTAATGTTAAAAGTAATTAAATAAATTATAGTCTTATTATTTTCAAAATAATTTATCTATTTTTAAAAGTATTTTTCCACATGAGTAGCAAAATTAATTGCAATTTTAGATTCCTAATTTAGATGATGCTTCTGAATAATATAAAAATTTTTATACTTTTATCTATAATATTCTAAGCAATTTTTCAGAATACTTTTTTAATAACCGTTTTATTGTCACTGAATGATGTATGTCAAAAATTTGAAATACATTATTTTACAACATATTACGAACTCAATCAAACATATTACGAATTCAATCAAACATATTAAGAATTCACCGCAATTTAATCTAAAGATAATTGCACCTTTTTTAAAACAAAAATAACAACATTAAAAATGATAAAAAATTAAATATCATTAAAGAATTGTTGAAAAATAAAATTCATTAAAATAATATGAGAATTATTTATTTATTTTGAAATTTATTTTTCAAAACTGCTTTTTTATTTCTTATTCCCTAAATTATTTTTATTTTCTTCAAAAAATCTAGTCTAGTTCCGTATTTCTGCTCTAAAAATCTATTTTCCAACTAATTTTTGATTTCAAAATGTGATGCAAGAATTTTCCTTTTGTTAGTTGGATAATCAATATAGTAATAAATAAATTATAAAGATAGAAATTGAACGCAATTTAAATTAAATGAAAACTGTATTAATGTCATTAAAAATATTTTTTTTATTTATTTTAAATTATTGTTTCATTTTTTTGTAAATGTTTTAAAAATTATTTTACATTTGCAATTCCAGTTATTTTTCACTCATTGGGAATATACATGTTTTATTAGTATTTACAAAAACATAAAGTGTAACCTCAAAAATTTTTTTATCATCACTGTGTTAAAAAATGCTTTTCTGTCATTTTTCGTCAATTGTAATATGAATCTCAAGAAACGGTATTTGTTTTTTTTCCCCTGTATCTAATGTATTTTTTACAATGTTTTTGTTATGAAACCCGTATCATCTTCAACATATTTAAAAACAAAATTTTTATTGTAATTAGTTGTAGTTTTTATGTATGCATGATTTATATTAATATTTAGTTCATTTAATCCCTTAACATACTGGGACAACCAAACTTGATTTAAATACAAATATTTTTATAGATATACTTTTTTTGCAAATAAGTTATTGTTTTTATTTTATAATTTTTTTTTTAAAAAAAATGAATTTAATGTCAGGTACATTTAAGTTTAATTTTTTAAAAAAAAATAAGCCTTTCATAAATTATTTCAATGATCTGCCATATATTTCTGCACTGTACTATAAAAAAAATAATTTTTTGAACGTAATGCTAGAAATTTGTCGCAAACAGGTTTCATCCCTTATAATATGAACCGCAAAAACGAAAAAACGGTATTCATTTGTATGCATATGAGGAGATGATCTCATATTACACAACTTTATCTTCGATAACAAACAAAAGATGGCGTGGAAGTAGCAATCTTTGCTATAATTCAGAATTCCCTCCAAAATAATTTCCCGAATCAAATACCGTATAATGGGAATTCCGTCGAAACTGAAAAGCAATACATCCTCATTAACAATCATCTAACGCTGACTGAATTATTTGGCAATAATTCTGCCTTCTTAATCGCATGCTCAAAATTGTATTAACCCCTGAAAGTTTCTCTCCCCCCGAGAAAGGCCCGTGTGGTGCTTTTCGTCAACCCCCTCCGCACCACTATTATATCGATTCATGTTAGAGATGCAGAAATATCCCTCAGCCTGCAGGGCTTTAAGCTAGCTAGCGTAACTAGTGCGAAGAAGCAGACCAGTATGTGTCGAATCTACACTGCCGTATTTTAGAACAATTTTGTCCACTCCTGTATTAGAAAATTCCACAATTATAGAATGAAACATTGCAGTAGTCAGCTCAGAAAACCGTCCCATTTCGAGAAGATGAGAATAATTTTTTCTTCTGTACTGCAAGTCTTGTAAGAAGAAGAGTGAAGAAAAAGCGTAAAATATTCTTAAATTTTCCAAACGATACCGTCTTTAATAAAGCCGTACCTGAAAATAAAGCCATGTCGTTTAATGCCGCAGTCCATGTTAGTTTGTAGTGTAGGCTGTTTTTGCTGCTAGTTTCGTTTTTGACCTTTTACGCTATATTTTCCCTAATCGGACGTCCGTAGACGATTGTGATGCAAGTAGGGA
Source organism: Parasteatoda lunata (assembly GCA_949128135.1). Lineage (NCBI taxonomy): Eukaryota > Metazoa > Arthropoda > Arachnida > Araneae > Theridiidae > Parasteatoda > Parasteatoda lunata. Next base: position 39,673,034 of record OX421976.1, on the reverse strand, counting down.
GGAATTCCTGTAGATGAGTTAAAGGTGCAGGGAAAAAAAAAGGATATCTGGAAAATTTAAAATGGAAAGAAAAATTCGACCATTAGTGGAGGTAAGGATTATTGTTTTTTGTCATTAAAAATTTTGCATCTATTATGAAGTTTCTTTTTTTTACTCAACTTAATTCATTTAAAGTACTCTCTGATATGATATGTAACTTAAAACACAAGTTATGAGTAGAACCAGTTTAAAAAAATTAAATTTTGCTTTTAAAATTCTTGATCAATTATAAAGTTTCAACTTTTACTACTTCATTCATTTAAAGTATTCTCTGATATGTTATGTAACCCAAAGCAACCGTTATGAGTAAAACCAGTTAAAGAGAATTAAATTTTGAAATTTTGCTTCAAAAATTTTGTATCTATTATGAAAATAAAATTTGATCTGCCTTTATAAAACTTATGCTGTCTTTAAAAAAAATAAAGAAAATAAGGAATCTACATTGAATTATAAAACTCAATGTAGATCATCTTTTTTTTTTCAATGCCAATATAGAATATATTTTTATAAATAAAAAAATTTTGATAAATATAATTCTACCATTAATGGATATAAAAAAATTTTTTAAGTCTTAAAATATTTTGCATCGATTATAACGTTTTATTTCTTCTACTTTATACTTTGAAACTACTTTGCATTATGTAACTCAAAACACAAGTAATAAGTAGAACCGGCGAAAAAAATTAACATTTAACTGTAAATAAAATTATATTAAAGTAAGTCTCTATTTTTTTCAATGTCAATAGAGATTATATTTCGATAAATTAAAACATTATGATTAGTAAAATTTAACCATAAGCTAAGGTAAAGATATTTTTATTTTAGTCTGTCAAAATTCATTCATTCAGCATTCATTATAATTTTTTATTTTTTTCAACTTGATTCATTAAAACTACTCTCTGTTATGTAACTTGAAACACATATAAGTAGAGCCAGTTAAAAACTTTAAACTTTATTGTTAATAAAATAATATTCAATGCAAGTCTTTATTGTTATTTTTTCTATGTCAATAGAGATTTTATTTTCATGTAAATCATAAATATTGCACATTAAAAAAATTACTATCGTATACCTGTCAGGCAAAAAAGTACTAACACACAAGTACTGTTTCATATTTAGAAATAATTATTTTTAATGCAATATTTTTTTTAGAAAACGCGTTTGAAAAACAATTACAAAATTTAAACACTTTTGCATTATAGAATATATTTATCATTACAAATCATGTCCAATACTATTAGCTTCATTGTCAACAGACCTTTATTATTTAAAAATACTTTGTTCAACAGTCCCCAACGCAAATGTCAAAATACCGAATCACAAAAATTTTGTTTTTCTGGTTGTATATTTTTGACATTTAAATCTTTTCAGTGAAGTTCCTGTAAATTTGATGAAACAATTACCATAGACACTTCTAAAGAGGCAAATGTTAATCTTGACTACTCTAAATATACACACTGAGAAAAAAGTATGATTAAAGCTCTAGAATAGTTTATTCTATAGAAATTTACTATTCTGTCCTATAGTAAATTTCTATAGGACATGAGTAGGAACTATAGGACTCTATAAGAACACCAAAAAGCATGGTAATTTTTATCAAATCCCTTTATTAATGAATTTGTTAAAATTAACGATGAAATATTGTTTTTTTTATGTATGTTAAAAATTGCTGAATATGGAAAAATTTGAAAATATCATGATACCTTAGAGCATGGCATAAGAACTATTTATTCGGTTAAATTTACTTCCCAGTTTTGTATTTTTTTTAACTAAGTTTGTGGTAATAAGAACTATAATTTTTTAAACCAGAATTTCTGGTAAATCTTTACCATGTGAACGGTAAAATAACCAAATGAATGGTTTAAATACCATATATTTTAGTTTTATTAATCAAATTAATTCCTTTTCACCTGAAATGTCATTGCCATACAGTACTGTAATTTTACCAGAAATTTCCTCCGGGTACAATATTTGCATGTTTTTAGTTCACTATACTCATGTCTGAAATTAGATATAGTTTTATTAAAAATTCTTTTAGAGTTGTGCTTATAAAGCTTTAAATAATGGAATAAAAGAAAAAAATATATATTTCAATAAATAATAACTTCGCTGCAGTAGCACTTACATAAATGTTAAAAATTTAGGTAAAAATAAATTAATAATTATTTTTGACCATTAGATTAAAATTCCTACAACAAAAAAAAAATTCCTTACTCGTCTATAGAAAGTCTTTAGCGTCCATTTTTCTATTGTAGCAAAAATCTTCTGTTATTAAATACTAATTTACAATTGTTATATTTTACAATATAATTGTTTCAACGTGATGAGTTATTGAGGAAAATTGCGTCTTAAAATAAATAAAAAATGCAATTTTACTATAATTATCAGTGAATGAGTTATTTTTTAAAGTATGAGATTTTTTAAAGTTCTATTTTCATTTAATGCACTTCTTAAATTGTTCTCTTATTAACTAGCACGAGCTATTTTTAACTACTTCGATTCAGACTGATCTACTTCCAAACGTAAAGCTCATTCTTTAATACTATAAATAGAACATTGAAGCAATCAAGTCTCGTCCAACTCCATGAAATAGCACAGTTTTAGATGCAAATGATATTTCTCTTTTGACCCCTATTCCGTGTATTATGACATCAGGAGCGACGCTTTCCTTACTAACAGTTTAATAAATTGAAGTGTTTTAATGTTTTTTGAACAATTCACCAGATCAGTTATTCGTATTATAAGTTAAAAAATTTTTAAATCAAACTTAATTAAAAAATCTGAAAATTTGGATTAAAAGTCTGTTGATTTTCTTTGAAATAATTTTATTTCAATAATACATGGTTTGAGAATGCTAAAGAGTATATATATATATATATATTTAAAAATACAGAGAAAATATGGAAAATAATAAAAAATAATGAAAAGAGACGAAGGAAAATTATTTAAATAAAATATTTTTCAAACATTTTTAAAAAAAATTAACTGAAATAAGACATTTTTTTATAAAATTAGATGAAAAAATAAAAATATTTTATTGTTTCAAATATTGTCGAAAAATATTTTTTTCATACTGATTTCTGAATTACTCTTAAGTACTGTATGAGATAAATAATATATATATATATATATATATATATATATATATATATATATATATATATATATATATATATATATATATATATATATATATGTATATATATATATATATATATATATATATATATATATATATATATATATATATATATATATATATATATATATATATATATATATATGTATATATGTATATATATATATATATATATATATATATATATATATATATATATTTTAAATATATCTTTTTTTTACTTACCTTAAAATATATTATTATGTATTATATATTATTAAGATCACTTCTAAAATTTGTGTAACTCTAATATTTTAGATTTTTTCTGAAGGAAATTTATTATTTTATGAGAAAAATTTTTTAATGTTGGCCGTGTTGCAATTTGTAAAATGCAAAAAAAAAGAAAAATTTTTTTTTTGCAAAAGAATTTTTAGAGTCTACAAAATATTTTTTGATAAAAACTACATTTGAGTTGGCCATTTTTACATAAATGAGAGGTACTGCTAATTGCGGTGATTTTTACTACTAACTATTTCTGTGCAGTCTATTCACATTTAATTTCAAGACTATTAACGAGTACTTTTATTTTTCTAAAATAAATAATCTTTCGAAAATTTAAAATTTGTAAAAGTATACCTGGGTGGTTCAACGTGTGCAAACGTCTTAAATTAATTTAAAGCTAAATAAAAATATGTGACTTTTTTAGAAAATGTATTTTTGAAATCTATATTTGAGTTTTTATCAGATTTATTTATTATAGTTAGAGAATTTTTAGATTTATAAAAATTATTTATTAGATTATTCATTAGATTATATATTTGTTTATTAGATTTTGAGAAAAACTACATTAAAATTAGTCACTTTCACATGTAATTTAAATTTTACTACTTATTTTTTAAGGTATGTTAAATCTTTATTTTAAGCCTTTAATGCAGAATTTTAAGTAATTTATGGTTATGAAATACAGTATGGAACACCGGTGTCTTTTTCTGCGTCGATGGTAAAATTTTTCAAACACGTCTTATTTTTATTTGTTTAAATCAAAGATGAACAATTATTCATAATTGAAACTTCTTTTATTTGCAAAATCAATTACTGATAAACTTTTGAATGTGAATCGAGAAAAAAATCTTTCGATTTTTCTTTTTGAGTTTTATATTTTAGTATAAATCTAATTGTGTGTGTGTGTGCGATAATCTAACAGATAGTAACAATATTTTTGCTTGTAATTAGAGCGTCCGAAAACAAATATATAAAAACAATTTAGCTGTCCCATCTGAGTCGAAAGGTTAAAGGCAATTAGTCTAAAATTAGTAGATTTTTAAAAATTTAACAATTAAAAATTTAAAAACTTTACGATCATGACATTGGGATACATTTTACGCCATTTTATTCCCATTTAGCTTTTAACTAATATAAGGCGAGTTCCTTATATTAGATAAAAGCTAAATGGGAATACAAATTTGTGTTGTAGCAAAACGCCAAAAACATTTTGTAATATATCTGAAGTTATTACAAGCAATTACTTTCCAATTTCCTATACGTAACGAAGAAAATAAAACATGTCTGACTTTCCCTTCTTGTTGATGTTCCATTTATTCTATTTCACTGTTAGGCTGTTAATTCATCAATCTTGTCATATATTTATGTAGTCTATCCTTTTCAGCAAATAGAATACAGAAACTACTATAAAACTTCATTAAAATTTCCTGAACTGTGATTGAAACCATTTTTATTGGAACATATTACGGAATAAAAAAATCTGATATATCGTAATTTGTACAGTAATAACAACCATAAATTACTGAATCGTACTCTGTAAGTAAGTACTACTGAAAAAAAATCACAGTATAATATTTTACAGTAAATATGGATTTTACAGCTGATGCAACAAATGTGCCTTTACTTTATATCGTTTTTAGTTATGAAATTCTTAAGAGTGTGTGTATTTTTATTGCTCTAAATTAATAACCATTTAAAAATTTTCATTTAAAGATTTAAATACTTTACGTGCATGCCATTGCCACCCATTTTACGCTACTCGCCTTAAATTAAGTCAAAAGCTAAATTGGAATACAAATTTGTGTTGTGGCCCAATACCAAAAACATTATGCCATACGTGTAAAGTTATTAATTTTTTAAACGTTTTATCATTAATCAAGAAATTAAAATGTCTGACTTGCATGCTGATATTCCATTCATTCCATTCCACTACTTTTAGACTGTTTAACCCACTGACGGTTCTGCACGTAGAAAGTCGTATTTTAACCTGCAGTCTTCACTGCATAGCAAAACCGGTTTTCCAATGTTAATAGATAGGGGAACTGTGTGTAGGGGAGAGACTTTCTCCCAATTTCGCCCATTTCCTTAACCGCCAGTGGGTTTAAAATGTTTATTTAGTCTATCATTTTCAGCATCATTATGCAGAAATTTTGTAACCTCATTTAAATTTCCTGAACTATGATAGAAATCATTTTTATCGGACCATGCTAAGGAACAAAAATATGTAATACTATAATAATAATACTGTAATAACAATAAAAATATGTAAAAATAGGATATACCGTAATATGTACAATAATAATTACCGTAAAATCAATGAGTAGCCCTGAATTAAGTAAATACAACTGCAAAAATCACAGTATAATATTTTTTTATTTTACAGTAAAGATGGATTTTGCGGATGATGCAACAAAAATGTCGTTACTTTATACCGTAATTTCATCCAGACTTTTTTACAGTGTGTACTCAAAATTAAATAACCTTTTGAAAATATAACATTTAAAGATTGCTTTGCAAGTATGATATTTTCACCCATTTTATACTACTTAAATTAGTTAAAAAGCTAAATGGGAATATAAATTTGTGTTGTGACACAACACCAAAAACATTATGCTATACGTGTGAAGTTATTATATGTAATTACTTTCCAATTTCCTATACGTTTTAACGAAGAAAATAAAACATGTCTGACTTACCCTTTATGCTGATATTCCATTTATTCTATTCCACTACTAGACTGTTTACTCATCAATCTTGTCATATGTTTATTTAGTCTATCATTTTCAGTATCATTATGCAGAAACTGCTTTGAAACCTCATTTAAATTTCCTGAATTATGATTGTTTATTTTACTTTATCAGTATTTGTTACACGAAGCTTTCGTTCAAGAATAATCAATTGTAATCAAAAATATACGTTCCCTACCCTGCTGACACAGAAGAGATCTCAGAGAATGCTTTCTTTCTTTCGTTTTTTAATTCTCCGGTAATTATTCTAAAGTTTTCCTGATTATGGGCTTCGTTAAAGTGGAAAGGGTATGCCGGTAATTATCCCATGGCTCATGCTATTTTGTTGTTTAACGGAATGGAACTGAGGAATTAAGGTGGATACTTTTTGTATCGTTGGGTTTTCCTTTTTAAAATAATGATGGTATAGAAGGTGAAATACTATTCATTATCGATTTTCCAATTTGTAATGTATACGATATATTTGACATTTTAGTAAATTTTATTTGAAAAAAAAATGAGTTCACAACATTTTTTCAGTTATATATTTTGTGTGTGTGTGTGTGTGTTTTTACAATAATTCTTATTCTTTTCTGCACGTTGTTAGATAATGTGCTTTTTTCCCTTAAAATAGGGTGTTGTTCTTTTCTACCGTTTTTTTCTGTGTGTTGTTAGATGTTGTACTTTTTTACCCCTTAAGAAAAGGTGTTGTTCTTTTTAACCCTTTTTTTTCTGTAAGATCATTTTTTTTTTTTTTTTTGCAATCATTTTTTTTTCTATTTGTTGTTAGATATTATTTTTTTACCATTTTTACTGCAGGTTGTTAGATGTGGAACTTATTTACAATTTAAAAAAAAAACATTAAAATTTCAATTTGTAAACTATATGTTTTTTTAAACAATAAGTACGCATTTAAATACTATTTTTGAACTATATTCTGTGTCATACTTATATAAAAAAAATTTTATGCATTGATTCCAGAATCGTTCAAAATTTATATGCTAGGAAAACTTCAAATCATAGCTCAAAATTTTATAAAAAGACATTTGATCTGATCAGATTGAAATAACATTTTAAGAAAATTCTTAATGGAAGCTTAGAACAAAGTTAATTGCATTTAAATGAATTTAAACTGTAAGTAGCTTCCCGTAGGTTTTGTTAATAACAATTTAGCAAAGTCAAACATTTAATAAATAGACATTTAATAAACACGTTTACCATAATTTTTTAGTGAATATTTTCATTTTAATTTAAAATATCCTATCTGAAATTATTTTTAATATAATGACAATAAATGTGTGCTCTTATTGATTTCAAGAATAAGATAAGTATATTTTTATAATTTTCTGCAATCATAGCAATTAAAAGGTGTTATTTATCATCACCTTACACATTCAAATTACCGTTTACCTTAGAATTATGATTTTATAAACGAAATCAAATCTATATAATAAACAGTGTGTTTCCAAATCTACCCACATAAATATATTTTTGATTCCTTCTTCGAAAAAACTCAGAAATTAAGGTGTTCAGAATTTGTTTTTAAATATCTTTTTAGCTATCTGAATGCATAATTAATTTTATTAGGATAAAGAATAAATTACACAAACAAAATTGCATTGATTTATCGTACAGTTTTCAGACTTTTTGAAAATTTGGTCGAGAGAATTATCGAAATTTCAAACCTGCTCAATAAATTCTAATCTACAAAATCAAATTTTCTTCTCAGCAACCATTTAACAACACTTTTCTGTGTTTTTAACTAAAGGTTTATTTCATTCAATTATATCTTGCTGGAAATGCAACACTTTACATGAGAAAACAATATTTTTATGATATTTATAAGCTTTTTTAGGATTACAAGGTACTCAAGTATCAAATAAATAATAGTATAGTTTTAGTGCAGAACACAGTTAATATGATGACCTAACATTGTCACAACGTTTCACGACAATACTCCTTTTAGGTTTTAAATAAGAGTGTCTACTGCGAAAAGAAATATGCAAAAATTTCAGTTTTTCAAGACATGCATTTAAAAACATTATTTTAATCATACGTTAAAAAAAAAAGTTGAATGCAAATTAGTACGTCAACTGGAGTTGCCTAAACTGGTACTAATTAAATAAAATTAAAAAAAAATACTGTTATACTACAAGAATTAATACCGAGAAAATGTGTGGTCAAAACTACCAGAATATGGTAAAATTTATCAGGTTACTAGCTCTATGAAGCACAAACATTTCTATAATATTTACCAAAGTGCTTTGGTAATGATTTTAATAAAATAAATAATAAAATAATGTTTTATAATATATGATAAATGTGGTATAATTTAGTAATATCATCATAATACCAGAGAGCATGGAATAAAAACTATTTATTGGGTTAAATTTAATTTTAAGTTACATATTTTTTACTTAATATGTGTTGTTATAAGAACTATAATTTTGAAAACAATAATATCCGGTAAATCGTTACCATATGAACGGAAGAATTATAAAATGAGGGGTTTAAATACTACATACTTTGGTTCTTATTACCACAATAATGTTTTTTTCTCTAAAATGTCATTACCATACATTACGGTAATCTTAAAGAAAAAAATTTCTCCTTCCATTAATAATTTTGCTTAGAAAATAATGTTTATTAGAGTAATAACGTTATTGCAATAACACATAATTTAAATGGTATACAGCATACCTTTACGGTACCTTTACGGTACTTTTTTTAAGCAAATTGGCCTTTTCACTTTTTAAGTATAAATTTTTAAAAACCAATTATTATTTTAATTTATACGTGGCTTTTATCTCGTGTTTACAAATGTGTAAAAAAATTAATTTCCCTTGGGTAAAATTTCTAATTAAAATCAATAATTCCAGTGAGAGTCACAACATTATTTTGTTTTAAAAAAAAAAGTAGGAAATCTCTCTCTCTCTCTCTCTTAGTGTATAGAAAAACTGCTTATATTATTCAACCTTTACTCTCATTCATCTAACTGTAACTGCTGCTTATGTTATTTATTATCTTTCTTGACTGCTTTTGTAAAGGAGTTACTATAGAAACCCTTCTTATAAGTTAGTATGTTTATTTTCAAAAAAAAAACAAAAATTATAATTTTAAATAATTTGTTGTGGTCTAATTAAACATGTTTTAATTAAACATGTTTTAATTAAAATAATCCTTACATTCAATTTTTAAAAAAAATTTTAATATATAGAAATAACAAAACTATTCATAAAATATTGCTTTTATAGTCATGCAAATCATATTAATTTTTACTTTCTTAGCATGAAGCATGCTTCTTTAACGATACGTTTTACACCATTGCATCAGTTTTAGTTTTAAAATATGTAATTTTTGTAATACTGCCATAATTTCATTATATATTTTCAAACATATTCAAATCAATTATAATTTTCAAACCTGCTTTACTTACTTCCTTTTTGCCAGGCAATTTACATATTGGACGAATTATTATTGAACTATTACGTTTATAAAATTATGACGAAAACAGATAAATTTCAGAATTTCTACACCGTTCCATTTGATGTACGTAAATATATTGTTATTTCCATATTGTTATTCTATGCTTTCAGTTTTATATTTCTTATTTTTATATATATTTTTTTATATTATCTTTTATATCAGGATTAAGTGCATTTATTTCTTTTTTTAAAACGATTCCTTGTTTGGACATATTGTAATTTGCTAGTCTGGGAAGATATTCTCCGCTTTGATTGGTTAGCTAGTTCTCCAGACCTCAACGCTATAGAGCCTGTTTGGGACGCTTTGGGGTAGGAAATTGCAACGTGTATCCAACTCAGAGAACCATCAAGGGTTTGAAAGCAATGTTACTAAACGAGTGGAAGAAAATATTACATGAACTCATAAACTGCTTTATTTCCAGTATAAAATCACGGTGTGAGGCCTGTATGTCTGTATGATTTGTTTTTTTGCTTGCTAACCAACTTTATTTAACATTTTTAAGCCTAAAAAGATCGTTTACTATTAAAAAAAATTTTTTTATTAATTTTGATTGTTGAGACTTAATTGATCCAAGTCTTAAATATGAGTACTCAAATATATATATATATATATATATATATATATATATATATATATATATATATATATATATATATATATATATATATATATATATATATATATATATATATATATATATATATAACTAAAGTAATAATATTTTTACCATTTACAAATACAAATAGGTTAATATAAAAAAGTAGATTAAAAATTTATAATTAACAATTGAATCAAAATAAAATTCAATACGCAATATATAATTGTCATAACCATAATTATTGGAAAGCATTTAAAAGACTATAACTCATCAAACCACAGTTAACTAATACGAGTCAAAGAAACTAAAGTAATAATATTTTTACCATTTACAAATAGGATAATATAAAAAAATTAATTAAAAATCTATAAGTAACAACTGGATCAAAATAAAATTTAATACGCAATATATAAATGTCATAACCATAATTATTAGAAAGCATTTAAAAGACCATAACTCATCAGACTTTGGTCAACTAATACAGGGCAAAGAAACTAAAGTAATAATATCTCATCCAATAAGTCACAATCTATGAATTCTTTAAGGGTTCTTAAAAGGAAAAGAAATACCTTAATAATAAACTCCACGAATCGATCCATTATTTGCAAGCTTCCCTGAACGTCTGATGATCTTGAATAAAATAACATGGAAAAGTTTTCTTTCAACGAAGATCAATTTCAATGTCTTCGAACCCTTGAGGTCCCCCCCTGACAACGTATTTTCTATAAATAGAGTTCTCTGTTAACTGGAAAGAAAGCATTGTAAAAGGTAAGGGAAATTACACCCCTATTTCTTTCAGTAAAGGTGAAAAGAGAAATGCACTTTTACAAAGAATTCATGATCTGTTAGCGATAGAAAGCTAATGCGTGGTTATACACAAAAGAATTAAATGTATTTCCGTCAGTTTGATTGAATCGGTTGCAAAATGTCATTATTTTATATGTAATAACTTGACATGATTATTTTTGTCTAAGTGTTGATTTGTAAAGACTCATATCTAGCTATTCACAAAAGATTTAAAGGTTTTTCTGTCAGTTTGATTGAATCAGTTTTAACGTGTAATTATTCAATACAGTATAACTTAACATGATTATTTATATATAAAAGTTAATCCGTAAGATGCTCATGTTTAGCTATTCACAAAAGAGGTAAAGGTATTTCCGTTTGTTTGATTGAATGAATTGCAACGTATAATTATTTCATATAGTATAACCTGACATGATAATTTTTGTCTAAGTGTGGATTTTAAAGACTCATGTGCAGCTACTTAAAAAGGAAGTAAATATGCTTCCACCCATTTCATTAAATCGATTTCAACGAGTAATTATTTAATACAGTATAATCTGGCATGATTATTTTGTATAAGTGTGGATCAATAAAAGCCCATGCTTATTCACACAATAACTTAAATGTATTTCTGTCAGTTGTATTGAATTGATCGTAACGTATAATTATTTAATATAATATAACTTGATATAATTATTTTTGTCTAAGAGTTGATCTGTAATATGTTTATGCTCATGCGTAGCTACTCATTAAAGACTTAAAGTTATTTTTGACAGTTTGATTCACTCGGCTGTAAAGAATATTAAATTTAGTATATTATAAATTACATGATTATTTTTGTCAAAGATTTAATCCGTAAAAGCTTATTCTTTGCTCCGTCAGCATAGCTAAATTACTCTCAACTTATATTCATTTAATTTAACATTGTGGGACTTGATTATTTTTGTTTAAGTGTTAATATTTAGTGTGTTAAGTTGATTATTAAGTCCAGTCCATGTTATTCATAAAATATTTATATTCATTAACTTGTTTGAATCACTTAAAACGCATATTTTCTTATTATAATATCACTGAATATGATTAACTCTGGCTAAGTGTTTTTTGCAAGTGGAAATAACTTATCGAGTAGAATAATAATAGTTTATGAAGAAAGTATATGTAGTGCCATTCACAAAGTAGTTTTTGCTTTTAAAAATACAAATTTTCTTCTATAATAGAGCCGTGGTGGCTCTAGGCTCGGGGTGGTTTTTTAGCATATACTTATAATAGAGCCGTGGTGGCTCTAGGCTCGTGGTGGTTTTTTAGCATATACTTATAATAGAGCCGTGGTGGCTCAAGGGATAGAGCGTTCGCCTACCAATGAGGTGAACCGAGTTCGAATCCCAGCGATGAAGTGTCGGTACGAATTCCGCATTCGGCTTGCATTGACCACAATTCAGACGTAAAATATTCTCAGTGGTAAAAGGATTATAGATTAGAGTCCCCTTGACATCAGCCTATTCGAGGTCTTCATCTCCATGTAACGCAAATGCGGGTTAGTTCCATCAAAAAGTCCTTCACTAAGGCAAAATTTTTCACGATACTTAATCAACGATTTCTCTTTTCCTCTTGATTGGGTTCAAAATTACAAATCTATGGAATTGAACATTGATATACGTAAACTCAAAATTGGATCGGCTGTTCAACGACGATTTTAAAATAACATATGCTTATAGCAAATTTATCAATTTCTAAGAACTTGAAGAGAGGTGTTTGGACACGATGTCAGTATTATTGCACGAACAAGCAATAACCCAAACAAGCTTACTAAAATATTTATCTACCTTAACGAGGCTACTAATATTTGTCCAGCTTAACTCTAACTTACTAAAATATTTATCTTGCTTACTAAAATATTTGTCTTAAATCAATAATTGAGTTTTTAAATTCACTGAACTAAATTTAGGAAAATTCAATCTTTACAAGATTAAAAATTAAAATAAGGTCAAATGTATCCTTTTTGAAGCAAATAAATCCAAAACTGCACTATTTGCTATAAATTATGTGGATTAAAATTAAAGCTTGTAGTTGAATTTTGAAGATCGAAAAAAAAAATTTATTTGGTGGCAAATATATCTTTTAATATAGTACTCTCCAACCTTTTTTTCTTAGCGAGCCGGTCGACGTTTGGTAATTTTATCACGACCTGTTGAAGGGGGGGGGGGGAAACGTTGATTATTTATGTTTTAAATGGTTTCAATTTAATGTTTTTAATTTAGTTGTATTGAAGCATGCCTTCAAAACAAAATAGAGTTGCATGCACGGTATGGATACGGCTTTAGGTAAGAAACTTAATATTAAGTTTATCTCAGCTCGCAGTTATTTTTATTTTACTTTGTAACCGTCGTTGAACAGCCGACCCTATTTTGGGTTCGCGATTACTAATCTTCAAATCTGTATCCTTGCAATTTTGAACCAATCCAGAAAACAAGGAAACTCCTGGATCAGTACCCCCAGAGGTATGATTTGTAAAGGGAACATGGAGGACTTTGTGACTCACCAGATTTAACGTGCGTCAGTTACCATTTACTACACGGGGAGTCGTCGACCGGCGGCGATCAAACCCACGATCTCTCGGACATGGGTCCAGTGCCCAACCCGGCCCTCAGCTCCCAGTTACCCTCTCATCCATAGAAAGTCGCCCAAATTCGAGCAAATACATCACAATAATTCAAATTTGAATACTTTAATGTTTCTTGGACGGTCCGGTACTATTTGATGCATAGTGCAGAACCGGTCTGAGGCAGGGGGGAGGGGGTTAAGGATCACTGCTTTAATGGGAGAGGCTGAAAAATATTTAATTTTACTTAACTAAGGTAAAAATTCATAAATATGTTTTTATATATCCTATACTGAAAAGTATGAGAAATTTATTGATATAACTTAAGTGTTCTGCATTAATAATGATATGTTTGCAAAACGATAAAATTAACGGCCATTGCAATAATTACCTTCTATGTTATCAAAATTTGAAATCATAACTTTGACTTGAACATAAACTCTGATTTAAATTCAATCACTTCCTGTTTCTATCTACCATTTTCTACTTAATTTTATAATTAAATTAATAGTTTTATGATAAACTCATTATAAAAATGGTTCTTTATTTATGTACTTACGAATACAATTATGCGCTTTATAACAGAAAAAATAGAATTTTAAGTTCTTATATTTCATTGTGAAGAGGTTGAACGTTTCGTACTTCTGTTAGATAGTGGTACTGATTTTTATATCAGGTGGGGAAAAACTTCGATTAACTTGGGACGTGCTCGGTAACTACGATTCATTCTATTAATTTACTGCTCGATTAACAATCACAGCACTGCTCAATCTCTTTCCTCTTAAATGATTGACAGGTGGGAAGTAGTTTTTTTTTCCTTTATTTATTTCAGCGTCTCTCCTAATGTAGTAAGGAAGATGTGTCCTTCTTTTTAGTTCAATTTATAAATGAAAGAACTTTTAAGATTATATTTTTTATCAAGTATATACATTAAAGTGTGTTGCATTATTTCAATCATTTTCTGTTGTTTAGAGTATTTTTTAGTTTAATGTAAAGTAATTCAAACTAATTATTTTTTAGTAATTCTTTAAGGTTTTTTGCCCACAAAATTATTTAAAACATGTCATATTAGCACAAAATCGTTAATTTTGGTCATTTTGATTTCCAGGTTTTTAAAAATATATTGCATTAACTTCGACTTCAATTACACCGTGGAACAATTTATTTTTCTATTGTATAAGATTTTTTAAGGGAGTATAATTGTATAAAATATTTTCATATCTCTGATACCAAATCTGCAATCGTTTTCTCTCTCAAAGCTTCAGACTTTTCAAATGATATTTTTAATCTATTTTCGTCAAAATGTACGAGCTGAAAAACATTATATGTAACACTGGGAATCGTATAAATGTTGCGACAAACTTCTGGGGGAGTTAGAGCCCATCATTGGGATTAAATTGCTCAGAATTGTCACCATAAGCCACTAGGGGCGTTGCCCTTTTATGAACTCATTCTTCGTGTGCTTTAGAGCAGGTCATAATAGGAAGACGCCCCTGACCAAGAACGGCGACAATTGTAGACATGGGTTCCTATTCAATTTGAATCTTGCTGATGAACCTCAACTATTAATCAACTATTGAATTTATGCTGTCCTCTGTTGTATATAACGTTTTAAAACTTGTACATTCCGACAAAAAATAGACTAAAAATGTTAATTTAAAAACAATTCTATTACTTTAAGAACAAAACTAATTTCAGATTTGAAATACAGAAATTTCAGATTTGATCTGTTCCACAGAATTATTTATGAGAAAATCAAATTATGATAAATAATGAAAACATTTAAAAAGCAAAAAAGTAAAAGAAAAAAGATTTTATTATTGTTTACATATAAATTAATAAATTTAGAAAATGGCTCTGAAGGTGCGGTGTAAGTTATAATAGTTTTCGCCAAGGAAAGTTAACGAATCCATATATTGGCTCTTAATTGAGTAATTTAATACCAAGGCTCTTTTTCTTGGCGTTGCGCATTTAAATGTGTTGGTCAAAAATAAAGCATGAGAAGTAATAACGAATTTTAATAAATCAAAACATCAGCAACCACATAAAGGTTTTCGAATTCTATGCTAATGTGTTAGGCAGATGCAGAGGGAATCTCTATATTATTCTACACTCAATTCAAAGTTGTGGTATAAAAAGAGATCAGATTATATTGAATGATTTTTAATGAATGAAAAAGGATTAAATAAGATAATAATTTAGTTTTAAATGTTAAGAAATATGTTGTGCTTATTTCAACATTACAACCACCTATTTTTTATTTTTTTTTTTTTTACTTTGTCTTACTTTTACTTACTTTTTAAAGCTTCAAAAGCCTTATTTAAAGTAAGCATTTGTTGGTAGATTTTGTATTTCTCGTAGATTTATTTCATTTAAGTATTTATCTAAGGCTTTTTTTTTTCCAACAATTAATTTTTCAATTCGATGAAATGATGAAATTTATATATGGTACCGGAACAAAAAATTTAAGCTCTCTGTTTAACAGTCCCGTGGTGAACGGATCGTAAAGAAACGATTCCCAGTAGCAACACTGACTGCGGTCAGTAAGCGGGTTAGTGACCACTTTGATCTGCCTGCGTAGGGACCGATAGGTGCACGGTATCAGTCATCCTTAAACTGTTCTACCGTAAAGTGCTCAACTTCGCGCACAGGTCGTCGGGCTACTAAAGCGGGGAGCCATCTCCTCTTCAGAGGATCAACATTACGATGGATAAACCTCAGGAATGTTTCCCAGACCGCCGTGCAGCTCAACATTGCGATGGCATGACTTTGGATTAACCTCAGGGATGTTTCCTAGACCCTCGTGCAGCTCTAGTGCGACGTAAATACGATGGTTGCTATTTATATTTCTGGCCTAATAATGAAAAAACAAATATGTAGGATCGAAATTGGTTTTATTGTTTTTCAAAATATTCTCCACGATGATCAATACACTTTTGCATGCGTTTGAACCAATTTTCAAAGCACTTTTTCCAGTCAGATTGAGGTAACTCCAAAGCATGCGTTTTGAATGCATCAACCGCTTCTTCGGGGGTCGAAAATCGTTGTCCACGTAATTTATTTTTGATGTGTGGGAATAAGAAGAAGTCATTGGGTGCCAAATCAGGGCTGTACGGCGGATGACCCATCAGTTCGATCTTTCGCTCCGTCAGAAATGCCTTTGTTTGAGTCGATGTGTGAGAGCTCGCAATGTCATGATGAAGAATGATTCACCTGTTCTTCTGCTTTTTTCGAATTTCTCCGATGACTTCTGGCAAACAAATGGTCGTGTACCATTCAGAATTGACCGTCCTGCGTTGCTCTAACGCCACTGTTGCCACATGACCGTTAATGCCGAAGAAACAGGCAATCATTTGTTTCGATGTGCTTCTTCTTCGAACAACTTTTGTTGGTTTTGCCTCGTCTTGGAAGACCCATACAGTTGATTGTTGTTTTGTTTCCGGCTCATGTGCATAGATCCATGATTCGTCACCTGTGTAGATGTTATACACAGCCTTTGATGTACCTTGAACGTATTTTTCCAACATTTCCTTGCACCAATCAACACGAGCCTTTTTTTTAGCGTTTGTCAGATTATGCGGGATCCAACGCGAAAAAAATTGTTTTACGCTCAAATGTTCATGCAATATTTTATTGATGCTAGTCATACTAATGTCCAAAGACGCCTCTATCTCACGGTGTTTCACATGACGATCTTGCTTTATCAGTTCACGCACAGCATCGATCTTTTCTGGCACAACAACGGATTTTGGACGACCTGCGCGGGATTCGTCCTGGATCGAACATCGATCACGATTAAATTCGTTATACCAATTTTTTACAGTGCTGTAGGATGGCGCTTTATCGCTGAATAAAGAATTAAGTTCATCGAAGCACTCTTGTCTTGACAATCCACGTCGAAAGTTATGAAAAATAATGGCACGAAAATGTTCACGATTCAATTCCATTTTTTGAAAGAGAAGAACTTTTCAATTTACTGTCAACAGCACAAATGAAGCTATAATGGTAAATTGTCTGCTGAATTTATGTTTAAAAATATCAAACTTTCGATTAAAATCATCTGCGGTCGCCTAGCAACACTTACTGTTGCCAAGGCCAGAAATATAAATAGCAACCCTCGTAAAGTGCCTACCTACCTATGTTTATCAGTATGATTATAAATTAAGATATATTATTTTGCAAAAATTACAAATAATTTTCACTTAGATTAAAATTAAATATTAAATTATTAAGCTTTTCGATTTTACAGTTATAAAGTCTAAAAGCTTCACAAGAATTAAAACATTCAATTTTTTCCTCTGAAACGCTCAATGTTGAGAATTTTGATAGAACCAATGAAAGTTCTAGTAACAAAATGCAGTAGAGTAAACAACCCAACAACTAGGTTCTACCAAAGAGCCGCTGTAGCTGAACCCGAGTAGTAACCTGAAATGAACTGAACTGAATTCAACTAAATGAAATATGTATATATGTATCGAAGAAAGAGCTCTTTCGCTTTTTAATCTTTCTTTATTCTTTATGTTTCTACCAGTAATAATCCTATTGATGTCTAGGTTACTCGATAATATTTAAAATACGACCAAGTTTGTTTAAATTTTATTTAAAATAAGTGTTTTAAATTTCGCTTTTTCTATTCTTACCTTTGACGAAAGATATATTTCAAAATTCTAACATAAAAAACACGCAACCTATCTTACCAAAAACCATGATATCGTTGTTTTTAATTCTAATATGATGTTGTAAACATAACAAGCTCCAAATTTTCGGCAACCTTAATAATTTATTGAAATTAATCACGTTTCCGTTTGAGTTAAAATATAGTAAAGCATAACCAAATTATAGTAAGAGTAGTAATAGTTTATTTATACATTAGAGTTGCACAATGAGTTATTGGCGACGGTCGGAGAAACATCCCAGAGGATGATTCAAGGGCATGCTATGATAATTTTTATTTCCTGCAGAGGTGATGGCTCCCCCGCTTTGGTAGCCCGACAATTTTCGCCTAAAGTCTATTTAACGAGGACCGATACCGCACCCTCGAGTCTGAAGAAAGTCAAGCCTCAAAGTCTGATGAAAATGGTCACTATCAATGGACTGACCGTAGGCAGTGATGCTTGATTTTCGGTGTTCTACTGAGAACCACGTCCTTATCTACTGCGAGACAATCAAATTTTCAAAGTATGATAATGTGGTTCTACCTAATGTTGCGACAAATGTAAACAATCTTAAGGTTTTAGAGACTACAAAATTTAGAACAGTGTAGTTCGAACAGGTATAAAGTTATAAAATAACTTTCTTACATAAAAAAACCCACAAAATCGACTTTCTTGCAAAAGTAAAAACAAAATAAAAAGTAATTATTTCCTTTACTTTCTAATATGTCTCTAAATTTCCAAGAAAAGGCAACATTTACTAATCCTTCATCTTTTTTATCCTCAAACATTTCACTGTGACTTTCTTTTCTTAAAAATAAAATCGGCTACCGGGAACAACTGGTCTCATTAAGGTATATAAGACATGACGTCACTTCAAAATCCGAAGAAATCGGTTTTGTCACGATCATCTATGTCAACCAACTATTGATTGGCAAAGACAAATACAGACACTCCTTCCCCGACATACTATTTTTTTTTGTGGACATCTGTATTATAGTTCACGTGAAATCTTCGTAATTGCATGGAAAGTTCTTGTCTTCGGGACAGAGTTTATTTCCAACCAAACATTTTTACTCTTAAAGAAAAAAGTAATCGTCGGTTTCGATCGGATAATATTGTAGTTATTTTCTTAGACAGCCGATGAAATAATATTATTATATCGGATTTTGAGAGATATGAATTTGATGTTGAAATGTATGAAAAGATTGTTAGATTGGTGCGAAATCTGCTCAAAAGAATCGAATATTTAAGAAGGTGAGAATTATGTTTCAATGATGATTTAGCTGTCTATAGACAAAGTAAATAATGACCTAAGTTTTAACCCTTTGATCCAGAATTTTCATTCAACATATTTTTCATACTTTTTTTATTATTTTGTATTAATTTAGGAAAAATAAGTGAATAAATATTATATTTAGCAATTTAATAATTTATGATTATGAAATGCAGCATGAAGCAGCGGTGTCTTTTTTGCGTTAAAGGTAACTTCTAAATACGACATGCTTCCAAATGATGTTTTAAATTTTCAGTTATTTAGACGCAAGAGAAAAAGTCCTTTATCAATGAAATTTCTTTAATTTGCAAAATCAATTATTGATAAATTTTGAGTATGAATGAAAGACAAATTTCACGCTACTATTTTTTGAATTATAAAAATAGTAGCGTGAATTATAAAATTATTCACGCTACTATTTTATAATTTCCCATTAAATTATAAAATTATTTTCAAACTCAATTCCGATAAGGAAATAGGATTATTTAGTAACTATTTTACTGTTTTTTCATAATAAAAAAGTACCAAAATATATTTTTGTTTGTAATATCAGTGCCCGGAAAAAATATTATAAAAAGAACACCGGTGTCTCGTCTGCGTCAAGCGGTTAATAAAATACATAAAAAGTCTCTTTCAAAATCAATGCAATTAAAAATATAGTTAAAGTTATAATTTATTTGAATTAATTTAAAGTAATTTAGCTCTTACTTTAAGTAATAGACTTTAAATATTGACATTGATGTTCTTTAGTAAAATTTATCATTTAAACTTTGGTAAATATTTTCATAAGCCTTAGTTGATTACAAAGAAATAAAATTTTAAAATCACTGTGGAATTAATTGGAATTCTAATGAATTAATTTATTAAATGAATAATGGCTAATGCTTTTAATAATTTTAAAATACGCTAGCTAGTATATAAGAAAATAATAAATAATCATGGAATTTCCTGGTGTAAATTTATATGATATATTAGCCCATGTTATAGTTAAAGTTTAAAAAGAGTGCTTTGGTTATTTCAAATATATGCTTAATAAATTAATTAATTTATGATATCTTTTAAAATGCTTTAAATAATAGTTTCTAAATGTTTGAACTAATTTGCAACATGCTTATATTTAATTCTGAAATTGTCTTAGTAAACTTCAGACAATATACATACGGGAGCGCCATTTTAAAATCATGGCATTTCGGAGTACACTTTAATTAAAAATTAATTTAATTTATTCATTTTGGAAACTAATTTGAGGAATATAATTTAAATAAATATGCTGTCGGGCAACTAATATTTCATTTCCGAATAATAGAAAATAACTTGAATAAATAATACTTAATACATAATTCTACTGGGAGAAAAAATTCTAGTAAAATTACAGTACTGAATGATAAAGACATTTTTGGTCATAAAATCAAAATATACGTGTATAAATCTTTTATATGCTAAGGGTTTGTGTTAAAATGATAACGGTTTAACGAAAATTCTTGTTTTCAAAATTATAGTTCTTTTGCCATACAGTTAGTAAAAAATACGAAGTTTAAAAATAAATTTAACCAAGTAATTGTTTTTATGCCCTTCTCTATGTGTCATAAAATTACCAAATTTTACCTCACTTACCGAATTTTAAATTTCATTATAAAATAATATTTTTTTGTTGGTTTTACCAAAATTATTACCAAAGCACATCGGTAAAAATTGCCATGCTTTTTTTTCCCCGCAGAATCAAATACATGGTAAATTTTACCATATTCTAGTAGTTTTGACTATACTTTAATTTCTAAGTGTGTTGATTTTTGTAAGATACATGTATAAAATTATATACTTTTTTGATATGGTAGTTTATAATGAGCACAGAATTTACGTACATTATACAAGGTTTTTTACTTAATAAAAATTGCTAATTTTTCAGTCAAAATTATTATTTATTCATTAATTTAAATTGATTAATATTTAATAATTTAAATTACTTACCACAACGAAATTTCGAATACAAAAATTAATTTTGATTTATTACAAATAAATCATTTATTATTTTTTTCACTAAAAAAGGACAAAGTAAGTATTCTCGGATATAATTTCATGAATGGGCATTGCATTACACGGACAGTATTTCATGAACTAAAAGTTAAAGATTTAAGACTTTAAAAATTACTGATTAAATACAAATGACACAATATTAAATGTAATAACATGCATCAGATATGTTATGTAAAATAATTTAGACAAAATAGTTTTTAACACGTGTATGAAAGGTTCAACACCACTCAACACTTTAGTTTTGAATCTTATTTTACGAATTAAAATATCATTGACATTTTGACACCAACAGTTTATCATTGACATTTTGTTATTTCCCATTAAAAGTATAACATATATATTTGCGAAAATTTACATTAACACAAGGAACTTAATAAAATACTTAATTATTTTTACAAAAAGAAATTTTGTAAGGATTCAATAAAAATTCACTAAACAAGCTATTATTTTTTTCTGCATTTTTATTCTGTATTCGTGATTTTTTTTTTTCTGTATTGATTTTTTTTTCTGATTACCTTTTACAATAATATCTATTCAACTTATAAAAGTTAATATGAATTTATAAATAATACTTATTTAAATGCTAATTATAAAACTCCAATTAACAACAATTTTATAAAAAAACTGAAACACTAACCGAAATTTGCAATAAATTTCCGATGTTTAGCAGAATACATACAAACGTCTAAATATGTCACAAATTATCTACGCATTTCTATTTACAACAAATCCAGCTAAAATATAACTCTTGGAAGAATGCCTACCCTCAAACAGATCCATGTCATAAATAAAATCTCCTCTACAGAAAGTGCAATATTGCTATTATCAAGATAATTTACATATTCTGAAGTATCGTCAAGCCCTGTGGTTTTCGCAGAGTTTTGTCGGGCATAAATCTCTGGACGCATCATGTTTTTCGAATAAATTTTCTTCTTAAAGAACACAGTACTATAAACCTAGTATGTTTATTAATGACATTGATAAATATTCTACATATTTTGGAAATAAAATATTTGTTATTTTATGGTCGTAGTACGACATATCCTTTGAAGTGTGAAGCATTACTCTTCGATACAGCCAGCTTTTAGCTCTGTTTTTAAACAATTTGATGAAGTATGGTTATCTCAATTTATTTCAGGAAAGTTAGAATTAAAAGTATATCCTTAACTGCAATCAAATATTTTGTAAATTAAAAAAGAATTCAGTTATGGTTCATTTCTTGAGCAAATCAAAGGACATAAAAGTAAGTGTATATGTGTTTTCAAGTTTTTTGCTTCAGGGGATTTCACAGTTTTTCCCCACGTGAGGCATAGATTAGTTAACATTATAATTAGCTTGGAATTAGTGAATTTTGCAAAGATGTAATAATGTTCATTCGGCTCGTTATCATTATAAAATTGGATTTTTCTTTATACTTGGAATCCTTCTTCATATCGTTTAAAACAAAAAATATATTAACAATAGTAGTTAAAATTAGGATATTGCAATATGTCGACAGAAAATATACCTTACTGTATGGTGATGACATTTCTGATAAGAAAAAAAAACTCATAATTCTGGTTAATAAAATCAAAATATACAGTATTTAAACCATTTATTTGAAAATTGTTCAGTTCAGATGATAAAGGTTTACTGGAAACTCTGATTTTCAAAACTATAGTTCTTGTTACCACACATTTAGTAGAAAATACAAAACTGAAAAGAAAATTTTACCGAAAAAATGGTTTTTACGCCGTTTGCTACGGTATCATGATATAATTACCAAATTTTTTTAACATTAACTGAATTTTATTACACATTAAAAAACGGTATTTTTATTTATTTTTATTTTACCAACATCATTAGCAAAGAGCTTGAGTAAAAATTACTGAGTTTTTAGTGCTACTATGAAGCCAGAAACACGGTAAATTGTATCATAATCTGTTAACTTTGATACTAATTTTTTTTCTCTGTGCTTTATCGCCTCAACTGAAATAATTTTTATTGTTTTTCAGTCATAAAATTCATTTGAAACTATTTTTTTAAACATTTTGATTAATCACAAGTGTTTAAATTAATCACAAATGTTTTTTAAGAAGTAATTATAAAAATATAGCAGTAAAGTAGATGAGAGATGAGAAATGGACTCGTCACTATGGTTTCGACTGATTGTTGATTAACACGATATTAATATTGCTAACACCTTTCTTGATAATAAATGTTTTATTCAGCGCGATATTATTGTTGTTTATTATGATCTTAGGCTCAATATTTATTGTAATTCATGAAACATTTTAGAGAAATATATTCAAAATTTCCTTCCATCGGTATTTTATGATACATTGCTCAGATCTATTGAAAAAAATCCGCATATGTTTAATTTTATTCAGCAGTAAAATTTCATCAGTAAAAATTTAATATTTAAGAAAAATTATGAATACTGATTACCTATACTATTTTTTGCAAAACATTTTATAACGCTAAAATATTGTTTCTAATAAAATTTATCAGTAAATGATATAGTAATGTTATGTTAAAATTGAATATTAACTTTATTTTCATTTTCTTAGAAAGTACAGTAATTTTCTGCGTGTTTATGAAAATGTTTAATATATTTTATCTACTCCCACTATTTATCTTTAATGTAGTTTTAAACCGTACTTGAATTATTTAATAATTGTTTTACAGTTTTATAAAATGTCTGAAATTGTTTTTTTTTTTTAAATATAAGAAGTATTTGACTCATTTCAGAAAGCAAATTTCCGTTACAAGCGATACAAATACGCATAAAAATACATACATTAACTTGTTTTTCGTTAACTTTTGACATACATTATCACATACTTCCTCTATTATTTAAGAAAAAACAATCTGACTAAACTCTAAAATACTGATTTTCCGAATGCAAAGTCAATAACTGAACTATATGTTAACTGAAAATAATATAACAATAAAACACTTTAGATAACAATAATAAAAGCGCTTAACTATAACATTGAAAATTCAAACAAAATTTTAAATAAATTCTATTTATAATTACTATATTGTTTACAAGAACAAAGTGTATCCGATGATCCGCTAAAAGTTCTTTTATAGCTTTTTCTGAGACAAGCTAACAATGAATTATTAAAAGATATCTGAGAGTAACTTTGGTCACGAAAGCAATTTCTTAAGATTTAAATATGCATGCGTTTTCCTATTAAAAAGAGATAAAATTAAGGTTTCCGTTAAAATCTAACAACACTCTATTACAACCGCAAATAATACAATTTAATGTAATGCAGGAGGAAGAATATAGTGCTTGTAGATTTTTCTCGATATAATGAATTGATCTTGTTAAGTAAATTATAATTATTCTAATTAACAATTGTTTGGCTCAAGATTAATACTTTATAATTTATACTAAGTATAGAATTGTTTGTAAAATACGTTGCTGATGAGATCCAGTTGTTTGTATATATATATATCATTTGCACTCCATTTATGTTCGTAAATTAAACATAATGCTCCGGAAAATGGAAGTCCAGAAATCTATTCATAAATCCCAATTATCAAACAAAAAATAAAAAATAAAAATAACGACTATAATCTTGAAAACCAGTATTTCGGAAAACCCTTACTATATAAACGGAAAAATTTCTTGATGAATGGTTCATATACCGTATATTTTGGTTTTATTAATCAGATGTATGTTGGGTATTTTTTATTTTTTTTTTGAAAGAAATTTTATTACCATCCAGTATAGTATTTATAAAGACTTTTTTTTTCTCCGTGTAATCAACAATTAAACAATTATACTTATAACTGATTTATAAATTTTCCAAGTTCTACATTTGGCCTTAATAGCCAGATCTGTAAACTTTTAAAAGAAAATATAAATTTTTAGAGATGTCATAGTGTCATAAATTTTAGTACAAACAGTTGTTTCTTAAATGCACTAACAAAATATATTGGATTCACGTGTGGTGAGTAAGGGAACTATTTTTGTGCTGTAAAAAAGCCAAAACAAATATGCCTTTAATCTGTCTTGAGTGCCTTCTAGCAACCCTGTGTGCTTTATCCTTTACACTGTTGGAATTTGTATTCTAAAATTATGGTAAAATAACCGGCAGCAGTCTGTCCATCTTATTAACAGTAAAGTTTACCGTAAAGAGCATTTTACCTTTACAGTTTTAAGACAGTTTACAACGACCATGATTAAGAAATCATGAATACAGAACTATACAGCTTTTCAACCATTTACTCCTAGCGTGGTTTCAAAACTGTAAAAAAACTAACTGGACACTGGAGATAGTTTAGAAGCCTTATAGTTCTACCATCAATGATTGTATGAGAGTATCCCATTCTAACAACTCAAGGTCACAAATTTTGGAGGGCAATAAACTGGAAGCTATGTCTTGAAGGGCATGGAGGAAATAATATGGTGTCAACGCTGGGACTCGAACCCCTCTCAAAACCCTATTCTGTCGATCATAATATTGACAGCTTAACCCTCTCGGCTACGATATGAACCCACCTGCAAGGAACTAAGTGGCTTCATTAGGTGGATATAGTTGGTACAATAAAATTCGTGTTATTTAACCATATTAAGTGAAAGCAGTTAATAAGCAGTTTTTCTCACTGTTAATAGTTTGAATACAACCTTATTTGTAGTCATTTGACTGTTTTGTTCGAATGTGGAAAAATAATAATTAAATAAATTATCATTTAACCCTTTTTTCAGAGAAGTTTCTAACAGTGTACGAAGAATAATATCAAAAATTGGCAAAATTTGACCAATTGTAAATATTAAAAAAAATATTCGTATTATAAAAATAATTTTTTATAGTTTCAAATACGAGTTGCGTTTTGTAATCTTTTTATACGACAAAATTAGTAATTCCTAATTAAAGACACTTTGCTCAATTGAATTTTATCAGTTTTAAAAATGCGAAAACACAAAGTTAAAAAGCTTATTTTAATGCGTAAAACTTTTCTTTAGAATGTGTTTTTAAATTGAGCTCATTTTTACTGATTTTGTCAATTTCATACTTGACTTACCTTCTTACATTTATGTAGCAACGCTTTTATTTTATGAAGAAAAAAAATAACACAATTTTATTAAGATCGTATTTTATGTCTCTTCCTTTCTGCTCACTATAAATAGCGTTATCGTAAAGAAAAACTTGGTAAATAATTGAACACTTCAACTCCATTAGCCATTAAGGTAATCCAG
Organism: Parasteatoda lunata; assembly: GCA_949128135.1. NCBI lineage: Eukaryota > Metazoa > Arthropoda > Arachnida > Araneae > Theridiidae > Parasteatoda > Parasteatoda lunata. Next base: position 39,646,244 of record OX421976.1, on the reverse strand, counting down.
ACACACTTAGCGAAGAAAAAAGATAATTGAATTTACTGTAAATAAGTGAATTATCAGTTTTAATTCATTAATGAAGGCACAGAAAACAGTTGCCGTTAATTGAAAAGTTAGATTTACCCAAGAACCTTAATACACCTTAAAACCCATTTAGACTTTAAAAACATTAGATAAATTTTAAATGATATTTATTAAATCTTATGATTAATTTAAATTATATTTCAGTATACTAAAACGGTTGCTAAGGTTGAATTTATTTTGTATTTCCCTGAAACCTTCATCCGTGTATACGGAATTTATAATAATTACACATATTTTTATGAGTATTTTAAGTAGTAGTAAATTACGCAAGATGTTCTGTAACAAACACCCTTAATATGTATTTTGCTATTCTCTTTTCAAAAAAGTGTTTTCATTACGGGTTGCAAGTTAATATGGAAGCGATGGTAAAAAGAAAACAAAACTATCGATGTTGAACAAATCAGGGTTGAAGATGACAGATTGGGTGAAACTAAATGCTTCAAAACAGGTTTGTTTGCTGAAAGATGCGGAGAAAAAAATTTTCCTCAGACAAACAAACTGGTTTTGGTTTTTTTAAGTTTCGCTTTTTTCACAAGTGCTTCCATAGATTTCAACCCACTCTTAAATTTTAATGAATGACGCTAATGCGTGTTCATTTTTTATCTTTTATTCTTGATTAAAATAAATTTGATTAAAAACGAGTAATATGAAAATGACATTTATAGATTTTCTTATCAATTTGTTTTATTTTCTGTTCCATAAATTATGGTAATTTTTGGGATAACCAGAACATTTTGCAGCATTTTTCTAAGTACAGGAATTCTGCATTTTTGTTACGTTCACATTCAAGCAACTAATTCTAGTTATAATTGATTCTGTCACCTCTTTTTGCTTCAGAATAGAGACTTCTAAGCTGACATCACATTTCTTACGGGTTCATTAGCAATCCATGAATAATAATTCAGTTACAGATGCAACCAATAGGAATACGTTTTTATTGGGATAGAAACACGAATCGTCCAATATGAATAGTGATAATGGAAAAATGATTGAATTATATTGGAACACTGATCTAGTTCAGCCGCAGACTTGGACACCTCTATTACTAATATTTTGAATTTTAACGATGGTGAAATTTTTGTAATAGGCAGGCTTTGCTAACTTGCTGATATATATAATCACAAAGCATTTCATTAGACGTTAATAGCGCTTTCTACAGTAATTGTTTTTTTTTAAATTCGTTATATCAGGCATGCTGAAACATAATAAAAAATGAATGACATATGAAAGCGATAAAAACAAATTAATGATTAATACCAATTAATTTATTAATCTACATCAAATCACGTGTATATTTTATTTACAGTTGCGCTTTTAAAACGTGTTTCTACAAATCTAAATAATGGTATATCGGCTTTATTATGATAAATTTTTTAAGAGCCATTAGTTCTCAGGGATCAGTAAAATCAATTTGGTCGCTGAAAGATATTGGGTTTAGTTAATCTATATTTTGGTATGTCGAATTTCTAAAAACATATTATCTCCGGGTAAAGACGATTAATAACAAGGAAAACTAGAATTTATTTAACTTTTTTAAATGTATTATTATCAGCTAATCAGTTTTATACATGATTGCAAAGTACTGATTCATTCCGATTATTTCACTTTTTAGCCCTGTTAAAAATGGCATATTCAGCTATTTGTTGAAAATGATAGTCTTATATCTGTTCTGGGTGAATATGTGTAATTAATAAACTATTACGATATATCTTTTTGAAGTATTTTATTATTCAATCAGAATTTTTCAAATTGAGTTTTTTATTCTTTAAGGCATTAAAATGTTTTCTTCGCTGTTTTCATTCTAAAAAATCTTTCTACGTTTTGAAAAAAAAATATTTTATTGAAATCACTTTAACTAAAATTTACTATACTTTAGCTTTTATAACTTTTAATAACTTCTAGTTATCTCTTTGAAATAGAGCATCTGCGAAGAAAATAATATATTTAAGTATATTGTATCTTTAGTTAAATTTATAAAATGTTAATAACTTTTGCTTATGCTTTATTTGAATAACCTTAAGGATGAACTCGTCAGGTAAACGTTGTTGTTTAAAGGCTCATGCCCCAATTCTGCTAATATATTTTGAAAGATTATCAATTCGTTCAAGACACATAACTATCAAAAGCCAGTCATTCACATTTTTTAAATCTATATGATATTTTGAACTTTAGTGATGTATCTATATTCAATCTTAGAAAAAAAATTAAAGAGAAAGAAATAAAAGTTTCTTTGCTTCATATTCCGTCCCGCTTGTTGACATCACCTAGGCAACGAGAATCAATTTGCGAAACAAACTAATCAATGTAAGTCCGGCATTGAAATAGAAGAGAAGCTTAATTTAGGAGCAGTGACCGTCTGCTCATGTTAAATGACTTAATTGTGTTACATTTTTATCTTTTCATAATGACTGTTGACTCGAACATTTTGATGCACAGTTGATCTGTTAGAATTTCACCTTTTAATCATTTAATTGGTCAAAGGGAAGTGTTTTGCAATGAGGTTCTTCATTTTGTAATAAAAGATACATCTCTTGCATTGTATAAGCATTAAATCACTTAATTTATTATGGAGAACTATGAAGAAATGAGTTATTTTCATTTTACAATTTGACATCTGAAGACAAATGTTTATACATCTTTTAAGTAAATTTAACTTTTAATCACTTTATTTGCCATAGGAAAATATGATTAAAAGGGTATTTCATGGTGCACATTTCTTTTGTACTTTTAATTTTGGACAGCTGCGAAAATAACCACTAGCCTCATCATACTATGGCGAATTAACCAAAAAAACGAGTGGCTTAAATTAAATATACAACCGGGCACTTTTTTTTAAAAAAACCGGGCACCATTTTGTTGATAAATGTATATCAGTGCAGAAAACCCCTGGAAAACCAAATTTTTATTAAAATGTCCGATGTCTCCATTCAAAATTTTGATCGTTCAAATTTCATCTATTTGTGATGGGAAGATTCCTGTGGAAGGAGAGTTCTTTAACAATTCACATATTTTAAATGTGTAATGTGTTCATTAAATGTATTTTGACTCCCCAAATATTTTTAAATAAAGTTCTTTAAAGTCAGTATGTTTAGTTACATTTTGTCACATATATTAGTATTTTGTAAATATTTATTACATAATTAATATTTTATATCCCTACTTTACTTCTAATAGGAATTTTCAAAAAAAAGTTTGTAAAAAGTGACTATTAAACGAAAAAGGCCTATCGATATCGGTTACCAACTCATTAGGCTTTAAGGGAAAAGTACATGCTACGACATTAGAATATACCAATCACTGGCAATTTACCTTAACCACAATTACAATTTTCAGGTCTAATTTTTAATTACTTGCTTAATCCCAATAGGAAGATATGGCACGATATATTTTGATAGGCGAATAGGAATGAGATATTTACATCTTTTTTTTTTTTAATTTAAAGTTCGAGTTCATACATTTCTTACATAATGTTAGCATTGAATCGTTTGATGAGTCATAAAAAAGTATGAAAAAGTAAGATATACATTGGACGATATACATTTACGCGATTACTACATCCGAAATTTAAATTTAATGCAAATCAATAAATTCGTTGAAAAATTAATATAAATCGAAAATATTTACTTTAATCATACATTTACATAAAGAAAAAAAGAAGGAATATATTCAAACTTTAAAATATAACAGATATCCATGTACATTTTTCATGTACATCATTTATATTCATGTACACTGCGAATCAATTACAATTTTGTGAGTTGTAATTGATTCCTGATGTTCATGATAATTTCTAATCATTATGAAAAAAGATTTTGTGCATTTGAATCTTAACATATAAATATCTTATCTTTATTATATATATATATATATACATATATATATATATATATATATGTATATATATATATATATATATATATATATATATATATATATATATATATATATATATATATATATATATATATATATATATATATATATATATATATATATATATACAGTCAGTGTATAAATAGTTTCATAGTGTAATATTTTTTTGAAAATTTATTAAAAAGATGAGAATTATTATTAAAAAAATTCAAAATAGTTGTTGCTTTATTTTACTTTATGAATAATATTTTTTAACTGCACTCTTTCAATGATTTCAGTACTTTAAACAATCTGCCAAAGATTTCAGAAATAAAAAAACACTACAGAAATTGATTTCTCTGTTGAAAAAAAAACTCTTTTTCAACACCTCCGCAAAGCCACAATCTTAAACTCCTTTATTTTTCACTCCAAAGGAAGGTATTACAAAACCTTTAATCTAAAAGTATTGAACTGGTTGAATACTGTGAAATACTTTTATTGATCTAATGCTCCATGGTGCTTGACTTCTAAAAAGATGGCTTTCGAGAAGAATCCTTAAAAAAGACGTGTTCTGAAATCTCCCCATTCAAGTGAAAATGCCGCCGTAAAAGTGATACTTTTTATATTCAAAGAAAATATATTTCTTAGTTTGTAATTCAAAAAGAATTGTAGTTCATAGTTCTTCTATCCATAAACTGTCTCCAAGGAATTTAAAATGCGTATAATTTAAACTAACATCGTTTTAGAATAAATATTTTCAATTTAATAAATAAATATTTTAAATATACTCTTTCACTGCAAATGGTACCTTAAAGAATAATTCTTTAATGTAAAATCCTGATTTTAAAATAGAAATTGCTAAAGAGTGTGATCGTTCTTTATCATATAGCTTACAGTTTTAATCCTTTTAAGATTTCAGTTTTTACTTCAATATTTTCGATAGAAAACTTTTTTTCTCTATAGTACGCCTATAATAAAAAGCAAAGGGCCGTGGTGGCTCAAGGAATAGAGCACTCGCCTTCCAATTAGGTGAACCGGGTTCAAATCCAGCAATGGCTGGTTGATGTGAATTCCTCATCCGACTGGCACCGATCACAGTGCTAACATAAAATATCCTCATGGGAGATGGATCAGGGGTTAGAGTCCCCTTGCTGTCAGGCTAACCGTAGGAGATTTTCGTGGTTTTCCTTTCCATGTAACGCAGATGCGGGGCTAGTTCCATCAAAAAGTTCCATCGAAAAGTCCTCCACGAATTTAAATTTCTCCCAATACTTGTGCTAGGAGTTCCCTTTATCTTTTGGATAGGGATCACAATTTCAATGCTACGGAGTTGAACATCAGTAGTTGTGAACCCAGAATTGGGTCCGCTATTCAATTACGGTTATAAAATAAAATAAAAGGCAAATATATTTTAAAATGCTCCTATTCATTCCTATTTTTTCTTATAATTAATCTTACAGAATACTGAAAATTTATGCTAAGCTTGTAACTAGAGCTTTGCTTTAAGAAAAAGTCAAAAATTATAAAAAAAAAAAAATAAAGATAGACACAAAATATTTGTAATAATTACAAATATTTTATTTAGGTTTTAGAATTTCTTACTATGATAAAAAATCAAACAATTGGGTTTAAGATGAAGGACAACAAAATTTGAGCAAAAACGCGTCATTTCTGGCACAAGTTCTGAATTAAAAAAATACTCATTTTAGTTCAATCAACACTCCTACTATCTTTATTATTTTGTCAGATATTTTAATGATCCATGCTAGTATAATTTTTTTCAGTATGTAAGCTGCATATTTTGTTTTCCAAGAGCAATTAAATCGTTGATTGACCTTATTGATTAGCATATTAAAGGTCACTCTTTTGAGCTATTAAGATTGAGTCCTCGAACATGTGGATCTGATATTTAGATCAAAGGTTATTCAGAGTGGTCCTTTTTTGCGCACACTATACAGCAATAGAAAATTGTAAGTATCAAAAAACCTGATTCTTCAGTTTATAAAACTGAAATATAAATATATTCAGTAATGTTTAAAAAATATACTATAATGATGATAAAGTTAAGAAAAGAAATAAGAAGATCATATACTCACCTTGTTGACTTGTCGTCACAATATCTGATTGTTCGAAAACAAATATGGACCGGCCGGAGGAACAGAACGAATTTGGTTGGCAGCTAAAGTAGCAGACCTTTAATCCAATTTGGGTATCGGAGTTTCGTAACTAGTATTGTAAACTGGAAGTCGTCAAATACGTGACTGTTTTCATTTCATTTGCAAAGATCTTAAACCCATTACGCGTCTGATAGCTAATATAAGTGATATTTCATTTTAGGTAACATTTTAGGTAGCATTTCTTACTGTGTATCCCTTGGTAAACCATACTTTTACGCGTAGAACAAAATTCTGACATAATTACCGTACTCTATGGTAATGATATTTCTGGGAAAAAACATAATTCTGGCAAATAAATGTATAATATACTGTATTTAAGTCATTAATTTGGAAATTTTTCTTTTCATATGGTATCGGTTTACCAGAAAGTTTGGTTTTCCGCATATGGTTCTTATTTCCTCATATGGCTCTTAAATTATGGTTCTTATTTCCGCATATTTAGTAAAAAAAGTACAAAACAAAAAAGTAATTTCAACCGAACAAGTGGTTTTTACATCATGCTCTAAGGTCCCATGTTAAAATTACCTTATTTTACCAAATTTTCCCAAATTTTATCACGTATTAAAGAATCATATTTAATTGTCAATTTTAACAAAATCATTACCAAAACACTTCGGTGAAAATTACAGAGCTTTTCATTATTTAGAAACACGTTAAAATTTGCCATATTCTGATAGCTTTGATTATTATTTTATACAACATGCAAAGAATCTCTCATGGGATCCCGAATCAGCTCTGCAAAAGCAGACGCTACAATCTTTGAACGATTATGCTTTTAGTATTAAAGTTAATGATTTTTGTCCAGCAACAAAAAGTTTCTCATGCGAAACTATGTAAACTGTATCGAAGGCTACATCCCTTGCACAATCATGCTTTTAGAATTGTAAATGATGATTTTAGTCAGATAGTGAAGAAATACTTATTCGCATTTGTATCTACTGTTGAAAAAGAGAAATCATTTTAAATCTTCCCAAATCATGCGTTTAGAAGTAAAAAATATTTTTGTCTGATGGTAAAGATATTTCTATTCGAACATGCATCAACAGTAACAAAAGTAAGCACTTTATTTATTGCGCAATCATGCTATTACCGGGTTCCTACGTTATGGAATTTTTTTTAAAGTGGTAACAAAAGTGATATATATATATATATATATATATATATATATATATATATATATATATATATATATATATATATATATATATATATATATATATATATATATATATATATATATATATATATATATATATATATATATATATATATATATATATATATATATATATATATATATATATATATATATATATATATATATATATAAAATTTTAGGTACCACCCTGCATTAGTAAAAAAATGGTTTTATCTGAGCTTCAATGAAATCCTTCTTTTCCGAACCTGGCTCAACTCAATAAAAAGCGAACTCTATAACCATTGCACAATTAATTCATAAAATTTTAGTTGAAGTGATTACTGGACTTTAAATTAAACTTTAAAGAATTTTTTACTAGACTTTTAAAAAAAAACGGCATTTATTTCGTTTGCAAATTGTGTATTTCTAACATTAAGTTCCTCAGTTTTAAAATAAGATACGATAACCATCTACAAAAATTAAGAACAATTTTATAGACCCCTAAATAAATGTTTAACATCATAATGCATTTAATTCCTTAAACATTACATCACAAAATCACAGCCGCGGTTTATACGGATGATACTTCATGTGGAAATAAATCATGGCTTTAATCATTTTAACTGAATACCTCTTTGACTCAAGTAACACTGACGAAGAATTATAAAATCAATAATCCGTCTGTCTTAGAAAATGCAATTATCTCATTGAGTTAATAGCTTTAAGGGCTACTAATTGTTCAAAACATTTTCCTTTTTAGTGTATTTAAGTAGACTGTTTTTATTAGTGTACTTATAAAAAGAATGTATTTCGAATGAATAAAAATAGCACTGCCATAAAATAAGCTGTAAATATTTAAATAACTGTAATTTATCTACAATTCGTGAGTCGTGTTGTAAAGGTAGTTCTAAAGTCGAGTTGTTCTTGGCCTTTGTGAACAACAATCTTAATGTAGGAAATACGCATGGAGGCAAGTATTTTGAGTTCTGGTTTCATAGCTGTTGAACTAACCCTGTCTCTCTCTGATGCAAATGCCAATCAGTTTTGTCAAAAAAATCAATTTAGTTGCCTTGCTAAAATATATTAAAATCTCAGCTGCATTCAAAATACTAGAAGACGTAGATGAACATTTAAGATGAAAATAAGAATTTTTAATCGATTCTGTAAAAAATTTAGCAATAAGTAAAAATATTTAATTTACGAAGCATGGACGAATTGATCTTGCATATTCGTCCGTTTTAAGATTACGTAGTACAACATATTTGCAATTTAATTTTTTAGAATAGCACACCATTTTCACGCCTTTAAATAGAAATAAAAAGATATATTTCAACGATAATTGTAATATTTGAAAAACATTACTCAGACTATAACTTTATGATTTCGAACATTAATTCATAAATTTTCTACAAGTTTTGTAGAAAATTTTGCAATGATTTAAAATCATAGCAAAATGAAATAATATGCTTCGTAGAATATGTTTCCGTAAGAAGTTAATATCGTTAATATTTTTAGTTAATATTACAATTCAAATTTACAATTTGTTAATTTATTAGAATAATTACTTTATTTCAATATTTTAAACGTGGTATTGAAAGCAATTCTTGCATTTAAATATTGTTAACTTTTTCATTTATGTAATATTTATATGCAAAATTTATAATTTCCGTGTTAGAAAAGGAGGATCGTCTAGTCACGTCCTTTTAAATTTCAAGAGAGTGTTTCTAGAAAAATCTATGAATGAATCAATGTCTTTCAGAAAGAGTGCTTTTCCCAGAAATTTTCCCTTTGTTAGGGATTAACGTGAGTGGGTGTGGAAAGCGAATTCACGGAATCACTGACATATTCCCCACCCACGTGTCTTTTGATTTTGGTATCTTTTTGCAAAATTGACATTGCTTTTTCGTTTTTGTTTCTGGCATTATCTGAAATGCATTATTTAATGAACTGACAGATTCTGATGAGATTGTTATCAGTGGGTTTTTTTTCTTAAATCTTAATTGCTATTGCACATCAAAATAATTTGTTGCATATTTGTTTTTCTGTACAAAGAAATACAAGAATTTAAAAAAAAATTATTTTTTTTTCAAAAGGTGTGTCAAAATTCGGATGATTTTTTTTTTTTTTTTTTTTTTGTTTACCTTGGAAGGTTTTTGTGATTTCTTTTATCCATCACACAGTTGTGATTAAATCAAATAAGAAGGTAAGCATTTCATGATTAAAACCAATATTTCTAGTTTTCAGAATAATTATTGACAGTAACCGACAATTATGGCTGTAAATTTTTCGTGCATTAGTTCCACTGAATAAAAAAAACTATTAGTAGAGGAATCTTTAACATAACTACTATTATGGATTATTATCAAGATATGGTTTAAATAATTTTACTTTAGTCTTACTTTTTAATAATGAGACTTGTTATTTCTTCTATAATGGTATATTTGTGAATTTTTTTATCTAATGATAAATGACACTTTTATTATTTATATTTGTAACAAAATTTCTAAAGATAACTTGAAAAATGTCCCAAAGTAGCAAATTGTTTGCCGAAATCCTTCATTATAATAATTTTATTATTAGAAAAATCCTTTATTTATTATAAAATGCGGTAAAATGTTTGTCATTCGCAAGTTTTTATTTAACTTAAGTCTAAACTGAAAATGGGAGATATTTTTCATGTTATAAAGCATAAAAAATAATTTATCGACGTTATTAATTGAAGATCAAGAAGGAGGAACTATTTATGCCCATGAAAGCTGATTCTGAAAAATAAATTATATTAAGGGTTGGAATCTTTCAGGAGCAAGCAAGCATAAGATTGAAATCACAAAATTAAGAACCGTAAAATGTTTATTTACATCCCTCAAAAATTTAAAACAAAATTTAAAATTTTTTTAAACTGAAAAAAATTTAAAATCGGGTTGTACAGCAACCATTCTTTCTTCTAAATTCCTCTCGAATCAATACTCCCTCACTAGTATTTTCGTCACTAGAATTCACTGGTTAATAGTATTCACTATACTCTTTTTTTTATTCTTTCCGTATTCTCTACTTTTCTTGTTCTAAGGTACAGTGCACAAAAAATAAATGGGCAAACCTCAATAACTCTTGATCTACTGGTTGGATTTCAACGTTCTAGGACTCAATCTTAATGGTTGGAGAAGATGACCTCAAATATATTAATTAATTAGTGTAGACGATATTTTAAGTTACAAAATAAGATACAAAGACGTACTTTCTCTGAATAAACATACCTCCTTTTCGACGGATTCGGATTTCTGATGATCAAATTAGAGGGGGTGGCCATAATCTAGGAAATATGATTTCAATAGTTTGGTCATGAGAGAGGTCCAAAATTTGGTCTTCTTTATATTAAATTTACTTTTTGTGCATTTAAACATATCTCGAGAACTTTTTAAGCGAATTTGAAATTTTTTACACACAATTCGAAAATTTATGCATATAATAATTACAAGCAAAATATTTCTTTTAGTAAATGCTTATTATTTTTTATTAATTTATTTAATAATAGTCGAAAAACAATATTCAATTGTAAGTATTCAATTTTTCACATAATTTGAAAGAATGTAATTCTAAATGGCAGAAAAGCAAAATTTGGGAAAAATCGGTCGAATAGTATATGAGAAATCGAATGTTAAAAAAGGCTTATTTTTAATACGAAGGTTTAATAAATTTAAAATACGGAGGTTTTCATAAATTTCGTGACTCAGATTTCGCCAAATAATTTTCAGAAACTATGAATTTTGATGCTTAACAGGCACACTCGTGTCGTAAAGTTTTGTTTTGGGTACAATTTTCTTCTGTATTTCTTGTGCTGATGACTTATAATTATTATTTTTCACTCCGTGAAGGCTCGACTGATAGATTGCCTGTTTTTTGTTTTTTTTTTTTTTTTTCTTTTTTTTTTTTTTTTCGTTTTCTTTTTTTCCTTCTTATTTTTGGGAATTGGTGTTGAAAGCAACAGGTATACAGTCGCTATAAAAAATCATTTGAATGAATATCATAAAGTCTTTTCTGTTCACCTTGAGTATTCTTATTGTCCACGTAGAAAATGACAGTTCAAGGGTTAAAAATCAGATAAATGTTCTTCTTGACATAGCCGCAATTTTTGAAAAAGAACGATTTTCCCCAGGTGTCAAGAAAGGAATAGTTTTGTTTCATAGCATGGTCTATTTTCATTGTGTAATAAGTCTTGGGGAGAACTGATTTTCCACGTTATTGATTTCGAAAAACTTAGTATTTCTCAAAAGGTAACATATAATGATCGAATCATCATTTGTGTAAAAATGACCATGAATTAATTATTCTTTCCCCGTGATCTTCAATTACTTGATATATTATTTTAAAATAAAGAATTTTTAAAATGCAATTTGTTCATTTCCTAGCATATAATATTTTAAGCAATAAAAATTTTAAAAGAACGTACTTTATGTGAATTATAAAATAGTTTAATGCAACAGATCGTAATTTTCAAGTTTTTGTTTAATTCTAATCTGCTGATTAATCTGATCAGCATATTTTAAATTAATTTTGAAATAATAAAAAAAACTGAGAGATTTGCAGTGAATTTGCAGTGTTTTTTTTTTTCATAATTTTGAATTCAAACTACAGTTTTGCAAATATGATACTCTTATATTTTTCGTTCTGTAGAGCAAGTTAATTAAAATAAATAAAATAGCTGAAAATAGGAAAATATAAATTTTGTCTTTTTTCTAATCTTTGAGAACATAGAACTCTGAATAATATTGAATCAGCTTTATTTGGCTACTTGCACTTCAAGAATATGATCATGGATACCAACACATGTGGCCGATGACGTCAGTGCCAGCTGATCACTTATAATCAAAATGGCGTGTTAAATTTGTGCTAAGTTTCACCACATAATTTAAAATGTTCATTAACGTAAAGTTAATTAAATATAGAGCCTTGTAGCACATCAAATCCATTGAAATGCAATTTTTCTCGTCTGCGTCTTTTACTGAACTCAGATTTATTATTTGTTTATGTATTTTATCGTAACTGTGATTTATTTTTGCTTTGTGCACCTGGCAACTTCGATACATAATTAGTTTGTTTATGCTCTACAGGGCTTCATACTTGTCTTTGTTAAGTAAAAAATATAAAGTTAACGAATTGAATTTTTTGTGTAAGAATCTCCGCGCAAGAATATAAAATGTGTCACTTAAGAGAATTGTTACTTTTCGGACACGGCTTACTTGAAATATAATTTACAGAGCAGTTTCTAACGTAAGCAAATGCCATGTTTCAGCTACCAATCAGAATCGAGATACTCACACTCGTTACATGCATACATCCCATTATTTAACACGAAGCATTAATCTAAAAATTGTATAAAACAATTACATAATTTATATTTTTATTCCAATGCTTTTTTTCCTCTAAGAAATTTAAAAACTTTTACATTTGCTCACTACCTAAAAATTACAACATAAAAGCCATTTAATGTAGATTTTCCTATAGCAAACTATAAATCTAAGTCATCTAGACTGTACCCTAAACCTGTTCTAAAATGGAATTTTTTTTCTGTGTGAAATAATTTCTTTGCGTTACGTGGAGAGAAAAACCACGAAAACCTGCCTTGGTTAGACTGTCTACAAGGAGACTCAAACCCTTGATCCGTCTACTACTGAGGACATTTTACTTCAGCACTGTGGTTGGTGCAAACCTGGCGTAGAATTCGAATCAACAAGCCCTCGCTTTGATTTGAACCCATTGGGAGGCGAGCACTCTATCTCCTAAGCCACCATGGCTCAAAAAACCAGCTATTATTAAATTCTTAAATATGAATTAAAAACTACTCTTTTAGATTATATATTTTAATGCAAATGTAATTCTGATAACAACAACAACGCCAACGCATGACCCCGTACCAGTGCTCCACAAAAGGCATCTATCTGGAATATGATCGTGACCGAAGAGACAATTTACAATCAATATTTTTTTCCACTTTCCCTTCGTGAGACATTCATCCATTTACTCTAACCCTAACCAGACCTTGAATGTACCTTTTTAAAAAAAACTATTATCTTATAAAATTAAAACTAATACTTTAAACCTTATAAAAAAAAGCAAATACTTGAAAACCTCTAGGAAAAAACAAAAAATAAATAAATAAATTTAAAAAAAATACTGTTACTTAAAAACCTCATAAGAAATGCTATTACTTGGAACCTTTTATAACTGTAATTAAAGTACTAATATATATCTGGAAATCACATAATTTAAATTGGGGATTTTAGTTGCAATGTATGCATTGAGGCACAAGTTATTAGGGAAAGATTGTGTTCTAGTAAATTTGATTAGAAAGGTATCAGAGGGGAGGATAAAATAATAAACAAGCTAGGACTTGCAAGAAGAGTACCAGTTTGGTTCTTATATTTTTTCTGGGGTTTAAGTTTGATTTTATTATTATTATTATTATTATTATTGTGGAGAAAGGAGTTCTTAATGTCCTTTGCAGGAATCTTATTATCCTTCGCCGTTTGCACTTTTTATAATGAATTTCTTCCACTCTATCATGTTGGCGTTTGCTGGCCTTCTGCAGTGGTATGATGTTGTTAGGTTACACGTTGTGGCGTAATGCAAGACTATTTCAGTCTTTCCACAAGCGTATTAGCTCGATTTAATTATTTTTTTAAACCTCTTAAAATAGGCTTTGATGTAGTTCCGATAATTTAACAGATTGTTTTAGCAAATATTGGACTACTTTTTATAATTAAAAAAATATTAAAATTTACTTTTTTTTGTAATTAAATTTAGAAAAGGAACACCAGGGTCCCATCTGAGCTGCAAATTTGAAATTTACTTATTATTTTAATTTTAAAACACTCGGACTCTGACTTTTTTTTTTCTTTGGCTAAAGACTTCGAAGAACCTCCTTAAATAGCAAACAACAAAATAAATTAAAGAAACTGATAGATACGATTAGATTATTTAAAATGTTATTTCTTTTGAACTAAAATTTATAATAAAAAAAGACGCAAAACTTATTTATGGGAACCAAAAATGATTCGTTTATTACCTTTTAAAAGAGTATCGTTCCTTTTATCCTTAATTTTATTTTTAGAACAATATGTTCCGATACAAAGTTAAACAAAATAATATAATGACGTGTTATTAAATTTTGCGACCGTCATTAAATTTATTGTTTAACTAAAATTCTATTACTGTTTTAAAGAGAAAACTTCAAGCTCTTTTAAGTCACCAAACATTAAATGGTGACCTTAATTACCATTTTTCCTGCCAAAGAAAGGTTATTTTTTTTTTCAATTTAATTTTTGCTCTTGAATGAAAGTGTTTTCTGAAATTCAAGCTTTCACTTAAAAGCTCTTACATTCTAAAAATAGCTTATGATGAAAAGAAAATATTATTTACTTTCCATAAGAAGTAAAGCGATCTTGTTAAATATAATTCAACTAATATAAAATAACTTTCATAATGTTTCTCTATTTTTTCTCTTTATTTTCCTTCCAAGTAAATCAATCAGAGCATGTAATACGAGCTCGTAAATTAATATAAATCTTTTTAATCAATAAAAGAACCCACTTTAAGTATGAATTATATATTATATACCTGCATACGTACAAAGGAAATGTTTATAAATTGCAAAATCAAATACAGAACTAATTTTTTATTTATTTTGGGTTTGTAAAAATGATTTTTAATATGAAAAAAAGTTAATTTTAGACATTTAAATAGGAATTAGACATTTAAATAGAAATAATTAAAAATTAAATCCTTCTTTTATCTTTAAAGATGAAGCAAAAAAATATACAGTTCGTCTCTTCGGTAGTCTAATGGCTTATCAACTAATTATTGGCCAAGTTACAAATTTCAAATAATATTTTAAAACATAAAGTATTGAAAATAACTGAATAGTTTCTGTAGAAAAACTAAATGTTTAAAGTATATAAAAAAAATCCGAAAAATCTTGAAAAATGTAGTGATACTAATGCGCTGCTTTAGCTGGTTGGTATATATTGCTGGTGCGTTTTATTTCAATGGAATATATTGCACTTTATACATTCAGCCAATATAACCCATTACATGACATATTTTAAAGAAATTAAGCTATGATAATTAAAACTAGTTGTGAGAAAAGTCGATATCTTGGAAAATATTCCCTCACTCTTGAAATTTTACAAATCAAAATGTCATACATTCTTCGGAAATTTTTAAACTTTAAAAATAAATTTGTTTCTTATATCGTAGCTCATTTTTAGATCAACGGTCAAGGTTTGTAGTGTTTTGGAAATCTACTTTGCCACATGATAAACTAGGGCCAGCGTAGCTCCGAGTCATACTTTTTAAAGTAACAAAAATTAAAAACAAAAAAAAACATTAACAAAATAAACAAATGAAATACTCAGTGTAAAATCTCTTTCATTACATACTTACACATTTTTCACACTAAGTTTAATTTTTTGAACAGTTAAATACTTTAAAAGTTAAAAATCTTGTTAAATTATACAGTGTTAAGAATATCTTTGTGTAGTTACTACAACAATATATAAATTCCTAAAAGCATAAATTTCTTTATATTTGAAGTTACATCTATTTTTAAAATTATAGTTCCCCTTAATAATTGATTTAACAAAACATTTTTCTAACTGATCGTTCAATGTATCATCATTCTACTGTATTTAAAATACAAGTGCTTGTTTGATTCTTTTAATTAAAAAATTTGTACTTGATCTTCTGCTTCTTTTTTTTTAATAAAAATTTCCTTTAAATATTTTACTCATATTGTAGTTATTAAATTTTATACATAGATATCATCATGAATAGATATTCTTTCTTTAACTTGGTAACTCATTAACCTGGAAATCCAAGATCGTTAAACGTTTATCATTGTGAATTCTTTTAAATTTTATTTTCCACCAAATAATTTTTATATTTGGCAATCCTTTTATAAGTAATAAGCCTGTTATTAAACTCATTATTATAAACAAAACTATGATCTAAATAAAAAGCAAATTGCTCAGGCCTAGGGTCGTGACTCAGACTTATCTAATAAATATTTCTTAATCATAGATGTTATTATTTAGACAATCGATTTTATGAACTGCCACAAATAAGAAAAAGAGAATTTAAATTCCTTGAGGTAGTATAGTAATAAACCACACTTATTCTAACGGTGACATATTTGCATCAGTGTTTTTTAGCAATTTTACTTTTCAAATTAAACTTTCAGAAAATAAAAACTTTCACTAAATAAAAGGCAATGCGCGGAATAATTTACTAAAAGTGCAATACGGAAGCATTAAATTGCTTTCAGAGAAATCATGTTTTTCTAAAAATAAAATTCTTGAAGAATTTGGAAATGGGGCTTAATATTATATTACCCCTATTGCATTTTATTCATACTATTATTTCTATATTCTGTTCTGTAGGTAATCCTACAATTTTATTGTTTGTGTTTTCTTCTGAACTCAATAGTTTTTCGACAAAATACGGAATGTTTAAAAAATATAATTGAACCCACATTGATAAAGTATTCGTCACGCAAATCACGCATTTTTTTATAATTTTAAAGAATCATTGCATTCACATCATGCAAATCCTCTTTTATTTCTTTCCAAAAGTCTGAAGTGGTGGCTAAGAGAGGAAAATATTCAGTTATCCGAAATGTAAACGTCGCATCATTTTCTAAATAGGATCATGGAAATATTATCGGATAGAATCCATTACTTCATTATGCACTATCTACCAATAAATATTTGGACACCTATGCAAATGACTATATTTTCGGCAGTGAGATACGTTACGCCCTCCGCCGGTATATATCGTGTAAGGAACGACATCGGCATTAGTCCCATGTAAGATGCCTACTCCACTATTTTGGATGACAATGTGCTTCCTACGTTGGGGCAGTTTTACGGGGTGGGTCCCTTTTTCTTCCTGGACGACAATGCCAGCTGTCATGTTGCGAGGATCACCAAGGCTTGGTATGGTGCAAATGGGATTAATCGAAAGGGCCTTTCCAGAGACCAGACCTGAACCCTATCAAGAACCTCTGGAACGATTTGGATCCCCGAATTAAGGGGTGTGCTACCCGTCCAAAATCGGTGAAGGAACTAACATGTCTTCACCAAGCCGAGTGAAAGAAAATACCACTAGCCGTCACACAAGGACTTGTGGAAAGTATGCCCCGGAGGGTTCATGCTGTAATTGCCTCTCGTAGAGGCTCTACCAACTATTGATTATGAATAAAGTTTGTTTTTCTTTTCAATCACGCGTGTCCAAACACTTATTGGTAGATAGTGTAGAAATGCTGTGTTTTTTATTGGTCAGTGTTATAAAAATGTACTGTGATCCTTGTTTGAATTAAAAATCTTTGAGTTCACTTGAGAACAATATCTTATAGATGTTTTTACTTGTTAACTTATAAAACAAATTTGAAACCTCAAGCATCTAAAAATGATTTTACAGGTCAATAGATATACTATGTAAATGTAACTTTAGATTAATTTATTATTAAAACAAAAGTGCTGCCTCATGAAATTGCTATACAATGACAGAAAAGAAATATTCACTCTATCCCACTGCCTCTGCAGAGACACTGACATCTAAGCAAAAATCGATAATCTTCCATGACCGAGAAACAAAAATTGTGTTTTTTCGGTCGCTGTTCTCATATTTTTTTGATGAAATAGGCATTAATGTGTTCTCTTAATCTAAACTTACTTTTACAGTATTATTAGTTATTTCCATCGCAGACTTAGCAAATATAAAATGTGTTTATTGTATAGATAATAAAAGTCGGACTTATTTTATCAAAAATGTACAATTTTTGTTTATATTTTTTTATTTTTTGTGATTAAACTCTTTTGTTGAATATTTTGATAATATTAATTGTTTTTATCATGTTAAAGCTGTGTTAGCAATAGTATTTTATGTTTAATATATTTTTAACTAAGAAAATAAAAAGAATGCGATCAGCTTCATACTTATACGGAGTTAAAATACTTAATAATTTCATTTAAAATTTGTTCAGTGTAAGTAATACTAGTGCTTCAAAAGGCTTGATTTTTTTTATGTAAAACATAAATAATATTTTTTGTCAATGCTTATTCTCAAAGATTTTTATTACGGAAATTCAGGTTTTGTCATGCCTTAAAGTGTCATGATTAAATTACTAAATTTTTCCACCTTTACCAAATTTTAACACACATTAAAAAGCAATATTTTATTCTGAATATTAAAAAAAGCATTAACAAACCTCAAGATGAGATTTACGACACGCTCGCCTTCGAGGAGGGCGTATTAGTTTAATCCCGCATTTACATTGCAAGGAGAAGAAAATCACGATATTCCCTCACTGTTAGCCTGAAGCAAATGAGATTCAAGACAATGAGTCATCAACCGCTCAGGATATTTGGAATTCTAGATGTTGCATATTGGCGAATTAATAGATTCTGGATGTCGCATATTCATGTATTACTAGATTCTGGATGGCGCATATTTGCGTATTACTAGATTCTGGATGTTGCAGTATTTGAATCAACTACCGATTATTGAGATTCAGATCAACCAGGTCACCGTATTGAGATGCGTTCTATCCTTTAAGCAAACCATAAATGGTGTATGTTAAATATTATGATGACTCAATAAAAATTCTATAAAAAAGGAGACTATTTTGATTTTTAGTCATACTTTCATATGGCCAAAGAGGGGATCAAAGAATTTAACTTTTGTCAATGCAGATCTTACAATTTAGGCATCATCTCACCTTTGTTGTTCAGTACTTTCCCTAGCCAGTTTTAATTTAAAATACCATTTGATTAATAAATAGGGAATGCGAAATAAAATGTTTGTTTTTGCTCAGCATTGTCTCTTTCAGCTCTTTCAACCATGGACAGTGAGCGAAAAAAGTATTACCTTAAGCAATTTCTGTACGGATTTCTACAAATTAAGTGCCAAACATAATGGTTCAAAAAGGTGACCACAAATTTTCTAAATAATTGATGCTAAATATTAATTAAAATACAGAAATGGAGGCAAAAAACGTACTTTCTATGAATAACAAATTTTTTTAATGAATTTGGGTATCAAAATAAGAGGAGTAGTCGTAATTTTTTTTTTTTTTTTTCAATAACGGCAGGCACTGAACTTTCGTTCTTCGCCTAGGAAGATGCCGGAAGTGTTGCTCATTTATTGCTACCCAGAGGTCACCTGTGAACCAAAGTCACGGAGGCGAGCAACATTACCCACGCCACACTGCCACAAACCCGTTTATAGGGTGGTCCACATTCACACCAGAAGACAACACAGAGAGAGAAACATCCGTGCCCATAGCGGGATTCAAACCCGCAGCCAATGGCTTCGCAGTCAGACACGCTAACCACTCGGCCATCTGGCCGGCAGTAGCCGTAATATGTAAAACATAGTCCTCATAGCTTTTTTTTTTTTTTTTTTTTTTAGATTTTTTTTTTTTTTTTTTTTTTTTTTTTTTTAGAAATTCAAACAAACATTAAATCTGTAATAATTAAAATATATATGTGTGTTTGTAAGACGGCACTTCTTCAGGGCACACACTATCTACAAACACACAGGAGACTTTCTGTTTTCAGTAGAAAAACCAAAAATGGCATAGTTTATTCACTGGCTTGGAGACGAAAATTTGGGCCCCATAATCTGGTATTCAAATTTCAAAAAATTCAGATTTTTAATATTTTATTTCCCAGGAACTAATTGACAAATTTAGCTCAAATTTTGTATTTTGTCATTTAAAATTAAATGTTTTAAAATTATGAAAACAATTTATGTCTTACAAGTCAAAGTATTTTTGAAAACCAAATCAAAAAATAAAAAATAATTATAAACTATTAAAAGTAATTTTTTACATTCAACTATCTTTTTATGAGCTAAATTTATAATTGTGTGAAAAAAGTTTTTTACTCTCTTAAAGCATGGTGAAATGCGTAAAAAAGAAATGAACATAAAGAGACCCAAACTTTCAACCGTTCATCTGACTATATAATCGCCTACGGTCATCTGACTATATACTGACTATATAATCGAAAAAACGCCTACGTATTTGGAGAACTTATGATTTTTGTGTCTGGATCTGTAACTAAGTTAATTATAAGTAGCAAATTTGAGGTTGCCCTTTTGAAAGAATTTAATCGTAAAAATTTGATTATTAGAACAAAAGTTTTATAGGAGAATATATTTTCTCGCTTTGTACCTAAAAGAGCTATTAAGGGAGGAAAGTAAAGAATATTCACTTAATAGTCATGAATGACATTACTATTATTTCCCGGAGAACCCAAAATTACACAAGAAAAAAAAACATAGACTGGAGTAAATGCTTAAGCAAAATTTGAAAGATTTAGTGCATTTATTACCAAACTATAGCCTTCCATACAGCAAATATGTATAATATTGACTACAATATGACATTCTGTATAATATTGACTATGCATTAATATACTCTGCATCAAGCGTTATCATTAGTGTTATTTTTATTCTATTGCTTACAAATTTATATTGAACAATATAAGTTTTTTAATTTTTTAGTTAGTTAGTAGTTTGTTTGATTAATAACAATTTATACTTTATTATAAAATGATAGATATATCCATTATCAAGAATTCTAAGAATCATCAATTGCTGCACATTGTTGGAATATTGGGCCTAAATTCGACGATACCAAAATTATTTCTTCCCCAGTCACATCAGCTCCTTTTTTCTCATTCTTGTTTTATTTATATGAATGCTAAATTCCTCACCATCTCTCCATAGTGTATGAAAATGTATTTCACCCTGATTTGCCCCCTTCGGCCTCAGTTATTTTTCTCGTTCTGTTTTTCCTCTCTTTTCTCTCTCAGATACTGTGTCTTTCTTAGTTTTGTTTCTCGCCATTATTTTTTTTTTTTTTTTTTCATTTTTCCTTTGCAACTTTACGTTTTACATCACTTTTCAAATCACTTTTGTTTCTTCTCAAAAAATGGTTTCTCAAAAAATTCTCTTAAAAATGGCTACCTACTTCTGAGCACTTGAAACATATCGACTGTTATTTTCTATTCATATATTTTTGAAGCAAATAAGTTTTAAATCATGTTATTCATTTGCTGATTTATATAGTTCAATATAAATGTTTTCTTATAAAATATTATTTAACTTCAAAATATTAAGTTCATATGATTACATCATATTAAAAATATTAACTTCATTTGATTTTGTATAACTTACAATATATTTCTAAAGCACGTTCTACCCGCTCAAAGCCGTGTTATGAACATCGACTTTCCGAAACTCGTAGCTATTGATTAGATAATAAAAAACCAGAAAACGAAGAAAATCTTCCAATATTAGAAATTCAAATATTAAGAAATATTTCTTCAATCGGGATATTCTTGGATCAATTCCAATATCTTTTTCGCAGTGTTTTACCGCCGACGCACAAAAATTCAACGCATTAAAGGAAAAAAAACATGGCTTTTATCCAAATGGGTTTTTATTAATCTACACTTTTAAGATAATGATGGCAACACAATGCAATTGTTTCACGATATCAACAACTACTTTTATGAAACTGATATGCTTTTTTTATTATGGAACTATTGACTAAAATGTAAATTATTTAAGGTCATTTGAGAATGATTAGCTTACGTATTAGCATTTATTTCAAATAAGCAAGCTCTTTAAATCTTTTGAGTGGTTCTTGCTAATCTGTATTATTCCATAATTTACATTATTTAAACAGAAATCTACTTCTAAAACAGAAGACTCTAAATTTATTTTGTGTCACAAAAACAACTGCACAGAACTGGGATCAAAGACTCGTTGTAATTCGGATAAGTGGCTAGATTTTTGCGATCTTCTCTTCATGTATTAATCTAAATGCGATTAGCCTCAGTTGAGGACCTTTTATTTTTAATGTGGATTTTTACTTTTGTTTATATCCTGCAAGAAAAGGTTCCAACCTATCTGCCAAGATATTCGGAATAACTTTGTGACCATACATCTGTTTCTAAAATAGTATTTTTTATTAAATATTTAATTATAGTTAATATTATTAACTATAGTTCATTTACGTCGCACTAGAACTGCGCAATTAACTATTGGCGATGGTCTGGGAAACATCCCTGAGGATGATCCGAAGACATGCCAACGCAATTTTGATCCTCTGCAAAGGTGATGGCACCCCCACTTCGGTAGCTCGACGATCTGCACGTGAAGTCGAGCACTTGACGGTAGAACAGTTTAAAGAGGACCGATACCGCGCATCCTCGGTCCCTACGCCGACTGATCCAAGTGGTCACCCACCCGCACATTTGTATTCTCGTCCCTTACATAGTCTTTGTCACTAAACGTAATTAGTAAATAATTAGCTCGAAAAATATGAGTTGTTAGGCTTGTGGGGAAAAAATAACACGAGGGCCTCTGTGCACGTCAAAGGATTGAAATCACAAAGTTGAAATTCGATATGCCGAAAAGGCCAATTTTCTGTTTGTGAGCGTACAAGTCTTTTTTGAAATTGCAATTTGTTCGAAAGCTATTGCAATTTTAAGTATTTTTTTCTTTACAAATTTTTTCACTATTTTTTTTTTTTTTTATTTACGTTACATAGTGTTTGCCTGAGCAATTTCTATAAAACTTAGAAACTTTGTATTACAAACGTTTATAAAAAAATGTATACGGAAAAATTTATAAATGTATATAGAAAAATATAAGGATATAATATTCGATTATTTGTTCGAAAATTATCAACTGATAAATTTGTGACCCCAAGTTAGTCGACCTAATGAACTGCTGAACTTAACCATTACTCTACCACTGAAATAGAACTACTAAAATTAAATTTCACGTTCCGAACGGGTCTTTTTCAAGTATAGACTAAAAGCCAGTTTGTTTTTTTCGTTTGTTTTTTCAAACTTTAATTCGTTTGAAAGTTATTGCAATTTTAAGAGCTTTTTGTGATTTTTTTAATATTTTGAAAAAGTTTATGAGTCTAATTATCTTCATTTAACAACTTGCGCTAGACTTGATGTCCAAAGCGACAAAAATGAAAAAATAAGAATAAAAGAATAAGAAAAATAGATTAGAAGTTGTCAAATGTATATCATAACATAAGCATTAAAACAATTTTAAAATATAAAAGCCTCAATTCACGAAAAAATCGTTTTTAATTTTAACTGTAACTGTTTTACAATATGAGGTTATCGATTTATATTGTTTGTTATATTGTTGTACTGTGCCACATTTTCTGCATTCTTAAATTCTAATTTTTTAGTGTAGTTGAAATTTTTTTAGTATTTTTTGATGTATAACTGATTTTTTTTTTCAAATCCAATTAATCAATTATTTCGTCGAAAAAACATATATTGATGAAATATTTTTTCATGAAATTATAATGATTTTAGATAGATTTTATAAACAAAATTATCTTTCTTTGAAAAACATTGATTTCTTAGGAAAAGATTACCACAAGGATTAGTGAGTGGAGCCTCTTTGTATTTAAAAACTTATAAGGAATCCCAAATCAACCAACAAAATTAAGAACAAATTATAAAACTCTATTCGAGCACTTTATCCTTATTATTAATCAGGAACCTCAGATTTATTAAAGAAATTAAAAATTTTGACTTATTTAAGGATTTGCGTACACTTAATGATGGAAGATATTTCATCTATTAGCTATTTGCATAATAAATCAGTTTTCATAAGACACTCAAATTCGATGTCCTATAAAATTCTATTCTAGTTTTTTAATTAATTACGATCTTTAATTAATAAGAGCAATTATTGAAAACTATGGTAAAATATATTTTATTCATCGTTTTTAGGAAACATTGTTTATACTTTTACTCTATTCATCCCAGAAAAAGAGATTTATATTTAACGAGAGCTCCGACTTTATACAACGCGTGTAATAACTAACAAAACAGAGCGCATGCCTTTTTAAAAATCCATTCAGCAGAATTGACATTAAATTAAATGAGCTATATGAAATACGATTACGATTATTCATCTAACCCATTTTTCCAGGATTTTCTTCCAATCAATTATAATTATCATAATAACCAGTAGCAAAACGGAATATGATGGGGATGCATGTAAAAAAAAGAATAAAATTTGCAGACAAATAGATTTTTTAATACGTATAATAAATGGTTTTTTGTAAGGCTCTAAAATGCGATGATCTACAAAATTCTATTCAGGTTTTTAAGTGATTTTTAATTAATTTTTAATTAAGCAATTAATTGAAAACTATGATTAAAACTTAACTTGTCCATTGCCTTATGAGAACAATGTTTATACTTTTGCTCTATTCATCACAAATAAAGTTTCACATTCCTCGAGAGTTCCGTCTTCATACAACGCGTGTAATGACAAACAAAACAGAGCGCTTGCCTTTCAAAATCCTTTCAGCAGAATTGACATTAAATTAAATGAGCTATATGAAATACGATTATTCATCTAACCCATTTTGCCAGGTTTTTCTCGGAATCAATTATAATTATCATAATAACCAGTAGCAAAACCGAAAATTCTGAGGGTGTATATAAAAAAAAGAACAAAATTTGCAGACAAATAGAACAATGTTTGGAGGGAAAAGCCCATATTCAGTCAGATTTCGTGACCCGATGAGCACGCCACCTACTGGATGCTACTAACAGATCGAAGAATGGACTTTAAACGCAAAATGCGTGGGTGAAGTTCCCGTAATTGCATGCCTATGATGCATAGTTGACGGCTATTTTTTTTTTTTTTTTACTTCTTTATTTTCTTCTGGATAAAATTTTCCGGATTTTTCCAGTGCGTGTTCATTGATGATTGCAGACATGCTGGAGACAATTGGATATACTGTGAGTATATTTAATGCAATGACAGATTATTTTATCAGAATCTCAGCTAAACAAGTAAAAATGATTTTTTTTATATCTCATTTGCAAGTGTTTGCAAATTATTCTGTTATTCGCATGGAAGAATGTAAAACATTTTACTTTTGACAGTGTTTAAAGCAAGACAAAATGATAAAAGCGAATCTTAAATATCAAAGCGCTATTTTCGTTACAAATTATACTTTAATTAAATTGCTTGCTTATTAGAAATATTGACTTCCTGAATTATGATTCTTTCTTGAAGTTTCCTATGATACGTAGCTATTATTTATTTTTAAATATTTTTTTTCAAATTTATGTTTTTTTAAGTATTTTGAAAACAAAAAAGACGAGCAAGACGTTTAAAAATAACTTCAATAAAATACATTTAACATCTCGAATTAGGGATTATTGTAAATGTGTTATTCATGAAAAAAAAATTTAATTTTTTTTATTTCAGAAAATTTCATGAATAAATGAATGAATTTTTGATTCGTTGTCATTTGAATAAAATAGCTTTGAATGATAACGAAAATTTAAAAAAAAAATTCTTTTGAAGATACAAATTTGTCAAGAAACTCCTTTCGCAAAATTTAAATATTTTTAAGAAAATATAAATATATAAAATAATTTAAATATATTTTTCACCTTTTTCAAGAGGAATATTTTTAATGTTTGTTTTGTTTATGGTTTGTTAAAAATGCTGTTTTATCCAAAGCTGACTAGAAAGCTAGCTATTTTTAACGAAATATTTAAATATGTAAAAAAAACTTTTTTTAAAGCAAGGTATAAAACACCACGTTAAGATTTATTGGTTGGTTAGGTAGTTATTCAGAAAATCCTGTAATTTTCTTTTCAAAAGAATAATGAAAAATTGAAAAACCTGCCTCATAATGCTCAGTATTTATATATAAATTTAATCCAAATTTTTTAAAATATTTTGGGAAAGCAAACACATTATTCAGAGACATTTGATTTTCAAAATTTTTCAAAGATATGAGAAATTAATGTATTGATTCTGTTTATTATATACTCGAAATTTATTTTCCATATTCTAAAAAACCAATTAAACATTAAACCATAATATCTATGCTACGGGCCATGGCATTATGAAACTTGCTTTCGATCAAGTTGTACCATAGTATTACGTTACTAAAGTTTGTATAGATTAATTCGCTTCAATTACGTGCTTAACCTTAACTCAATAATTAAGTTGAAGAAAATTTAAAGTTTAAAAAACCCATAAAAATGTCAAATATATAAACTGCATGCCTCTTTTTCATAAATGAAATTTTTACCAAAATTATTTACAAAATTTCTGAATTTTTCACTGAATTTCTCGTGTTTTTTTTTTTTTTTTTTTTTTACAAGTTTTGGAATAAATACATAGTTTTGAAATCCTAGATATATTGAGTAAAGTAAAGAATTGATAAATTGGCATTGATTTGAGAGCAGTAATGCCTTCATTAGAATGTAGTAAAATTCTTTTACTCTTTCTAAACATAAACTATGTACATTATGCGTTGTATACCATGCATACATTAAAATTCAAAATTAAATACATATGAGATCGTTGAAATAATTTAAAATAAAAAAATACGTAAAAACTATAGTAATCCTTTAATTTATGAAGGTAGTTAGCTGCAATATTGTAAAATTAATAATAACTAAAAAAAATTACTAATTATTAATATTTTTAGCAAAGAAAAACAATAATAAAACAAGGTCCAAAAATAATGTATTTAATGCCCCGACTACTTACATTAGTTATATTTGAAATTGAAAAATACTTTTCTTATTACAAAACAATTGCAGCATCTTTAAGTAATAATCAAGGAACACAATTATTTAAAATAAATAAATCGGTAATTATTTTAAAAAATGAAACACAAATAATATTTTGAAAAACAAATAAATTGAGCAAAGCAAAATAAAACATTTTATTGTTCCAAAATATAAAGGTTTTTGTATTACTATAACTTGTGATTTCTCAAAATAATAGTGTTTTCGAAATGGACAACAATAAAAATCTACATAAGCTATTTTTCATTTCCTTAAGAATAATATTACACTTAATTACAATATTAAACTTCCTTATAATATGCAATTACTTAAACTAAAAAATAAATAAATAAATGTAGATAAAAGAAAAAAAACTAATACGACTAAAAGTCACAGTACGAAAAAAAATTAAATCAGTCACTATTTTGTAGCCTTATTTTATCTAATAACTAAAAAAAATAAAATTTAATTTGAATTGAGAATTTAGCAAATATTTTTTTTATTCCGTGGATTTTGTTTTAAATTTTTAGTTGAGTTTAAAGTCACTTACAATAAAAATTGTACAAAATTTAAAAAAGATCTTTTTTTAATCAAAACTCTTCACTCTTAAAAAATTATGGTGTGTTTCTAACGATTATATTGTTTAAATTAACTGCATCCGAAAGATTGTGAAATGAAAAACAATATTTTCGTATTTATCAAATTTGTTGTTGACGTATGCCTGTTTAGGCAGAGGGGGTGCGATTGTTCTTGTTTATCAAACTTGATTACACAATACTGTGCCTTATAAAAAAAACAGAAAAAGGTTAATTTATTACCTAAGTAAATTAGCAGGAAATGTATACCAAATTTGAAGTACCGATACAACACGGGAATGAAAATTCTGCGAAAATTACCGTACTATAAGTAGTATCATTTCTTCTTAAAAAATAAATAAATAAAAATATATTTTAAAAAATATAATTTTGGTGTTATAGAAACCAAAATATACGGCGTTTAAACCATTCATTTAGTTCATTTTTCTTTCACATGGCAAAGGTATAACGGAAATTCTGGTTTTCAAGCTTATAGTTCTTGTTGCCTCACATTTAGTAAATAAACAAAATTAAAAAGTAAATTTAGACGAATAAGTGGTTTCTATGCCATGCTGATAAGACATGATGACGAAATTAACACATTTTACCACATTTACCAAATTTATCACATATTATAAAACCATATTCAAATGTTAAGTTTACCAAAGTGCTTCGGTAAAATTTCCCGACACTTTTGGTGTTCCCATAGAACCAGAAACACGGTAATTTTACCCTATTCTGGTAGTTTTAACCATATTTTTTTCTTAGTGTATAATATAATTCAATGCGAATGTTTTTGATTAAATGCTGAACTATCTTATCTGAAAGCATTGAGATAACTGTCGCCTCTTCAAAATAGGCTTAATGAAATCTGTAAATGCATTTTCCTGCCAGCTGACTATCTGAGCAGGGAAAATAATTCGAAGTAGTTGATGCGAAGGAGTTTGCGAATGGGTGTTGTAATTGTATTTTGTTTTGATATTTTTTCTTTGGAATTCAATTTTTGTTTTTCGCGTACACATTACAACTTTAAAATGTGCAGAAGAATTCATAACACTGAATAAATTCAAATTTCTAATTTATTCTTTGTTCATTTCTGTTGTTATGATAAAAGGAAAAGTTTACTAAAAATCATAAATTAGTATAATTGATTATCCATATTCAAGCATTGTTTTAAAGAACTTTTTAGCTATGACTTTAAATCACGTTACTTAAAAAATTACTTTGATTTAGCTGATATTACTGGAATTAATATTTATGAATAATTTTATTTTATTGTTTGCACTGTAGTATAAATAAATTTTTTTAAGAAAATTGCCACTCTTGATCAAGTTTAATAATTGTTTTAAAGTATTATAAAATTAAATAAATATATATTGCATGTTGTTTAAAATTAATATCATCTTCTTTTGCCATGCAAGCCTTTTAATTTAAAAATTATTTGATTCCAAAACAATATTTAGAGAAGACGATATCTGCTGCTGACAAAAATCGGCAGCAGCTCTTCTTTAAACAAAAATTCAGTAATGTTGTAAAAAACATCTAGACAATCTTACAAATATCAGTGACTCTCTCTATCACTGGATTTAACTCACATGGTCATTATTGTTGGTTAAATGATAACTTACCTAATCAAATGATGAGTCATAAATCTAATAAACATCTAATGTATTTTGAAAATATAACATTCAGCTTTTCACTTTTTGTTGGCAGTTGAAAAAGCTTGAAAAAAAATTTTGGAATAAAGAAATAAAATAAACCTTCAATTTTTTTCCAATATATTACAAGCTAAAGAGTCTTTTAATTTAACAGACATATTAGACGTCTGTTAACATCAAGGCATCTCCACACTCTAAAATATTTCAATGCTAAATAACGGTTAGAGACCAGATAAAAAAATTTCAATCACTGATAAAAAATTAAAAAAAATTAGACCTGAAAAGAGAATAAGACCGTAAAAATAAGGTCTACCCATTAATCTTTTATTTTTCTCTATTATATCTCCACAGGCCGTAAATTAAAGTTATGCTCGCAAAAGTTATCCCTAATTCAAGGCTGGAAACTGTTTTAGACTCAGCCAATTTGTTTATCGAATTACGGAAAACCCTGGAAAGATATGAAGTAATATAATGCTACCATCCATTTATGATTAAAAGAGATGAGTGTTTGTTGTCTGTGTTCATTAATGCAGAGATAGTGCTACGGATATGTAACGTTAGCTATGATCGAACTCGTGAACTTTGCGTCCGTAGCTTGATGCTGTTACAGCATCAAGCATTACAGCATTAGTGAAAAAACTGTGCATTTTTGAATTTAGTATTGGAGGCTTTATGTACTAACGGTATAAATTAGATACCGACTCTATTGATTTCTGAAGTTCATTTCAATTAAGTGTACTGAGTTTTTTCTCAAATGTAAACTAAATTTCTATAATATTTTTAGAACTTAACTCTGAAAGTTAATACAATCACATTTTTGTACACTATGACCACACTTCTTAGCACAAATTTTAACTTTTTCTGCTATAGATTTTTTAAAACATGTGTAATATTTTAACCCACAAAATTAATATATTTGAATAAAATTGACACATGCATTTTTTTTTCTAATTTATTGGCAAGCATTTATTTTTCTTCTGCTATTAGCATAAAGATGTCATTTCTAGACTTTTTTCCTTAGCAAATTAGAATCCTTAGCAAAAAAAATGGATTCCAGGGATTACATGGATATTTAAAAGTTTCCCTCCTAGAAGCTAAAATTTTTTGTTACTAAAAAAAGGCAACTGAAAGAAAATATTCAATATTTTTTCTTTTCTCCTTAAATAATATTTACTATTAAGTATTTTTTTCTTAATTTATATACTAAAAAATACATAGTTTTAAAATTAATTTACTTTTTGCATTACTATCATTGCAAATGACTGTTATAGTCAAAACGAAATTATTTTACTTGTACAAAATTGAACTACACTGTTTAAGATATAAATCACACATTCGTCTATGAATAATATTTTTTTTAATTCGTAAAAAAATAGGTACGTGCAGCTAACTTATTTTTTATATTTTATTTATTTTTTTATTTTCTATTCTTTTTTCAACAAAAAAAAAAGTTTTCCATTATTTCAATTGTCGAGTTCTAAGCTAAATTTTTTTTCAAAATCATCTACATAAATTTATCGTATTTTCTATTACGAATTGTATACATTTTTTAATTTTGAAACTGAAAAACTGTCCCTGACTGTCCCCATACATATATATATATATATATATGGGTGATTCTCACGAAATATTACAATTCACTGTTCCTTGCTCCAAGATCTAATACTATAATACTAAAAGAACTTTTCTTGAAAAAATTTATAAATAGCATTGCTGTTAGCAATTTAAAATGAGTTTGCACTAGCATTGACTGTTTTGTATACTTAAAAAATTTAATTGAATATCAAAATGTCATTTTCCTGGCATGTCCCAAACAATGTTTCCAATAATAACTAGCTTCAAAACTTCCCATAAATTTTTCAATATCTAATTTTTTTTATCTCAAACGGTGTAAGCATTTCTATAATATACGCAGAGGGTATTACTTACAAAAACTTTGTTTAAAATAATTTTTTCCGTCAATAATTTCTTTGTCCCAAGAAAATCTCTCATTTTCCTGGCCACTTTTATTTAGTAGTTTATAACCAAAATAGATAGAGCCAGCAATCAATATCTTATGTTAATAGATTGATTAGATACCCTCCTGTATGAACATGTCTTGTTGTATGAATAAAGAACCAATTTTCTAGTTCAAAATTTATTTTAAAATTTTTTTCAAGGTGAGTAGGTTTTTGTGTTGTCATTTTCCTGGCTTCTTGAAATCATTAATAACATAAACTCCATAGATTTATCTGAGTTATTTTATGAACTCCTGTTGTTTTCTGCAGAATATAAACGTCTTAAGTTAAAATATAAAATTAAACTAAAGTTATATGTTTTAAAATGGTGAATTTTTTCATTATCCTGACTGTCATTTTCCTGACTTATGAATGTCAGGACATTGAAGTGTTACCAGAATTTTTTTTTAACTGCTAATACTGTAAGGAGGGAAAGCAAATATTAACCTAATACCAAGTTTATGTATGATTGTAATATGCTTGGAAGAAATCAAAGTTATTTATTTATTTAATGATTGATTATTATACGCAATTTTATTCTGTACATATCAGCAACAAATTTTTTTTGTTTCTTTCTACAGTGGATAAAAATAATTAATTTAAGCAATTTATGGTCCATCTAACATAAAGGCTTAGGTTGAGTTACTTACTATCAACTTAAAATGACTGTTTTTTAAACTTCTAAGCTAATATGTCATTTTCCTGGCATTTAAGATTTGGTGAGTTTCTATTTTATTTTTTTTTCTCGAGCAAATGTCAATAAACTACACTGCTGTCTGTAAGATATTAATAAGTGTAACTAAAGAAGTATACAAAAAAAATTTTAGATTATTTTGAAGACTTTAAATCCGAATTGTCATGTTTAAAAAGTATCATCCATATATATATATATATATATATATATATATATATATATATATATATATATACTAGCTGTTTTATGAAATAACTAGACATGTCAGTTAAAGTGCGTAAAATTATTGAAATCTACGATTTAACTAATATTCTACAGAATAACGATTAAAGTGAGAAATACGGCACTTGAAAGTTCTTTGAACCGGTTCTAGGTGCGTTTAGTTAGTTTTGAACCGCTCATAGCTGCTTTGCAATGATGTGTGTGTATACAATTTATTTTGTTGCTTTTTAACGCAGCTATTAATATGAGCTATAATAATTTATATCATATACTTTTCCTTATTATTTATCAATTAAGAATCCACAATAGGGAGAGAAATGTATTTTTCGAGATATTTTAGCTATTTATGATAAATTAATTTATGAAATAACTTTGAAATTATTTATTTTTCACTTTAACTATCAACCATTAGTTATTTC
Source organism: Parasteatoda lunata (assembly GCA_949128135.1). NCBI lineage: Eukaryota > Metazoa > Arthropoda > Arachnida > Araneae > Theridiidae > Parasteatoda > Parasteatoda lunata. Next base: position 39,613,779 of record OX421976.1, on the reverse strand, counting down.
ATAGAATAACTACGTATTTCGTAAAATAACTAAGTAAAGTATGAAATTTTTCATCTATTATATACTTTAACTGACTTGTCTAGTTATTTCATGAAATACCTAGTTATTCTTTGAAATAACTGAATCACTTTAACGGTAACATATATATAGTTTTTATACAAATCGGAAAAAACTCTTCTCTTAAAAATAGCAATTCGAGGTAACCCTTAATAATTCGTCACTTAAAAAAGGATTGCATTTTTATTAACTTATATATTTCCATGTATCTATTTAAGGTATTAAAGAACCTTTTAAACAAAAATAAAGTTTTTTTTAATACTTTAAATAAATTAAATAAACAAATAATAAATCAAATAAAGTTTCGAAACAAAATAATTCTTTAAAAGAATAAAGTTTTCATGCAGTACCAATTTCAAAAAAACAAAAAAAATTATGCAACATCTATGAGAACAAACAGAGTTTTTAAAAAGAACAGTTGTCATCAAAACTTTTATGACAAAACATAACATTCCCAATATACTCGCTTATAAACTTTTGAAGGAACACCGCATAATCTTAATGTATTTATTTATGAGATATAACATTTACCTCTCAAGCTGTCGTCTTACGAAACTCAATTCAAGATCGTATGTTTAACAAACGGATTAAGCAGACTGTGAAAAGTAGCGAGACATTTCGAATTTATGGGACTAGAAATATTTACTCGGATTACTGAAAGTTTTTAATGTCATTTGACATCCAATTAAGAAAATGGAAAACTTAAGTGCCACATAAATGTTTTTATTTATATAATATACAAAACAATTACATAAAGTTGGATTTCGTCTTTCTCGTATTAATTCAAAGAAAACTTGTTTCGGGAGCTTGGTGGAATTTGTTGCTATCGTTTTATTGGTATCGTTTTTATTTTTTCCTATTTCTTAAATCAATTGATGTAAAAATTGTGCATTTATATCAGAAAATTTAAATTATTCAATTTACACGTTAACATATTTCAATTCATTTTATTCATTCTTAATTTATTTTTTGACTTACAGGTTTATGTGCGTATATGGGTAAAAAATATTGCGTTATATTTTTATGGTATATATTAATATTATTACAATTCTTTTAAAAATTTTGAAAAAAAATATTTTCTATTGGATTTATTCTTTAATGTTTTAATGTATAATTTAATATCTGTACGGAGAAACAAATTCATCATTTCTTCATACAAAATGTTTAATTATGTAAACTCATTTAACTCATACTATAATTTAAAACATTAAAAAATTCAATTAAAGTCCAGTTGAAGTTAGAATATTACAGCGAACTATATTTAATACCTATGTTAGGAGCATTGTTAAATATTTTTCCTTTCATTGATAACCCAGACAAGCAAGGATTCTAAATCTGAATAACAATAGTGATAGACTCGAATAAAAGTGGTTTAAATAAGGGTATATTAAATATTTATTCTTCAAATATTGCTGCGAACAAAAAGAACGCATTTATAATAAAAAGCCTTATTCCTTTTTCCATGCGCTTTTGGATCATATAAAAGCGTAGTTATTCAAAAGCAAATATGTTTTGGCTTTATCATGAGTCTAATAAATGTTAACCTTTTCACTAAAAATGTCAGGATTAAGAACATTGAAAGTTATCCTGAAATATTATTTAAAATATTATTACAAAGGTACAAACGAAACGCTGAAAATATTTTTGTATTACAATGTTACTGTGCAAATACTTACAATAAGCAATTATGTTACTTACAAACAAATAAACGCATACTTAAATAAATAATCTAAAGTAAACAAACTTGTTATACGCATTTACAATTGACAGTTTTACTAGAATTTTGTTGCAATCAACGTCAAAATCAATAGTTTTGCTTTGTATTATTGGGTATATATAACAACGAAGTCTGCTAACATATAAAACATGAAATAATGCTTTATATGTAGTTAATAGATATTTAGGTATTAACAATTATGTTTCGCGAGAATTATATTTCATTATCTTTCCAACTTTCTACTTGTATTTTGTAATTCCTTTGCCAATAGATGATCTTCTAGGAATTTGTATTTGTATTGTTTGATGATTTTAATAACAACACCATAATATTTATTTATTTAATCGCTATTTTTAAAAAGGAAATTTTAATACATAACGTATTTATGTCTGGCATAGCCAAGACATAAATACTATTCCAAACACAAACTATTCCAACCACTTAAAAGATTTTAGGTTAGAATCTCCTGAATACTTAACAAGTCAGGTAAAGATTTCGCATATTTCCTTTTCATGTAATGCTAGAGTTTCTAACCGATGCTACTCTTGCTGTTAGAAGTACATGCATTATACGCGCACTGTATTTAAAAATAAACTGCAAAAAATCCATATCAAATTACTGTAAAAAGTTCTCTTTACAAATTACTGTAGAAGAACAGATACTTTTTATTGTAAAATTCATTTTTACCGGAACATGTTATGAAACAAAAAATGTGATATACCGTAATTTTTACAATAATTACCATAAAATCACTGAATCACTCTAAATAAATAAATGCTACTGTAAAAATTACGTAAATTTGATCCGAAAATTTTTCAGAATTAATTTTTTGCTAGTAAAAAATCATAATTTAATATCTAAAGCATTTTTTGTGGCATTTTATAGACACTGTATTTCATAAAAAACAAAGAAAATGATTTTCAATTTATGCATATAGTTTTTGAAGCAAGAAACTGGTGCTCAAAACTAGGAACTACAGTGAATCTTTGTAATTACGAAATCTAACAATTTTCATCAAGCCGCCATTGAATACTCATTTCTATCAGCAAGTGATTTTCCCACTGGGAAATCCGTGTATTTATAGAATTGGCAACAACTTCATAACGGAAATTATTACCTTACGCATTATTCACTTATCAAAAACTAATCACTTTTCAATAAATGAAGTTCATGTTCTCTTAAAATAGCATATACCATAAGAAATATGAGCAACAATTTTTAGAATATGAAATTATCACATTTTCACCGTTCAAATATAACAATCTATATATAGGTGTCTAAGTCCATATAATGAAGTATTTCCCTTTCCTTGATTTGAGTTTAAATACTCATGTTGGTATTGTTTTGCATCATCCCTCATAAAAGTATCTTTTCTTTCGCATGTTTTACTTTCTAATACCATCACACTTTGTTGTCGAACAATCATTAGAAGGGTATCGTTTGTTAATAAATCTTGCTAAATAATACAAAATGAAATTTATGGAAAACCCCTTATAATTTTTAGTTTTCTTAAGAAAACTACATAGAAAACTGCTTGAAACTTTTAAAGTTTAGATATTCAAAATGGACTTTCGTTATTAGTTGCCGAATATTCACTACACAATTCTGCTCACAATACTGCCGAGAATTCACTACAAAATTAAGAAAAAAGTTTTTAATATTTTCCTCGTATGCGCGTAAGAAAGAAACTAATTGCTCACATCTTGCACAGTTTTTAACAATTTTTTCTCAAATTTAAAAAATTAGCAATAATTTAATAAGCAATTTTAAATTTATCCAAACATTTTTTTTTTAAATTTTATTGAACATTTTATCTATAAATAGTAAACTAGGTTCACGAAGTTTTTTACATTGTATATAATGAACAAAATAATATTTAGAAGTTATAAATGAATTATTACATTTTTTGATATTCATAAGGTGTTCAAAAATATTTTTTGCGTTTGTAATTTGTTGACGGTCCCTCAAATGTCAAAAGCTTTATACTTCATTGATATACATGATAAATCGCATGATCTAAGTACTTCTAAATTTATAAACTGATTCTCTAAATATTTTTTGAGAATTATCAAAAAATGTGTTAGTGACGAAGTGTTTCCATTGCTCTGTCCAACCCCTGCATATAGGGCTTCACAACTTATCTTGGCTGGTTATGCACCGTTTTCTATGGTAGTTACAACATACAGCTATGGACACAAATGTCACTGGTTTGAAAAGAAAAAGGTAGTGGCCAACAAACAACTTCTTTACGAATTTTCACGTTGATGGCCAATCACAATGATTAAGCAATATTTGCGATACTCAATATTACTGAATTACTGTATTAAGTCTCCATCTATAAATTGCTTTGAGATAACAAAACACGGCCATGTGAGTCATGAAAGATCTTCAATTTTCAACACAATTTATACAGACTTTTACTATACCTAACCATACTGAAAAACTCTGTTATGAACTCTTTTCCAAGCTAATTGGTTCATTCGGATTAAAAAGACACATTTTTAATTTAATTATCTATTTTATACAATTCATGAATTTTTTTAAAAATTATTCACCCTGCTTTTTCCGCATAACTCCGCATAAAGCATTATTTATGTGCGATAAAAATAGTTTTTTTATCAGGGTTAGAAAATTTATTTTTCACTTAAAATAGCCAATAAGTCTGCAAATTATCTTATGTAATTATCCCTACTAACAGAACAATATTCATATAACGTTAAGCTTTCCCAATATAATTAAGTTATTCGAAATATGCTATCGCTTCATTAAGCAACTAAAACTTCGGAGGCTTTCGTGGTTACCTTATTCGAGAAAGTAGACACACAATCCGATAGGGGGTTACGTCTTCCCCATCACATTATGCGAACCTTTTCATTACACAGTACAAATTCCGGATCAAATTACGGTATAAAGAACCGGCATTTTTGGTGCATCATCCATAATCCGTTTAACCGTGAAATCCATTTCTATTCTAAAATATTATACCATAATTTCTGCAGAAATATTTATTTAGTTATATTTATTCGGTGATTTTAAGGTAATTACATAATATTATAGAAATAACGAGATATCAGAGTTTGTATTTCGTAACACGCTCGGGTCAGAAATGTATTTACGGTACAAAGTACCGGCAACCAGAGTGCTGGTGCTTTTTACCGTAATTTGATATGGAATTTTCTACAGTGTAGTTTTTTAAGCGAAATATTTTCGTTTATAGATTATGAGTAATAATAATTTAGACTCAGCTGAAGTTTATTTAAAAATTCTGAAATCAATGTAATATTGAAATCAGTGAATCATTTCATTATTGTTTAATTAAATTTAATCATATTTTTAATTGTTATTTTTACTTATTATTAAATAATCAAATTATTATTTTTCAGGTTGACAGCGTTGAGTAGTGCGGGTGAGGAGGAGACGGGCAGCAAGAGTCCAGCACTTACAACCGCCCAGCAAAGCCCGTCGGCGGCCCCTCAGACGTCCAGTGGCCCCCCGCTGCAACGCCCACCACCACTCTATGACTATGAAAGGGTGAGGTACCCCCATCCAAGCATGGCCAAGAAGAAGGGCCCCGTGGTCCCTGTTGGGAAGGGGCCCTCTTCGCTCTTTCTCTTCAGTGAGCGCCACCCTATACGGCGGATCACAAGATTTATCATCGAGTGGCCATATCCTTTTGCTGATTCATAATTTCACATTATCTAATAAAGATAAGTACATAATTTAATTATCTTTGTTTACAGCCGCGATGGCTAAGGGGATAGAGCGTTCGCCTTCCAATAAGGAGAACCGGGTTCAAATCCCAGCGACGACTGGTCGAAACGAATTCCGCATCCGGCTTGCACCGACCATAGTGCTGACGTAAAATATCGTCAGTGGTGAACGGATCATAGATTAGAGTCCCCTTGCCGTCAGGCTAACCATGAGATGTTTTCTTGGTTTTCCTCTCCATGTAACGCAACTGTGGGTAAGTTCCATCAAAACGTCCTCCACGAAGGCAAATTTCTCTCAATACTTGATCCAGAAATTCCCTTGTCTTCTGCATTGGGTACAAAGTTACAAGGTTACGAAATTGAGCATTAGCAGTCGTAAACCCATAAAATTGGGTTCAACAATTATAAAATAAAATTATCTTTGTTTTTCTGATGTGTTAACAGATATATTTTTTCATGAAATTTTTATTTCATGAATAAGCGGTTAATTGAAGTCATCAAAATTCAAATGAATATAAACTCTAATATCGAATCATAACTTACACCATTTGTTATCCAGTATACAATTTAGTATAAATGGTTTGTAATGAAAATTATTTTTCGCATTTGAATGTCAAATTTTTCTTTCAGAGAAAAAATAGCTCTCTTTTCTGAAAATTTTTCCTTTAATTAATGCATTGATCATTTATATTGCATCATATCTTCCATTTGCAATCGGAAATAATTCCTGTAAATATTCTATTAAGTAATTATTGAGAAGAAAATAATTATAATCATTCACACTGTTTGTAAATTTTTTCAGTAACATATACGAATAGTACAGAAATGTTTACACATATTTCAAACGTTTGGATAGTTATAAATATGCAAAGATGATAATCTTTAATAAAAATCTCCCTTATCCTTTGTGTAGTGATGGCTTCAGTGATCCATGCAAAAGTTATTAAATAAAACACGAATCACAGTTAAAGTCAGTAATCTTATCAAACTCTTGTACCTTTTCAATAGTTTTATGTTTATTTTATTTTCCGTTTTTGATAAACAATTGTTAAAGGAATATACAAAAAAAAAGTAAATTACGAAGCAAAACATTAAAAATTAATTTAGAGCTAGCATAAATGATTATATACAAAAGAAATATTTATATTCGTAGTTGTATTGAATTTGTCAAGAATTGTTTGCTGGCAATATATAAATTCCGTCAGCAAATTGAAAAATTGAATTATCTGCAAATTTCTCTGACATCTTGCAACCAGCCCGAATAATTCGAAATATCTCCAGTACTTTTTAATTTTTCTGATAACTTTCAAGCTTAGAACAATCAGTTCATACATTTTTGGCTGATTAAATAGACGAAAAATTGCTTAATGAGACTGAATTTTCTAAGACTTATTGAAATAAACTTTCAATAAAGCTATTTATAATAAGCTCTCAAAACTCTGGGATGTAAAACAAACCAGGTATATTTAAGCAATGAATAATACACTTTTTGATTAACATAACTAATCTATTTCTAATTATCTTGAAGAACTAATGCTGGTGCTTAAGTTCCAAAACGGTTTTCTGTCTTATAGTCTCATACTCACCATTTTCTTTATTAATGCAGTCTTAAACAGGGTTGCTTTTGGATTAGAATGCCAGTATCAAATGCAAATGATGACTGGTCACTTTGTCTTCTGTTTTCGACTCGCACCGACTACAGTACTGACCGAAACATATCTCCAATAGGAGACAGATCTAGGTAAGAGTTCGCTTGTCATTAAAAAGAAAAACTTGGGAGACTATCGGGAGTTTTCTTTCTCTTTAATACAAACGATGATTATTTTCCCTCAAAAAGGCAAGTTTGTTCCCGTGAATTATCCAGCAGTTCCTTTGTCACCTGGGTTAAGTTCAGAATGACAAGCTTACCGAGTTAAGCGCTGATATAGTCCAAAATCTGATCAGATGTTCAATGCATTTCAAAATAAAATAAAATATAGTCTTGCTTAAATGTAACCCTACTTTATATACTAAAAATGTACCGAGTATGGTTGATCGCTAATACTTTTACAAATATATCAAAATCATTAAACTTAATATTACTGTTAAAAAATGTACCTAACAGAATAGTCACGGTTTTCGCAACTAATAGCTCTGTTAAACAAAATCTTATCTTATTTCTGTGATCTGTAATTATTCATAGTTCCTCCCAGTTTTTAGTTTCCTGAAAAAGAATATAGTAAAAACCATTAGTAAAGCTAAAAATATTCTCAGAAATTTCCGTTTTGAAAAGGAAGAAAAACAATCAACTCCTTTAATACGGAAATCTACGTACAAAAGAAGCAAAAAAGAACCTTTACGTTATCGATTTTCAATTATTATGCTTGCAACGTTCACGTTTCCCGGGATATACATTCCTTTTTAAACGGAGGATTCTCTTTTCTCTCGTTTTCCATTTCTTTCGTTTTTTTTTTTTTTTTCTATATCATTCATGATAGGAATAAATTTTACGTTAGCCAATATATATCTTTCTTACATATTTTATTCTTATATTTCCATAGAATGCGTGAAATATGCTTTTTTGCGATATGGTTGTTACTATATCCAAATCAAATGGGCAGGTGCAACGTGTCTTTTCACGTTCTGTATGGTTTCATTGAAGATCTTTATCTTTTTACGAACCTTCTTAGGCCACTCAATCATGCAGAAGAAAAATATTTTAAGTATTTAAAATGAATGTTTTTCGTGTATTTCGTGCGATAGAATAAATGAAATTTAAATATAAATTCTTCTTGAGAGCATCCCAAAAAGTTTAATTCGTCTGTAGCATAATTATTGTTCAAGGTGAAACTTAATTATAAACCTTAATCAGTAAACTTTTCCATTCAAAACAAATAAAAAACCAAAAAAGGACAATCTTTCTAAGCAGTGCAAATAAAAAAACTTAAGTGGACAGTCATTAAAATGCACATAAAAATTTAAATCTGGTAGTCGTATTAGGTTCAGAGGGAGTGTTTTAAAATATTTCAAGATATTAGCATAAAAAGTTTTTTGTAATGAGCGAAACTCTAAATAAGAGACCAAGATAATTTCAATATTTGTTTTGGCTAGGTAGAACTATAAAATATTGTTACTGATGCATTAAATGTAAATTGGCATAGTTAAAATTAAAAAAAAAAAAAACAACTAACAAAATAAAAACTAGTTAGCTTGCCTTAATGTTATTTTGAATTGTTTAATAAAACGTTTAACGCTGCTTTTCGAAGCTCTGTCGCCAAGAAAAATAAAAAAAGTCATAGTTTAAGTGCCTTACACTTGAAGCAATGCGATGATTTTAAACTATATATATAATCTTGCCTCGAAGAATTACCTGGGCTTTAGATCAAACAAATAACTTAAATATTTTAAAAGTTAATGGTTTTCATGCCATGCTCTAAAGTATTATAGTAAAATTACATCATTTTACCACCTTTACCAAATTTTGTCGAATATTTTAAAATCATATTTTATTGTTATCTTTGACAAAATCATCACTAAAGCTCTTCAATAAGTTTTGCAGAGCTTTTTGGTGATCCCATACAGCTAGAACACGGTAAATTTTACCTTATTCAGGTAGACCATACTTTTTTCTCAGAGTACCAATCCAAAACTAATTTGACTTATCATCTGCAAGACCACACTATTCAGTTTACGCAAGTACAAAAAATGTTTTCTAGAATCTAACTCAAGAGGTTTAGCATTTTCCACAGACTCTAAAATCAATCATAAGCTGATTAAACTTTTATACAAGAATTATTTATGAATCCAATTATTATTAATCTACTATAATAAGAGCTTTCTTTCACTAAATAAATTGTACAATATTAAAATATATTTTCAACTGCGAAAGTATAGTCACTCACTATAAAATTAGGGGTAACACAGTGACCTTTGTCCATCATTTCTCAACATGAAATTTTTAATATATAATTATATAAACCACTTAAAATATATGTGTTTTTTTATTTCTATGTAAAATTAAAATTTGTTTTGAAAGCGCTTATTTTTTTTTTCTTCTGTTTTAAAATTTATATGGAAAGTTTCCGTAATTTTCACATGTTTTTTAAAGAAAAAAGTTTGCTCAAAACTTTTATTTAGTATTTACTTTATTCAAAAGTCCACAACCAGGAAAGACAAAAGAAATTTTTCACCTCTCATAATGAAAGTATTTACAACAGCTCAAATGCAAAAATGTGAAGTCCGGTAACTCTTAACACACTTTTAATTTTCACCGCCACAGCTATTATAAATCACTCTAATGAGTCCGCAACAAAGAAAAAACCCGCTTTTGCTATTGTCTTCCTTCTTTCATTCTTTTTGTCTTCCTTTTCTGTATAATCGTCTGACTGCTCTTGTATTGTGTCAATAAATGTCAAGTAAGAGCGTTAACGCAAAAAACGTCGAAAACGAAGTAATAAAGAACCTCGATCGCTTTCAATTCTTAAATAATCCTTCCCTTATTTTTCTCTCTTCTAAATTTTATTAGAGTTTATTCTTTTAATAGCTTCCATCCGACCAATCTTCTCCACGTTTTCCGAAAAACAGAGCATCCGCAACATCTCGTTTCCATGGAAACCAGTATACCCTCTCCCCCGCATTGTTTGGAGATCTAGACGACGCCTCTTAAAAAGGGTCTACCATGCGTTTGTAGGTCATAGGGCAAACCAACCATCCTAGATATTTGATATATTATTTTTTTATTTCGCTCCTTGCCCATAACAACTTCTCGAACTGATGAAACGGAATTTCTTGTTTTATTTCCTACACAGGAGTTAATTTTGTTTTATTTATTAAAAAAGTTGTTCTCCTCGTGAAATGCTCGTATTTACGCCTCGCTTTCGGCCCATGATTTTGAAATGATAGAATATTATGGCATTCTTTTAGAGCTAAAAAATTAAAAAATTTATTTACTAAACAATTTATTTATTCGCAAAGAGTTCTTTTCAATAAAAATTACTATAAATCATAGTATAAATAATCATAGTATAAATTCGGAACAGAATCCCATCTATCATATAATTATAATTTTAAAATTTTAAAACATATAAAAAATTATTTTAGCAGTTATTTTAAACTAGTTATTTTGTAAAACTGTTTAGTAAAACTGAAAAAAAATAAATTCATTATTTATTTTAAAACCTAAATGTGTATTCTGTAATGTTAGAATATATTCCATCATTTCTTTTAATGTTATAAATGCAAATATAAAATAGTTCACTTAAACTGTGCATATTTACTTCCACTATAATGTTTTAATTCTTAATTCATCTATTATCATTATTAAAATTATTATTATAATTATTATTATTATAATTATTATTATTATTATATATTTATCATAATATTATTATTATTTTTATTTACTACTAATATGCTCTACTAGCTATCACAAGTCATTATTAAAGTATAGTAATCTTATAATCTAATATTCTTGTGAAAGCAGCATTTTCATTCATAGATCAAAGATGTCAGGCATTACGACAATACTCAGACAGTAAACTTATATGTCATTGAAAAAAGCAATACATACAATAGCTAAAATCTTCAAATAAATATCAATATTTCTCTTTTATGTAAAAGTATACAGAACTTGTCAAATAATTTATATTTCATTTCTTTAAAGAGCCTATTATTTTTCTGTAAAAAAATTTAATATAAATTGAGAAAGCTTATCTTCATTAAGGATAATTAACTGGTGTTTTCCACTTACTAAAGCATAGTAGGTATCACAGAAATGCAAACTTAGAAAATTTGTTTAAAAAAGATCATTGTAGGTTTTTTTTTTAATCAATAAATAAAAAGCAACAGTTTGACAATGATGCAACACCTACTACACGTGCTCACGCATGTTTTCTTTCCTGAAGTTAACTAATTAAATCTTCAGAAGTTTTCACAGTTCGAATCGGTAAAAACAATTTTCCTTTATGTTTGTTTATTTAATTTTTTCAAACTCGAATATCTAATATATAAGTTTAAAAATAATAAAATTAAAATAAAAATAAGTTTCCAGTCTGAGTAATATTTTATTTTATAACCATCGTTGTGAACAGCCGACCCAATGTTTTGGGTTTACGACTACTGAAGTTCAACTCCATAGCCTCGTAATTTTGTAAACAACCCAGAAGACAAAGGAACTCTTGGTTCATGTATCGAGAGAAATTCGCCTTTGTGGAGGACTTTTTGATGGAACTAACCCAAATTTGCGTGACAGGGAGAGACAGACCATGGGAACCTTCTGCGGTTAGCCTGACGGCAAGGGGACCCATGATCCATCCACCACTGAGGATATTTCACGTCAGCACTGTGGTCGGTGCTGACAAATTTCTGACAGTTTTGGTTTATGTATGATTATGTATCCTATAGACTACTTCATTCGCATAGACTACTTCGTAATATTAAGGAAAGTATTTATAATAATTTCATATAATCCTCATTATCAAAAATACTTTCATTATTACTAATAAATAATACTAATAAATTCCCTATCATTACCATAATTTTAGTATTATTATCATTATTGTGTCATTATGGTTGATTAATGAGCAAATGTTATGAAAGTTTTAAACTTAAATAATAAGCAATTAAAATGTATCTGATTAAAAAGTTATCAGACCTGATTTCCTCCTTTCGGCCGCTGTTTTTTTATTTTTTCTTAATTTTTTTTTTTTTTTTTTTTTTTTTTTTTAACCTTCGTTTCTCATTTTTTCCCAATTTTCATTGGAAACTTTGCGTTTTATATTTCAAATCATTTTCATTTCTTCTCATCCACGTCTGGCAAGTCTTGAAAATGGGCACCTATTTCTGAGTGATTAAAATGCGCCGACTGTTATTTTCAATTTTTATGTTTTCAAAGCGAATGTCAATACTCTTAGAAATCGAATTCATTTTGTCACTTTTAATGTAAAAATTATAATGTTCTTCAAATAAAAAAAATAGCGTGCTCATTTATTTAAACTGTTTTAATTAGTATTATTTTTAATTAGTATTATTAGTTTCATTAGTTTTACTACTATTCATAATATCTTCAAAATTGCCATTACCATGCTGAAATATACATAACATATTGCCTATCATTTAAAAACTAAATAATGATTTTATTTAATCCTTTTTCAATAAATAAAATTCATTAATATAAATCTGTAATCTTTTTATACCACATCGATTGAGTGCAGCATAAAATCTATTTTTAGAGATTCCCTCTACATCTGCCTAACATATTAGCATAGAATTCGAAAACCATTATTTTGTTGCTGATGTTTTGATTTCGTTAAAATTCGCTATGATTTCTCCCACTTTCTTTACCACCCTATTTGAATTCATAAGGCTAAGAGAAAAAGCTTTACCATTAAATTTAAACAATTAAAAAACCAAGACATTGATTCCTTAACTTTCCTTGACGAAACCTATTTTAAAAAATTCATGACATTCTCATTTTTGATTTCTTGGTGAACTGAGACTGCAGAGTTAAGCCAACCTGTTCGGCTTAACTCTGTAGCCACATCTTCTGGACCATTTTCTAAATTTATTAATTTATATATACACAAAAATGAATCTCTTTCTTCACTTTAGAGATTCATATGATTCCATATTTCTGAAATAAAATATTTTCATTATTTATCGAATTTAATTCTTCGTTAATGCCGTCCCCTATTGTTCAATAACTACATCAGTCTTGCTTACATCACACTAGGAAATACATCAACTACGCAAATCAACATCCTCTTCAACTTATGGTTAATACATCAATCAACTTCTACAACGTAATTTTCATATAATCATCCAACTACTTCAAACCAAAATATTTCTTGACAGCCATTATTATTAATATTTTTATTTAGTTTTTATTTTTAATGAATTTAGGAGAAATAATTCATTTTAAACCTTTATTGTCAAAGGTTCGAGCAGTTAAATACATTCTATCAATTCAAACTTTAAATTAAATTGTTATTATTATTATTAATTTTGCATTCTTAATAATATATTTTTTAACATTATCATCAATATTATTAAAATCATCAACATTCATTGTAGTTGGAAATAACTGCTATTAGTATTAAAGATTATTGGAATTATTAGATGCAAATTAAATGTATTAACTAAATGTGATATTTATAATTAATGGATAATTGGTTTTTAAATGAATTAGGTGCTAATAGAAAACGTGGAACGAGTTCTAGCGCTTAGCCTTAATCAATACAGAAAGTAATCATTAGTAAATGCTTTGAAAAAGAAAAATACAACTAACATTTTCCTTACTTTGATGCCAATTATCAACTAACTCTTTAGCTATTTTTTTTCCCTAGGCATTGATGCTAATTTAAAAAATACTCCATATCAAAAGTTCAAACAGTTAATTAAGCGGAGATCGAGTAATGAGGTTGAACTTATGAAATTAATTTTTCTCTTATTTTCAGAGAAATTAAATTGGAAGATGAAATTTAATGAGTATAATTATTCCCTTAATTGCAATTAAAAGAGTTCCGATCATTTCTGCATATTTACAATTTGTTTCTGTATACGAAGTTATTTAAAGTTGCTTGTAGTTGTACGGTTCCGTAATCGCATTATTGAAAGGTATTGACGTATTTAATATAAAATTTCCTTTATTTTGCAATCTTAAAAGATATATATATATATATATATATATATATATATATATATATATATATATATATATATATATATATATATATATATATATATATATATTTATATCAATTTATGGAACATCTACATTATTTTCATACGAAATACCTATTATATTTATAAAAAAAATATAATGTTTCAAAACTTATTGTTAACTTTCGAGTACTACGTAGATAAGATTTAATTTTGGTAATTTTAATAACAACATTTAATTATAATAATTGAGCATATTATTTTAGCAGTTAGTGAAAATAATTTCAGTACAATATCGGAAAATTACAGTAATTACAGTAGAATTAAACGAAATATATAATATTTTAGAAATTATCCTTTTATATAATTTTTATCACCAAATACTTTTTATTCATGTCTTTTTAATTAATGTCATTATACATAACTTCGATGATTTAAATTTAACTATAAAAACAGCATTAAGATTTTTTTTTAATATTAGAAAATAGATTTACCAGTTACTTGACATTTATATAATTTCTGTTCGTAGTTTTAACTCTGATCATTTCCAATCATAGAAATTTCAAGGACTTGAATCAGAAACGTAACAATAAAAAAGAATCAATCGTTTAAGATTTCAAAAACAACAGAGAAATTAAAAATAGAAGCATAATAGTTAAATTTTCTTAACCATAACATTTTATGTAAAGTGTAGTTTGTTTGGTCTATTGTATTGAATAAAATTTCAAACTTTTCGCAGAATTCACTTTTTTCACCAATTAAAGGACAATATTTAGAAAAATAAAACGTTATCATAAATTTTTGTTGTATTTCCTAAAATTTTTAGTTCTATAAGTATATAAAACTTTAACAATAAGAAGATTATGAATCTTTTAGTATATATTAATAGTTGAATAAAACAGGCACATTAGTTAATAACTTCTCCAATGTGAACATTTAAAGAACTGATATTTAGCATTTCTTCAAATACTATAAAAGTACAGACAGTAGTTAAAGTTAACGACATTAAATAGCTCAATCCATCTAATAGAAATTCTTAACTTTAGGCAATATGCTGAATGGCAGATGAGAAAGGAGTTGATGTTGAGTTTCATAATCACTTTAAGTACTTCTGCCACTAATGAATTGTAAATAATTGCTAAGAGTATCATTTTATTATTTTTTTTTACATTGATAATTAGGTCTCTTAAAATTAATACGATTAAGAAATAAAAGAATTATTATTGACTCTTTAGCACTTAGCGACACTCTTTAGGAACAGAGCTTTATCAAAGAAATAAATAGTGAAATTAACTTGATTTTATTATCAACTTTGATAATAAAATCATGCTTATTATAAACATGTTTTTATTACAAACTTAAATTTTATAAGTTAAAGTTTGCATCTTCTGCAGAATATTTATAACCGTAGTTGAACAGCCGACGGTGTACGATTACCGATTTTCAACTCCATTACCTAGTAATTTTGAGCCAAATCCAGAAGATAATGGAACTCCTGGATCAATTATTGGGAGAAATTCACCTTCGTGAAGAACTTTTTGGTGGAACTACCCAGCATTTGCTTTATATGGAAAAGAAAACCACAAAAACCTCCCAATGTTAGTCTAACAGCAAGAGACTCTCACTCATGATCCGTCTACCAAAGAGGATATTTTACGTCAGTACTGTGGTTGGTGCGAGCCGGGTGCGGAACTTCTATTGGCCAAACATCGCTGGGATTCAAACTTGATTCACCTCTTTGGGTGGCGAGAGCTCTATGTAATAAATAAACCTTATGGTTATGGAGCTAAAAACTTATCTGATAGTAGAAAAATATTGGGATTGAGCGTAAGCGAACATGACGGCCGCGCATCATTTTCCGTTAAATTAACTGCAACGTTTATGGTAAAGGAAATTTTTTACCTTTACGGTTTTGAAACCATTTACAACGAGTATGGTTATAAAATCATAAATAAAAAACTACACTCTTTTATAACCATTTACAACTAGCATGGCTTCAAAACTGTAAAAAAGAAAATCAACATGACATAGGAGCTAGGCTTTCCGTTAGGTACTTGGCATTGGAGAGTGCAAGACAAAAGTTGGAAAGGACACTGGAAACTCTTCAAGTGTTGAAGGAAATGGGGAAAATATTTAGGTGTCAATACTGAGGCTCGAACCTCAGTTCTGTCGGTCAAGAGACTGGCAGATTAGCCCTCTTTTCTATAATACGTACTCTGCTGTAAGGAACTAAGCGGTTTCATTACATGGGCTTAATCGGTGCAATAAAATTCTGGTTGTTTATCCGTATTAGGTGAAAGCAGTTAATGAACAGTTTTTCTTCTAGTTGGCAGTTTGATTACAGTCTTATTTATGTTTATTTGACTATTTCGTTCGAATATGGTACAATAACAGTTAAAAAAATAGTTATTTAAACATTTTTTCGGAGAAATTTCAAACAGTGTACTGTTAGTTGTTATACTACACGCGTTTGTTGTCATTGTTTATCTACCATTAAATTATAATGTTGTGTTCTTAGATGAAAAGTGTTTGTTTAACCATTGTATTAATTGTTAATTTACAAGTAATGTTTTAATTTTAACCATTATGCTGAAATTGTTAGTTTTAGTTAATCATTGAATAATAGAATTGAATTAATTGTCAAGTCTAAATAGAAAATCTAAGTGAAAAACTGCAGTTGACTGTCACATTTTACTCCATTAAGGGTCACAGTTATAAGATAGCGAGTTATAAAATGTAACAAGGTTTAAAAAAAATAGTTTAGTTTGTTTTTATAATCATGTTACTATATTATTACATAAATAATAAATATCTAAGTTTTTCCATTTCTCTTTGTTATACTAATATACTACAACAATCCCTTTTAAACATACCATAAGGATAAGGTTAAGGGTAGAAGAGTTTTGTTAATCCCCCCCCCCTGTGCTACACTATTACATATTAATTTTGCACAAAACTTTCGACAGAAAAGCAAAATTTTTCCCAATATTTTTTAATGGTTTGTGCGATGAAAAAAAAGTTTACTTTTCATTTCAGAAATTTGAAATAGTGTTACATTTCACTTCATATTAACCCACTGGCAGGTTAGCAAATGAGTAAAATTATGAGAATGTTTCTCCCCAAAACACTATTTCCCTACCTAATCAGAACCGTCAGTGGGTTAAAGCATATGTTTTATTCATTTGAACAAACTCATGAAATTACATTTAAAATAATATTTATTTTATTAACAAATGCATTTTTATAGCTACGACTGTAATCAAACCATAAACAACTTTAAGAATTGGATATCTGCTAGTGTCGTCATGGTAGGTAAATTGTGGGATTTGTCGATTCAGAAACCAATCAGGTTTGACACACACGCTTGACGTCGCTTATAGGTATCCAATTAAATTTGATTTAAACCCTATGGTTAACCAGAATCACTTCACTTCATCCCAAGTTTCAAGTACCCAATTGGCCTTGTATTTAAACATCAAATTGTTTAAACATGAGTTTAGTAACTATACAGGTTTTTTTTTAAATAAAATTAATGTGATGCAATTTATATAAACACCTTCAATACAAAAATCTAAAACATACTTATACAAAATGTAATTTTTTATTTTAATTATTTCGATTCAATATTTGTAATATTTTGATTCAATGCTTTTTGTGTAAGTAAATTTTAAATTAGATATTTTACTGTTGTTGTTTCTGATCTTCGAATTGGTCAATTTAAATTTAGAACAAATCCATCAACATACAAAGAAATAAAACAGAGATTAGGTTAAATAACTTTAATCAACAAGCAACTATAAATCTTATTGTGTTTCCATTACCTTTTGTATAATTCTACTTGAATAATTTAAATAATATTTATTAAATAGTTAAAATATTACTCATTTGTTTTAAGTCTATGGTCAATAAATTATTATTTCTTTCACTGGGAAAAAATATGGTCATAACTATCTGAATCTGGCAACATATTTCGCGTTTCTGGCTGATTGGAAACAACAAAAAGCTCTCTATTTTGTATCAAAGAGCTTTCATTATGATTTTGATAAAATCAACAATAAAACATGGTTTTATAACGTGTAATAAAATCTGATAAATGCAGTGAAATTCCTTAATTAATACCGCAGAAATTCATATAAAAACTATTTATTCAGTTAAATTTACTGAACAATTTTGTAATTTTTACTAAATGTATTGTAATAACAACTACAATTTGGAATACTAGTAAGCCGTTACTATATGAACAGAAAAAATAAAAATGAATGATTTAAGTACTACGTCTTTTAGGTTTTTTTACCAGAAACTTTTTTTTTTTGGTAATTAAACCCAAAATGCATATTATTTAAACCATTCATTTTTAATTTCCTAAAGGAGTAATAATTTAATTACAACACCCGTATCTATTAAATTATTTTAATAACTAAATTAATTTATTATATTATATTTCGTTTAACTTTAAATATTTATTTCTTATTTAGTATCCATTGGTTTTGAAATCGAAATAAACTATAAAATTATTCGGCATTGCATAGAAAGAATATAACGGATTTATTTAAATACTTTTACATTAAAAAGATATCTAGTATATATTAAGATTATTTAATAAAACAAATTTAGCAATCATTTTATTCTGACGCTTTAAACTAAAAAAATAATAATTAAATTCCTTTTGTTTAAACAAATTCACGTAACACATATTTTATTGCCTCTAAAGTATTTTTTTTTGTTTTGTTTTTTAAAATAGCATATAATATTACAGTTATTGCATTAATTAATTCATCTTAAAAATTGTGCTTGATATTTTGAATGCCTTTATTACTTTATTTTCATGTAAAATAAGTATGATATGTTACTATACTGCACAGAATTTAACTTTTTATGAATCAGAAACTGTTTTAATCTCAACGAAAGTAAATGTCATTTAAAAAAGTATTTAAATTAAGAATTGAATTAATTTTCAATATTTTTTTTAATAAAATCTATTTTTATTTCGCAATAAACTAAAAAAAAATTCCAAGTTCCTACAAAATATTGCACAGCAAATCTAAACCCCATTTTTTGTCGGAAACTCAACTGAACCTTATCGTACACCTGGATTAATTAAGCCCTCCCTTATTTTACCCAGAATTCAACTCTCCAGCGCTAAAGATGGCGGCTTTGGACCCTTGCCATGGGCCATTGATTGGAGCCGGTTATAAGCGCGAAAACTTTCGATTTCGGTCCAGCTAACATATCTTTGAGTACCTGGCAGATGGACTCTAGGTATATTAATCGATTGAAAATATCACCGGGAATGATACATTTTTAACTTTGAAATGCTCATAAAACGTTAACTTTCCACATTATTTCTTTTATACTTGAAATTAATATTAATTCTTGAACGAAATCACGTTGCGTCGGAAAGCGGCGCTTGCAATGTTTGTTTTCGTCTCTAATAGCTTATTTGCATGTTTTTCTAACGTTAAGATTTCCCATTAATTCTTTTCTTTTAATGACGTGATCGATATTTTCATTCAATTTCTTAAACTATTTTCTTCCTTTTAAGTTTCATTTTATTAAATAAATTTTTTCTATTTTAAAATAATTATAAAAGTGATTTAAAGTAGACAAAAGTGTCTACATTTTATAATTATAAATTTTATTAGTGCTTCATTTAAATTTAATTTTTAGAACATGAATTCTGAAGCAAATACTGGAACTTTGTTTTGGTTTTAATAAAAATTATCTTTAACATCTTTTATCATTTAATTTTCATGTAATTTTGGACGCGTCATATTTATTTTTTTTCCTTTACTTTGTTTACTGAAAAGTTCCGAATTTTCTCACTTTTAAATTCACATTTCTTTAAGAAATCATATTAATATGAACAGTAAATTACACTGCTATAAATTTTATTCAAGTATTCAAATAGTGTTAAGGCACATTTTATAACCATTTATTTCATTTTCTTCTTTTGAGTCACCAACACTGTAAGAAAATTACGATAGAAAATACCGGCTTTCAGAATGCTAGTACTTCTTACCGTAAAACCCATTTTTACTAAAACATGTTACGAAACAATAATTGTTGAGCCATAATTTTTACTGAAGTAACTACACGAAAATCGCTCGATCAATGTAATTACATAAATATTACCGTAGAAATTACTGTATTTTACGGGGGTAAAAATGGATTTTAAGGAAAAATGTATTTTACGAATCGTGCACTCAAAATGCCTGTACTTTAATCTGTAATTTGATCCAAACTTTTTTACAGTGAACTTAGCATAATTTTTACAAAAAGACTATTATATTTTTCAGTTCTTTTTTTTTTTATATTTCTTAAAAAAATTGCAATGTTATATTTCAATGTCTTATCACTCCTATCGTATCTTAAATAATACTTACGTAAACTTATGATTGTTACCAAGATTAACTTAAACACGCTCAGAAATTTATTTATCTTTTCAGTATTTTAAGTTTATGGAGTTTAATTATTTTACTAGTTAGTATAATTTTATGGAAAACGAAATCTGTGATAGCATATCTGTGTTAATGCGATACAAACTGCTAGGATCTTTTAATAGAATAATTTTAAATTATAATATAAATAATATAACTAAAAGTTTAACGTCAATAAACAAAAATGATTGCGTAGCATTTATGAAGGTTCATGACTAAAGCAAGCAGAGGTAAAAGTCTCTCAGTTAAAACATAAACTATTCGATATACTCTTCAATGTATTTTTTTTTTTTTTCATTTTTATTGGCAACAATGATTGGCAAACATTTTTCTTTGTAGATATAAGTACTTGTTCTTCTTAGTCTACTTCTTCTTTTTCACTATTATTGCTATCATTATTATTATTATATTCAGTGGATAATTCCAGACCTTAGAGGAAAAGACGCGCTCTTAATGATTCTAATGGATATAATTGAATATGAAATCATTAAGTCTATTTATTAATATATAAAATTTACTTTAATGCAACCCTTTCAAATAAAGCACAAAAAATAAATGCCTTGGCGTAGGAAAACATATTAATGAAGCAAATTTTCTAAAGTATTGAATAAAATTAAATATATATTTTAGCATAAAAAACATAAATGTAGCACAGTAGCACAGTTAAATTTCTTTAGATACTTCTAATCAAGTAATGAAATAAATTTATCATAGTTTATTTTACTTACTTTACCAAATATTTGTTTTAAGTGCAAAGAAATGGTGCTTTGTGTATAAATAATTCACTTATTTTCCACCCAAAAGCCTCTTTAGAATAACTTACTCAAATATAAAGGCAGAAATATTAGATCATCCTTGAGATTCTCCTTTAATTTTTGTCTGAATTCAAATTTTTATTTTGTTACCGGCGATCGATGTTGGCATATTTTACTTATATGTGATAAAATATACACAACTAAATTCCTTAAAAGCATTTAATTCATATGATTTAACTCATTATAGATTAAACTTGTTTGATGCATTAAGGGTGGAGAATGCCATTAGCAGATTAACTATTAATTCATTTTAATCAAAGCAGCAAATTAAATACGATACATTGAATTATTACTTTGTTAAATGTTACATAAGAGCAAACATAAATCACAATATTTTCATTATTTTCCAGAAACAATAGTCATTTGAAACAATTTTATTGATTAACACTGCAAACGACATTTTATAGAAATTTATAGCTAAGATATTGTTGTTTTTTCCCATTTCTCGATTAATTTGCTTTGATTTATTTGCTGATGTCTTAAAAATGTTGTGTTTGATCAGTTCTATCATTTTGTTTAAAAAATTATTTATCTCAACAAATTGCCTATTTTGTTTACCTTATAAAGACAAATTATTTATAAAGTGTTAAAATAAATGTTGCATGTTTATCATAGCATATTACCCAATATATTGATGACAATTTCAGAAATCTGCTGAATAATATACTGATCTTTAAAAAAAATAATTATCAGCACTTTTTAAATACGCAAACTTTTAAAGTAAGGCATATAGTAATAATTATGGGTTTCTTAAAACGAATTTAAATTTTTTTAAAAACAAGGGAAATTAAACTGGCTGTAATAAAAAAATAACCTGTTAAAACTAAATTTTGTAAATTATTTCAGTGCGGAATCATTCCACAAGATTAGAAATAATGAAAATTGTAGATTTTTATATTTTTTATGTGGTATATATTTTTTAAATAAATATAAAATATTTAATAATTTCATCAACCTTTTTAAATATCCCTAGTATGCAAGTAATATCGTGCTAGGTTTAACACTCATGTCCGGCGCATATTAATCATAAAATGTCTATTGGATTTGGGTTAGTAGTCAAACAAGAATCATCGTCAATTAAATCATCATAGACACTCTGCGTAACAAGTTTCACTGAAGAATTTAAGTTTTTAATCATAAATAGAAACAATTGTTTGTTTATTATCCACGGTTAAATTCTTCAACTAATTAAACATCCATTTATAAAACATAAACTCTTAGTGTTATTAAACGCGTGAAAAACTTTGTAAGTCTTAAGGCTTTTTTATCGAACCTTGAAAATGAATCTAGGTGCCTGGCCATAGTTGGGTAAGATTGATGATAAAGTCTTTTTTTTTTCTACTTGTTTTCATAAACCATCAACTGATATTTTCAATATTTGCTGTTCAACATGAATCCAGATTTTTACTGGTACTCATATTTATAACCGTCAACAAAGTATAAAAAAATTCTATAAAATAACATATTAAATATTAAAGAATGCCGGTATAATATGCCGGCATTCTAGATTTTCTCAGAAGTAAAGGCGGCCTGAACACAATACTGACCACATTGCATCAATCATGCCGTTGATCACGAAAATGTAAAGCCTTAGCCTCCATGACTCCCCTGACTCAGACGGACCGTTGCAGGAATACTATATTTCGTTTTTTTAGGCAAAGAGTAAAATGCATAAATTATCACATACTTTTACCTAGCCATTGTACAGAATGCCTGTAAGTGTATCATCTGTGATTCTATAGAATGTGAAATCGTATACATTGTGAAAACGTTTTACTTTGTCAACTTCCGCTTTATGAAATGCTTTAGCAATATGTAATGTCAATCATTTGGTATTTGCCAATCAATTTTAAGAACTCTACACAATGACTAAATCTATAGAAAGTTGAATTTTGAAATGGTACGATACGAAGGTTTTAATACAAGCTGTAATAGTTAATATAGATATTTTAAATCAAATTTAGAAATATTCTTAAAACGAAAAAAAAAAACATTTAAACTACCTTCAATAAAACTCACCAAGTAACAATAAACTTTGAATTATTTTACATGTAGTTTGCTACCTTGTAAATTGTTAATTAATATATAAATTGTAAAATACTTTGAAAACATCGGAAAAGAAGAGTTGGATCAATTATTTGTGTGTGAATAACATGTTAGGAAACCAAAATAAAACTCAAATTTTGAAAATTAATCCTAAACAATTAAATGACATATTCTTAGAAAATAATAAACAAGAGGAGGTAAGCAGTTTTAAGTATCTTGGAAACATAATTAACAACAAAGAAGGAACTGATGAAGATATACTTAGTAGATTAAACGAAACTCGAAGCAGTTACACTATTCTGAATAAACTCTGGAAAAACAAAAACATAACAAATTCAACAAAAATTAGAATTTTCAATACAAATAATGTTGAATTTGTCCTACTATATGGATCTGAGACATGACATAACATGAGGAATAAAAATAACATGAAAAAACTGACATTAACAATTGTTTAAGAAGAATCTTACGTATCAAGTGGTTCCATAAAATTTATAACGCTGATATTTTGAGAAAAACAAAACAGAAACAATTTAAAAAATGGTAATTAAATTGGAATCTGGAAATTAAAAAACGTAAATGGAAATGGATTGGTCATGTTCTATGCAAATCTGAAAAATTTAAAGTAAAACAAGTTTTTGATTGGAACCCTCAGGGCAATAGAAAAAGAGGAAGACCTAAAACTTTCTTGGTGCAGGACGATCGTAAATGAATTCAAAACAATAGGAAAAACATGGAGAGAGGCAAAATATCTGGCCACAAATAGAGGGAGATAAAAAACTATGGCAGACATTATAGAATATGGCAGAATTTTGACAATATAGGATAATTTTGCGTTCTAAGGGTTTTCCTATATATTTACCTGAGTTTCTAGGGCATAGAAGTTTAGTTCTGAAGATACAAGTGAGACAAATTTTTCGCTTGCTACTATCCTTTTGCTATCCAGGAAATCTATGAACAATTTTTAAAAGATTAACAAATACAATATGAAAACAATTTTTATGACCGAAACCATAACAGAACCTTAAAATTTAAAAATTGAAACATATTTATTGTTGTAATAATATTAAATAAAAATTAGGTTTAAATTTTTTTGCTGACACTTTTATGCATATATTTGACATATTTTGTTCTAAGTCGAGGAAAAATACCGCCAAATGATTTTGAAACGCTTTCCTTTGCATCAGCTTCAAGACGCAACAATCTAAGCGTATATAGTTTAATTAAATAAATAATTTCTAAGAAATATAACTTACTCGTAAATTTTAAATATTGAATCGCCATTTGGGGGGCGCCAAGAGAAAATTTTGTGCCCTTTATAGACTACATTTATAAGTAATATTTCTTTCTCTTAATTTTTCTTACATTAAAGACAATATTACACTCGTTTCTTATAATTTTTCACTAATAAAAGTCTTTGTCTTCTACATTTAGTATTTTAGAGGTAAATTACATTTAAAAATATATACTTTATAAAATATTTCAAACGTAATTTAGCTCTTTGTAACTTATTAATTATTATACGAAATGAAAAATTCTTTAAAAAAGTCTGGAAAGAAGAGTTGCACTGTAAAAAATCCTGTGTCAAAATATTTTAATAATACCGGCTTTTTTGCTTTTTTTTTGTGCCTTTTACTGTAAAATACTATACCGTAATTATTACAATAATAGTTATTAAATGAGAGTGATTCGTTGATTTTTTCCTTAAAAATAAGAATATATCAGTTTTTTATTCCGTAACATGTTCCAGCAAAAATGAATTTTACTGTAAAAAGTAGCAGCTCTCTGAATGCCGGTACTTTTTATAATGATGTGTTCAGGCATATTGTACAGTGTGAATGAATTATTTGTGTGTGAATAACAAGTTATGAAATGTAAATAAATCTCTATAATGTATAATTTTTTTGTTCTAAGGGTTTGCCTAAATGTTTGCCCATGTTCTATTGACCACGATATGAAAGCTCTAAAAAACCTAGGGTGACTAAATCTTTTTGCTCTCCACTATCATTTTGCTACTCATGTAATTTAGGAATTTTTTTAAAAAATTTTAACAGATAGAATAGTAAAATCTGTTGATGACCTAAACCAAACGAAAATGAAATGTAAAACTTTAAAATAGAAACACATTTATTGCTATAATAATAATATTAAAATAATATTAGGTTTCAATGTTTCCAAAAATTTTCCGCTGTCACTCATATTTCTTGTTTTAAATCGAGAAAAATGCCGTCAATTGATTTTTGAAACATTTGCTTGTGCCTCAAGATTGAAACACAATAATCTAAGCATAGTCTAATTTATTATACAATATTTCAAAATATATAACTTACTCGCGAACCTTAAATATTTAATAACCAATGGCGATCTGTCGAGGGGAAATTTAGCCCCCCTACTGGTTTTAAAAAAAAAAGTAGGCTTAACACTACGAGCCTTTATTCCCAAGTAAAATGTTTTGATGGTTTATGTTGGTTTCAGTGCGATTCGTGATAGTACAACATTTGATGATCACCATCATCTAACATTCCCCATTACGTGTTCATGGGTTTTGATATGCCAACAAACTTCCATCATTCCAGGATGGAAAATGCTACTTTAATGCTATGATGGTTAACCATCCGGAGAAGTTTGACTCTCATGAACAACAATGTATGATTTCAACTATATATTTTCCCGATGGTTTAATAGGAAATCTTGTTGGTTTTCAAGAATATATCATCAAGAGAATTTGGTTATTTTTATGCTAGACCATCATAAATCAGTCCGAATTCCTACATTGCGATGATGGTTGATCATGATCGTTTCAACATTTGATTTCCAAGATACTATGATGGAAATTCGTGATGTTTCAACATTAACAACAAGAACAAAACAAGATGCTATTCTTATGTTGGACCATCATAAATCGGTCCGAGTTCCTACATTGAGATGATGGTTACTTATGTTGGTTACCATCAAAAAAATAATGGTTCATGATGGAATTATTGATGGTTACCATCAAGATTATATTGGTCCATCAATCCGTCAAAAATTTTGAATTGAGTTTATAAATAATACTTTTTTCTCTTAACTTTCTGTTTCATTAAAGAAACTATTATGCTTGTTATGTTATGATACAACTTTTCACCAATAAAATCCTCTATCTCTATTTTTTTGACAGAAGTTTCAATAAATCGCTGAAACTTCCAGTATTTATTGAACTTTTCAATGAAAATTTTAATTTCAAATGTTATAATATTTTTTAAATTACAAAAAAATATTTTTTAAACAGCTAAAAATAACGTTCGATAGAAATTTAGATAGTAATTTTTAATTTTTTTAAAGCATCAACATTTTAAATTCGAAGGTTTGTTTACTAAATGGGGGAAGTATTCTATATTTATCATTCTGCTAATAATGTATAAAGTTTATAAAAATTAAATTGTTTATTTTTAGCAATCAAATTAAGTATTTAAATATTTGTATTTATAAGTTTATGGCACTTTCTTTTAACGAAATTATGAAATAACAATAATATCACTCAATTAAATCAATGTACAAAATTAAGCACTTCGTAGTTTTGAAAGATTAATTTTTCTCATAATCTATGAACTACGCATTTGTATAGATAACTTAACGTTTCATTTAAATATTTGGAGCGTTCGACTTCGTAAACTATGAGGTTTTAATCGTTAATTTCTTGCCAACAGTAAGTTTACTCGGAGTATAGTAAAATACCTGTGAACCTGTCACAATTCAAGTGCAAGTTTAATTATCTCTATCGAATGTTTCCCCAATCGTGTGAAATGGAAATTTCGAAAGACAATAAATTATGCCTTTTGACTAAACTACATATTTTGGAGTTGATTCTGAATTGCATTTTAAATGAATTTTGTATAACTTTAATAGCTTAGGAAGGAAATGAATTTTCTAAAGTATTTCCAAACATTTCTAAAAAATTTTAGAATTCTATGTGAAATGTTTATTTAAAAATTTGTCACAATTTAATTGAAAGAAATGGAATTTAAGAAAAAGAATTGTAAAAAATATATTAATCTATAAAAGAAAAAAAGAAAAACTACATTTTAAAATTTCTAATATGATTTCGAACTGAAATTTCTCTGCATATTTGTCTATTTGCCAAATTGCATGTAGTAAATACAGGTACGCTATTAAATATTGTTCTGATTTTACTAAACAAAATTCATTCCATATTCATTAGCCAAATCCAAATTCATAAAACTTAATGAATTTATAAATCTATCATCAATTCAGGGAAGGTTTGAATTTGCACAACAATGTTAATAACTTTGTGTACTGAAAGAATGTAAACGTATTAATTGAATCATTATAGCATTATTATGTGAATGGAACAGGTATGTACTAAAATTATATACCTTAACCGGCAAACATAGAAAACTTTGCTTAGTTATTACTTTGTTATTTTGTATTATAACATGGAATCTTTATTATAATCATTAGCAATTAATCACAATTATATAAAAATCGTTATTATTAATAAATTTTACAGATAAAAAAAATTAGTGGCATTTATTAAAATCACCAAAAAACAAATAAAGCTTGAAGATCATTTTTTAGAGGCGGGCAGAATTGAATACTTGACATGACTTTACAGGATACAGGATATGTTGTAATGATTTACAGGATATGTTCTTTATGTGAAACTATAAAATACATATTGTTTGTTTTTTTTTTTTTTTTTTTTTGCGAATACAATATTTTTGTTAAAGTTTTCGAAACTGAAGATCCTGCGGAGATTTTAGACCACACATCAATTTACAAATGACATCAATTACTTTCCTGATACTAGGGAATTGCGTCACTGACTGTAATTTTATTAAATATTACATTTGCTCTTATAAAGACATAAATACGTTCAGCGCACCTTTACATCAAAAGTCATTCAAAATATGCTTGAGCTAACGAGGAATCATAAAGGTATACATTTCTGTGAATTCGTACCAATGAGTGATACCTATGTGGTCTATATTTGGCGTGACCTTAAAACTGACCATAAAGTAACCAGAAACTGAAATTTTGCACAACTTCCTAGGACATTAACTGCCTCTCCAAATTTAAACAAATGGGTAATTCTTTAGAAACATGACAATTCTCACCAAAACGTTTCTTCAAATTTAAAGTCTTCAAAATAATCTAAATTTTTTGTATGCTTCTTTAGTTGCATTTATCTTACAGACAGCAGTGTAGTTTATTGACATTTGCTCAAGAAAAAAAAATAAAATAGCAATTCACCAAATCTTGAATGCCAGGAAAATGACATATTAGCTTAGAAATTTAGAAAACAGTCATTTTAAGTTAATAGTAACTCAGAGTAAGCCTTTATGTTAGATGGACCATAAATTGCTTAAATTAATTCTTTCTATCCACTGTAGAAAGAATCAAAAAAAATTTTGTTGCTAATATATACAGAAAAAAATTGTGTATAATAATCAATCATTAAATAAATAAATAACTTTGATTACACTCTGACAATCATACATAAACTTGGTATTAGGTTAATATTTGCTTTCCCTCTTTACAATATACGGTTTAAAAAAATTTCTAGTAACACGTCAATGTCCTGGCATTCATAAGCCAGGAAAATGACAGCCAGGATGATGACAAATTTGCAATTTTATAGCATTTAACTTTACTTTAATTTATAATTTTGGACTAAGACGTTTACATTTCGCAGAAAACAACAGGATTTCTTGAAATTACTCAGATAAATCTATGTAGTTTATGTTATTAATGATATCAAGAAGACAGGAAAATGACAGCATAAAAACCTACTGACCTTGAAAAAAATTTTGAAGTAGATTTTGAACCAGAAAATTGGTTCTTTATTCGTGCAACAAGACATGTTCATATAGGAGGGTATCTAATCAATCGATTAACATAAGATATTGATTGCTGGCTATTTTGGTTATAAATCCCTAAATAAAAGTAGCCAGGAAAATGACAGATTTTCTTGGGACAAACAAATTATTGACAGAAAAAATTATTTTCAACGAAGTTTTAGTAAATAATACCTTCTGCGTATATTCTAGAAATACTTACAACGGTTGAGATAAAAAAAAATTAGATATTGAAAATTTTATGCGAAGTTTTGAAGCTAGTTATTATTGGAAATATTGTTTGTGCCATACCAGAAACATGACATTTTGAAATTCAATTAAATCTTTTAACTATACAAGACAGTCAATGCTAGTGCAAAGGCATTTTAAAATGCTAACAGCATTGCTATTTATTAATTTTTTTTTTTTTTAAAGTTCTTTTAGTAGTTTAGTATTACATCTTGGAACAAGGGACTGTGAAATGTCATATTTCGTGAGAATCACCCAAATATGAAATCAATTTAAAAAAGACAAAATCAATTTACTGACTTATCGTTTTTTATTTAACTTTCATCTAGTATGGCCTACAATTTGAGGCAAATACCTGAATAATTGAATAACAAACGGTTGCTCATGTTGCTAACGTTATTATGGCAAATATACAAATTGTTTAAAAACGTGATTTACACTCAATATGAATATCTGAAGTTATCACCCTCTCCAATCATGAAAGAGAAATTTCTTCGCTAGAGGATACAAATATTTGGCGTTGTCCGAGGTGTAAGCGGTCAGAAATACAATACGCTCAATACATACAGTTCAATAACATAATCATTTATGAATATATACACCTCAATTGTTTTGAAGCTAGAGGTGATCAGATATTTTTCTAATCTTTCTCATGTTCGGCAAGATACAAGAAAAAATCTGCTCGTTCATGTAACGAATGTACATACATACTTTTTTAGTAATTTTTCATTTCTCTGATGCAATTTATAGTTTAATACTCCCTAACATGTTTAGGAATAGTTGTCAAAATTTACATAAAAATAATACTTTAAACATATTTTACCATTAGTTTCTTATTTATATTCTAACAATCTGCACCATCTTCTCCCTTAAATACTTTCCCACCTTACTCGTAAGAAATTCATATTCAGAACATATTATTCAAATAAAAGAATATATATAGTTAAATAAAAAAAATAATAGTAATTTAATTTTTTTATTCGTTCTTTTTCAGTTTTCTTATGTAATCTATAGTTTAATATTCTCTCATTAACATGCTTAGGAATTGGTTTCAAAATTTGCAAAATTAGTAATAATAATAATTTAAACATATTTTACTATTAGTTTTCTGTTTATATTTTAGCAATCTGCACCATCTTTTCCCTTAAATAATTTTCCTCCTTACTCGTAAGAATTTAGATTAAAAACAAATTATTAAAATAGTAGTCTTTTTCCAGTTAAATTTTAAAACATATTAGTAATTTATAAATAAATATTTAAATATATAAATATTTAAATATATAAATATTTAAATATATAAATATTTAAATATTAGTAATTCATAAGTAAATATTTAAAAAAAGTTAGTAATGTAGCTTCATAATTTAAATTTAACTAAAAACACAATGATACATTTTATAAATATAACACTCAAAAACATGTATGTTTTCAATTAAATAAATAAAAATAAAATTTTTCCCCCCCGTAGATAAGAATTGAAGAAAAAAATAACATTTACTCTTTCATGTTATAGAAGTCTCATTTCTTAGTACCAAACATTTCTTGGCCAAAGAAATACCGTCAAAACTGCTTGACTTAAAAGATGTTGATAAGAGTTAAAAATAAATTTTTCAGGCTTTGAATGGGTTATAAAATGTAAAAAGACTTCAGGGTCAATGCTTATGGCATCTTCAACATTCACTTTTATTGCTTCCGACTTTTAACTTTTTGCAAGTTAACCTGCGGCAACAATTTGCGAGCAAATTTATTCCTGAGCCAGCGTTTGTAAAATCAAGCGAAAATTTGATTTTTTTTTTTTTTGTTTCATAATGTAGTTATCTTATTTTGAATAAAAAATACTTTTAAAAGCAATGAAATTAAATTATTTATTGTTAAGAATTTGTCATTCAGGGAAATGAGTTTTCCCAATACGTATTAGACGTGTTTATTGATTATATAAGGAAAATTTAAACTTCTCTTGAAAGGATTTTCTTTTCATATATTCATTGTTTTATTGGCAAATAAACATAATTAAAAGTGTTATGAAATAAAATATATTTTTTTCGATTTTTAAAATAATTTTTTTTAATTAGGTGATAAACCGCTTCCTTTACCAATTTTTTTGAGAAACAAAATGCAGAAAATCAACATAATTTTTTTATTTCATTAATAGATACAATGGACTAAAACAAAACATAATACACAAATTTTAAGTTAAAATTTTAAATTTTTATGTGTTAAAAAACCATTTAATTTATCATCAGTTCACTATCCCGAGTTATCTCGGGAACATGAAAAAAGCTAAATATTAGTCTTTGTATGATAGTTTTTAAAACAAGGGACAACCCAAAGTGATACTTTCCAAACGTCAGTGAAGTGATACGCCATTTATTTGCTCTTTTTTCTGTATAAATTCAACTACCATCGTATATACAATCGCACAAAACATGCGTTCAGTTCTTCAGTTTAACAACAAAACTCACAAACAAAACTTGGCGAACTTCTAATCACAGCATTTTTTTATTTTGCTTCCGGCCGAGTAAAAACGGGATAAAACAAAAAGTACTGACAAATTCTGCTACTCACGAGTTTTCTCGGGCCAATAAATATTCGCAATATATACATACCCGAGTTACCTCTGGATAATCAGGGAAGTGGTTAGTTTTTATTGCTGTTTCATGTGTCATTAAGCACTGAAAAGTAATTTATAGGTACGATAATGATTAGAAAGTTGGAAATAAGATGACGGAACTCATCGCAAAACCAGGACGCTATTTTCCAATCCAGCGTCATTTAACTTCCTGCTCTCCTGTTTGGCCTTTTCTTAAATAAAATTTTAAAAAACTTTATTCTTGACTTTTGTTAGTTCAGAAAACAATTTTGTAAAAAAAAATAATAACTTGCCTTATTACTGCGACCAACTATAGTCAGGAGAAAAATCTTCAAACAAATGAGGGAGAATCGTCAAAATTGTCAAACTCTCAAAAGGAGCCAACACGATCTTGGGATCATTTACTAAAAAAAATTATAAAAATTTCTTATATTTTCTTACTACTTTCAAACTAAAACGAAATACGTGTACAAAAAGCATTTTTCTAATCATTACGTCTAAAAAAAATTACAAATTTTAAAAAAGTATTTTTTTATCCTAAATCTGTAATCTTAATGATACATTTCATTTGACCTTTCACCTATCTATGAAATAAACTGAGCAAGTTTTGGCAGCCTTTGGCTTTAAGTTTTG
The DNA here is from genome assembly GCA_949128135.1 of Parasteatoda lunata. NCBI lineage: Eukaryota > Metazoa > Arthropoda > Arachnida > Araneae > Theridiidae > Parasteatoda > Parasteatoda lunata. The sequence goes on along the minus strand of OX421976.1, from coordinate 39,581,054 downwards.
TAAATCTCGGCATTTATCTAGCATTTTATATCTTGCAATTCTCTGAGCTCGGATTTAAAGTCATCAAGCTCGAACCTATAAAAGGGCTTATTTATATAAGTTGAAAAATTTTATTCCTGTTTCAAAAACATTTCAAATGGACTCTGCATACAGAAACCGTCCCTATATGTTGATTTACTATTAAATAAATAACACAAGCAATCTAGAATATGGACAGCTAAAAAATTTACTAATAACATCAATCGTATCTCGAGTAGAGTAAGACCAAAAATAATCATACTGAATGCAACGTTGCCATAAAATCTTAGATAAGTTTTGCCTTTATTTCCTTTCGCTTGCTTCAATATATTTTCTGTGCGCAATCTTAAACTAGCCTGTAATTATCTCACGCTTGCGCAGAACAGTGATGATCTTTGTAAATAGAATAAGCATTTAAAGGTTATGTAAATTTCACACTTTTCCTGCACACTCTCCACTACCATGGAATCGGCAAATCTTGCTTTATCCCCACATGTCCAAACCAGCAATGAAAATTTAGTGGTTCAAAAACTTAATATCACGGACAAATTTGTGTAAAAAATCTAACAGTTCAATTACATAATTCATGTTATTGTACTCATCGAAAATTATTATTCGTTATATATTATTGTATTTACTAAATTTAAGTGAAAGAAAACGCAAATTAATATTAGTAAATAGATTCAACATAAAAATTGAAATGCTGAGACGAAATAAATTCATAAATGAGCAAAACAGAGAAATTGAGAGCAAACAAAATAATATATTGCTAATTAATTATCTAAAAATTATGTAATTTTTAATAAAGTCAACTCTAAAAGAGCAACAAATACTGTTTTGTTGATAAACAATTATACTATCAGTGCATGAATGCAAAGCACAGCACAGTTTATAAATTTGAAATTTAAACATTTAAATTTTAAAAATCTTACACCAGACACTTCCCATTTGAATTCCACACCATTGCGTAGAACTATAAAATTAGTACAACAAAGATTTTTTAAATGCATGGAATTCCATGGTGAGAAAAAAAAACGTAATTTCGTTCGTTCGTTTCGTTAATTTCCATGCATATTTCAAGGCAACAAATTTGTCGCTTATGCGTATGATTTCAACGAAATTTATAGAACATTTGGAGACAACTGTTGGTGGCATCATACTGGCGACAACAAAATTTGGCGGCAACATACTGGCGTGAACCCTATTCACACCTGTATGTTTCAATTAGAAGTTTGAATAAAAAAATGAAAAGTTAATACCCTGGCTACTTTTTAAAAGCTTCTACTTGTATGTTATTAAAATGTACTTACATCATAATGATATATTATATTTTTAAATAAGATTTTGATAAATATTTTAATATATAAGTATATTATGGCTAAAACAATACGTTTGAAAAATTGTTGAGTAACTGTAAACGTTGCAAATAACCATTTTTGATTGTCACCAGATATCAGAGGTATTCATGATAGAATACAAGCACTTTAACACTATTTTGTGAAAACTTGAGAAATGGTATAGAACTAACTATGATCAAAACTACAATGAGCTATAGATCTTCCTTAACTGCAGTGAGAATGAAAAGTGTGGCAATGCTGTCTATCACATCGTTGTCAAGGCAACGAAGATAGAAAATGTGACCTTGAGAAGTCAGTTTTATTTATAAGTATAGTAGTAAGAACAGAGAGAGTTGCAAAGTCTCTCAAATGATACATTTCATTTAAAGACACTTGATGTCTATGTGGTTGGGAGCTGACAAATTATGAATAAATTGATGATGGTAAAAAAACATTTCAAAAGCTAATTTGCATTCAAAATATGATTATATACATATATATTCATATGTTATAAAGTATGCTAATTTAAGAATTAAAAATAATAAGAAGAATTCCTTTCCAACTAACATTTAAAAACATTTTTCGTGCTAATTTTTTATCATTACAACAAATTAGTTATTAATAACTCCGTGATTTTTCCAAAGAAATAACTTTAAAAATAACGTAATAGAAATATCTTACTAATTTTTATTCCATTATTCATAATCCATACATTATCTGTATTTCCATCCTACTACGAATTGTCTCCCTACATACAATTTAATGAGACTTCAATAAAAACATTTAAAACTCACATTCCATGTAATGAAAACTAAAAACTAAGATTTTAATCAATGTTACTCTAAATTATAAGTTATTCTTTCTTTTAAAAAAAATTATCATCTTTTTCTAATGTGAAATCTTTTTATTATTATTTTCAAACAAAATAAAAATTTCGCCCCCCCCCCCTTATTGGAATGGAATTCTGTTGCCATGGAATAAAAATTCCTGCTTGTATTCGACATGTTTTTATTTTTTATAACATTAAAAAAATGTGCTTCACTCCTAAAAAACAAGAAAAAAATTTTGCATTGATCGCGTAATTCCTAATTCCTTCCTTTTTTTCTTGACATGTGGTATTGACGGTACTTGAAAAGTGATTTAAATAAATTATATGAATTTGAAAAAGGTGAAGTTCGATTTGGTGTGATATCAACCTGAAACAAAAAGTATTTGACGTTAACACTATCAGTCATGACACATTTCTTCTAGAAAAGAAATTCATCTGAAAGAAGTTTCGAATACATAAAATCGTACTTTATTATCTATTTTGCTTTAATCTTTTCAAAACTTTTATACTGAGAAAGATTGACTGATTAAAACCAACTGACTTATTTTTTGACAAACTAAATTTTTTTAAAAACATCTTTTTCTCGAAATAATATTAAAATTAACGTATGCAAGAAATAAAAAAAGCGACTCATTCCTTGCCTTTTATTATTACTAAATTGAGTCATTCTTTATGTATTTCTATTTTAAAAACTCGTAAGGGACAACACCGATATTTTGGGTGTTGAACTTAACTTTACATTTTGTTTTGCTGCATAAATGTTAAAAGACTTAGGAGCTTGAATTTATGAAGGAGTGTAAAAAATGCACACAGAGAACGATGAAGCGAAAAAAATTTAGAATCAGTGATTAATTAAATGTTAAACTTGTAGCAAACAGCACCTTGCGGTTCCAGACACAGTAAAGTAACTAGAATTGAAAAATCACATACTGAAAGAACCATGATTGTTTTTGTACTTAACGCGAGTTTTTTTTTTTTTTTTTTTTCGCCATTGTGCTTAAATCACGATTGTTTCTGATTTTAACGCGATTTTTCCAATTTGTTAGAAAGTTACTGCAATTTAAAGTGCTTTTTTCCGATTTATTTTCCCGTTTTTTCCTTTTTTTGATTTAAATAATATTTATTTATCCATTGTTGTAAAAAAAATTTATCTCTCTCGCGATCTTTGTTTTATAAGCACTCGCGTGACTGGATGTCAAAATTACTAAGAAATGAATAAATACAATAAAGATTAGAAACTGAATAGTGATGCTGTCTGTTATAAAACTTAACATTCTATCGAAATTTTGAATAATATTAAAAGCGCTAGAGATATATGTCAGAGGTAGACCACCTACTAGATGGCTTAACGACATAGAAAATGACCTGAAAACCCAAAAGATTTGAAATTGGTAGAGAGTTACCATATATAGGAGGTACTGGCGTTTGTCAACTGTTGAGGCAGCCATGGCCTGCAAGGGGCTGTAGTGCTGACAAAGAAGAAGAAGAAGAGATATATGCTTTTAAATTCGGAATGCTACATATGATATAAGGTTATCGTTATATGCTCTTATCAAGTAAGCTGCGAGCTCAGTTTGGGAGCCAAAAATTAAAATCCGATTTAAAAAAAAATATGCTTATTCTCAGTGTTTGCGTTTGATATCGTAACTTGCATCGTCTTTTTCACACGCGAAATAACTATCACATTCTTCTTGGTATTTCTTTGACTACAAATGTTGCATTTGAGCATAGTTTAGTAAACAAGGGTTGAGTCCTCAGTAAGAACAGGAGTTTGTTTTGTAATTGCCAGTCTGTACAGAATTTAATAAAAACACATTACCATATCAATGGTGTTTCGTAGTGTTATGTGTTTTAGTTTATCTTATGTACACTGTAAAAAATTCAGGATCAAATTACGGAAAAAGTGCTGGTACTTTTTGTCGTAAAATTTATTTTTACCTTAAATTTTCACCAAAAAAAATCTGATATGTCATAATACAGTAATATTATAGTGCTTCAAAATCACTGTAATTAATTAAATATCACTCTAAAAATTACGGCTTAAATTTTTACGGTGAAACTGTATTTAACGGTAAAATGGGTTTTACTGATGATGCACCCAGGTTGCTATTATTTTGAGTTCAGTATTTTGAGTACAGTTGAAGTTATTAACTAAATTTAGAAAAAAATAATTTTAGAACAAAGAAAATTGAGTTGTTAATGCAAAAATACTGCATTTTAGCGTCTAAATTCATAACTTTAAGCGATCGTTGGCACTTATTATCGATCATATTCTCTGTAGAGCTCCTCAAACTAAGAAAATCGTAAATAATTACAGATTGCTTAGAATCCGATTAATAGGTCAAAAGTTATCCCGAGTGCTATGCGTTTTGTCTTGTGTTATATACAACAAAAGAAAAATTAAAGAACGTGTTAATACTGAAAATCATAAATATTTGTGTTTACTTTCGAAACTGAAATCATAGTTTGCAGAAATTAATTAATATCTTTTGTGGAACTCTTACAATTATTAAGATTGTGGATAAGTACCAATTCCATAAAACCCGGTCATTAGGTCAAAATTTATTCAAGATGTTACGTGCTTTATTCCCCGCTGCTTCTGTATAACTACATAAACGCCAAAGAATTAAAGCGAATAACGTCTTCTGTTCGCAAAAGTAAGGTTTAGGAATATCATTCTATTTTAGGAATTCTAAATACTTCTCTAACTTTATGTGTCAAAGTTAGTTACAAAAATAGACATGTGTGAAGCTGTATTAATATCTGAAACAAAGAAAGTTTTATCTGAAGTCACTCATCTGCGTCAAAAAAGTATAATATTTTGATCGATCCAGTCAAAATCGATTCTTACAAAAGCATGACATTTTTTTTTTCCATCGAAAACAGTTCCCAATTTTTCTTTCAGAATTCGTGAAGGGCATTCAACCCTAGGAATTTTTATTACTGTTCTTGGACAGTATTTGAAAGCTACATGAAATATTTTTCAGTTTTTAGTTTCGAATTCAAGTTTTATGCTAGGAAATGTGATAAATATTTCCATTAATTGAAAGTAGTTTTTGTATCGAATTAACGACCTAAAAATAAATTTTGTTCAAAATTAAAGAAGCTTAAGAATACTGAAAATTTTCCAATTAAACGTTAATTATATATGCTAAGAACGAAAATTTGTATTTGCATTCATTTTATAGTAAATATCCTTGATAATGATTAATATTTAAAAACAAAATTACCTTTGCATTTAACCTTTCTGTAAGAGGATGTAGATTTTACAATACACTGATAAAAAATAACGGTCAAAACTGCCAGAATATAGTTAAATTTATCATGTTTCTAGCTTTATGGGAACGCCAAAAAACTCGGTAATTTTTGCCAAAGCGTTTTGATAATGATTTTGTAACCGGCAGAAGTCTGTCTTTTCAATCAACTATAAAGTTTACATTAAAAGACGTTTTTTTTTTTATCTTTACGGTTCTGAAACCCTTCCCAACTTGTATGGTTAAAAAGCCCTTAACATAAAACTATGCGGTTTTTTTAACCATTTACAACTAGCATGGTTTTTCAAAACCGCATCGAAGAAATTCGATTAAACATTAGAGCTAGGCTATTTTTTAGATAATGGACATTGGAGTTAGATAGTGATTGAGTTGTGTTTAATCAAATGAACCACTGAATGCGGTTTAATTAGTTTATTTGGTCATTTCACCTTTTGTAAGAGATGGGAAATACTATACCTTTTTATATTATGCAGCTTTACGGCTCTGCTATCTATGCGTATAGGAAAGTATCGTATTCTGATAGTTCAGGTTCACAAACTGAACTCAGTGCAGGATACTGGAAACTCTTTATGTGTTGAAAAGAAAAAAGGAAAATTGTGGTTTCAACGATGAGACTCGAACCCCTGTTAAATCAATCATGATAATGACATATTAGCCCTCTTTGTCATATATGTACAGAGTTGCAACGAATTAAGTAACTTCATTAAGTGGGCTTAGTTGATGCGATAGAATTCTGGTTGCTAAATCGTATTAGGCGAAAACAGTCAATAAACGTTTTTTCCCTCACATTTAGCAGTTTGAATACCATCTTATTTATGGTTATTTGACTGTTTTGTTTGAATATGGTAAAATATCAATTAAATAAATTGTTATTAAACCATTTTTTCGAGAAATTTCTACTAGTGTATCAGGAATCTTTTGACAATTTAAATGTTTTGCTCCGTTTCCACTATCCATTCTTCTTCTCAGTAGTTAATTGTAGAAATGTCAGCATCTTTCTTACTCATCGAGTCTGAATCATACCCTAGCTTATTTGACACTTTGTGACAGTTAGTGATGGAAAAAGTAATCTATGGGATAATATTGTCCTACAAAAAATTACATGAAAATAAAGGTATAAAATTTCTGCAATCATGCATCACCTTTATCTGTAGTATTACTGAAAATAATGTGAATAATTTAGAGCAATTGCAATCGGCTAGACTGATCAAAGTGGCCAAGGAACCCAAATCACTTGCTCACCCGTAACTTAAGACACTATTTACTTCCATGCTGGTAAATTATCTTGATATGGAAGCAATCTCTCCAAATTGCAAGCATTACAACTAACAGACCTGATTATTTATAGAGCACTCTAAGATCATTGAGTAAACGCTTTTTGTCTCCCAAACTTTTAAGGGGTCACAGTACCCAAAAAATGACCAAACTATCGAATTTTTGCTTATAATAAAACTTCAAACTATTTCGAATGCACTGAAAAAAACATCATCTCTCTATCTACATTTTTAAAAAAGTTATGAATGATTTTAGATAGTCCTAATACAGAAGCTTGCTTAGCATACAGACTTTAAACTTTTTTCTCATAGATGATAATTTTGTGTTTTAATCTTAGTTAAATCCTTAAGGAATTTTTTCTATTTAAGATAGAACTTGGAAGTATACTTTTTTATCTTAAGTATAATACACTTATTTAAACTGTGCATGGAATAAGCATTTTAGGAGGTATTACAATTTTTACAGCATGTTATATGTACCTAACAGGAATTTTTAACCTTTTTTTTTCTACTTTTTTACAAAATAATCTATATAAAATATTCTAATTGTTGTATCAACAAATGAATGCACAAAATTATTACGATGTATATTCTAAGCAAGAAGAAAAAAAAAATTTTGAAAATATGTTAAAATAAAAAAGCCTTAGGGATTTAAAAATTGTGAATTTTTTCAACTTTTTTTAAAATTTTGAAAAAGTTAAACAGTTTAATTATGTTTTGAAGATAAATTATTGATTATAAGTTAAATGAGCATGTAAAGCATCCACAAAATGAATGATTATACATTTATTTAAAAAAATTGTTGCAAAGGTACTGTGACCCCTTAAAAGAGAATAGCCAAACGACACGGAGAAAAAGAATATGGTAAAATTACCGTATTGCTTGGCAATGAAATCTCCTGTAAAACAAAAGTATAATGCTGATTAATATACGGTACGTGAAAATTTTTTTTCTGTTCATATAGAAACGGTTTAACGTAAATTATCTTTATAAAATGTATAGTTCTTATTACTACACATTTAGTTATAAGTTTAAAACTTAACAGTAAATTTAACCAGATAAATGGTTTTTATGTCGTACTATATGGTGTTATGATAAAGTTACTAAATTTACCCACATTTACCAAATTTTATCACATTTTATCAAATCATATTTTATTGTTAATTTTACCAAAATCATAACCGAAGCGCGTCCGTAAAAATTAAAGAGTTTTTTGGTTTTCTCTTGGGTAAATAAACACGATAATTTCTATAAACACTGTAAATTTTACTATATTCTGGTAGTTTTAAACTTACTTTTTCCTCTGTGTAACCGCAGGTTTTCATCTAAATTAATAAAACCTTAATTAAACTTTCACTTGACACAATTTGAAACCAACAATTTGAAAATAACACTTATCAATCAATTGCTTCAATCTGTTCATTTTAAATTAATTTTAAAATAAAGTTGCGCTGAAGCGCAATTTTATCTAAGTAAAATTTTTAAACTGTTTTAAATTAACATAAATTGATCTTCTAATTGTATTCATAATTTAAAATTACAAGTGTATTTAAAGTACAATGAAAGTTTAATCAAAATTGCATAAATGAACAAAGATAGTTAAAGCGGAATTAAATTTAAACTACAATTTCATTTAAAGGAAAATCATATTTTTATGTAATTTCATAACAAAGTAAAACCTTTTGACTAAGTGTTTTCAAATTATATTATTTAAACAAAATATTTTACTGGTAAATTTTAAATATGCAAAAATGCTCCGAAAAGTAAAAAAAAAAAAAAAAATATTGGAAAAGGGTGAAAAACGATTTTTATTTTCTGTTGCGAACATTAAAAAAAGTAATAATTAAAAAATCTCTAAACATCTCTTAAAATTCTTCAAGTGTACTTAAACGGAGTTGTCTCATAAAATCGAAATAGCTCCTAACCTGCAATAAAATGGAATTTCTAAAACATTTATATAGGCTTACACCAACTCACATTATAGACGTAAAGAGATTGAGAAATACAGTCTAGACAATAATTATGACCAGATTATTTAAAATCTTGACCGACTAGAAGAAATCTTTTGAACTTTTCTTCGCAATTCTATAAAATGGTTTTCTATTCTAAAGAGACTTTATGTGTTCTTCGATTGAAGAAGCTATTAACAGAATATTTAAACGTTTCTCCTGCATCTTCCTACAGCTCACAATTTCAAATAGGAATAAAATTTTACTTGTTTAAACTAATCTGAAAAATATTTCGTTTAAATTTAAGATGTTTTAAATTCCGATTAACTTTAATTGTTATATTGTTTACACTATTTATATAAATTAAATTTAATCAGTTTAAACTTGTATTAAACAAAAAAGCTTGTTGCTGTTTCCATAAAAAAAAATGGATGTCTCTTCAAACCTCTCATATTGTAGAAATGTATTAAGGAACTTTTCTGATTAATTATTAAATTCCAAATAAAAAATATTAGAAGTTTTCAAAAACTAATGTGATTAATCAAAAATTTAAAAAATCCATTTTATTCTTGCTTGCTTAATTGTTTTGCCATTGGAAATAACCACTAAACTCTAACACTCACTAACAAGAGAAATGGCGAACTAATAAATGCTACAGTGCGCCAAAAAAATGGACTACCCTTAATAACTTTTGTTCTAATAATCAGATCTTCCAAAGTTTGGACCCCTTAATGTTAATTTTACTTTTTGCTTATTCACTTTCTACTTATTCTTAATAGCTCGAAAGGGTGACCTTAAATATGCTAATTAATTAATGCAGACGATATATTAAGTTACGAAATCAGACTCAAAAACACACTTTGTCCAAATAAACATACCTTTTTTTCTACGGATTTGAATTTTAGACCTCCAAAATCTTGAGCCACAATCTAGGAAATCTGTTCAGGAGAGCTGTCCAAAGTTTGGATCCCTTAATGTTAATTTTACTTTTTGCGTATTTCGCTGTACCTCGAGAACTTTTCAAGGGAATTAAAAAAAATTGCACACACTTATAAAATTCGTTTATCCAAAGATAATTCTATGCATAAAATAAATTTTAGTATACACTTATTATTAGTTTTTATTATTTTATTAAATAATAGTCACAAAAATTTTAATTGTAAGGTATAAAATTTTTTACATCAGTTTAAAGTATTTAATTTTACGTGGTAAAATATAATTGAACATGGTAGTATATTTTATTCATACGGTTTAATTTTACATGGTAATATATTTGAGCCAAATCGGTAGAATAGTTCCTTAGAAATTGTATTTAAAATAAACGTCTCTTTTAAAATTTTATTTCTCAGAAACTCTCCAACCAATTACGCTCAAATTTTGTATTTTTACCTTGTAAAATTACTTTGAAATAAGGAAAAAAAGTATACACCTCACAATTCTAAGTATTTCGACTAAATAAAACAATAAAAAATAATAAATATGTACTAAAATTTATTTTTTGTATAGAATTATCTTTGAATAAACGAATTTTATAAGTGTGAGCAAAAAGTGTTCAATTCACTTCAAAAGTTCTCGAGATATGGCGAAATACGGAAAAAGTGAAATTACCATTTAGGGGTTCAAACTTCGGAGCGCTCTCCTGACCAAACAATGGGAACCATATTGCTGTGATTGCGGCTATCCCCGATATTTTGAGATCAGAGACCCGAATCCTTTGAAAAAAATGTGAATTTATTCAGAGAAAGTACGTTTTTGTGTCTGATTGCTTAACTTAAAATATCGTCTGCATTAATTAATTAGCATATTCGGAGGTCACCCCCTTGTACCATTAAGAATAAGTCCTAGAACGTAAAAATCTAATCATTAGATCAAAAGGTATTCAGGGTGGCCCGTTTTTTATTTTGCGCACTGTACATTAAAAATAAATTAGCTGGTACTTAGATTTGGCCGTGAATAAATATGTGACATTACTCCTTGAGATTATTGAATATCGTATATAGTGTAAAAGCCCTGAACATTTTAAAAAATAATTTCGACTCATTTTCATTATATTAACTTTTGTTTTAAAATTAAAAAATGGTGCATTAAAAATTAAAAAATAGTCGGAACTTTTACATCCTTAAAGATCAAGACAATTCAAATTAATAAAATTTCAGAACATAAAAAATCCAACTGTTTTGTTGTTACTTTCACGTTTATCGGGAATAAAAAAATCCAATCTTTCTCAGTGTTCAAGGGATTACAAAGGGATTTAATTTAATACGATTACAAAACATAGAATTTTTTTTTTTTACTTTTTATCGCTGTTTTATTCCCATTAATCACGTGACTACTCAACTTCTTTTAAGACTTTTTACTTTTTTCTCAAATTAAAATATTAAAAAAAATGATAACATTCATTAAATCTGATAGATATTTTTGTTAAAACATATTTAATACATTGGTTTCAAATTGCTTAAAATTCACTTCCTTCAAAGAAATGGAGATTGTTATTTTCCGAAAAACTTTATGATTTATAAACAATTCCTAGAATATCGTGAATGTTTCCGTCGTTTCATTTTACCAGAATTTATTCTACAAAACAAGTTGCTTTCTTATTTTTAGTGCAGTTCACATATGATATTTTCATTTTACTTGAGCGAACCCATCTTTTCAAGAATGGTTTATTTTGTTTTATTGGACTCACATTCTTCCATCAAGGTTTTATGCTTTTTATTTGTTATTTTTTTCTAGCTTGCATTATGAAAACGACGGAAGTTCCTTGATTAGGATATGAAGCGGGTTTTGCACTAGGCAATAAGTAAATGGATTTCCTTTTTTTTTTACCTTACTTTGCCGTCTTTTCCCTAACATTCTTCCCCAATTGCATTAGCTTTGATTTCGCCTGAACAAGGCGAAAACGGTGAATGTTTTCTATCAGTTTTCCATAAAGATTATGTTTTGAAAGAAAGTTTTTGTTGCCTTTCCACCACAAAAAAAAATATAAAAAGGATAATTGTTATAGTTTTTTTTTTTTTTTTTTTTTTTTTGTCGGAAAAACAATCTAATTGCTTTTAAGCATTGCAGCATTCTTACAAATATTTGTACTCGTTAATAATGGGCAAGAAAAATATACTGAATGCATTTATTACAACATTATAAAAGTAGAAAAAGAAAAGAAACAATTTTAAAATGAATTTAAATGGAGAAAACAATACAATTTTTGTGAAGCCTAACACGAAAGACGTAGGACGCATCACTTTTAAAAGACATGATTAAAAGAACTTTTGATGGTGATACAAGTTTGTAGGGTTAGTGATGCGACCCTTAGTTTAAAATTTTAATCAATAAAAATTTATAATTATTTTCTCTTTTTTTTAAAATCAATTGATAAGCATGGCTCTAGAAGTTTTTGTTTTATTTTGCTCTCTCACTTTCATAATGTTGTAATAAATGCATTCAGTATAGTTTTATTGCACATTATTAAAGAATTAGTTTTGTGCCGATTTTTTTTTTGTGTCAAAAAAAGTTGAAATAAATTTAATAATAAAACAGATAAATAATAATAAAACAGATTTAAATATTAAAATAGATTTAAAGCTATTTTATTTCCACATAGATGGCACCACTAGAGTAAAAGCATGTGTATGATATTTATTATGTAATAAAAGATGACGTCATTACTTCATAATACACAATTTCTACCCCAAATAACAAAGTTTATAAGTATTGCCATCCTTAAAATCTAATATTAAAAATAATAAGTGTTGCCACCCTCAAAAAAACTAATAAATTAAATAATATTTAAAAAACGAAACTAAATTAAAAACAGAAACCGAAACTAAAAATATATTAGGCTTAAGAAAAAAAAGAAATAAGCTCCCCATGACGCTGCAGACGAAGTTTCGATTTCAGGTGGGCAGAAGTTACATTTTTCTGAAACTTATTGTATTAATTATTAAAGGGTGTAATTTTTCTTGATAATATAAACTTTTTCACCTGTGAAAAATGATCAATAAAGACAAAATATATCTTAATAAAATAAATAACATTTTATTCAAAGTTTTACCCAAGCACTTCTGCGGGCATACATCCTAGGTTTCTTAACAATTTTATTTTTACTATACAATTTTTTATTTACATCTAAATGTACTGGTAATTGAACATCATTTAATGTTTTTAAAAATACATTTCTCCCCACTGGAGCTGATTTTCTATTTCGCAAAAAGTCATTGATAAGATTTACTATATTACTTCCAGGAACAGCTTTATCTTCATGAATAATTTCACCTTTAGCTTTCCAAAGGAGAGATTCATTATTTTTTAAGAATTTATACATATCTTTAGCTTTTTCTTGAAATCGAACTGGAACAACAGTTAGAAGTTTTCCCTCCAAGTCTTCAGTTTCTTTTTTGATATTTGAAGAGATCTCTTCTGCAGACTCTACTAGAGGATCGGCTATGTTCGGAATTTCCTCCTGATCGGTTTGAGGCTCTGGTTTATTCGGTCTAGAAATTGAAAAGTGCGTATACTTTTGCAATATTTGTAAATACAGAGTTGCTTTCTCGTCATCTGCTAAGTCCTTTTTCTGTAGAATATTTTTCATTTGTTGATCCAATTGTGATAAATGTTCCGCTACTTGTACTCTATCCTCCGGAACCAACACAAATTTCTTACTGTACTCCATGAATTAATGAACTAATGACAGATATAGCTGCAGGTAATAAAAATGATAAAAATCCTTCTCCTTTCTGTACAAGAATTTTTTTCTTCTTATACAATGGCAATTTCTTCTTAGAAAATTTTCTTAAACTTTCTTTATGAGGAGCTAATTTATTTTTCTGAGATTTCGTGAGTGGTATATTACCACACAATACATTCAATACACACTCACACAAAGTTTTTATTTCACTTTTTGAACACTTTTTTAAAAGAGGCTTGCAATGTTTAGTTTTAGAGATCAATTTCATGAGCTCTAATGTTCGCTCATTACATACGGACATCTTACTTTCAAATGATTTGAATTCCGAGTGCTTCTCCTATTTATAAGTCTTGTAGAAATCCTCCAAATGCTTTCGCCTTAACTAGAGCACAATGTTTAAAATCTGGGGAGTGTATAGTGCACGAAGAAAAAATTGTTATCAGTTCATCTACTTTAGGACACCCAAAATCTTCTAAACTGTAAAACACTCTGCCGCTTAGAATTTCTAAAAATTTCCGTTTCTCGAGTCCTTTCACATAGATTTGTGAATACATATCACACAAAAAAGTCAAAATAGTATGAAATTTAATGTAGGGTAATTCTCCTTGGTTCCAATCTATTCGATGAAAATTTCTTTTTACCCAAGAATATTGTATTTTCTGCTGTGTTGGAAGTTCTTCGAACGGGAACGGTGGTTGGAATGTGCACACTCCGGTAATAGGACTACCTTTCACGGCATGAAAGGCAAGTTCTTTGACAATGTAGCACCCTGATGAAAGTTGGAAACCTTCAAAATCAATGAGTAAAGCAGACATCTAATTTCCTTGAAATTCACTGTTGAAATGAAGTTATCGAGGTTGGTACACATAATAAGTATCTTCAGGAAACATTCCAGTACGCATGCGTAAAGATTCTTCGGTATCACACTTTAAATCAATGAGTAAATAACCATAAGGTTTTGATGTGGCATCTGCATAACATTCTTGAAAAAATTTAACTTTTTGAGGGTACAATTGACGTCCTAAATGTGTAATTTGTGATTGATCTCTTCGATTCTTAAATAATACAAGATAATGAGCATTTAAGGATATTTCTCTCATTTCCTTTCCTTTATGAAAAATGTTTTGAACCACAAAAATAATGCTAAGAGATTTATGGTGGGAAAATTTTGTAAATAATTTCGTCAATTGAGGATCATTTCCCAATTCACTCATGAGATCATCAATCACAATTAATGCATCTGAATATTGATTCAAATCGGATGGAAATCCTTCATGAAAAACAACATTAGGCATCTCATCATATAATTTTTGATAAACGCCATAACACCATACTACGTGTTTTGGGAAAGGCTGTATCATTTGATTTTCAATCACTTTTTTTATGAAATAACTTTTACCACTACCTGTTGGACCTGCGAAGACTGCTGTAAAGGGATGTTTGAACTTCAAAAGATCCATGATGAATGAAAAACTTTACTCTCGTCACCTCTATTTATCGTTATCTCCTATCACCACATGGTGAGTTCAATCCTCACCATTAATTATATTTAAATTAAATAATAAAATAGATTTAAAGTTATTTTATTTCTAACATTCCCACATAGATGGCGCCACTAGAGTGAAAGCATGATATCATTTATTTGTTATGTAATAATTAACACGTGTATGGTCAGTACCGTTGCCACCCAGAGAAAGTTATAATAGCATTAAGAGGGGCAGAAATAATTATTTAATAACTGTCAAAGATTAAGTGAAAATATATCGATGAAACTCTAAGATGATATCGATATCAAATCTTTTTTATTTATACACGTGTTCAGAAAACTAAAGTTTAACTTATTTACACATATCTTAGCAAGCATTCGTGGGTCAGTGGTTATGATATCCAACTACTGACCCGCGAAGGCTTTTTGATTGGCGTGAGTTCGATCCTCAGCCTTAATTATATTTAATAAATAATAATAAAACAGATTTAAATATTAAAATAGATTTAAAGTTATTTTATTTCCACATAGATGGCACCACTAGAGTAAAAGCATGATATCATTTATGTATTATGTAATAAAAGATGACGTCATTACTTCATAATATACAATTTCTACCCCAAATAACAAAGTTTATAAGTATTGCCATCCTTAAAATCTAATATTAAAAATAATAAGTGTTGCCACCCTCAAAAAAACTAATAAATTAAATATTATTTAAAAAACGAAACTAAATTAAAAACAGAAACCGAAACTAAAAATATATTAGGCTTAAGAAGAAAAAAGAAATAAGCTCCCCATGACGCTGCAGACGAAGTTTCGATTTCAGGCGGGCAGAAATAAGCAACTTCCGCCGCACCAACCACGGTGTATGCTACTTATATATATATATATATATATATATATATATATATATATATATATATATATATATATATATATATATATAAATACAACTATTTCATAGTGAAAAACAAAATTGTGTTAAATTATAAAAGAATGTCATAAACAAACACATATATCGATATATAGGGATATTTTTTAATAAATTTCTTCGATAAAACCTTTAAAATTATTATTTTAATTTCACTTTTAATTTAGAAATCCTAATTCGCTCTTTTTTCCATACTCACATAAGCAATACAACCGATAGCATTGTCAAATGTAAGTTAAGCCTCACTTATGCAGCTAGGAATTTCAGCGGTTGCAGTTACCCATCGACTCGGACAGAATAATCCCATCTGATGTAACCGATGTCCAAATCCCTCGTCGCTCTCAGAAACAGGAGAAAAGAATATAATGATAGGAATCATGAAAAGCTCAGCATTATGGGAGAGGAAAAAAATAAGACCTCATGCTAGAAACTGTAATCTGGATTATGAGTGAGAGTCCTATCTCGATAAAAGTGCTCAAAAGATTATGATCTGATATCGAAAATGGCTTATTGGTGCTTTCGGATCCGCATTTTTTTTTTTTTGTTGTATATAATAATTATAATACATTTAAAACTAGGTTAACTTTTCTCTCTCATATGCAGTAATAAAAATATGTTTTTGAAAATAATACATTTTCATGATCTGAAAATGATACGCAAACTCCGTTTAATATTTGGTATGTATTATAAAATACTGTAACATAAAATAATGCTTTTAGAACTTGATCTCTTTCACTCTAACAAATGCAGTAAATGTTTAGGAAATGTAGCTCGTATGTAATACGTGGAGCATATATCTATGAAAATAATATATTTTTTTTACAAACAACTGATAATGTTGTATTATTTACTAAATATTTACTACGTTTACAAAATAAATTCTTTTCAATTTTACCATAGCGTTGTTGAAATGCTTGTTTTGGATGAAACTCCGAAAATCGTGTTAAAGGAATTCGATAAGACATTAAATGCATGTTTGAAAGAAAGAACAAAGTTCAAAATGCGTGTCTGAGAAAGTGGACATAACTTGAAAGTTGGTTTGAAAAAAGGCATGTTAAAAAGCTCACAAGGCATGTTAAAAAAAAACTGAGCATGACACAATATCCGTCATCTTAATGTTTTGAAGCAAATTTTTAAGCTGCAAATAATCAGTATTCACTAATTACTTTTTTAAAATGCAATAATTATAACAGTAGTTTAATCTTTTCAGTGTCAGTTTTTCTTTTCCAAGAAAAAGACAAATTAAAATTTTAAGAAATCAAATAAGGTAAAGATAACAATATTCTACCAAAATGAAAATGAAAAATTAACTATTTGGGCGATTGGGAGGCAGAGACATCCCACCCGGTTTTTAAGACGTGACACATATGTCCCAGTGGTATTTTAGCCTGAGGAGCATACATATCCCGGGGGGAGGGGGACGAAAGTGTTAAGAAGTGGAATCAAATGTAATGTTCATTTTTTCAGTCCGAGTACTTTGAGCTGTGTTCTTCCTTTCTGATCCACTTCTTGCATCTATTGATTTAAACAATATCTCACTGAAATTTTGTTTTAAAAAAATTTTATTCGTTGAAGGAATAATTATTTTAAAATTGAAAAGTTTCTTAAATGCTAAATTTACTTGATAAAATTAAGTTTAAAAATCCATCTATTATTTTCAAATTGTTTACAAATTGGATAATCGTCTGTGGGTACTTTATTTTAAAACCGTCGTTGAACAGCAGATCCAATTTTGAGTTTTCGATTACCAATATTCAATTTCGTAGCCTTGTAATTTTGAACCCAATGATATATGACCCTGGATGAAGTATTTTGATAAATTTGCATTCGTGGAGGACTTTTTGATGGAACATGAAGAGGAAAACCTGGAAAATCTCCCGCGGTTAGCCTGACGGCAAGGGACTTTAACACATGATCAGTCAATCACTGAGGATTTTAAGTCTACACCGTTGCATTTGCAAGCCGGGTGCAGTATTCGTATTTTTAAGACTTCGCTGGGATTCGAATCTGGGTGACCTCATTGAAAGACAAGCGCTCTATCCCATGAGCTACCATGATTCATCTGTAAATATTTCGATGAAGCTTGTGGTAACCATTGCCCCCCTTGAATTTTTAAGTTGAGGGGATGTGGATTCTATCATTTTGACTTTGAGAAAGAATCATCATATGTCTTAATTTCCAAAGGAAAAAATTTTTTAATTTAAGCGTTAGAAATGGATATTGTGAACAAGACTGCAAAACATATGTTGATGTTCTGGGATAGAACCAAGTACCTTTGAACTTTGTGATACGTAACTGTTCGTTATGTCTTTCATAGAAGAGGTGAACTTAGCCCGTTGTGAGTTGGGGAGTTTTACATAGCCACTGTACTACAATTTCCATGATCCATCGATGATATATCTAGAGTTAAGGATAAATCTATAATCTTAAATGTTAAATATGTTGTAAAATATTGAATATATTGATTTTATTCAAAATCGAACTTAACTTGCATTTCTAATGACCAAAAGCTATAATTATTATCACTTAAAGACAGCTATTTCAAACAGTATTAAATAATAATAATTAAATATCTCTTTTCTTGAAACTTATTTACACTAAGCAAATATATCTTGCATACTATAGATCATAGTGGTATTTCTATGGTTGGTTGTTATTAAAGAGAAAATGCATCTTCAGTTGGCATTTATCTAGTTGGGAGATCTATTTTCCTTTCCGAACGTCATATTCTCAACCTATTTTTACCCACCATTGAACAATTTTCTAAAACTATATAAACATAAATTTACTTTATGAAGCTAGATTAGAATATCAAAATACAAAATTAAAAAAAAACTCTGACTGAGGTTCTCGTAGAACCATTTTACGATGATTCAGAGGGATTTGATTAAGCTGAACGTTAGGCTTGATTAATAACTGCGGAAGTATAGCTGTAAACAAAAAGAATAAACAAATAATCGCCAACTTTTTATGCCTCTAAAGAAAACTATTCCTTTGCATAGCATACGTTCTACTGGGTAAAGTGTAGTTGTAGCGCTTGGCGCCAAAACTCCTAGCTCAATGACTGGATGAAAATTTCCGGATCTTCTGCCCGTTCGTTTCCATAGCAACCACGAGCGAGCACTCACGTGATCGATGGTCCAGTGACGTCATTCCAAGTTGGAATGTCCAAGAATGAGCCTGATTTCCAATCGTTCTTAGGAAAGTAAGAGAAAACGAGAAAAAATGGAAAATAAGAATTCATGAAGTCAACATTCTGAGAATTCAGTTCTTGACGCAAGCGTCTATATTTGATGCGTCATGCTTTTTCCATTCACTACTTTTGAAATATCACGAGGGGAATTTCCTACATTTCTTACTTTACTAACTTTTACACTTCCGGATTTACTATCATGAATGATACGATTTTTTTTTTTTTCGTCTGGTTGTTCATTGGTTGGTAACACTTCGTGGCGTAACTGAGTTTCGTCTTGTCAGTGATTAATTTTCAACGTACTATCAATCGGTATTTGAAACGTATGCAAAACCGATTTGTTATAATACCATTTAAATACAAGTAGATGCAACTAGACATAATTTCGTAAATAGAAATTAGGCTTGTATATCATAAAATATATGGATAGACTGTACTTCTGGCATCTTATACCATTTCGTGGAAATGATTTAGAATTATAACTTCGAAAATAGTGTGGAGAAAATGCGGATGATGTTTTAGAATGTGCTGACATTTTTTTCTTAGGACAATATAGCTATTCAAATGATACTTTTATATAGGCAGTTTAAGTTTTAATAAGCAACTGCCAACACAAATAGGTTTCTGCGAATTTTCTTGATACGAGATCATCTTTGAGATCAAAAATAATTTATGTGTGCATTACAATAATTAGACTTCATTACAACATTTGAAGTATTTTATTGTGGCTTTACATAAGGTTATTTACATAACCCAATGTCAATGAAGCGGGCGTGAGGGGGATAGTGTGGACATGGGATTCGAGTGTACAACTCAATTTTTTCTTTTAATTTACTGCTCTGATTTCTTTTGTTAGATATCATTGAATGGCAACACTGATGTCCATTTCCAGGTGTAGTTTTATAATCATAATGTGTATACCTTAGTAAAAAATTGGTAAAAGAATATTTTTAAGATGCAAGAGTAACTTTCAAAAGTTCTCTTTATTCTTTTATTATCAAATTTTATTTTCAGAATTTCAATAAAAGGTGATAATATATTATAAATTACAATGTTTTTTTATCTATTTTTATATTAACCTTTGCAATGAATAGTTACCAGCGTTGGGTTTTACCACCTGCTATCGGGAGACTAGTGTAAACACGGGGTGGTGGCAGTGTAGCGTGGACATGTCTACACTGGACCCATTTAACTTCCAATGGAAGAAGTATGAATTGGTTACAAAGTATTTTTCAAATAAAACAATTTGAATAATGTTAAAAAGCAAATGAATTGATTTGCGTTCAAAACGTCTTTCTTTGTATAATCCACTTCCAATTCATTTTTTCCCATTCCATTTCTAGCTCTTGCTCTAGATTACAAATTAGTTTTTTAATTTTAATATATATCAATATTTATTCTCCAATAAAACTTAGATAGAAATTAATTTCATTTTGGCTTTAAATACCTTTATGAGTTGTAATAAATAACTACTTAAGTCATTAAATGCGTCCCCAGTAGCCCCATGGTTTGTAAACACTGAAACGTTTTTTAAAAAAAATAGTATGGACAAAATAAAAAACTTTTTTTTATTTCAGATATAAACCAGAATGCAGGTAAACGTTCAATTTATTGTTAAAAAAATACTTCATGAGTTAAAAATTATATTAAATATAGGTTTTTTTGACAATTTTGTCCAAAAAAAATATCCGAACTAGCCTCTTTTTTTTCTACTTTCATATAAAGCTTTTCCTCTGGGCTTTAATCATTGTGAACGCGTATTTTTATGAAATGGCATAAGATGCCACAATTAAAGCAGACGCATATATTCGTACCTAAATTCCATTTCTACACGAACCCATAGTGCCCTTTGTCTCTTTTTAGTGACAGTTATAAGAAGGAATCACATGAGGGGTTATTTACTTTTAAATACTCTTCCCTTTTAAATTTAAGCAATAGAAACAAGTATAAAGAATTCGTTTGATAATACAGCATTGCTTGTTGAATCCAACTTGTTAAATCCTTTTTTTAATCATTTTTCGCATTATCCAGAAGAAAAATGTTGTATTTAATTAAAATATTGTGTTGACATTTTTATTCCACAAATATATAAATGTCACCATACAAGTGTGCAAATTTCACCATATTTTTTTTCTTTAAATCTTAAATTTCGATAGAATTTGAAAATTTGCTTTAGTATTTAAAATTTTACAGCATTCTTTTTTAAATAAAATCATAGTTATTTTCAAGTTAATTTCTTGCCATTTGCTAGCAACGTAAAAAATATTACTTAAAAATTAAGGCTTGTTCATAAATGGAATAAAATGAAGTTTGATTATTTTGGACATTTTTATTCCACAAATATATAAATGTCACCATACAAGTGTGCAAATTTCACCATATTTTTTTTTTCTTTAAATCTTAAATGTCGATGGAATTTGAAAATTTGCTTTAGTATTTAAAATTTTACAGCATTCTTTTTAAATAAAATCATAGTTATTTTCAAGTTAATTTCCTGCCATTTACTAGCAACGTACAAAATATTACTTAAAAATTAAGGCTTGTTCAATAATGGAATAAAATGAAGTTGGATTATTTTGGACATGTAGATTTTTACATTCAGCGGATAAAATATGTGATATATAATATATTGCTGGGTGATATTGGAATTTTATAAAGTGTTAAGTTACTAACAATTATCGGTAGTTAATGATATATCGAAATTTCTTTTCAATTTAATTTTTTTACATTGGTTTTTCATGCAGAAAATCCTCAGCGGCCATGTCGTGTGATTATGCGGCATGTAAAAGATCCCTGGAGTGCCTTATTGGCTCTTGGCATTTCCGGCAAAATTAAATTTCTAGTGCACTTTAGCATCCAAATAGAGTCTCGGTGCTGCCATCTGGTGTGGCAGAAACTAGACATCCAAATTAACATGACCAACGGTAATTCATCCATTGTGGTGGTCCTAAAAGAGTGGATACCACTTCTGGAGAACGCACTAGGTCTGCTCATCGGGAAGACAGATTGTGCTGCTCAAAGGAAATTTAAAAAAAAACATTGTTTTTTCATAGGTCTATAAGTACGTTACTAAAATTAAAATTCGTTCAAAAATTATCGTTATTTCATGATATATATAATGAACAACTCTAATATAGGTTATACTAAATATCGTCTTAAAAGTATTGAGCAATAAAGCAAAGCCATAAGAAGAATATTTT
The DNA here is from genome assembly GCA_949128135.1 of Parasteatoda lunata. Classification (NCBI taxonomy): domain Eukaryota; kingdom Metazoa; phylum Arthropoda; class Arachnida; order Araneae; family Theridiidae; genus Parasteatoda; species Parasteatoda lunata. Next base: position 39,558,878 of record OX421976.1, on the reverse strand, counting down.
CGCTAGTTGAAAGACAATAATAATTCCGCATTTACTTTATCTTAGGATAAATAATATGAAACATAAATTAGCATAAAATGGAGCCTAAATTAGAATTAAACTAAGAGTTCCTAAAACACAGTAATAAATTAATACAAATACCTTGCAAAATACTGTTATCACGATGTTCAAAAGATATCAATATTTCATGATATATACATTCATAATTCCCTCCGGGGTTTCGAAGCGTTATAGTAAAAAAAACGAAGATGAATATGGCAAAAAAGAACATATGAAATTGTTCCGAAAGTATTCAAGTTTCAATTTAAGCAGTTGCCGGTAGAGGGCAGTAACATGTACCACTGAAGCCAGTTGTAGTAAAAATAAGGTTGTAGTAAACAGAGGGAATTATGAATGACCCTGTATACTAAATAACCTTCATACGTATAAGTTAGACTAAATATACTCTTAAAAATTCTAAACAAAAAAGCAAAACCATGAGAAGATTACACTTGTTGGTTGAAAGACAATAATAATTCTGCATTTACTTTGTCTTAGTCATAAGCAATAGAGCATGAATAATAAAGCTAAAAGTTCGTAAACAATACAATGATACAAAACGCATTGCAAAATATCATTATCACGATATTCAAAAGATATCGATATTTCACGATGCTATGATATACTGCCCAATTCTAATATAAGCTAGACTACATCTCTTCTGAAAAATATTGTCCGCAGTAAAACAAAGCTATGGAAGAAAATCACTTGCTAGTTGAAAGACAACAATATTTCTACATTCACTTTATCTCAGATATAAAAAATGAAACATAAATCAGAATTACGCGAAGAGAATAGTTCGCGAGGGGGGAAAAATCACACTTTCAGAACATTTTAGCACGTTTTTTCACTCATGTTTCTTCTCTTTTACCTGCACATTCCTGAAATAGTTTCATCAATATATAAAAGACGATTTCTACTTTTGACTTTTAAGCTTAACAAAAGAAAACACTTTACTTGGCGAGCGATGAGTATGAGAAAAAGAAAAGATGCAATCAGAAAAATAAGTTCTGTTTGCGAACAGACAACAAACGTGATCTATTGTAGAAAACACCCTTTTCAGAAGAAGAAAAGATAGGAAATGACTCCAAGTCTCTTTAAACACACTTTTAAAGTTATTTTTAGCATAGCGATGCATCGCAAGATTAAATACATTGGCAAGCATGTATTTGGATTAAGTTTTATTCTTAAAAAACAATTCAAGTTCAGCAATGTTATGTTTACACAGTTTTCAGAATGAAATAAAAAAAGGGAGCGTTAAATTATGTTAAGTATGGTTTTAAACAAAATACGGAAATAAAATATTTTAAAGAGTCTTAAGGAAACTACTAACTTCAATAATTCATCTACAATTATGTAAAAAACGTATGCTATATCGAATTTATACTGTATTATAAAAAAATTCATGTTGTAAAAATTTTTTTCAAAATTCCATTAAAAATAATATGCAAATAAAGTTTTATTTAAAATGTTCATTAGAAAATAACATTATAACTTTTACATTCTTTTGTAATGAAAACATAACTTTTCTTTCTAATATTCTTGTTTAAAGTTAGAATAACGGGAGGGTGGAATTTTGTCTCGTAAGTTCTTAATGATCTGAGGGTTAAAAACTGAATGATATTTTAAACTTTACATTCATCAATTTATATTTAATAAATTATTTAATTATTACTGAAGAATTTACGTTGTGAAAGCTAATTTTAAAATTCCAGTAAAAATAATATGTAAATAAAGTTTAAATTAAAATGTTCATTACAAAATAACATTATAACTTTTACATTCTTTTGTAATGAAAACATAACTTTTCTTTCTAATATTCTTGTTTAAAGTTAGAATAACGGGAGGGTGGAATTTTGTCTCGTAAGTTCTTAATGATCTGAGGGTTAAAAACTGAATGATAATTTAAACTTTACATTCATCAATTTATATTTAATAAATTATTTAATTATTACTGAAGAATTTACGTTGTGAAAGCAAATTTTAAAATTCCAGTAAAAATAATATGTAAATAAAGTTTAAATTAAAATGTTCATTACAAAATAACATTATAACTTTTACATTCTTTTGTAATGAAAACATAACTTTTCTTTTTAATATTCTTGTTAAAAGTTAGAATAACGGGGAGGGTGGAATTTTGTCTCGTAGGTTCTTAATGATCTGGGGGTTAAAAACTGAATGATATTTTAAACTTTACATTCATCAATTTATATTTAATAAATTATTTAATTATTACTGAAGAATTTACGTTGTGAAAGCTAATTTTAAAATTCCAGTAAAAATAATATGTAAATAAAGTTTAAATTAAAATGTTCATTACAAAATAACATTATAACTTTTACATTCTTTTGTAATGAAAACATAACTTTTCTTTTTAATATTCTTGTTAAAAGTTAGAATAACGGGGAGGGTAGAATTTTGTCTCGCAGGTTCTTAATGATCTGAGGGTTAAAAACTGAATGATATTTTAAACTTTGAATTCATCAATTTATATTTAATAAATTATTTAATTATTACTGAAGAATTTACGTTGTGAAAGCTAATTTTAAAATTTGAGTAAAAATAATATGTAAATAAAGTTTTAATTAAAATGTTCATTACAAAATAACATCATAACTTTTACTTTCTTTTGCAATGCAAAGAAAACTTTTCTTTCTTTTAATATTCTTGTTAAAAGTTAGAATAACGGGGAAGAGGAAATTTTTCTCGTAGGTTTTTACTGATGTAATGGTTAAAAACTAAATGATATTTCTAACTCAAAATATATGGTTTTATATTTAATAAATTATTTAATTATTACAAAAGAATTTACATTTTAAAACTCCTGTCGAATTCTATTTTTAAAATTCCAGTAAAAATAATATGTAAATAAAGTTTTAATTAAAATGTTCGTTACAAAATAATAATATAACTTTTACAGTATTACATAATGTTAACATATCTTTTATTTCTAAAGTTCTATTTAAAAATTAGAATAAAAAAGAACCTATGAGATTTTTCTCATAGGTTTTTATTGACCTAGAAGTTAAAATTAAATGATATTGTTAACATTATATATATATATAGCCTTACATTTAATAATAATTAATGAATTATTGGTCCACTTATTTCAGTTGTATAGAAATCGTTGTATTTAGAACGCCAGTTCTTTTTCTTTTTTTCTTTTTTTTTTAAAGAAAGAAACATTCTAATAATTTGACGTTTTTAAGAACATGGGACTGATTTCTAAGGCTTGACTGTTTGCACAATAAATACTATGACTACTTATTGTTTCTTTAACTCAACTAGTATGCGTCAATTAATAATGATTATTATAATTTATTTTTGAATTATTTTTATATCATCTGTTTCTTTTCATTTACCTCGGAAATACAATGTTTAGTTTATATGCAGCATTCTCTATTGATTACGCAATTAAAGAGATTTATCTTTTTCAGTATTTATTTTTTCATAAATATATTTAATTCCCAAATTTTTCATAAATATATTAATTGAAATTCCTTAAATTTATAAAAAGAAATTTATAGTTATGCGTGAAACAGAAAAAAATCATTATTTTTAGTTCTACTATTGATACTTATCCATTTCATTGAGCCATAAAATAATCTATAACCAAAATTCCCAGATTAGTTATCCATATTTGGTATCTAAATTAATACAATAAGTACCTCTTACTACAACAACTTTTACCTATTTCTACAATGCCAGTAGAACTATCACTATAATTAAACATCAATGGCATCAATAATAGTTTTTGCGCTCACCAAAATTGAACAGTATTGTGCTTATATTGTGCAAATTTAAACTTTCTACCAACCATGAAAATGAAGGGAAAATACATGAAATTTAACCTTATGTAAGCAAATTAAAATATCGAATATGATAACATTAAAATTATAAAATATTTCATTTAAATTTTGATTAAGTCGATCTCCTTATTTAACATAAATTTTTTAAGCATTTCTTTTTTCCTAAATATACTTAACTCCTAAATTTTTCATAAGTATATGAATTAAAATTCCCTAAATTTATAAAAAGGAATTTATAGGTATGCTTGAAACAGAAAAAAAAGTATTATTTTTAGTAGTAGTATTGGTGTACTTATCCATTTCATTGAGCCATAAAATAACCATTTACCTATGTTCCTAGATCTATATTTGTATCTCTCTCTATATATATAGATAGATAGATCTAAGTATCTATATTTGGTATCTAGATTAGTATATTAAGTACCTATTGCTACAACTTTTACCTATTTCTACAGTGCCAGTAGTACTACTACTATAATTAAACATCAATGGCACCAATAATAGTTTTTGCTGTCACCAAAATGGATAAGTACCTTATTATTGTTGTGCAAGTTTATTCTTTCTACCTACCATGAAAACGAAGGAACCATGCATGAAATGTAACCTTGTGTAAGCAAATTATAATGTCGAAAATGATAAGATTAAAATCATAAAATATTTCATTTAAATTTTAATTCAAATGAATTCAATTTATTTCTAATTTAATATCCATTTTTGACATAATTGTCCTCCAATGATAGTTTCTAATATCATAGGCAATTATTGGATTGCCACATATCTCTCAACCATGGTCAAGCGTCTGCCCTCGTTTTCCATGGCTTAATCTTTTAACGGCTATGACAAGAATGACCCTTAATTTTGACCCCGGTCAGCACCTGAGCTGGTACCCCCTTCTCTTTCTCTCTCTCTTAACTTTCAAACCACAACCAACGAGAGGGCTTTCAGTCACGACAAATTTAGCGTACTTATTGTGGCGTGTTCCTACCTAATGTTTTGTAGATTGCCAGGATTAAACTCATAATTCTCAGCTCTCCACCAGTGGTGTGAGTGACTCCTTATCATACTGAGCTACTTATTAAACACTAACTTGATCATCATAAATAATTTGTATAAATTATAAAAAAAATTCTTTTCGAAATAGTTATGATTGGATATTTTTAACCAGTATCAAAACAAATCATGTTAAATTAATACGATTTTATCATTGTTAATTTCTTATTTATAATGAATAGTTTGCAGTTTATTAGAAATTATTCTAATTATAATAAAAAAAACTAATTATTTATCATAAATAAATTCAAATGCATCGTAAGCAATCACCTAACTTAATGCGAATAACTTGTAATTTATAATAAATAATATTTTTTATTTATTATAATCAATTTTAAGTTATAAATTATTTCTTATCTCTTTGAGCTGTAATAGTAAATGTATAAAATATATAAATTATTAAACTCTCTTGAGCAGTTTCAAGTGTTCTCTCATATTTAACGCTGTTGAATTAATTTAAAGAAATGTTATGAATTATTGAGTTACTTTTTAAATAAACTTGAATCAAGCATATGGATAAGTTAAGCAGAAACAATGTTAAATTTTACAGAGAATATCATGTATAGCTTCAAATATTATAACTACAGAACTCATTAATTCTTAATTTTTCAAAAACATTTTCAATATTTCAACTTTATTTCATCATAAACTTGTAAATTAATTTTTTCCCCCTTAATTCAAGAAACTAAATTATTATCATAGTAGAAAAGTTAAAACACAAAAAAGAATATTTCTCTTCTTTACAATTTTTGCCAACGTTTGATTTGCTTTTGGTATTGAAAAATTGTTTAATGGGATATCTAAAAACATGCTTTAACTTCACTTCCGCATCGAATATCATTAAGTTGAATTTTGTTTTAAACAATGTTGAGCAATATATGTGTTTAAAACTAAGTAAAAAAACAATATCCTACTTCTTTGATAAAATACATTGCTATTGTTTAATTCGCTGAAATAACAAACACAGACAAAGATATAAAAGGTTTGCTCTAATGGATTTACTTTAATCTAGTTTCAAAGAAAAATAACTGATTTAACTAAATCAGCTATCAGAAATAAATTTAATTTAGGATTTAACTGATGAACTAAATTAAATTGATTGAAAGCATGTTTTTAATGGTTAAATTTTTCAATAGAATATAATTTTAAACTTTGTATTTATTTGATTAAATTAAAAATGTAAACGATGGGCTAATTATAAGAATAATATTTTACACTAAATAAAATATAAATATTTAGTATTTTTACAATGTTTTGTTAAAAAGTTTTCTTCGTAAATAAGGCTAGTTATTGGACATTATTTTAAATTTTGAATATTACCCGAAATGATAATTGTATAATCTTCTATAAAGACTTGCTATACCACTTTAATTGTTAATAACTAACAAAAACATTCTGATAGTTTATACCATTGTATTAGATAATACTAATCATAATATATTAGATATGACAATTGATTCTCTTGTATAGAATACATAAATTTATTAGTCTTAACATCTTGTACAGCTTTCAAACATTATCCATTGTGTATACGAATTTGTCATTTGATTTACAACAATTAACAAAACACTACAATTGTATATACCATTCTATTAGATAATATCAATTGGAATATATTATACATGACAATTTATACTCTTCTTTAAAATACATACATTTTGGCATTTTATAGAGCATGGCAATATTATCTATTATGCTAACTTGTCATTAGGTTTTAAGAGCTCATAGCAAAACACTATCATATTTTAAACCATTGTATTAGATATTATTAATCAGAATACGTTGGATACAAAAGCTTATACAGCAGAAAAAAATACATGTTTAATGCCTATAAATATTATCTATTTTGCTATTAATTTTAATAATCGAAATCATGTAGTTTTCAATATACTTTTCAAATATTATGTCTAAAATCGAAAAATTAATAAATAAGGGGGAAAAAATTTCGAATACTTTTTTAAACACAACGATAAATTTATTCTTTTTTTATTGTAAACAATTCTAACTGTATGATTTTAGTAACATATATTTTTTTGTTATATGCTGATATGTAAAGAAATGTATTTTCAAATAATATTATAATAAATAAGCATATACCATCAAACTCGCATCCCTTTTATCCATTCAACATTAAAATAACATTGTATAAGTAAAACTGCAGTTTAAGTTTATTGTCAAATTGATACAATATTGAAGCTAAATTCTCATTAACAATTTTTCTTTATAATAAAACGCTTGAGCCGCAGGGCCTCAGGGGACAGAGTGAACCCCTCCCAATAAAGTGACCCAGGCTCGTATCTCAGTGATGGCTGATTCTGCCCACAAAAAAATTCACATCTAGTGCGAGTACACATGACTTTCACGGGGAAAACTTGTTCTCTTATGGTAAAAGTCTGTTGGGACAACAGATTTATTTCTGTTGCAAGAACTTGTTTTTTTACGGCATAAAACCAGTCTTATTATACGAATTTTTTTCAAACTTTTTTCGGAAAAAATTTGTTCCTTTATGGTAAAAAAAACTATTAAGGCTAAGGATTTATTTCATAAATTTTATGGTTTTGAACAACAAACCAAGCTAGTAGTTTAAAAGCCATAAATTTTGTGGGATTCTTTTTTCAGTGTAGGTTTAATTTTAAATAGCCTTTGTAAAACCCTTTCACCACGAGCATAGCTTGGATTTAACAGGACATTTTATCTGAACTTCTTGAAAATTGTAGCTGTTCGTATTCAATTGAATTTTAATAGTTTTGAATGACTTTAAAAATGCGAAGTTAGAAAATAAATAAAGTTTCTTATCAAGTTAAAAATTTAGTTAAGAAAAACAACGCGAATTTTATCATACGCCTTGCCATGAATCAAACGCTTGCAACCACTAACAGAAGATTTTGCAATACAAAACATGAGTCTTTCAAGTGCTATTGATCAAATGTTTATAAATTACAGAATCTGATAGTGATAGAGAAAAAAACAATTAATTCACCGACATCCAAATAAATTTGTTTTCTGAATCCCCAGTTTTATGAAAGATTTCAAACTTTTCTGAAATTAATAGGTATTGGTGATAATGTATTTCATGCCATGCGTTTTTTACTTTGAGCAATTACCGATGTTCAATCACCTAAAAACCAGAACGTTATTCCAATTCTCGCAAATAAAAAAATTATAAAATAGAATGGCCATTTTGAACATTTTTAAGTTTATATTTTTGAGCATTATAGCTTTCATTTTTCGACAATTTTGACCAATCAGGTTTAATGAACATCCAGATTCAACAAGCTACGGTTTCTACTTTATCGTCACAAGTGAGTTCAATTGTATTTTCTCAAATGCTTCCCTTACAATATCTAGAAAACAAGCAATATGCTGAAAAGAATTATTTCTCTTACATATTCCTTCAACCAATTCATCAAACAGTTTTTCACTTTGGAGACTCGTTTCGACATCGTTTTAGAAACCTTCAGCAACGTTTTGAGACGTTATAAATGATCTCACTTTTAAGCTGAAGCTGAAAAGGAATAAAATGGACCGAATTATGATATTCGTTGAAAGAAAAACGAAAAATAATTGTTATAAACTTTGAAAATGGTTATCAGGGGTACATATTTTTATTGATGCTTTGGTTATTTTATTTTGATTTTATAGATGTAAAGTAAATAATACATTGTTTTATAATTACTTTTAATATTCATTTTAAATATTGCTATAAAAAAAAATTTCTTTTAATAAAATTCTATTTCTTTTTTTACATTTTACTTAACTAATTTCTTAAAAACATTCAAAATATCAAATAAATTATGGAATTTTGATGATAACTAAATATAATTAAAGACTTCAAATATCATAAAAGGTTTAAAAAAGAGTCATAACTCTCGAAACTCTTTGGTTCTTCGAAACGCCTGTTGAAAACCATTACTCTTAATCATTACGAATGAATTTAATTAGAATTTAGCTGAGAATTGAGCTGTTATTCAGCTGAAGTAATCGCATTAGAAAACTTATTTGAATGCACAAAACCACATTCAAAACAAAGTATGTCGAAGCAGGCCTGGTAATTAGTTTACTGTAATGTTTATTAAGTAATTTAATGTTATTTAAATAAACGGGTAGACATAAATACTCAAGTTTCTCACGTTTATATTTTCCATTTGCATTTAAAGCCTAGCATACTTGACAAATGATCATTCAAAAAATAATTTGCAAAATAAAATGCGTTCATTTAATTAAACTAAAATTCACGTGCAATTTTAAACTGTTCCAGAGGTCCATAGTTGAAATTATTTTCGAATGAATGTGAAGTTTTATTTGGTATAAATGTTTTTTTGTATCATATTGATGAAAAAACGAAAAACGTACATATAAAAACAAACTATTGGAATAAACAACTTTTATTATTCTACCATAAAAACACATACATCAAAATTTAACCCAGGAGCGAACTAAACAATTTAAGGTAAATAAGGTCTTTATTCGTCTTAAACAAGACGAATATATATATATATATATATATATATATATATATATATATATATATATATATATATATATATATATATATATATATATATATATATATATATATATATATATATATATATATATATATATATATATATATATATATATATATATATATATACATATATATATACACATATATATATATATGTGTATATATATATATATGTATATATTAGGGGCCTCGGGGCACTGTTAGTTTTGGCTTCAGCCACTAACAACAGAAAGGCTGCTGTGTGTTTACAGACAGTGTGTCCCCTGATGAAGTGCTGTTCTGTAAACACACAATTACATTTTATTTTTTAGATATTAAATTATTTTTAAGTTATTTTAAATTATTTTTATGTTATTTCACATTGTTATTAGTTTTAAAATACAAATTTGGTTTTTAGCTGCATTGTGCGCTGTTCCAGTTTGAATTGGATTAATAATTGTTTTGTGTTTTTCCTACCTTAAGTATCATAATTTTGAAATAAGTTTTTGAATTGTGTTTGGGTATATATATATATATATATATATATATATATATATATATATTATAACAACTCAAGTATGAAAATGTTAATAAGAATGGTCGTACATTTGCTTGCATGGTACAATGCATAAAACTTTATCTAAGTACATAAAATGTGTGTACATGTTTACATCATACACGTGTTTTTGTTTTTTACTATAAAACTAAGTACACTTTTGTGATATCCATCGAGACTAAATTCTGGGGTTCGAAATCATGACTAACTACAAATGTATTTTTGATAACTCTGTGTAAATAATAATTGTATAAACTTATTCATCTACATTTAAGACTTATTTTACATTACCGTTTTAGATTTATTGGATCTTTTACAAACATACATTTAATAAACAATTTATACACCAAAAACACCTCTGATATTTTTTCCGCTTCTAAATTAGTTGCTTAGTCAAGTTAAAAAATAAGAAGAGAATGCAAGAGCAGTAATTGCATTTCAAGATCTACGCATAAATTTGCGAAACATTTTACAAATAACGGAAAACAGGAAACGGAAGCAAGTTTTCAGCTCATCGTTTGTCTCTTACAAAATTTTCTACTAATACAAAAACAAAGAACGCAGGATATTATCTTCCTGAAATCCTTGCATTCTTTCATTTAAATTTTGCATACCGTAATCGAATGTTTGCAATTTAGCTTTATGATCGAGGAAATGCATCCTTCAATTAGACTGTTCTTCAATGAGTTCACAAAATAAGACAAACAACGATATTCTTTTCCAATTATTAGTTTTCGTTGTCGTTCGAGAAGTAATTATTTCGCAATAGTGTAATTTGAAGACACAAATTACTGCACAGATTAACTCTTCGGGTCTCTTTAACTTCGCATACGCCATCTCGCGATGGTTAATGGAAACAAATTATGGCAGTTTTGATCTATTGATCCTGACTTATCTTCCTTTTATTGGCAGTAATGTCACGTAGTAAAGGAACAGCGTTCTCCACTGCTTCATATTTCTTATAAAGCTTTCTTCTCCCTATTTCTTTTCAGATTGGCGATCACAGCTGAATGAAAATGCGACACTTTATAGCCGAATAAAATGGCTCGTTTTATGTTTTGTTAATTGTAAACCTAACACCACATTTCTATTCAATATTGAATATCTTTTTTTTTTTTTTTTTACTAATTATTAAATCGAAACCAGAAAAAAAATTATCTGAAATATTTCAATAATTATGAATAAATAACTTTATAGCGATGAATAAAATGATTATAATTAATAAAATGAAGTAGTATTGATCGGAATTATCATTGATTGTCAAAACATTTTCAGTTTCTTACAACTTTCATCATAACTTTCATTAACAGGTTGCAATGATTTTAAAATTATAGAACTTGATCATTTTATCAAGTTTTTTTTATAAAATACCAGACACTGTAACGAGAAAAATATTTTTAATATGTTATTTAGAGCTTTTAGACTATAGCCTTGTGACACAATACACAGAAATATTCTTTTTTTTTAATGTACTGAAATATTTTTTAACACTGTACATTATTTATACAAACTATATGAACAATTCAAAACATTAAATGCGTGTTAAAACCACGTTATAAACATTATACATACAATACTTTGCAATACTTAATACTTAACCCTCGGAGAAAAAATTCTAGTGAAATCAACATACTTGTATGGTAATGACGTTTCTGGTTTTAAAAAAAACTGGTAATTGAAATCAAAATATAGGGAATTTAAACCATTCATTTGGTAACTTTTCCGTTTGTATGGTGATAGTTTACTGCAAAGTTTGGTTTTTAATATTTTTGTTCTTATTACTACACATTTAATAAAAATACAAAACTGAAAAGTAAATTAAACAAATCAAATAGTTTTTATGCCATGCACTTAGGTATCATAATTAAATTATCAAATTTTATCACTTTATGAAAAATTACCGTGCTTTTTTGTCATAGTGCGAGAAACGTGGTGAATTTTACTATATTCTAATAGGATTGATCATATTTTTTCTTAGCGAATGATTCTTAAAGCAGCTAAACACTTTTACAAAAATTTTATATCCATTCATGTGTGTCTTTTTTGGAGCACTAGCTTAATTTAAAAAAAAGGTAAATTTAAAGTGTTTTTGAGTTGATTTTTCTTTCATTTTAAAATGACAAAAATGAAAAATGAATAAAATATTCTTTGAATAACATTAAAATTTTTTTTACATTTTTCCGTCCTTTTAAATACTATCTTTGATGCTTTTAAATTTGATGAGAAATGAAGTATAGGTTTCATAAGACAAAAAGTATCAACCAGTTTAACAAAGTTTAAAGTTATTGAATGAAATTTTAAAAATTCTGATACGTTTTCTCAATATTTCTTAGAACTAGAAAAACTGAAAGTTTTTATATTGGATATATCCTGGCTATAACTCAAGGATTTCTTTAAGAAACTTAAATCTTGTAGTTTCATAAAAACTTGAAAGAAATATTTCGAACAACTAGAATTTAATTTTCCCTATTATGACTTTTCAATACTTATAATTTTTATTATTATTATTCTCTTATTATAAATATCTCTGGACAACTTTTTAATTTATTGCTTATATGTTATTAGTAGACAAAACATGAATGAAACTAAATAATAAATCACTTTCATTAAAAGAAAAATCAAAATGTACAATAGTAATGGAATAATAATTTACGAATATATTTTATAAAATGTGAAAAATAATGTTAAAAGCTTAATTGCAAAAAGATGTAAATCCTTATTTTTAAAATATTTTTATTTTATTTATTTATTTATTATTTAATTGCATCAAATTTAGCAATAATTTTCATTTTAAAAGAGAAAAATTTCCAAAAATTTTACAGACAGTAAAATAGTTAACACTGACGGAATAATTGAATTTGTTTGCCTACAAAATCTATATACAAGAAAATATTTCAACTATACAATGAACAACTCTTAGGTAATTTTTAAATTTTTAGTTTCAAAATGTATAATATTAGTATAAATAATTTTTTTTCACATTCATGTAATCTTGCCAGTGTGTTTTGATATAGATGTATAGAGAGCAAAAAAATAAACGGACCATACTGAAAAACTTTTGATCTAAACATTGAATCTTCACGTTCTAGGACTCAATCTTAATTGCTCGTGGGGTTGACCTCAAATATGCTAACTAATAAGTATATAATGATATTTTAACGTGCGAAATCAGACACAAAACGTACTCCCTCTGAATAAACATACCTTTTTATAGACGGATTCGTGTTTGTGACCCACGAAATATAGAAGTGGTCACCATATCTCACCACTTTTTAAGATAATAGATAAAATTATGCACACAATTATAAAATTCTTTGGTCCTAAGATAATTCCATGCAAAAATTAATTTAAGTAAATATTATTTTTTATTATTTTATTTAAAAAAAAGTCGAAAAATCTTTAATTCTAGAAAACACAATTGTTTATAAAACTTTAAATTATGTAATTTACATGGCAAAATATGAAATTTGAACGAAATGATTAAAACATTTCCTGAGAAATCGAATTTTAAAAAAGTTGCAAATTTGAAATTTGATTCACTGTACACGACATGTTAATGCAATTTCTCTCTGAGGGAAAGATTTTCAAATACGGGAAGATAATAAAGGTTTAAGTTTATTTGACTACTCTTTAAAACATGATTATTTAGATAAATGAGAAGGATAATTGTTAAAGTTATTCAGAATGAAAAAAGAACTTCTTATTTTCTTATTTACTAATCTTTGCTTTAATCATTCGCTGTGATTTGCATCAAGGTATTCAGCAGGCCTGCCATATCCCACGAGGATGTTTTAGTAATCCACTGAATTTATTATTCGCTTTAAAAAATCGATAATAAAGGAGAAAATAGCAGTTATTTCCGATAATGACTAATAAAATAAAATTTTTGGTTGATGCTTAGAAAAAGATTGACGAATAATATTGTTCTGCTTCTTATTGAGATTGAAATAGTAAATTAATTCAATTGAAGAACTCAAAATCAAAAACAAGAAAATATTTGACAGATTTGTACTTAAAGGATACTTTGGAGAATTGCAACTATTAATATTTTTCATAATGATATTTGCTTCAGTTAAGCAAAAACAATTATTACTCCTTTCAATGCAAAATATGAATCAATAACTTCCTATTTCTTGTAATGTAAGTTGTTTTTTAATATATTATCTTCTTTTTTCTTTTTATAACCGTCGTTGAACAGCCCGCTCAATTTTGGGTTTACCACTACTTATAATTAACTCCACAGCCTTACAATTTTGAACCCAATCCAGAAGACAAAGAAACTTCTGGATCATTTATTGGGATACATTCGCTTCTGTGGAGGACTTTTCGATGGATCTAACCAGCATTTGCGTTACATGGAGTGGAAAACCACGAAAACAATCCACGGTTAGCCTAACGGCAAGGGGACTCTAACCCATAATCCGTCTACCACTGAGGATATTTTACGTCAGCACTTTGATCGTTACGACCCGGGTGCGGAATTCGAATCGCTTAGGGATTCGAACCCGGGTCAACCTCATTGGGAGGCGAGTGCTTTATCCCCTGAGCCACCTCGGCTCATCTTTTTATATTGTAGTTTTTTAAGGTAGTTTTTTTAAAAGAGTATTTTTTAATGTATATTTAATATTTAAGTATGATAATGTTTCAACTGACTCTTCGATTAAAATATCAATTTACTCTATATTTATTTAATTTAAAACAACTTTAACATTCTAGAAATCATGAAACTTGATAGCTTACAGTTATCTTCCTCCAGATAAAGAGTTTTTTTGACAATATCACATTATCTATCAAATGCTCGTCTGATAGAATTTCCCGAATTTATTAATGTGCCCTTATTTCTTAAAAGGATGAAAACCATTACTATGCATGTTTTAATTTAGAAAAATATTTCTGACGTATGTGTACTATTCAAACTATAACTTCAATTTAAACTATCATCATTAAAATTTTATGCTTAACACATAATAATATTACGTGGAGTTATTTTTATAGTATAAATAACTTCATTTACTCATTTATACATATAGTTTCTTTTTGAGGACCGTTCTTAAAACATGTCATATGCAGACGGAATTGCTTTTTGGCATAAATATATTATAAATAATTCCAATGTCTTGATATTTTATTATCGTTTTCAAATCCGGCACGAAGGTAAATTGTTACAAACTCAAAGAAGAACGACATTAATTTGTTTCTTTAGTAATTAAATAATTTACTCTAATACGACAAATATTTTAGCAAATACGTGTGTAAAAAGACTTTATTAATTTGATATACTTAAATCTCTATAGATTATTTATGTTTCGTATATTTTTCGAAAATTTTAGTACTTTTTTATGATTTTCCAACAAAACCAAGAAATGTTCTCACTAATATTTTTTTTGTGTAATATCAGCATGCAAAACATTTAAAAATCACATCTTTATAGAACTAGTTTAACTGTGCAGAAAATTTTATTCTATACATTTTTCGGTTTGAATCGTTCGAATTTGAATAGCTGTTTGATTTGAATAGTAGTAGTATATATGAGCAATTCTACAAATAAACGCCAATTAGGTGGCCAAAATATTTTTTTTTTGGGGGGGGCACACTATTTCTACATGACTTTTCTTTTTTTTTAAACCCTAAAAAGGCTAGAAAAAATCGTGAACGTGAAATTTTTTCTTTGTGACATACTTTAAATGTGACATACTCAGATAAATCTGAGCCATTTATTCAGATAAAACGATTTTTACATAAATATAATATTATTATAATGTCTCTCTAAAATGTATTTATAGAGATTTCATACTATAAGATTATATTTTAGTACAAAAAACAAAAATAAAAAAATTTAATCAAAGTTCGTAAATTGAAAAAATCGGGAAAATTTTAAAATAGGTATTTTGTCATTTAAAGTATGACACAAAGAAAAAATTTCATGTTCAATATTTTTTCTTGCTTTTTTAGGGTGTAAAAAAGAAGAAAATTCATGTAGAAATAGCATGCCCCCCCCCCCAAAAAAAAAATTACTTTTTGTTTAACCGTCTAGTTTGCGTTTATTTGTAGAATTGCTCATATGAGCAATTCCACAAATAAACGCCAATTTTTATACTAAAATATAATTTTATAGTATGAAATCTCTATAAATACATTTTAGAGAGACATTATAATAATATTATATTTAAGTAAAAATCGTTTTATCTGAATAAATGGCTCAGATTTATCTGAGTATGTCACATTTAAAGTATGTCACAAAGAAAAAAATTCATGTTCACGATTTTTTCTTGCCTTTTTTGGGTATAAAAAAGAAAAAAAATCATGTAGAAATAGTGTGCTCCCCCCCCCCCAAAAAAAATTTTTTTTTGGCCGCCTAATTGGCGTTTATTTGTAGGATTGCTCACATATACTATTACGACTAGCTATTTGAATGCATTCACAAATAAGGTTTTAAAAAATTAATTGGAGTATTAGTTAATACAAATATTGACAATTTTACATATGTTTATTTATATTATGTTTAGATACATTATGCTACATTATATGTTATATATATTATGCTACATTATATGTTATATACATTATGTTTATTTATATTTGTTCTATTACATTTGTTCTATTTTCACAAAAAAAGTTGAATTAATTAATTTACAAATTTTTACATTGTATTAAAATGTAAATGAGTAGCAAATATTTCGATGTTGTTAATACCTTAACTCTGAATCACTCCATTTGAGTATGCAGTATTGTTGACTATCATTGCCAATTGTATAGTCCTAGCTTTGGAGGAGCATTTGCCTGAAGATGATAGGACGCCACTAGCACAGAAACTAGTAAGTAAAAACTATGCTTTATGTTTCATTTGTATTTTACAGTAGAGTGGGCCAAAAAAATGGTCCAATCTGAATAACTTTTGATCTAATAATCAAATTTGCTCGTTCTGGGACTAAATCTTAATGATTCGAAAGGGGGACCACAGATATGCTAATTAATTAGTGCTGATGGTATATTATCTTACGCGATACACAAAAACGTACTTTCTCTGAATAGACATAACTTTTCTTAGATGGATTCGGATTTTTGACGCTCAAAATATAGGAGGCAGTCTCAATCTGGGAAATATGGTTTCCAAAGTTTAGTCAGGAAAGCGCTCCAAATTTTGGGCCCCTTAATGTTAATTTTACTTTTATCGTATTTCGCTATATCTCAAGAACTTTTTAAGCAAACTGAAAAATGCTTACGCACAATTATAAAATTCGTTTATTTAAAGGTAATTCCTTTCAAAAAATAACTTTTAGTAAATATTTTTTTATTTTATTTAAAAATAATCAAACAATTTTGAAATCTAAAGTGTAAATTTTTTGCCTTATTTTAAAGAATGTAATTTCATATGGCTAAATACAAAATTTGAACAATATGAATCGAAGGGAATTCGACCTAATTTGCTCAAATTCTGTATTTTGCATGCAAAATTACATTCATTAAGATGGTACCAAAAAAAATTTTCCTTACGATTCAACATTTTTTCAACCATTCTTAAATAAAATAATTAAAAAAATAATAAATATTTGCTAAAGTTTATTTTTAACATGGAATTATCTTTGGATAAACAAATTTGATTATTGTGTTCAAATTTTTTTCAATTCTTTGAAATAATATGACGAAATACGCAGAAAGTAAAATTAACATGAAGGGGTCCAAACTTTGGATCCCTCTTCTAACCAAACTATGGGGACCATATCTCTTAGATTGCGGCTAACCTGTATATTTGGGGATAGAAAATCCGAATCCGATGGGGAAAAAAGGTATGTTTTTACAGAGAAAGTACGTTTTTGTGTCTGATTTCGTAACTTAATCTTCGTTAACTTCGCCTGCACTAAATTATTACCATGTTTGTGGTCACTCCCCTGAACCATTAAGAGAACGTGAAAATCTGGTCATTAGATTGAAAGTTATTCAAGGTGGTCCGTTTTTTTATTTTTTTTTTATTTTATTTTGCGCACTGTACATGGTGCACAATTGATTTCATTTTCTCTCAAAACCTAAAAATATACAAAAGTAAATAAGCTCGCAAGCATCATTTTTAAAACTGGTTTTCTAAGAAGAAGGAAGAAACCGTACATTTTTATCCCCCCCACCCCCCATTTTTCTTCATTTGATATTTCTCATCCCCTGTCAACGCTTTTTAAAAAGACGTATTCTGTTTTGTTTATGAAACTTTAGTTTTTATCGTATGCAAGTCATGTTCACTTTTGTATGTTCATGCCTCTAAAATTGAGCCCGATATAATCATTATTTGGTACAGATACTTTATCATTAGTTTCTTTCTCTTTTTTATTCAAATAGAAACTTATGAATATTATACAATTTCCATTTTTTTATATGGGTGGTGAAAGCACATAATATCAACAAACTTCTACAGTCGATGAGACTTTAACGATTTCAGGGTAAAAAATTAGTTTGTCTTTAAATTATCAAAATTAAAATTGAATCAAAACAGATTTCCAAATGCGGAACGAAGCTTTAAATGTCGTCTGATAAACTATTTTCGTTTCAAAAGTCAAGCTATTGATAAAATCCTTGGAAACTATATCCATGTCTTTCAAAATAAAAGACAAATCGATCAAAAGATTTTAGAATTATAAAATTAAATCTCTTATTTAACGTTAATAAAATACTTTTTTATCTAACAAATTTATTCAGAACAGAGAAATTGATAGAATAAAAATTTATTTGAAAATTGTTATCTCCGAATTATCACCATTACTTCCCAATTTATTATACATTTAATAAAGTGCCATTACTCTTTGATAAAAGTCTTATATTCTTTTATCCTATATATAAATATTTGGATAAAAGTTCTGTTAAGCAAAGAAATTAATAAAATCTACTGTCTTTAAATAATTTATCATTTCAAAATACCTAAAAAAAAATAAACACTTTATTCATACAGTAGGTAAAATTAAGAATTCAACTTTTTTAGTGTTTTTTCTTTATGAATTTAAAAGTTAAAAAGCGAATCATTTAAATCATTTCATCTTTTCATTGACCACTAACTCAGTTTAAAGCGAAACATACACATTGAAGTATATTTCACATAATTATTGAAATTAATTTAGTTTAAAGCTTACGTCATTCTTAATTATAATCGTTTTGCTATAATGCTACTCCAAAATTGTGATGTTATGTATATTAAATTAATTACATTATAAACTCTTAGAGCGTGTGTAGTGTAAACACTCTTTAGTATTCATTTAAGAAACTAAGGCATTATACTAAAGACACTAATAAATAGTTTCGATAGTGAATATTACTATACAGAATATATGTATTGAATTGTATAATTTATATAGTAATTAAATAAACTAGATATAATCATTTATTAAGTTTCGAGTCAAGCATATGAAGGTTATAAAAACATCATTTTTTTCTCTATGAACAGTTAGTTAATATGTCGAGCTTCTTTTGGGTAATGAATTATAGTGCTTTTACTTAATTATGATTTCAATTAAGCTGCTAGATTCAAAATTTATTGTGAAAAAAGCATTTTGTGAATTAAATAATAATTATTAATTAAGCGAATTTTTGATGTCACAGGAATTTTTAAATACTAATAAAATGTGTACGATATTTAGAGATGATTAAGCAAAAATATTTTTTTAAAAAAACTCAATATCAAAATTATTGAAAACAAACAAGCTTAAAAAATAAAAGTTTCAATTTTTTAATTTTAATATTTTTTTTATTATTTGAGGAAACTTAAAAAGATTTCTGAGCTTATTAAAACTGCAGATTAAAGTATGTGTAGTTTAAGTTACCGAGCTCACTTAACCCGCTTCCGTGAAGTTGGTAGTAGTATTTGGAGAAAAAATCTTATCATCAATCGAATATTTAAATTTTATTGCCGATTAAATTTTTGATGAACTGAAAATTTATTTTTCGAACACATTGGAAATATGGGTGTTGTTCTAGGTTTTTCATGTCTGTACACTTTCCAAATAGTTGAACTTCATCAATTACATCAACTTCAACACTATAATCTTAAGTAAAGAGTTGTAAGAGTTATAAAAATCCGGCTAACATAAGTATCAATTTTAAAAAAAACAGCACCACAAGATGAAATGAACTACACATATAGTATAACGCAATAAGCAGACGATAATTTTAAAAGTTCCTTGA
This sequence comes from Parasteatoda lunata, assembly GCA_949128135.1. Classification (NCBI taxonomy): domain Eukaryota; kingdom Metazoa; phylum Arthropoda; class Arachnida; order Araneae; family Theridiidae; genus Parasteatoda; species Parasteatoda lunata. The sequence continues at coordinate 39,538,774 of OX421976.1, read as the reverse complement.
GTTTTCTCTTTTAATTTCGCCAACGTGCATGCATTTTTAATACTTTTACATGGTATTAATTTAAAGTATTTTTATACTTGTTTTTTTTTATTAAATTATTCACAATTTCGGTCTTGGAGACGATTTTACTATGGATAAAAATACTGAAGAAGGAAAATAATATTGTGACGTTTAAAGAAATTTATATTGACTGGAATTAAAAGTCATTCCAGCCGATTTCGAAACAAAAGACAAACATCAGTGGATGCTGTTTTTGAAATTTAAGATTTGAAATGATATGGTATTTATGAAAGTTCATTCAGAAAAAAAAACTTTTGACCAATTGGTAAACAGTAATCGCAGTAATGCGATAAAAAAAACTTTTTTTTTTTTAATATGTGTTCGTTTTATTTATTTCTTATGGAACCCAAATACGTTTTTAAACTCATTCAAGCTACATATCAAAATCTCTATAGTTCAATTCACCAAGCACACGTAAACCATTCTGGAAAAATATTAGAGAAACCGAAAAGTAATGTCGTTTTGGTGCATCAAATATTCATTAGTCTTAAAAACCAATTTATTTTTTCGATCCATTTTCAATCTGGCATTGAAAGGTTTTTGCTAATGAGTGTAAATACATTATTGATTAAAAATAAAATATTGATAGCAAATATCAAATGCACTAAAACGACATTACGGTCCTCCAAATTGGTTGTAAACAAACTTATTTTCCAGTTGTACTTCGAAAAAATACCTTATCATCAACTAAATATTTGATGTATGTTATATATTGTTGCACAATATTAATGTCTGAATCTAATTCACTTTCATAATTCTTTACAGGAACTTACAGAACAATATTTCTTAGGGATATTTTGCGTAGAATCTACTGTTAAGATTTTAGCGTTAGGCTTTGTACTTCATAGAGGGTCATACTTGCGAAACATATGGAACATCATGGATTTCATCGTCGTAGTTACGGGGTATGTATTTTTCTTTATCTAACTTCCTTAAATTTTATTTAATTATAAAATAAATAAACATGTTTGAATCATCAAGTGTTTGCGCACCTCCTCTCCCTTTATAAATACCTCAAATAAATAAATGTGTTTGAATCATCAAGTGTTTACACCCCTCCTCACTTTTTATAAAGACTTCATATCTTAAAAATTAGCGTATGACTGAATTTTTACAACATGAGGCAGAAAAAAGTATATAAATTATTATCTATTCATTATATCTGTACAACCTTTTTGTATGAAGAAATTAAATTTCATGATCTTGCATTATTTTTCCTTTGTTACAAATAGTTCCAAATTAGAATTTCTTTACAAGTAAAATATGTACAAGTTTATGTTATGGTTGCACTTGACCTCGAGGCTCCATTTAAGAAAGCGAGAAGATAATATAAATGATTCTGTTAAACAAAACAGCATTAAGTATAAAGTTAAATCTGTTCATTAAATGTCAACCATTATCAATAATAACATCAGTATAAAAAAAAGAATCTATGACTAAGAAATCAAAATTTTTAGGTAATCAATATTACCTTTCAACAGAATTTTTCAAAACGAAATTCAAGTTTTAATAAATTGTTTTGTTTTCCAAAAGCTTTAAGAAAAGAAATAAAAGTACTCAGAATTAGATTGTCATAAATATGTTTTGTTGCCTTTCATATACTCATAGCTTCTTAAAAGAGCATTCTCATTTAAGCTCATTTTAAAACAAAAATAATAAAATTTCCTGCTAGTGCAGTTGGTTTGGAAAAAACTTGAATATTGAAACTTAAGGACTATAATTGCCAAGCAATATTGAAAATAATTTCATATTAAGAAACAAATCAAATTTTTATCATTTTCTGTTAGACTTAAAGATAAGAATTCAAAATCATTTCTTTTTTTTACAGAAGAATACTGTACATTAAATTAAATAGAACTTTAGTATTGTAACTTTATTTTAAATTCTTAAATTTCCTTTTTTCTAAAATTAAACTAGTCAACCATGATAATGAAACAAGATTGAAAAAAACAAATTATGACTTGTTACAAAATTGACCACTATGAACATGAAAATTGTCTGTTTGGGTTTTTACAGCAACTGGACTATGTTAAAACTACTAATAAAGGCCTCTTCTCAAATTTTCGGGAAAATTTAATTTCAGAAATTCTCTTAACTGTTTATTAACAGAAATTCTCTTAACTAGAAATTTACACTTTTCTCCCTATTTATGTTGACTATGGGGATGTTTATAAAGAGTAATTTTACTGGTACCCCTACCTTTACGCCGGATATTAGTATAAAAAAACTGTTTTGATAATTTATTTTATTAAAAATTAAGTTTTAAAAGTACAGACTTATTGTAACCGAGCAAATATCATTTTTGTAATTTTATTTTCATCGAAAAAAAGTTTTAAAATTACCTTTGTTTTAGTTTTCTAACCTAATTTTTTTAATTTTCTATAATCTTTTACTAAATACATTAAAATAACAATAAGTGAAACTCATTAGTCACACAAAATAAAAAGTTTAAGAAAAATATGGCACATGTTGTTGTAAATACAAACTCATTACGTACATGCTATTTTGGAGATAAATTATTAAATATGAGTAAACATCTAACTAGATTACATGCATATGTTTCACTCTTGTAAGATCGGAAAAAAAATACCTTTTGTAGATATTCTAAAATATAAAATTAAAGATGAGCATAAATAACTATTTTGCCTTTCTATATTTTGCACCTCGATTTTTTTTTTTTATTATTTATTTTTTTTTTTTTTTAAGCTTAAAAAGCAAAAATTATTTTGTGGCTCTAAAAAAATTAGCTTGAAAATATTACGAAAGCGTACCTTGAGCCTAATATAAGTTCGAAGCTTCAAGTACAAAATAAATTTCCTATTGAATAAAAGAAAATGAGCTTAAAATTTCTTATGCACTTTAAACTTTATGCTTTAAATGAATATTTGAAAACAAATTTTTTAAAAAATGTAATTTTCTAAACAATTTTCATGTCAGTCGTTGTAAATAGTGAAAATATTCTATAGAGTGAAAGAAATTATATTGTAGCATTCTAAACAATAAATAAGTTTATTATGAAAATACGCAAATATGCATCTAACAAAATGAAAAAAAATTAAAAGTTTGAAAATTTTTTTAAAAATTACATTAAAAATTCTAATTTTTCCTCCTTGTAATTAAGTTTATTTGGATTAATTAGGACCAAGTTCAGTACTCCTCTTGCCAGTCAAATACTTTGATTATCAACTTTAGTAAAGTTGAAAATCAAAAATTGATCAGTGATACTCTTTTTCACTATTCTATCACTATTTTTCTTATTTGCTATCAGTTTTTATAGTGCTAAGCAGCATCGCTTTAAAAAAGGATAATTGAAAACCATTATTAGAATAATTTCTTATAAATCTCAGATTAATTTTTTATAGCTTCGAATAAGGACATTTTGCCAAAAATGAATTACATTTGGAACGCATCCAATTTTTGATGAATTAAAACTTCAAAACTTATTCCAACAAAATAGTCAATGCCAGAATCTTCTAGAAGAATGTATCACAAAAGCTTCATGTGATATGTATCAAACCATATTTTGGACACTTGTCACAAAAGCTTACTTGTTTTTATTGAATACGTCATGCATTTGGTTTAAGATATCATTATGATATAACAATTCTTTTGGATCATTCCATGTAAAAAAAATTCCAATGATAACAGAAAAATATCGCTTGTCTACTGGTCTGCTATTATTAAAAGATATATTTTACTATATTTTTTAACATCAGTGGACAAGCGATTTATTCTAATGCATGTCCAATTTATTCATTAAATTTAAGTTATTTTTAAAAGGTAAATTCTTAAATATTAAATAACCTTTGAAAAGTAAATGCGTGGCATAAATTTTATTAATATTCCGCTTTAAAAGTAATTTTCAATTCTATTTCACTTAAGTACATCAAGGAAAATATTCACTTAAGATATTACATTCACTATATAATATTCACTTAAGATATTTTTAAAATTTTTTTAAAGTATTTTGCTATGTGAGTAAATCAGAGTTTCAGTAGATATCTCATTTGTCTATTCCTTATCAATTTATTCAATAAATGTTAGTTACTAGAAGGATAGATACCCGCAAATAATTAATAATTGCATAAAATTATTAATGTACGATTTTAAAGTAAATCATATTTAAAGATAACATATTTAGTTTTTAAAATTAAAGCTTCAAACATTTTTCATAATGTATTTCTTAAAAAAATACACTGTGTTATGTGGATGTTTACATAATTTTCAAAAAACTTGATTTAATGATAAATCATTCTCTACTAAACTTTTTGCACTCTGTTTTGAGTAACAAATTATAAATATTAATAGGATTTAAAAAAATAATGGCTCAACCCTGTTTTTTAAAACTATTTTCTGAAATGGTAAAAAAAATTATTTGAAACAATTTAATGATAATTTAGCTATTTTCTGAGTAAACTATATCAAAAGTAAAGCTATGTCGTCTGGTATATAACTTTATAACTAAGTATGGCAACTTATGAAAATTTTAAATAATTTTATTTTTTTTAATTAAAGTTTGTAATTTTATTATTTTTTATTTTAAACAACTAAACAAAATATAAACAATAAAATATATATTACAAATTGTTCGTACAAAAATAACTTGCTAGCAAAAAAGAAGAATATATCTTGAAACTAAACTCGCTCTAAACAGCTACAGTCGAAAGAGAAATTCAAAATTTTATATTCGTTTTTATTTATCGATCATTATGTATCGTTATTTATCTATTATTATATACCCTGACATTTTTTCCTGATATCAAATTTATATTTTTTTCCTCATTTAATACACCAAATTATTTAAATAATTTTTAAATTCAAATTTTTTTATTCCCTCTTACTATGTATAATGTATTTTGGGTTGTAGCATTGGTTGAGGTAGAATATTGAACTACTACGTCTTCTAAACAATCTATATAATACAACATGGTAATTTATCTTATTTATCTATTATAATAAACCCTGTCATTTTCCCTGATAATAAATTTATATTCTCTTTTTATTATTTATTACTCCAAATTCTTTAAATAATTTTCAAATCCAAATTTTTTGTTCCCTCTTACTATGTATAATGTACTTTGGGTTGTAGCATTGGTTGAGGTAGAACACTGAACTACTACATCTTCTAAACATTCTATATTAAACAACATGGTAAGTGTTATTAGAGTTTGAAACAATATCTAAATGTAATAATAAAAGCTCTATTTTATTGAGAGAATGTATCAATCTGTTGACTTTATAGAAACTTTAGACCTATCTAGAAGTTCTTCAGTGTTGTGGTTGTGGTGTTTCATAAGTTTAGAGCATATGTAGACCAAAAATTTAGATGAAATGATTGTAGATCATTCTTTAGATACTCTTGAATGCCTTTTTAGTTAGTATATTAGTCATAGATAAAGTAGTATTGTTTGAATTTGCTTTTTATGTATTACTTAATTCATGAATTTGGTAGTAGAAAAGTGTTCAGTTTGAATAACGTGTCGAGTCGATTTCTTATTTCTAGAGAGAGTCACAATAAGCAGCTTTTTATTTGTTAAGATTAGGGACGGGGGGAAATCATTTTCTCAATTTTGGAGAATTTTATCTCAAACCTCACTTTTTTGATTCACGTCAAAACCTGTTAGATGCATCGAACTACATTCCCTTTAGTTTTTTTTTTTACCAGTTAAAGAACTTGTAACTTCAGAAAAAAAACTGTGAAGTTTCTTTTTTTTTTTTTTTTATCATTTTGTCAAAGAAGAGCTAAAAAGCAAACTGAGTCGTAATTTGAGCAGAAATGAAAAATTAAAAGCGAACATTTCATGTAAACTAACAAACCGTGTTTTAATTTGGTTTCAATTATACTTTTTAATTTACACACCGTTTTTGCATGAGAGTAAATTAAACAGAATAATTTAAAACTTGTTTTAGTTTTAATAATTCTTAATAGTTTACATAGGAGAAAGAGCCATTTTGAAGCAGCAAAAGAACAACAAAAAAAACTTAAAACTTTCTAGGGTGATATCCATTTATTCTACCAATAATATCTATCAATACTAATTGAATTATTTAAAAATATTCTGCTTATAATAACGAAGTTTTGTCATACAATCACGTCAACAGATAAAAATGCAATCGTAATTATAGTTTTGAAAATCTAATTATTTCTCAAAATATCAATCATTATGTAACATTACTTTTGCGTACAATAGATACTTGAAATAGTTAAGATAAATATTATATATTATAAGCAGAGAAATATATAGTTTGTTTCTTTTTCGTAAATTTGGACTCTTTACCAATCCCACACTGTGTGTCGTAACTCTCTAAGCTACACTTGGATATAGGAACTCTATGATATATAAGCAGCCGTATTTCTATTCTATTGTATTCAATATAATTATAATTTTTCTATTCTATTTCTATTCATTATAATACTAATCTGTACAGTACCTAGTCTTCTATAAATTAAAATTGGAATTCAGTATACTACTTTTAATATTTTCTGCAACATTATTATTAATACAACAAATTACAATGGCATTGCAACATTATTAAAACATACAGTAGATCATGGTAAACACTTCATGTTTGATACAGTTATCGTATATACTGCCTCTTTTAGCTATCGATAAGTTTAAACTGCAACCTAAAACATTAATCTCATAAACAAGGTTTGAAATAGCTACAATATAATGTTTTTTTTTTTTTACATTACTTTAACTTGCACGATGTTTTATATAAGAACACTCGGTATTTGCACAGTATTACGCAACTTATTTTTCATCACCCTCAATACTATAAGACTAAAGAAAAAACGAGATTTTCGGGTACAAATAATTAAAATTTAAAAAAAACCTTAATGTTTTTTTTTATTTTATTTTTCTTGAGAAAATTATTCAACGTGCGTTAGGTTTATTTGTGATTTTTTTTTTACCTGAGTGAATCCCTAAATGTAATTCACTATAAAGCTTCATTAAAATTGACACTATGAATTGGTTATTCTCTAAGCAATACATTTTTAATATCGCGATGATGATAGTGATAATAATTCACTAAATAGATTTATTAACAGTAATTCATAGATCTTACATAAGAAGTTTCGTTTTTGTTATTTATATTTCAATGAAGAGATTTTTTTTTCATTTAAATATCATCCTATTCAACTTTTGTATCATCATCTACAACATAGAATCCTATTTTATAAAATTATACATATATCTTTAAAAAAATTCTATTTATTGTTGCTGAACACTTTTCTGTAGAATCTGATAGTATGATATAATACTTAATAAAAAGTGGTTCGAATGAAACCTTGCATGATTTTATAGAATACTTTTAGTAGCTAGATATCTGACTTTTTTCAGGTTCATTTCGAATTTTATGGAAGGTGGCGAAATAGATGTAGATCTGCGAACATTGCGAGCTATACGTGTTTTGCGACCACTCAAACTGGTTTCTGGTATTCCCAGTAAGTAAAAATTTCAGCTATTCCAGTTTTTTCTTTAAAGTTTTCCATTGAAACTCCATCAATAAATTTCATGAAGTAATGTATCTTCATTGAAGAAAAATTTAAATTAAAATCAATCGAATTAAACTTTTTGACATAGCAAAAATAATAATGTAAAAATATGTTTGACGTTTTAAATTTGACTAGGTTCCAGTTCTCTGGTTTAAATTTAAAAAGTGCATTCTATTCGAAAGCAATCTTTACAATTAAACAATTCTTTCCAAGAACCCTAAATAATCTAAATAATTAAATTGTAATCTGAATAATTGAAGTGGCAAAAGAGGGAAATTTTGCACTTTCACGTTACATACCGTACGCTCCCGTACGTAAAATTTTACGTAAGTTATTGCGCATTGATTTTGCGTAAGTTATTGCGCATGCGAAATACACGTGTGCCCGAGAAAAAAACTATCAAACTTACGTTAATAAAAATAGGAAATTTTGTAAAAACCCGTAAGTTAAAAACCATAACGTTGTAAAAAAGCATAATTAACTTCGACCACAAAATTTAAAAAAAATATTTACAATAAACGTGGATAATATGGAAGTACTTCCTATTCAAACTAAATTATATAATTAAAGTAAATATATTATATAATTTAAAATAATGCAAAAATTGTTTTTTATTGACCTATTGCAATTAGACAACAATAATTTTAAACTAAAACCAGTATTTTTTATTAATGCAACCAATTGTCATAACATCACTCGATTAGTTTTAACTTTTTTTTAATGAATCCTCCACATTCATTTTTGTTGGCAGTCTTTCAAATCTAACTGTAGCACGTCCATGTTGTTAATTCGAAGGTAGGCTTAAACAAAAAACAAAATTTAACAGCTTGCTCGTAGCATTGTAAAACTAAGCCAACAAAACGTAAAAATGCATACGATCTAAAAAAATTTTTAAAAACGTGAGCATGCGCTGTTGCTATAAATCTTACGAACAGGAACGTACGGAATCTGACGTAAATGTACGAAATACCCGGGCAGCCTAATCACTTAAAACTAGTTTTTCTTTTTTAAAAAAATTTACTCTCAATATAAATATATATTTTGAAAAACAGTGATTGACTTTGAAATACAAAAGTGCTTTCAGTAAGACAGAATAAAGTCTTAATAAGGACTAAATATAAGAGCTTCTCGTATAATAAAAGTAAATTATATTCCTATGTAAACATTTTCATTCCTTTGCTGCTTAACCACAGCCACACACAAAAATAAAATAAAAAAATTTACTATTCTATTCAAAAAACTCAAATCTATCCAAACTCACACAATTAAACCAAAACTAGCAGAATAATTTAGTACTTTTTTATCATTTAGTTATTACACTTACATAAACAAGTATTTTTTTTTCCTAAACACTCTTAATAACATACTGCGGACTTGCATAATACATGATTACATACTTTTTACAGGTCTCCAAGTCGTGCTCAAGTCCATCATCAAAGCGATGGCCCCACTACTACAAATTGGCCTTCTGGTGCTTTTTGCCATCGTGATATTTGCCATCATTGGTCTTGAGTTCTACAGCGGTGCTCTACATAAAACTTGCTACCTGATTGTAGATGCAAGTAAGTCTCTTACCTATAAACGCTATACAAAGTGCTCCATAATTACCGTGCTTGATGTATATTTTTAGAATCTTTTTCGAAAACGAAGTAATAAAAAAAAGCATGCATATCAAAGATAATTTCTAGGCAATACACTACAATACAATACAATATTACAGGGATTGTTTTATATTTGCATTATTTTTGTTTGATTCAGTTTCTGTCAAAAATATTTATAAAAGACATATACAAACATTAGAGTGCTTTTATTAAATTGATAACTGTTACTAATCTTAAATCATAATAATAATTAAGTCAAAAACGCACCGATGTGTTTTTCAAAAGAAATAATTAAACTGAGATCCATTTATTTCATGTCTATGGACGTATAACACTTATTTAATCGGCGTTTTCTTAAGATGAGGTAATTTTTACTTTCAAGTATACATATAAACAAAATCAAAAATTAGTTGTGTAATTGAATGTTGAATCGGAAAGTATGTATTTAAAAATATGCTAATTTTTAAACAAATTTTATAATTTATGTTTAAAAAAATTTATAAATAATTTTGTTTTAAAAAATTTACTTAGAATTAAAGTTAATGTGGTTTAATGCAGATCTCTTAAAGTTTTCTCATCTATTGAGGTTTATGTGCGATATGTGTATTTTTTTTTTTTTTTAATGACAAATTACTTTACTTAAATCCTCGATTTTAAAAATAATGCATTTGATATTACATTTATACTAGTGCAAAAAATTTAATTATATTTCCATTTATCCTTTCACTTTAAAAATGCTAAGACCAACAGCAATTTATATTCATTGTCATAAAAGGTAGAAAAAAAATTATACAGAGATAGTTCAAGTATATCACATTTACTGTTCAAATAATTCTAATTGTGTTTCGATCTGTTCGTCTACTTTAAGAATACTAATACCATATACATTTTCTATTTATCTTCATCATAACATCACTTGAGCACAGATAACTCACTGGGATAATATTCATTGAGAAAATTATTTTCATTATATTTTCATGAATTCGTCCACTTTATAAATACTAAAACCGATTGCAATATCCCTTCAAATCACATATAAAACAACTTTTATGTAGAGATAAATCCTTGTGCAAAATATTCTAATTTTATTTCCATGTACTTTTCTATTATAGGTATAGAGCAAAACTAATGGCAATTTTTAATTTTCCCTTCCGAATTAAGCAATGTATAAAAATACACAAAAAAAATAAATCGCATTTTTCAAATTTATAGTACTAATAAGTAATCCAAATTAAAGTTTAGATTGGATACATAAGGACCTTTGGGACACATAAGGACCAGAGTTTTTCTTTCTTTTTTTTCTTCTTTTTTTCTTTTTTTTTCTTTTTTCTTTCTTTTTTTTTTCTTTTTTTCTTCTTTTTTTTTCTTTTTTTTTTCTTTTTTTTCTTCCTTTTTTTTCTTTTTTTTTTCCTTCTTTTTTTTTCTTTTTTTTTTTTTTGCCATCCGTTTTGATTACAAAGCATTGAAGTTGTAAAGTTTATAATTATCAAATTTATTTTAAGAATTCAAATTTTAGTTTGATTTGCAAGTGTTCAGAGGAAATGTAATTAAATATCCTATAGTTTTTAATATTATATTACACAAAGCAATAAATTATATTGCGCAAAGCATTAAATTGAAAAATTTATAATTGTCAAATTTATTTTAAATATTTAAATTGCAGTTCCATTTTAAAGTGGGAAGAGAAAAGGTAACTAATATGCAATAGTTTTCAACATGCCACAGATTGTAGCAGAAGAAGATAGTGAACTCAACCAAAAACAATAAAAAAAACACGTGTGAATGTTGAGAGAAGTAGAGAACAGTAACAGTATTGGCTGTAGAGGGAACATAGACAGTGTTAGAAAATTTCCCATTGTTGAGTTTACTGAATACTTTTTCATCTCATCAATACGCAAATTGAATGCAAAAGTATTCAACTTCCGTATTGATGAGATGAAAAAGTATTTCATCTTTTTTACATTCTTTTTGACTCAAAATTTTCTAATAATTACCTGTGTGAAATGCGAATTAATACTTTTTTATGTTTTGTACATTCTTTGTTATCTCAAAATTGTCTAAAAATAACCTGATCCAAAATTATAATCTCTAGAGCTCACCTATTTGATAGGTTTTGATGCCCTCCTATGTTAGCACATCTTTTCTAAATTTAATATACTTGTTCTTATATTTTTTAAATAACGCTGCGGTACTTCTGAGTATTGTAAATCTAACCAATCCTTAATAATTTACACCAGTCACAAGTAAATTAAATATAATAATAATTACATTCTAATCTTATTTTAAAAAAGAATTTTTCGTATTAAGGAACTCCCCCTTCTGTTTCTGTATATTTTCCAAGTTAGTATAAGTGACAAGTATCTAAACTAAAATTGGATTATGTATTTCCCTTCCCTGTAATCAAAAGTATAAAATATAAATGGTTGATATTATTTTTTGTATATTTCAGCCGAAATTTTCAAAGAAGGAGAAAGTGAAACTCCGTGCTATAAGGGTGAACCAGAGGCTGCTCCGTATGGAACGCGGCTTTGTAACGAAGACATAGCAGTTTGTAGAGAGGGTTGGGAAGGACCTAATTACGGAATTACTAGTTTCGATAACATCTTTTTTGCTATGTTAACAGTCTTTCAATGCATCACCATGGAAGGTTGGACTGCCATGTTGTACTGGGTAAGATTTAAAAAAATATCCTTTCACATACTGTTCAGCTATCACGAGAACTCCACCCGTCAGAAAGTATATGTTTTTATATTCCTATGGAAACAGGAGTATAATCATTTCTAATAGGAAAAAAAATTAAGAAAAATTACATAATTCTTCCAACCAATATCTAAGTGAAATGACTAACCCCACACCAATACTCGAACTGACTTATCCTAGTGTCCATAATAACCGACGTAACACGATTCTGGTGTTCAAAGTTCTTGTGATAGTAGAGTAGTAATTAACTCATTATAAATATTGCCCCTTCAACGCTTTATTAGCATTTTACCACAACGTTTTATTAACATTAATAATACACGGTTTACATTACGAAGTTTTAGACTGTTACATAAGCAGGTGGATTTCAAATAGAATATTTACAAGCTCCTTTGATGACCAGCATCTCACCCTCCAGATTGTTTCGCACTCACCGAACGCTCCTTAGTTTTACCATGCTTTCGCTATTTCGCAGCTAGCAATCACGCTATTAGAATTATTTTTATATACAAATGTAGATTAATAAAACAAGCTGCATTACAACTTTTAAATTTGATGAAATTGATCTAGTAATGTTAAGAGATACTTGTTATGGTTTCATATTCAATTTAAATTTCATTTTCGTCAATATACAGTAAAGTGGCGTAAAAATTCTCCTTCTCTATATTTTCTCTGAATATTCTGTAATCAGCCAAAAAACATTAAATTATTATTTATTTTTTTTCAAAAATCAATTTACTAAATTGTTTTGTAGGGTACTTAAAGTAAATTTATTTCCCCTTAATATAAAAGATCATAACCAACTTAAATCTATAATAGTTGCTATTCAAAGGTTTCATTATATTTTCAATAATTTTTTTAAACTAATTAAATTTTAAACTTTTTAATATATCAGTTTGATACAGATCCAATAAAATACTATTATGTCACAAGAAATAAAGTTGTCCAAACATAACTCAAAGTCCCAAAGTGTTCCAAGTAATAGGAGGTATCCTTAATTAAATTTAAAACAAATGTATATTTGACTTAAGACAAATTTATTTTATTGTTAATGTTGCACTAATACAGTATGTATCGTCGTTTGTGATATTTTGAAGATAATACGTGCCTCATGCTGCTACAATTCAGATCTAAAGGCTAGTGTTAACTGTTCACCAAAACTCCGCAACACACTTCCCAAAAATCCAACCACAAATGGACTTTTCAGGTTTAATAACCCCTGTGAACATTATATTAGACTGAATTTAGAACTACTAAGAAATGATCAGAGAAATTGCTATCCGACGAAACAATAAACTTGAGAAATTGATACCAAACTATGAAGGGCAAAAACTCTATCCACCATACCACATGGGCGATACTTAGGACAAAACACTTAAGAAATTAAATAAAAAATATGAAATTACTAGTAATTCATTTTCTTAAAGTACAAGATATTTTCACATTTTTTATAATGTATTTTTAAGTTTTAGATTGTTATTTGTACATCTTTGTAAATGTTATTTCTAAACTTGAAAATTGTCTCAAGTTGAGGCATTTGACTGAAAATATTTTAATCTATACTTTATTCATAATTTTGTTTTTATTTTTTACAGACGAATGATTCAATGGGGAGTTATTTTAATTGGATCTATTTTATACCTCTCATCATCATCGGATCCTTTTTTATGCTCAATTTAGTGCTCGGTGTCCTTAGCGGGTGAGTGAATTGATTTTTAGCTCTAAAGAATTAACGAACGGATTTTGTTATGACATTTATACCATTATGCGATTTTCCAATAGCGACATTTACCAAAATAAACATAAATAAATACTTTATCGTAGGTTTTGAAATTTCTATCGTAAGACAAAGAAAAGAATAGGCTGTTCAAAAAAATTGTTCTCTTTTAGAAAAGCAGAAAATTGTTATTATTCAAAAGATAACGTGTATTGCAGTGAAAGTACGATAACTGCCGACATTAACACTTAACGATGTTAATGGCTTATCGGGTGATTGTATTAAATGTACCAAATTTTTGCTGCATCATTATTCTTCACTTTCACCAGCAAATGTTGACGGTCAGTATGCAATGATGATTAATGCTGAATATTTTTGTTCATTATTTATTTCTCGCTTACGTCTACAAATGTTACTCAATTGAACATGAAATGTTGTCAGAGCTGTATGCGGGAAACAATGGTGTTTAACTATAAAAAGCACAAATAATTTTATGACACAAAAGAATCATAATATTATTTTATTTTATTTGAGTAAGTTTTTAAAGTCAAAGTTGTCTCCAAATGAAGATTGGGTATAGTTTGTTCTGCACGTGGATAAATCTAAACATCGTGAATAAAACACAAATAAAAGCACAAAAACAGCCATAATATAGTTTCGATTCCGTAAACAAATACCTTTTTGTTCCTCTTCACTATTGATTAAATCACTTTTATTGTTTCAACTTGTTTGCCTAGTGTTTTCTTTTATGGATTTGTGTTTCAAAACAAAGTGATGGCTTAACTAAACGCTAACAACTGTGATTGCTGATTCAAAACTCATTGGCCACAGAAAATGCACTATAGTGTGTTTTAACACTGCAGGCTATGAGTAAATGGGTCTGAAGAAAATTTTTAAACTTTCATATTAGTTCAAGTGTCCACTACACTAATAGTCATGATACTATAAGTGTCCGCTATACCAATAGTCATGTTACTACAAGTGTCCTCTAAACTAATAGTTATATGACCTTCTCCGCGATCCTCGTGTAAAACATAATTTTACTTCTATGTTACTTCTTGCATACACTTTAGCAAACAACAGAGAAATGAATTGGTTCGACACCTATTAGCCATTTTTAAGTTTTTCTACCGTAAATACTTTCTAGAAGAACAAAACCATTTCAGTCATACCTAAGTAAAGAATATTCAATACAAATGTAAAATCTATCTCTCTTTATGCCTAGCATAATAATATACTGTTTGTCTAAGATAGGTATTTGTCTAAGATAGGAACTCTACCAGACATTCGTCTGGAGCTGTGGCGGTGACTATGGTAACAAGGTATGATTATTTCAAGTAGGGGTGCGGGGTCTCTCTTTAGGACTGGTTTCGGGGAGAGAAAAGGAGACCTCTTCATCGAAGCTACCCTCCCTAAAATGCTCTCTTCTTGTTTCCATAGCACCGGACTGCCGCAGACTTAGTGGCGGTCAGAGTACCTATCTTAGACAAACAGTATATAGCATGGAGAAATACCATTTACATAAACAAACTTTTTTGGCAGATGTTAGTGAAATAGTTACAGAGAGTTGTAAACTACGCGCGTCTACTTTTAACAGGTAAATAAAAAGCAATAGAACATGAAATTAGATAGAGAACAGGGCAGTAGAGAGGCCTTAGGCCAGAGGTCGCCAAAGTGGTCTATATAGACCCCCAGGGGTCTATTTATCAAAATCGGGGGTCGATCTGAGCCAGGGGGGTCGAATGGGGGTCGATCCGAATCGGAAGGGTCGATTGGGGGTCGAAGAAAAAACAGTTCTTAATACCCAAATCACACATACCTAATTGAATATGTAAAATGTGTGAATTTTGTTATAATTGACTTAATATCAGTTTCTTTATAGAACATAAATTAATAAACGTATATTTATTCGGGTGAAACAAGTATTTACGTACCAACGCGCAGTGGCACGAACTCTGCACTTCTGGTTTATAAGTCATATGCATATGTGCGCTTCTCCGAATGTCACTTGTGACGAGCATTGACGTTACAAACGCAAATATCATAAGTGGTTTCAGCTATCTTTGCAAACTGTGAGCAGTGGTAAATATTTGCAGTGTCATTATTAAAACTTTTAATTGCTTATTATTTAATAAATATTAAGGTAATTGAATTTCAACATTAATTTATTTTTTATAAAACTATTGTTACACAATGTACTATTACTTCAATAAATGTTTAAAATCATAAAATAAATGTACAAACACAGTATCTAATACAGTTTTATTTTAATTAACAAAAAATAACTTTTATGGGGGTCGACGGAGATTTCGAAAAATTATATAGGGGTCGATGATCAAAAAAGTTTGGCGACCCATGCCTTAGGCTGTGAAAGTCATAAAGGTACAGAGTAAAAAAAAAAAATTATTCAAATCCTCGTGGAAAAAGGAAAATCAAAAACTTCTTGACAGAGTGCATAAAAAAACAATAATTAAAAATCGCAAATAAGAAAACATATGTGCAGCTGTTAGCCACTAATAAGGTGTAATTTGAAAGCCCTTAAGGAAAACCTAAACAAAGAAATGAGGATTAAAATGTTTTTTTTTTAAGCTTCTTCACCAAGATAATTAAAAAGCCACAATTTAAGTGCCTTAAAATCAAATCAAAGCTTAAATTTTAAATGACGCTTGCTATTTGGCTGCAAAGAATTATCTGTGCTTTAGTGCAGACAAATAACTTATATAATTAAAAAATTATTAAACTTTTTTTAAAAAATGCCAATTTGGCGAGTTTTTTTCACATAGATAAGATTTATCAAAATCAAGGAATAATTTTTAATATTAGCGCATTTTTATAAGCAGACACTATTCAGTTTTGGTGAAGCTTTTTAAAAATTAAAAAATCCGATTGCAAACACTTCTTTACTTTTGCAAAACTATGAATTTTCTTTTTTCTTATACTTGGGGCCATTTTCACACTTAGCTTAGAGAGTTTTAACTAAATTACAGGCATATTATTTTCGAAATTTTTTTTTTACTGCATGCTATTTCAGTAACCCAAAATATTAAATGGTTATTTCACTTATTGCATTTAACCCAAAATATCTCTGAAAAACACCCTTAACGAAGCATCTATTAAACTTATAAAACGCACTCTGGAGAGCTTTTCCTAAACGCCGTACTACAACATTAGAAGAGAATAAGAAGAATTAAGAAAGAGAATTAATAAACTTTTTCTTCTGTTTCACTGCTCTCATATGAACTTATCAGTGATGACTATTCCTATTAACTTATTAGTACGAGTGTGCGTGTAGGAATGTCAAAGAAGTCATATCTTCATTTATTTCCACACAAAAAATGCAATAATGCCTGCCATTTTTTTTTTTTTTTAAATTTATTCTCACAAATAATTGCCAATTTGTTTCAAAATTTAAAAGATTTATGAAAGTATTAGTATTTAAATATCTATTTTGACTTTTAAAAAACTTAAACCACTTTGTAAAATTTTTGTTGCTTATATTCTTTAAAATTCAAAATATTAGAAATTACATTTGCTTATTTACCTTTATTTTCAAACCAGAAGAAACCATAATATATAAGTTGAACCTTATTCTCGTTTTTCTTAAACTTGTTAACATGATACTAAGTTTTTATTTGAACAGTAAAATGCTTTAAATCAACACATTAATAAAATTACAGCAAACTTACGTCGTTTCGATGCGCAAGATACCTAAACCGAACCGATGTTTCTAAGAGTGTATTTTCTTAAAACTTAGATTGCTTTGTCAGATCTAAAATTTGCTTTAAAATTTCTTTATCACTTATAATAAGCTTCACTTTAGGTTTTAAAAAATCCCGACAGCAATCTCAATATTCATTCATAAAATCTCAGTCCAAAAATTTTCAAAACATCAAAAATATATACTTTGGAAAGAAAATTTTCTTGACACACGTATTAAATTTGTTTTCTCCTGAATGCATCTAAGAAAACACTGTCTTGAAAACCTTTAAAATGACATATATTTGCAAGCAATATCACGATCAAATGATAGCTGTTTATCAAGCTTGTAAAACTGGCACATTTTTCTTATCATCTGAAAGCAATTTTAGCCCAAAAATATCGATTTCTCAAACACGAAGCTGCGTGATGAAAGAAAGTGGGAAGGGAAGAAAAAAAAAATTTCAAAATTCTTTGATGCAACATCTTATAGGGGGTGACTATAACAATCTCGAAAACTTTTTCAAAGGGGCTGTATTGGATATTTTCCCAAATGGTCAATTTCTGATAACTCAAAAACCCACAGAGATAGTTTTCCTTGACCGATATGGAAGAGTTGGCCCTTCTCCAACTGGGTCAGAGCGCGCTGTTGCATTGTTGTTTGAGTTCTCATCTAAGATAGTAAATAAAACAAATCTTGAATTGTCCCCAGTGATAAGCTTCAAAACCGACAATTCTCGCCAACATATCGCCATCTGCATTTTATTGCTTTTCACAACTTCCCTGGCAGTATTTCTCAATGAGACAGCGGTTATCGATTAGATCTTCTCATTTTCTCTTTTCGTCTACCGAGGTTTTCGGCAGCATTTTGTGCATGCATCGGAGCCTCTGAAAAAGAAACAGATACCTTTTCATAAAGCTTTTCATAAAAAGATATCTATAAGTGAAGATCTTAGCTATTGTGAAAATCTAGACAGAAAAATCAATAAAAATTAGTATCGTACCTTAAGGCCGTTTTCTATTTACTTTATTCCAGATAATGTGTTCGAAGAACGTTATTTTCACGTTTTTATAAGAATTCTCTTAAGGTTTCTTCTTAAATTCTGAATAATTTCAAACTTTTCTGTTCTACAATATATAACCCAAAATCAGCAGAGTTTTGTGCACGCAACTGAAAGAAAAAATAAATAATTTTTCTAGAATAAAAAAAAATCGAATTACTTTGAAGGTTTAAGCAAAATTTGAATAAAAATTATCAGCATATTCTAAGGTTGCTATCCTTTGCTGTACTCAGCATAACAAGTCTGAAAAATCCTGCAATAAATTTTTGAAAGAGTTATTTTAATGCTCATTTTTATATTTTTCATAATTTCAAACAATTTCTTCACGAAAATTTGTAATTCAAAAAGTGTCATGGATACTCTTATTTAATTAGAAAATAATAATTATACTGACTGTTTGTTCATAAAATGCGCCCTTACTATATATGGGAACTCAAACTTATAATTGAGCCAGAAAGAAAACAAACATCCTATCAAAAATTTTACGAATTACTACAGAGGAAGGCTGGACTTAATATAATAAAACCTTTTTGCTTGTCAGAGGAAACAGAGAGGAGTTGAAAGGTGATTTTATGAATCACCTCCAAGTTTAATGAAACGAACAAACTGGTTTTGGTGCTTTAAGTGCCTCCTTCATAAGTAGTGATTTTAATGTCGCTTTTTTTCTCTTAGTTAGCAACCATTTTTAGAATCATTTGACTTTATTTTTTGACAAGAATTCCAAACATTTGCAACAGTTTCATCATCATTACAGAATATCCTGTCTAATATGGCATTTCTGGAGAAAAAAAAAATTTCCAATCTTCAATTTTAAATATTTTTGGGGTGAAATATGATATGCCAGGAGTTATGCTGATGAGCTATCGAGATTCAAATGATATATCCTTTGTAAAAAAAAGCAAAATTTGATACGATTTTTCTGATATTGTTTCATTTCTCGTTGTCTTGCCACACTTGTTACGGCTCATTTCATAATCTTGTCTCTTAATATGCTAGAAATTTATACAGTCAAAGTTAAATTATTCTAAAATAGTATGGGGTTAGAAAAATATGTTTGAAAGTCAATAGAAGTGTCACTAAAATTTATCAAAGTTGGCCATTTTTGTATGATTTAGAATTAAAAATCCAATCTCCTTAATCACGATTACTTGAGAAAATTGTTCCATAACGTAGTCTTTCACAATCTTTCCCACTACAATAAACATTAGATATCTATTTTTTGATAATTACCATGCAATCCGTAAATATACCTGATTTACAATTTTTACAATTTATTGGACATCAATACCGAAAAAAACATTTTTTTAGCTATGAAAATATCTTGAACCATGATTCACAATAGGCTTAACATTTCTTAAATCACTATGGTTAAATACCGATATTTGACATCGATAAAAGTGTTTTAAAATTATGACCATATTTTGAACCACGGTTCATAATTGACATCAGCATTTCTAAAATTGTAACGTTTAAACATCAGTACCAGAAACGAATTTTTTTCGAAGTATTTATGATTATATTCAGAATTATGATTCACGATAAGTATTAACATTTTCTAAATCACAATGATTGAACATGGACACTTAAAAGTGTTTTGAAATCATAAACAAATTTCGAACTATGATTCACAATTAATAAAATCATATAATCATTTCTCAAACAGTAATGGCTAAACATTGACACCAAAAGAAAATTATTTTCGAACTATGTCTACATTTCAAACCATAATTCACAATGTTCGTACACATTTCTTAAACCACAATGCTTGGACATCGATACATAAAAAAATTATTTTAACCCTATTTTGAACCACGCTTATCATTAGCATTTCTCAAATTGTAATGAACATCGACACCAAAAAGAATTATTTTCGAACTCTGACAACATTCCAAACAATGACTAACAATGAGCATTGACATCTCCTTAATCACATTGACTGGAGGTCGACACATAAAAAAATTATTTCGAACAAATTTAAGTATAATCAACATAATTAATCAATAGTTTATTTACAACTAAACTTTTTCACATACGTTTCTGAAATTTCATTCTTATACTGATTGATGAAATAAAATGTCGAAAAATAATTTTTTTTCTTTTTTTCGATTTCCTGCTTTTCAGAGAATTCGCGAAAGAAAGAGAGCGAGTAGAAAATAAACAAGAATTTCTAAAACTTAGAAGACAGCAACAATTAGAAAGAGAGCTTAACGGATACGTCGAGTGGATATGCAAAGCAGGTAAGCACTTTTACGTATATTTCTATTTTTATATAACAATAATTTAAAATTTTCGATTCAGTGAAGTATTTACTTTTGTTTAATAAAAACTAAATCTAGAATCGAGCAAACCCACTAGAAATTTCAAATTATGTATTTTATAAAAGTATAATCTGCTTTACGTATGAAATGTTTGTATTCTGAAGCATTATTTAGTACTTGTAAATTCACCATCAATATTTACTGTATCAATTTAGAATCAGTATATATTTATTGCTAGAAATACTGTTATTCTCGGAGGCTCCGGGTAATCAATATTTGTTTTCTACGCCAAGAAATGTACAATTCGCAAAAAATATAATTTTAGATGATATAAGCATTGATTAAATTTGATTTGATTTGTTTAGTTGGGTAGATGATTGAATATTTATACTTTCCTTACCGGGATCGTAAATATTGAATTAGAAACACCATAAAGTACCAATTAAATGTCATTCAAATTTTGATGAAAATCACCAAAACGTTGGAAGGAGTGAAAAAAGAGCTCCAAAAGAGAAGAAAAAAATTATCAAAAAAGTATACCTCAATACTTAATACATTCTTGTTAATAACACTTTATTCTTTTTTGTTACTAATATTATTGCTTTATAATTAAAGCAAAAATATTGATATAGTGTCATTTGTTATTGCCATCCTTTTCATTATATTTAAAATAGTAACAGTAATATGTTTTCAGTAATGCTATCAAAAGATATTCAGGAATGTAAAAATTTCCTTCGGGCGTGTACTTTGTAAGCTAACACACCCGGAAGGGTATGTAAAAAATTTTCAATTTTTTGAACCATACTATTAAGTAGTTTTAAAATTAAATTTTGCTACTCTCTCAGTATCATCGCTAAACTTAAAGAAAAAAACCATTTTTCTAATAGACGAGCTACATTTCACATTGCTTGTAAATACATATATATATATATATATATATATATATATATATATATATATATATATATATATATATATATATATATACTTTTTTTTTACTTCGATAAAGAGTAGAGCAGGTGTCGAAACTATTAGTAATTCATTATATGATTGTCTTTTTTTTTTCTCTGTAATGTTTTTTTCTCTGTATTTCAAGATAGATTTATAAGGTCAAACACCTTTCCTTTTTGGATCATCTCATTATTTATAGACTTACTAGATTGCCATTCCCAAATCGATCTTTCTAAAAATGACTAGTGGGCAAAAAGTAAATGAAATTTTAGTAAAATGGTATCAGTCGTAGGAATAGTATTAACAATTTTCATACATTCATTGGTTTTTAATGAGTAATAAGAATGTGTTTATTTGAGGAAGAAAAAAATTTTACTCCTTTAAATTTTTGCTTGTTATTTTTTACCTGACCTTTTACTATACTAAAGGTAAAATTCATTGCGATCCTCTTAATTTTAACAACTTCAGGTATAGTTAAAAAATAAAAATAGTGTCCAAGTTTAATAAAGCGGCTCTCTGCCGCAAGATGAGATCTATGACAGCTGTTTTAAACCTTTTGGAAAAATGCTGAGTTAAAATTTTTATCTCAAAACCTATACAACATAGAACAAAAAGTTAATTACGAAGTTTTAGAGCATCATGTCTTAATACGAATAATACCTTATGGACATGTTTGCTGAAAATGAAACGCTGAAAATTTGCATTTTTTTTGTTCGTTATTTGACATTAATGTCAACATTATTATGAAATAATGTAGCATTAATCACTTTGCGACATTAATCTCAATAAGTAGTCCGTTTTTCAAATCGATACTACCCTGCAAATTTGTAATTCCCTTTTATCTCTTTTCTCATACCGTGTTTTATAAATAACTCCAAAATATTATTCTGTGTGGCCCCCTAGGGGCCTTGTGCTCTAGTAATGGCCGTGTGCTCTTGTACACCGTGCCTATAGACGCTACTTTTGCAACTGTTGCGGCTGTCATTCGAGATTCGAGCACTTTCTTTAGAGGATACTTTTTGATCTTCTTAAAATATACGTTTATGATCGCTAATAAGAAATAAAATCAATCGAACTAGCATTGAAAAAAAAGTCTTTATTTTTAATTGAAAAATCTTTATTTATTAATTAGGAAAAAAAATGATCCATAACTGATGATCTTTTTTTAGGGATACATCTGAAATTAAGCAAAATAAATTTTTCTCGTGAAATATTTTATCTATTAGGTGTATAAAGAATTTAATGATAATGTATAAAATTAATATTTAGTAAAATAAATTATTTTGCTTTTCGTTTTATGTGTTCAAAGTGAACTGGTTATTGTTATTTCAAAGTAAAATGTGCAAAATAAAATATAAAAAATTTTATTTTAATAAGTTTTATGCAAAATAAAATGAAATCCAAAAGTTAAATTTAAAGAAAAGTCAGGATAAAAGTACCATAGTATATTTTTTTCTCATTAAAAATTATTGCGTCCTGCAATGTGTTTTAGTCTCCTAAAATCTTAGTGGAGCTCTAAATTATATTTAGATTCTAACTTAATGTCCTTAAGCTCTGTTTTAAACTGACGCTGATAACGATATAAGACTATAGGAGACTTTAAAAAATAAACACTTAAAATAAACTAATACAATAATAATAACATTTATTGAGAAAATGTTACATTACGAATCGAAAACGGAGCCATAATGATTGAAGCATGAAATCCAACGTGGCATCAAACCATGCATTTTCTTTTCAAAGAATATTTCATGCCCAGAAAAGTTCCAGGAATAGTCAGGGTAGTGTTGCCAGCTACCGCACTTTCAGTATGCCTCAAGTCATACAGCTTCCCTCTTTGTTTGTGTAGATAAACAAAACTAAACGTATTCCGTAATAGCTAATTCAGAACTATTCATCGAATGGTCAAGCATTTCCCATTTGAAACACTGAAAGCATTTTAAGGTTTGTTGAACCGAATAACATGGCACATCACATCCTTGGAGTCAATGCGCCTTCTTTAGTAGTAGACATAGAACCACGCATAAAATACTCAGTGTCCCATAAATAACCAACGATTTGGAAGGAAAAAAAAATAAAACATTTAAACACACTGATATTAAGCAGCTCAGCCATCACACCTCAGTCATTTTTAAACAGCAACACAGTAAAAAAAAATATGTTATAACTACACTGTAAACTATTGGTTTTAAAAGCTTCCCCTTATTCCTTTCTTTTCCTTCATTTATTTAAAATACCGTATCTGAACATGTTCATGTAACTTATCTACTCTTCTCGGAAATATATATTGCAAGTGCGAAATAAACTATATTCACTTCGCTCATGTGTAATAAAATTTTTTAGTACATTTTAATCATAAAACGAAATTTTTTTGCAGAGGAAGTTATTTTAAATGAAGAAAGAACAACAGAGGAAGAAAAGTTGCACATAATGGAAGGTATGATTTCTTTTTTTTTTCTTCTTTTTTTTTTTAAGTTTTAAAATTTTAAATTATAACATTTTATGTCCGTAAAATAATTGAATGTTTAAATTTATGAAAAAAAATATGTCACCTTAGCAATAACAGGTTGAAAAAAGTAGTTAAGTAGAAGAATGCATAGCTGCGGACATCCAAAAAACATATAAAGAACCTAGTGTCCCATAAAATAACCAACGATTTGAAAAGAAAAAAAAGTTAAAAATTTCAGTAAATAATCAACAGTATGAATATATGAACAGTATGTAATTCTTGAAAGTCCTTTTGACACAATTTTGTTCTCCTTTTTAATAATTTTTTCTTTACGTTGACATTATTAGGTTTGATAAAAAGCGTTTTTGAATTTCACTATACCAATTCGCTATACCACCTTGTTGCTACCCCATACGTCACGAAAATTATCAACATTAATTTACGAGTAATAAACTTACGTTGGAAACTAAAAACAAATAATTATTAAAAATGTGCTAATGTAAAATATCTTGTGAATTTGCAGTTCAGACGTCAACCCAGAAGGTTTGGTCTCATGTGTATATAAGTTCAAGGTTTCTCTCCCCGGAGTAAACTGTATTACTTGTTTATGCTTTTGATATTTTGCGTCAAACACAGTTTAGGATACCATTTGATTTCCTAACTTTGAGAACGTATTATCGCGCTTATAGCAGATAGCAGTATAACTGATTCCTACTTTTGTGTCATTGAACACTAACCAATCCAAACCTGACTAACATACTATTAGTATTTTTGGCACGACAGAGGGTGATATCGAAGATTAAGTGTGGATTTCGTTGAATTATATTTGCAAAAAGTAAGAATTTACTTTGAATTTTTAAAATCATATTTAACTGAATAAAATTAATGATATTGAGAAATTCTTATGCTCATATGTAAGAAAATTTTTATACTTATATTGAAAAAGTAAAAAGTATTTCAGTTATTTACGTTTCTAAATCTTTTTTTACTAATATTAAAAAAAAAAATACCTGTTTAAGGCTTCCTTTTCATTCATGAAGTACAAAGTCATTATATCGCTTTCATTAATATAAGGTTGAGAAATTAGTAATAAAATCTTAATCTTAAAAACAGTTTCTTTTATAATTATAGTTTAAAAATTATCAGTTTGTCATTTTTTTTTTTTTTTTTTCCTTGCCATTAGGAAAAAAACATTCTTTTTTATTAGAACTGTTTTTAGATATCAATCTCTTTTAATTTTAAAACACATGCTATGTTACTTGGGTCTTTAAGCTTGCATTTTTTATAATTATTATTTTAATAACGTTGTCATAGTTTAGTGATAAAATCTAAACAGCATTCATTGTCAATGATCTGTTAAATTTTTTTATATGTTTAAAACAATATTGGTAAAGGGATTAAGTTTTATAAAAAAAAATTTGATACTTAAATTATAAATTACATAAACGCAGTTTTTTCTTCAAATCTTTACGCACTTAAGGGGAGAAATTGTTATGTAAAAATAAAATAATAATATTTAAAATCGGTGATCGAAATGGGCTATAGGTGGCGTAGAGCAGAACTCTCTACCTATGGCAACACTTCGTGTGCTTCCATCATTAGCGTGTGGAGAGTCATAGCAGAAAGAAGTACGGTAATTTCTATCTTAATTTTGAAATAGATTAAAAAAATTTTAAGTCAGGAAACTATGTGGAACTTAAAACTACATTGAACATAGATCAAAAAGAAATTATCATGGGAAATTTATAAAAAAAGTTTCTGACAATTAAATATGAAAAATGTTAAGAAAGGGGAAAATATCGTAGTACATTCCTATACAACTAAGAAGAGAAGGAGAGGGATAGGGGAAGGGTCAAGCCATGGAACCGATCTTTTCTCCAGATGGCGCATTCGAGCGTTGCGATCACGAATAGAAAACAGTTTACTTGATTTGATTCTATTTGATAGCACGCGATTTTCATTTCAATTCATCGTTATAATGCCAAAATACACATTCAAAGTCCTATAAGTGACTCAATGTCTTTTTTATAGTATCGTTTATGCTTTACTAGATGACGCAGCAAGCTTTAGAATGAAACTTTTTTTTTGTGTGGCTTGTCGCTTTTTGACTTGCTACATAAAATTTCGACTTTTATGTTCTTTCGCTGAACTTCTACTTCCACTTCATTCTTTGATGTTTATGTTTACTTTCACTTTGATTTCGCGTTAATCGGCGCGTAATATAAATTAAAGTAATTTACTTTTTCTATATGTGTTTATTATAACATGGCTAGGCCGAAGGGTCCTCGTATGTATAGGTCTCCTTTATTGCCGACTCCAGTATATCACTATCCTGCATATAATAACAGCAATTATTTTTGCAGAACAAGATATCAAAACTTTAATGATTACCCCAACTATGATGTTAACTATCATTTGGACTCTATTGATCCAATATCAGAAATTTACCATAGTTCACTTAATGTAACGTCAGATATTCCTTCTGAATCTATCGATAATGTTTCAAATTTTATTCCAGAACCTATCGACCCAAAATTGGACTTTTGCTCGGATTCTTTTGATCCAAATTTTTTTCTGGATCAACCTTATGAGATAATGAAAAATATTTTACCTTACCCTAAAGCAAAAGAATATAATAATTTAGCGGAATATTATTCTCATCATTTCTTAAAAAAGGATACTACCAAAAAAGCAGAAAAGGATAGATTATATGATAGGGATTATGCTTGGTATTATAAAATTCTTGGCTGGGATGATAATGTCCAAAAAAGATATGAGCAACGAATTTTACGAAGACCAAAAAGGTATGCTGGTTGGAGAACGGCCAAGCTTAGGAAGTATAAGCCACATTTTGCTAATGATGATCCAAATTATGAACCTTGTCGAAGTTTCCCTCCTCTGCAATCTGCAAAAATAATACAAACCCAGTCAAGGTTTAGAAAATATAAAATATTTCGGCGAAGTGTAGTTATTGATAGTAAAGAATCAACCATTGAAATGAGTGGTATACCTGAGATGAATTTAGACAAAGAAATTCCTACTCCGATAACTAAAAAAGTTGATTTAGTTTCTTCCTCTAATGTTACTATATCTGTAACTGAAAAAAATTCAAAAACTGATTCTGTTCTTTCTTCTGGAAATACTCTTAGACCTGAAAATGAAAACCATTCAGCAAATTTTATCCTGACTAATGATACTCAAGCAATTCATAAGTTGAAATGTTAGTAATTGAAGTACAGTTTAGAAATTAGATTATGATATGAAAATAAACAATTCAATTTTTGCAAGAACAAAATGTGATGCAGTTCTTTCCTTGGGAAATACTTTTATGCCTGAAATGGAAAATAATTTAGTAAACTTTATATTCTGCTTAGTTGATGAATTAGATTAAATAAAATGTTTATAATTGTGTAAAATTTCTTGAAGAGCATGGTAGCAATTTCGAAATGAAATCCTTAAGAGACCATGTAGTTTTCTAAAATCATTTAATTTTTCTATGTTGTGTTCTTTTTCAAAATGAGTATCAAAAAGTTGTAGAATTAGTTATAATAGAATATTATAGTTATAATAGAATTTCGATATTTTTAGTGGCTATTCACTTTTTGCTCTAAACTGATTTGTGTTTGTTATCTGGTTTTGTAACAAGTTATCCAAAACTTATTATTGAAGTATAAGCCATTAAAAATGATTAATCCTGGAACAGTTCGAGAAAAAAGTTATACTGTGATAGGATAAGCATTAAAAAAAATCAAGTTTCAACAATTACTTTTAAACAATCATATTTGTGAAATATATTATCTTGCCATTCAATAATGCATTTTTAAGATATAGTTAATGATTGTTCTAAGGTTCATAACTCACCATTGCTTTAAGGTAAATTTAAAATGTTCCTATTTACTTCAGGGAGTGTTGTTTTTTTTTATCTGTGTGTCTATAAACTAGAGATATTGTATCATACTAATTTGATAAACAAATAAATGAAGTATGTTCAAATAGTCTTTTAGTTCATGTTTTTTTTTTTAAATAGGAGGACAAAAACATGTATTAAAGTGTTTAATCTTGCTTTTAATTTTTTTCCCTTTATTCAATTGTAACCACTTTTATGCCTCATGCAAAATAAAACAAATATAACCATTAACTCAAAATACTGTAACCATAAATCAATACCATATAGGTTGTACACCAAGTTTTGTAAGTAAAGTTACACATCTATTCAGTCTATATATCAGTATAAGTCCGTAAAAAAAAATAGATTTTAAGAAAGAGCAGATTTTAATTATGTTTAATTAAACCAAAAAATAAATTTAAGCCTGAATTTTATTGGGTTTTATTAAAAAATATTCTCCCAGGTTTTTGGGTGGGTTAAAAACATGCTCTTTTGTATGCATTACTAATACAAATTTTAGAAATAAAATTTTTTTTGCATGGTAAGTTGTAGAGTTATGTATAAGCATGTTGAAAATCTTTATCATTCTTTTAAAATCATGGGATCAATGGGTTGAGTAAAAAGTCATTGCTTTTTTCCCTATATTTTTCAAAGTCATATATTTATATAAAAATTTAAGTTTAATCAATGATATATGTTCCCTTTTGATCAATGACGTGTTACTAATGTTCGG
The DNA here is from genome assembly GCA_949128135.1 of Parasteatoda lunata. NCBI lineage: Eukaryota > Metazoa > Arthropoda > Arachnida > Araneae > Theridiidae > Parasteatoda > Parasteatoda lunata. The sequence continues at coordinate 39,510,161 of OX421976.1, read as the reverse complement.
TGAGCTTCACAATTCCTCGTTCGTAAAAGGACCTGAGTTTAATTGTGAATAAAAGAACAAGATGCTGATTTACAGCCTCATCTTAATTTAACGTTATTCCAAGTAAGTAGTTTTGAAGAGAACAAAACAAGTGGAACGTCTGGAAAATATGGTGAATGCAATGACTTTTTACTCAACCTAATATTTTATGGAACAAAAATAGATAATTTTAGATTGTTTATTAAAAATATTTATTAATTGTTAAAGATTTTATGAAATATTTTTTAAATGAATTAGTTTGCATTTAATATGGAACTTAAAATATATTTCACATATTTAAATAAAACAAAACGAAAAAATCAGTTTTTTTAAAAAAAAATTAAAATCTAAGTTTTTTTTAATAGATACCTAGTTTTTTCCCCCTCAATCCTAGAACAATGTTGTATTCATTGTTCTTATGGTTCTTCAATTGTAAAAAACTTTATTTGTCAACACATTTAATTGTCAAACACCACATTGCGTACCACCTGATTTTACTGTGGTAAAGCTTCAACAATAAGAATAATTATCATCTGACCTAAAATAAATAAATAATATGAGAAGGTTATTTCTTAACATGAGAAATAAAAACATTTTATAAGCCAAATAAAAATTTTAATGTTTTATAAGCACAATATTGCATTATACATTTTTATTTAGCTTCCTATTATTTAAATCTTATGTTATCTAGCTAAAATCTGACTCAAACCATTCTCTGCTTTTTCATTTCATTATTCCTTCACAAAGTGATCTGAATAGTTCAAATTCTGCTATATCTATTCATATTAAAAATAATTTTTATAACTATTTAAGTTATTTTAATTATTTTTTGCTAAAACATTTGCTTCATTCTACTAAAATATAGCTCGACGAAAAGCTGCCGCAAAGCGTAAAAAATTAAAAAACATGCACAGTAGAAGTACTGAAGAAGAAGACGAGGGTGAAGATGAAGGTATTTAAAAATATTTAGTAGAAATACAATTTATTTAATGCAATTTTTATATGTATGTAAATGTTATGCATGCAATTTTTAAACACTTTTATTATTTGTAAATGTGCATTACAATGTTTAATGTTGCTGCTTAATATCAACTATCCCTTTTGCATGTTACTATTTAAAATGTTGGTGTATATATACATTTTGATATTTAATGATAATTTGCATGAATAAAACCGCTTGTGGTATCAGTGTATAAAAAATCGTGGATTCATTCTATACTGCCTAGTCTCATTTCTATATGTTGAAATTATTTAATGTTGTATTTTAATTCATTTTAATTATGTGTTGATAATAATTTTATTTAAAAATGTATTAACTTTCATTTTATTATTGTTTATTTCATTATCAGTTGAGCTGAGCTAATATGAGAGATAAAAATATCATTAATTATCTCTTCTTCGTTTATTATTCCAGAATAAATTAAGTAGAAAAGGTATTAAGTAACAAAATATTAAACTCATAGAAAAATGACTAAAAACAGTATTTTCATTCTTAAATATTCTGTAATTGTATTCATACGGCTCTTATAGGTCAGTGTGGTTAATTTATTTCTTCATCTACATTTCTTTCTTTCCCTCCCCCCCCCCCCTTCTTGTCAGTGCTGTGTTTAGAGTCTTTGCTTAACATGGCTTGGACAGGGGACTTATAATAAGTGACTTCAGCTGTGTATGTATCTGTGTTTAGTATATAATTTTTTTTTTTTTTTTCTGATTGTGGTATTAAAAATTGTCATGGGAATAATTTTAAAGAAATAGGAAATACATCATAATGTTAGTTTTGCTAAGAAATTATTGTTGGTATTTATTGCTGTTTAAATTTTTTTATGGATAGTTATATGTTAGTGTAGGCCTTCTCACTAATTAGTAGTAGTGGTATAAACATTTAATGCTGTTTAAGTATGAGCTGCTTTTATGTTGCATAAAAGAAAGTTACACATATCTGCAATGGGAAACCATAAGTTATGTCAAAGCAGCTATAGAACCCCTATTTAGTCTGTTTAGAAAAGTTTCTGTCCCTCTAAAAACAAAAAAGTGCATGTGTCTCTTAAGTACTCTGTTGTAAAATGCATTTGTTTTTTTAGTCTGTTGAAGTGTATAACATTTAATACATTCTTAATTCAAATATGTTTAAATACAACCAATATAAATAGGAATGTGAAACTAAATTGTGCTCACTAATTGTATTTATTTTATAGCTAATGGTTAACTTTTAGCTATAAATATGAATCCTATTTGATTCCGTCTCGAATGAATATAAAAAGGATGCTTTAATTCACATACACAGTAATAAATTGCGAATCATCTTTCCTCTTTGTTGAAAACTGTTAGTATCATTTTACAAATTACTGAGATTTTTTTTAATTGTTTAAATAATTTTCCAAAAGTACGTTTTATTTGAAACTCATTTTTATATATATATATTTTTTTAACTGATCAAAAATTTCCTAAATTTTAATTCAATAATTATCTAAATTTTAACTAAATATTGTATTTCATTGCATAAATTTGACATCTGTTTTCACAAAATGAAATGTTTTTAATATTTACTTCTTTTGTATTCCTACACATAGGTAAGGTATTGATATTTTTGCACTGATTAGAATATAATATAATTACTTGCTTACATGTTTTTTCTTGATATATATGACTATCAAATACAGTTTAAACTATTGGAATTCAATTTTTCGTATAAATGTAATTACTGTGTTGTTGTTGTTTTTTTAACTCACTGCGGATTTTTTTTCTAATTTAATTCCATTTTTGTTATTTTATGCTGCTTACTAAAAATTTAATCATTCTTATAAATGTCACTTGCTAATAAAATCATTGCTGTGTAATGCATTAAAAAAAAAATTCTAATTTTTATTTTGAAGTTTTGGCAGTTATTCCATCTGTTATTCAAATTATTTTGCGAGTAATGGTTTTTATTGCAATAAAACTATTATTTATTTTTCATATTAATTATTTGATTTAATGTTCTTAAAAATTGGATATTGTAAAATTTAAGTACCACATAATATTTTGATCTCTTATATCTATATGAATTATTTAATCATTTTAATTATTATTGTATGTACCAATGTATGATTTTTTTCCTCCCATAATTGCAAAATGTCTTTAAGAAAGGAAAAAAAAAACTTACAAATTCATTAAAGTTTAAATTTATTTGTTTGTATAGTGAAACCTTTCAGGAGCGACCGCTCTCTGTTTCACAGTAAAATGGTCGTTGATGGAAGTTGATCGTTCTTAGAGGCTACCTTCTTTCACTTCAAAATTCTTGTCGGTGGTACATGATTTTTTGCAAACAATTTTTTTTTTAGTCAGTTATTTTCTTGCTGTGGAAATACCACTTCTGTTGGCGTCATGAAAAGACGGATCTATGAATAAAATTTAGCTACTATAAAAATGATCCCTACTCATTACTGACCAATTATGAATGATAAAGCTATTTTAAATAAATAAACAAATATGTTTTTTGCTTAAATTTGCATTTAATTTTACATAATAAAAATTAGTTAGCTTTAAAATCTCAGAAGGTTTGTTTGTTTGAGATGCTTGCTTTTTCTAAAATAATTTTCAACTCTAAAAGTGAATCATTTTCACTCTGACTGCAACATGAGGTTGTATTCTCAAAAAGAGCTCTCTAAATAAAAGCCTCACACAAATATTTTGAATACATTTTAATCTACTTTCTTGTTTTGTTAAATATTTTGTTGTGATATTTTTCCGTGTTTCCTTACTTGACCTTTTTCACATTTGGTGCAGATGTTTGCCTGGTCTCTGGGAGAGGTTTTAATGGTCTCTCCTAAAAGTTTTCTTCAACATAAAGTGTGTGGAAAAATTATGTGCCACCCAAAATTGTTTGTAAATAGAGGTGGTCGTTCCTGGAGGTTTCCTGGTTGTAGCTTAGAAAATAAAAATCATATTTTTACTAATTGAATTGCTAAAAGTTTTACTGTGTTTGGTATCATAAATCTGAATATTCTGTTTTGCTTTTAAAACTAATGAATTTTCTTCTCTTGCATGTGCATCACTTCTGCTTAATCCAACACGTGGCACTTAACCCACAGCACCAACTGCAAAGTTTAAATTGAAAGGTACAGGAGTTAAGATGGGGATTTAAGTAGATAGAATTGTTAATATATCATGTTTACTTTTTTCGGTTTAAAGCTCAGCTTAAACACTTACGTTTAAGTTGATCTATTGTAACTTTTTTTAATCACCATCAATATTTTTAATCACCAATTGTACCAATCTGTCGAAACATTAATGCTCAGCTCATAATGGGTTACCTGCAAGTGACATAGTGTGGATATCTTGATCCTGATTGGTTGTTAAATTTTGCATATGTTTATGTTAGCAACTCTTCTTTCCATTCTATTTCAAGTAAACCAATCCCATCAAGCATCAATTCTCTTAAATGATCAATTTTATATTCTTACACAAAGATTTCAGTTCTTTCACTGTATATATTTCTTACTTAACACAAAGACTGGCATAAAGCCATGTAGGAGCATAAACGAATTAATTATGCATCAAAGAAGGGAGGTACACAAAACATAAATTTATCAGGGTTACAATAAAATACATAAGTAATAAATCTAAGTTAAATAAAAGACGTTTAAAGAGAAAACATTATATTTCAATAAATTCAATGTGTGATAGGACCCTGTATTTAAATAACTTTACGTTAATAAACATTCTAACTTATGTGGCAAAACTTATCTCAACTTTATCACGCCATTTTGCTTATAAAAGATCAGCTGACGCTGATGTCATAGTGTGGATATCCATGGTCTTCTTCTTCTTGAATTGCAAGTACTCAAATTTTAAACCAACCAAATTGGCTTTATCAGACATTACATTTTTTTAATCCTAATACAATCTTCGGAATCGAGAAGTCGGCTGAATAGCAACATATGAAAAAACAAAAAATTGTTTTCTAAGTTCGGAAACATAAGTTTAACTTTGAGAACCACAGTTTTCTGTTATTGATTAATTAGTCTTACCGTACAGGGAAAAAAATGACAAAAAAGAATAAAGTCTATTGAAAGCGCTCCATTTTAATGCTGTGTTATAATTAAAACAGAAAAATATCAAAGTAATAATTTAGTTTATATTCTTTAAATTTTGCTTTTTTCCCATTTGTCTTTCATGACATAAATTAACAAGTTTGGGAACTTAACAAATATGTATAAAAACTATTTCTAATAATGTATGGTAATGGATACAATTTTAAATTATTCTTTATTAAATCTATTCTAATTCAAAAAAGAAAAAAACTTTGTCGAAAAATACTTTTCCAAAAAATACTTTTCGAATAATTAGCCGAATATTTGGCTAAGCATTCGCTCACCAAATAGTGGCCAACTATTTGTTACATGTAGACATATATTAAACATTCTCAAAGACATGGTTTAACGGCTCCTTTTCTTATCATGTCCTATGTTAATTCTATTATTATCATAATAGTTTAATTAGACTAAATCCTTGGAAAAGTATAGCGGTATAAGGCTATAATATCAAAATATGAAATACTTAATTGAGATCATAGCTTTATTAAAAAAACTGAAACAATTTTTTTCAAAACTTCATTTATCATTATCATCAGCTGTTTTGCTCTCTCTTAGACCAATCATTATAAATCAATTATTGTTATTCAGATTACCTTAAACTGTGTTCAGGGATGACAATTAAATAATTTTAAAAAATGGCAGATTTTAAATTATTTAAATGTTTACTACACATCACGAAGCAAAAGGATCTGAAAATATACATCTATGGTGCATAAAATGGTGACTCATAATTGAACACTAGATTATTTTATATTATATCTATATCTGAAATGCTCATTATCGTATGAAATTGATTCAAGAATGTTATTATAGTTATTTTATAAAATGCAATTTTAAAGTGCTTAAATATTATCAAATTTTATGTTGCATGCTCTTTTACTCTGCATCTGTGCATTTGTTCCTGTTTGCTATTCTATGTGTTACCAAAATCATGTTATTATTTTATCACTATTGCATGCATGTTGTGCACTACACATGATCAAACCATTATTATTTTCAGTTTAATTTTAATTATCAGAGAGATTTTAAATTTGTTTTTTAGTAAAGAAAGATAAATTTTATTTATAGTAAATAAATATGTAGAATACGTTTATGTATGTTTTTTGATTTGGTAACATCCATAATTATTTTTAATTGTTATTAGTTACAACTTAGTATATATATAAACAAAATTATTTTTTTATTGTGCATGTTTGTATATGTGTTTTAAATATATGTTTTGCTTATTTGTAAATAGCATTTAAATGTTAGTTGCATCCTTGAAAACTATAGAGTATTATAAATATAGTTTGTTTTGTTATTTATTTATTTTTTTTTTAAAAAAAAAAGCTCTAAAACTTTGCATAGTAATTATCGGTTATCTTCTGTCATACAATTTTGTCCACCTTTTTGTCGAGATATAACATAAATTAATCACTGTTGAGAGAAAACTTTCAATATTACCTTTAACTTATAATTTTTAATTAAGTTTAACTTTTTTTTTAAAGTTTTATTCTCATGTTTACTATTTATGTTTTTAGATTTTTTATTTTTCATTGAATTATGTATGTACAAAAGAATATTCGCTGTTTATTATTCTATTTACATGCATTTTATTTTTATAAAAACAATTAAAATTTAAGTTTTTCGTTTTTTTTAGTAAGTTTTGTGTAGCCATTTTTTGTTCAATATTATCCATTACTTAAAACAAATTCTTCAGCACTCAAAAATTTTAAAAAAACTATGCCAAAAGTTAACCGAAAAATACTTTTAGATCATAGTTATTTATTAATAATAGTATCTGATTTATAGTTTCTTTTGTAGCTTCAAAGGTAATTAAGTAGGTCTTATTTATTTTTCATAGTTCAAGCACTAAAAAAAATTGCTATGTGTATAAAATACATCAGTTTTGCTCCCTATTAAAATATATATATATATACTTTAATTTTTCAACATTTAAATGAAATATCTGTCTTTATCATTTAATATATATTAATTTTCTGAAATAATTACTTATATTATACTTATATACATTAAAATGAAGCAAAAGTTTTTTATTCTTGATAGACATATTTAATAAATTTTTAAGTTTAATCATATGTAGTGACTAATTGCACTGCTGTTATTTATTTACTGTGATTTGTTTTTACAAATTTACAGTGATTTGTTAATATAAACATCATTGCTAATTGCACTGCTGTTTCAATAACAATTCACTGTAAATTTGTCAAAAAAGGAATGTATGTACTTCCGTACTAAAAATATATATATGTTTATATATATTAGCAATTTTTATTTTAAACTAAATACTTGATTGCTATTATTGTAAGATTTGACTACACCTTAATTGCTATTATGATGGTATGAAAAAAAACTATATTGCATTAGGTAATGGTATATTTGGAACATCTACAAACAACATAAAAAGACTAGAACAACATATGGATTAGTATAAATCTGATTATATTCTTTTTCAGTATCTTTTCATATTTCATGTAGCAGCTCTCAAAAAATGGAAACACAGCACAAATATAAACTTAAAGCTCTAACGATAAATTAGTTTAAATTTTTAATATGAATTTACATATTTAATATGAACTACTATACAATAAAATTTATAGAGTGAATTTATAATCCAGTGATAGAAATTGACATAAATTATTTTAAAAATTTTCTATAAATATCTTAAAAAGTATTTTAAAATTGACAGCACTAGATAAATTATATTTCAATGTGTGAAAGAAATATGTCCAAAATTTGCTAAAAAAAAGTTATTTTTAGTATTAGTTTTTTAAATAGAAATGGTATTTTACTTAAGACAGGGCATATATATAGGGCATATAACATATATATATATATATCAATAGAATTTAAATTTAGCTGTAGTTAACATTATCGTTCCTACCTTTTAAGATGTCTCCATATTATTATTTCATTATAAAACTCATATTTAGTCATATTTTTTTTATATATTTAATTTGAAGTTCTTTAAGATAAACTTTTTCTGTTATAGTTCTTAGTTTAAAATATTTCTACATTGTTTTATAATATAAAACCAAATAGAAACTAAAGTGCTAGAAAGTTTTTTAAAGATTTTTTTTTTTTATTGTTGTTAATTTATGGAATAATTTTTTATGAACTTTTAAAATTAGGTATGGGAAGGTCTTCCTATTTGAAACCATCTGTAAGAGATAGAGGTAAATGTAAAAAGTTTTGGCGAGCTGAAAAAAGACTCAGGTAAGAATTAAAACCTCATTAAATTACAGAACTTTGTTATATCTTTTTTTGCATTTGCTGACTTCTCAAAGTGTAATCTTTATGATATTTAATGATAAATGGGCATTATTTGTAAGTTGAGCTGTTCCTTATTTCTCTAAGTTTTTCCAACAATTAGAACTAGTATAGTTATCCCAGTATAGCTTACACAAGAGCATCGAGAATGTGTTTTTCCTCTTAATGTAATGTACATGCAGTGAAACCACTCAGGAGTAACCACTCTCCGTTCCAAAGTAAAATTGTTGTTGAGTAGTTAGTCGTTCTTAAAGGTTACCTCCATTGACTTCAAAATAGATATCGAATGTACATGGTTTTTCACAAACGATTTTAATTTTAGTCAGTGTTATTTTCATGGGGCAGAAATGCCACTTCTGTTGGCGTCACGAAAAGACGTATCAATGAATAAAATTTAGCGTCTATAAAAATTATCCCAACTGATATAATTACGTGTTAAAGCAAATTTACCAATTATAATTGATAGAACTATTTTAAATAAGTAAACAATTATTTTTTTTGCATAAGTTAGCCTTTAGTTTGTCAAAAAAATGTATTAGTTTTAAAAGATAAGAAGAGCTTTGTTTGTTTGAGATGCTTGTTTTTTTTTTTCTAATTTAACTTTTAACTCTTAAAATAAATCATTGATAGCATCATCTCCAGTGTACTCTGAGTGCAACATGAAGTTGTATTAGCAAAAAAATCTTTTTAAATAAGAACCTCACACAGATATTTTGAATACATTTTAATCTACTCATTTGTTTTGTTAATATTTTTTGTTTTTCCTTATTTTACCTTTTTCGCATTTGGTGCAGATGTTTGCCCGAATGCTGGGAGAGGTTTTAATGGTCTCTCCCAAAGGTTTTCTTCAATACAAAGTCTATGGGAAAAATTCTGTGCCTCCCAAAAATGGTCTTAAATAAAGGTGATCTTTCCTTTAGGTTTCAGTGTAATATGTTCGGGGAATTCTTTTTTCCCCTTATGAGTGGCAACTGATCGTGCCGTTAATCATGAAATCTTGATTTCCTTACTTCCATGATCTCCCTGGATCTGTTGGGGGAATACTTTACTTTAAATAGAATCACTTAGAATCAGATAATTCTATTTTTGTTGTTATGAAAATATTATGATGAATATTTAGATGAATTCAATTTTTATGAATTAATATCGTGAAAATTATTTTTTGCTTGTCTTTCAGAAATTCTCCTTTTTGGAATTCATTTATTTTTAGTGCTTAATAAAACACTTTAATTGACTTATAATTTTTAGGTTTGCCATTCGCCATGCATCCAAATCTCAAACATTTTATTGGGTTGTTATTGTCCTTGTATTTTTAAATACTGTATGTGTAGCTGTAGAACATTATAACCAACCTGAATGGCTGGATGATTTTTTATGTAAGTAATTGTCTCCATAACCAACAAATTGTTACTTTTATTATCAAGCACATATGTGCATATTTACATAATCTAACTTTTTTTATCTTCCTACTTTAGACTATGCAGAATATGTATTTTTGGGACTCTTCATTTCTGAAATGCTTTTGAAAGTTTATGCCCTTGGAGCACGCATTTATTTTGAATCTGCCTTTAATCGTTTTGACTGTGTTGTAAGTTTTTGATTATATTTGAAATTGTTCTAATTATATTTAAAATTGTTTAAAGCAATTTGCATGTCGCATTTTCAGTTTTTATTTTAACGTTTTTTTTTTATTTGCATTAAAATAAATTGTTGAAGTTAACTTTAGAATCCTTAGAATATTTTGGAATATGTTTAAAATTCACCACAAGGGTAAAGTATATGATACTTGAAAAATTTCCTTTTCTGAAAAATTCTATTTTACTGTAAGTTCTTTTATAGTATAAGTTTTTTTTTACTTTGAATTGTTAATATATATATATATATATATATATATATATATATATATATATATATATATATATATATATATATATATATATATACTGAAATAAACAATAACTTATTTCATTAAGGTTTAAGTTTTGAATTTCTAAACAAATTTTTTTGCTATATTTTTTTATCTTCCTATAAGTTAGCCTTTTACTATATCTGTACATTTTGTTTAATTATTAGCTGACGTTACCCACTTAACTGACGTTTTTTAAATTTATTTTGTTTAGCTTTTATAATTGTGGTCTATTATATTAAAATATTTTTGTGGTACCTATAACTTATTTTGAAATGGCTACATTTTTATTGTTAATTCTAACATTATTTTTCATATGTTATCTTTATTATTTTTCTAAATCTCAATATTTTGCCATAATGTTTTGATTTTTTTTTTTTAAATCTTGTTCTACTTTGCATATGAAAGCTAAAGTGTTTCTTTTATTTAAAATTTTATTAAAATTATATCGTTTCTTTTATTTAAAACTTTATTGAAATTCAAAGTGTTATTTAACAATTTTTGTTTGACATTTTAAATTCCCACAATGCATACATTACTAAAAAAGATCAGTTTAATGCAAGGCACCACACATTATGTCACCAAATGTTAAATTAATTTATAATTTAGAGTTAATGAAAAAAAAATTAAATTGTAGTAAATTTATAACATAAAAAAAATAAGTATTTATATCTTTTTATCTATTATAGCCTACAAAAACTTCATCAAGTGTGTCTTATTTGAAGCACTCATACCCACTTACCGTTATATGCAAATATTTTTTTAATTAAATATTTAGCTGTCAACAAAAGAAAAAAATTTTATAAATTTTGTAATGTTTTACTCCTGTATATGGAAAACATTCAAGTATATTATATATTAAAATTAATATGTTTCACTTATTATTTATATATGAAACCTAATTTATTATTTTATTTGATATTGTAATTTTAATATATTAATTGAATAGTTTTTACTTCTTCGTCAAAGCAAGTTCATCTCTAAACTTCGAGTAATTTTGCTCCAAATAGTCATTCTCCTTAAAAATGTTATGATCTTTTGCAAAGTTCATGCTTAATTCTATTTCATATAAATTTAAATGTTCACATTAATTTTTTTACATTCTGATTCAGGTAATTTCTGGTAGTATATTTGAAGTTGTATGGTCCAGTGTGAGAGGAGGCTCATTTGGTCTTTCTGTTCTTCGAGCGTTACGATTGCTCAGGATATTTAAAGTTACAAAGTAAGCTATTTTTCTCCTTTTTTTTTTCTTTCTCATGCTCTAAACAAATATTACTTAAGTTTATATTTATCTTTTCCTATGGTAATGTTAAAGGTTTCCTGTGTCAAAATGTAGGGATATTTCAGATTTACCCTTCTTGTAATAAATATATTTAAAATGAGAAGTAATTTTTCTTTTTCAAGACCAATCAAAATTAATTGTAATGCAAAATTAGCTGATAGTTGCTACATAAGAAATAATGATAAGATGAGTGTATATATTAGAGATTGGCTCCGTGTGAGGTCGGGCTCGTTTACCGAAAAAAGGTTTCGGACGAACTCAGATTCATAATAAACTTTCATAAACTTCTTACTTTTAATTTACAGTGATTTTCTGTTCAGGGCTTTTACTTTGTGTGCCTAGCACTAATTGTCAAATGACTTTTATTTAGCATATTATTTTTATTCCTATTTCTTAAATTTTGTTTTAGCTATCTTGCAGTTTCAGTTAGTTCTGTTTGTTCTGCACTTTTTCTTTCACAGGTTGGGGATTGATAATTTTTTAATTTACTAATTTCTTTGTTTAGAGCCAAGTGATGAGTTGGCGAAATTTGGCATTTTTTCAGTGTATATCTCTGACTCTAAGTAATCCTATGTATTTCGAGCTCAGATTGAATTTCTTTGGGCTCGATCGCACTCATACCTCCAAATGCGATCCCCAGTCCCTCTCTACTATATATATAAGCTGATGACATTGAGGAAAAGTTGACAGCACTGCTTTTTTTCTTTTTATTTCCCTGTATTTGTCATATGCTAATTATTTAGAAGATTGATTAATTATTATTTGAATTGATTATCCCTTAATTAATCCCACTCCATTATTTTCATTGTACACATATTTAATTGCCTAAAGGAGTTAGTCTTCTCATGCATTTGGATTTTACTCCCCTAAGTTGCCCTACACAGCTTTCCTTTCTTATTATTTTTCTCCTTTTAGTTGACTCAAATATAGTTTCTATCATCCTTTAATTTTGTTACAGTGAGTACATATTAATTAATATAAATTGAGTAAAAGTAATTTATGTGCATATTGATTATCCAAATCTGAAAAAGTAATCCATTCTAAATCTTAAAGTTGTCACGGTTGGGTTAAAGTTATGAAACCTATTAGCAGAACTCAAACTTAACTGACAATGTCAGTCTGAGACCATTGAAATCCAAGCCATGAAATGAAGCAATAAGGAATTGTCCCTTTGATCATTGACCAATCATGCCTAATAGAGGGTGAAAGGATAGTGTGCAGGTTTGGTTTGCAAAACAAGGGAGAAATTTTATTTCTTTTCTGTTATGGTTTGTGTCAGAGGGGAAAAGTTAAGCTCTTCCAGGCTTCTGTTGAACTACCAACTTCTCTGCAGAAAGGAAATAAATAAAAGGAAAAGATATTAGAATTCATAATGTTGTCATCGTTGCGAAATCGAGGGGAACATTCTTTATTCACAATTTAGATTTGGCACACTGTTCCTTTTCTTCGCATGAAATTTTTATAATAATATGATGTTACTAAGTATTGTACTAACATGCTATTTTCTTCTATTTCATACATTTTAGTATTTTCTAAAACTATAATATCGACACGTAAACAGATTAGTGAAAGTAGGTACAATATGGTGTATGTTTTGTAGGAAGATAATTTTCATTTTATGCTAAATATTTACTCAAAATTTTACCATTATGCATTTTAATTTACATTACAAACTGAATACTTATATTTATACTTATTACAATAATTTTTAAATAGTCTGTTAGACTGCTGGACCTGTTGTCCACAGAGAAAGAGACAGAGGCACTGAGCCAAATTTTGCCTGTGACATTAGCACCTAACTTCGGCCTGCTACTGTCATAAGCTACCTGTGCACTTTGACAAATTTGTTTTATTTTCTTTTAAAAGTTATGTTAACTTATTTGTCTTATGTTTCCAGGTATTGGTCATCCCTTCGTAATTTAGTGATTTCATTGCTCAATAGTATGAGATCCATCATTAGTTTGTTGTTTCTACTCTTCCTTTTTATACTAATATTTGCTCTTCTTGGAATGCAGTTATTTGGAGGAGCGTAAGTGTTACTTTTCCTACTATTTATAAGATATATTGAAATTTTTTAAACTTTTAGCACATATATAAAAATAGTGTTATTATGAAGAAAGACATAATACTAAAAAACAATATGAAGTGTTTGTAAAAATGGGTAAAAGCATTTTGAGCTTTTAATCCTCTAAACAAACATCCTCATTAGTGAGAAAGATTTCCATTTGGTATCTGTACCAGCATGGTCTCCAAGTTTTGGGATACACTGGATGCTTGCATGCAAGAAAAAATGTAAATACTTCTTGCCATCCCAGGCAAGCCACTATATATTTTTTTTAAATTTATTGCAAGTACAAGGGTAAAATAAGAGTCTTGCTCTCCAACACAGTAATTCAGTTGATGCATACAAATGTGCTGATAAAGAAACATCCCTTATTAGTGCTGGCATATCTATCCCAACAAAAATCATATGGCTTTTAAAAAAATATTTACTTTTATTTTTGCCATCAGAGTAATTCAATTGATGCAAGCAAATGTGCTGATAAAGAAGCATCCCTTATTAGTGCTGGCATATCTGTATCCCAACAAAAATCTTATGGCTTTTAAAAAACTATTTACTTTAATTTTTCCATCAGAGTGATTCATTTGATGCAAACACATGTGCTGATAAAGAAACATCCCTTATTAGTGCTAGCATATCTGTATCTCAACAAATATCATATGGCTTTTAAAAAACTATTTACTTTTATTTTTTCCATCAGAGTGATTCAGTTGATGCGAACAAATGTGCTGATAAAGAAACGTCCCTTATTAGTGTTGGCATATCTGTATCCCAACAAAAATCATATGGCTTTTAAAAAACTATTTACTTTTATTTTTTCCATCTAAGTGATTCAGTTGATGCAAACACATGTGCTGATAAAGAAACATCCCTTATTAGTGCTGGCATATCTGTATCCCAACAAAAATCATATGGCTTTTAAAAAACTATTTACTTTTATTTTTGCCATCAGAGTGATTCAGTTAATGCAAACAAATGTGTTGATAAAGAAAAATCCCTTATTAGTGCTGGCATATCTGTATCCCAACAAAAATCATATGACTTTTAAAAAACTAAACTCAGCAGCGTGACAGCCCATAGAGGGCCAAGGCCTACTGTGCCCATCTCAGTTTTCTTGGGCTCTGGGGTGCAGGAGTAGATGTTCCGGTCAGGTGGTCAGCCGAACGCAGAACCCCCAGTGTTTAGTTCCCAAGCATGCTTGGTACTCATTTATCGACCCACTGAAGGGATGAAAGGCTGAGTCAACCTTGCCCGGCCCGAGGATGGAACCAGGAACCTGTGGCACGAAGTGCTACCGCTCAGCCACCGGGCGTCTTTTAAAAAACTATTTACTTTTATTTTTTCCATCAGAGTGATTCAGTTGATGCAAACAAATGTGCTGATAAAGAAACATCCCTTATTAGTGCTGGCATATCTATATCCCAACAAAAATCATATGGCTTTTAAAAAAACTATTTACTTTTATTTTTTCCATCCGATTGATTCAGTTGATGCAAACAAATGTGCTGATAAAGAATCATCCCTTATTAGTGCTGGCATATCTGTATCCCAACAAAAATCATATGGCTTTTGAAAAACTATTTACTTTTATTTTTTACATCAGAGTGATTCAGTAGATCTGTCATTTGCTTATTTTTTGCTTACATGGGAAATATATGGCAGATATTATTTTATATAGAAGCTTACAAATATTACATAAGCACCTAGCAGGGGAGAGGGATCTGTTTGCTTATTTTTTTATATACAAGAGGGGGAGGTATGAACAATGCTTACATAAGAAATTTTTTTACGTTACTTTCGAAACTTTTTCTAAAACACACAAAAAAAAAAATATTAATAATAATAAAATTTTGGGAAAAATTATGTCTAGATAAGTTTCAAATTTGAAATGATTGGATAAAAAATTCTAAGAATTTCAGATATCAGTTTTGAACACTGAAAAAAAAACAAAGCTATGCCTAAAAAAAAATAATAAACTTCTCAAAATTATATTAAATGAATGATGAATTAATTTTTTTCAAACTTACATTGTTTATTTAAATTTAATCCTAAATTTAGATCACTACAGCAAAACAGAAAAAGGAGTTTTGGCTTTTTTACTTAAGGGTGGCAGAGATATTATGATTTGCTTATTTTGCTGACAAGGGAGAGGGAAAGTCCAAAATTGCCAAAAACATGCTTTCGTAATGATTTCAATAGCCCATATAGCTGATAGGGGTATATGTAACCAATATCTATATATAGGGTCTATATCTATATAGACCTTATATATACAATAGATATTATTGACTTTTATTTTTAAAAAAAATTTTAAAACCTATGTATCTTTATAGCTTCAATTTTCCTGAAGGTACTCCACCTGCAAACTTCAATACTTTTCCTATTGCCTTGATTACAGTATTTCAGGTAAATTGATTTATGACATTTTTGTGATATGTTTTGCACACCCTCTACTTTTTATCCTTTTTTCTCTTGGCAAAATTTTTATTGTGTTAAAAAAAATATAAAAGGTGTTGAATTAATAAGATGCACTCACATTCATAATAACATCGTGTATATTTTGAGCATAAATTGTTTATTTTATTGTGGACTTACAAAGTTAGCAAAAAAAAAAAATTTTTATGAAATAATTAAGTTTCAAATATTTGAGACAAAAGGATTTGATAATTATATCACTAAAATAGCTCATTAAAATACATGTATGTTTGTTTGTTTGTTTGTTTGTCACTAAAATTTATAGTGTTTTGCGAAACATGATATTGTTACCCTTTCTCTTCAGCAATAATATAACTAATTTATGAAGTATTCAGATCCTTTCTTCTTTTTTCATGTTTTCTTAAATTTTTCGCATTAACTTAATTTTTTTAAATCTAGTTAAGCTAACTATTTCTTTTTTTATGCAGATACTTACTGGAGAGGATTGGAATGAAGTTATGTATAAAGGTATTGAATCGCAAGGGGGAATAAAAAAAGGTGGAATGGTGTATAGTTTGTATTTTATTATTTTGGTGCTCTTTGGGAACTGTATCCTTTCATTCTGTTGAATTATATTCACCGTTTTGTAACTGTTTATTTTTGATCTTTATACAGTTGCATTTCTGTAAGGTGATAAAAAATTTAATGATAAAAATATTACATTTTTTCTAATTATTTTAAATTATACTACATTTTTCAAGCTTTGTTGTGAAGAATTTCTTTATTGTTAAAATTAGTTGTATGTCACAAACTTTGTTTTGTCCTTAATTGCTTGCAATTCCAATTGAAATCATATTTATAAAGTACAGTAAACTCTTTATTTCACAAAGAAAAAAAATTAAATAAGTTTTGTATAATGCAACAGAATTTTTTCAAGCATTTTTGTCAAGATTTTTTTTTTAGGATGCTTCACAAATTTTGCTTGATCTTTTGTTTTGTTTTCATCCAATTGCAATTGTAATTAAAATTATATTATAAAGTATAGTAAACTGTATATTTTCTACAGTTATTCATAATTTGATTCTATTTCAAAAAATGTATTACGGAGGAAATTTTAAAAAAAAGAATTTTTGTGTTTGTGATTCTGTAATTATGATTCTGCATTTTCTTCTCCACAGATTCTATCACATTATATTTTGCTCTTGTAAGATTTTGTCATTCTATGATTTATTCAGTTAAGATTAGTTAGTTTGTAGGATGATAAAATAAATCTGTGTGTCTACCATTTAAATTTGCCATTTAAATAAGACAGTTAAGTATAGGATTGATCTAAATGTAAAACAATGGCAGTCGAAAGTACTGCAATTTTTTTTAACAAACACTTCTTTTATTGGCTTTGAAATTATAACTGATTCATTTATTTAAAGAATGATTGTAACATTTTTTAATTAATAAATTTGTTTGTCTTTCCTTCATTCTTTAATAAGACACGCTTTTGAATGTATTCTTGGCCATCGCTGTTGATAACTTAGCAAATGCGCAAGAATTAACTGCGGCTGAAGCAGAAGAGGCTGAAGAAGATAAAGAAGTATGTTCTATTTTTTTTTTTAAATATATTTTATTCTGTATGTTTCATAAAGTTTAAATGAGGTAAAAGAATCTCTTTTATGTTTTTTATGCTGGTTAAATAAATCAAAATGTTTTCATTTCCATTAAAAAGTTCTAGAACGTTGTAAAAGAATTATCCTTCTACTCGGGTATGACTTTAAAATACTAATTGCTAATTTTCAGGTGAATTGTTTTATTCTCATTAAGTTTATTATTCAATTTTTTCAAAGCAAATCGCATATGCATGCTTGCAAATTTGTTGTCATGTTTCTTATTTTTGTTTTATATTCACTCACATTACGTGTTGTTATAGCGAGCTAAAGAAGAATTAGATAAAGAACTAAAAGATCTGCAAATCGGAAATGACCCTCCTCAGGTTAATATTTGCCCACCTTCTCCAATGAATAATGCAGAGAAAGGAAAAAATTTTAATCTGTAAGCTTGCTAGTTTATTTATTTTTCTTTTAGAACAAAATTGCTTGTTACTAAAATTTTTATATTACATTTTCATTACATTCATTGTATATTTCATATAGATTAAATAATTTTTTGTTTTAACTGATTTATAATTGTAAAACAACGTATTTGACTATTTTTAATTAAATTTTACTGAAACAAATGATAAATTGACCTGTTTATTAATTTTTATGTATTAATTTTTAAATCTTTTAATTTTTTTTTTTTTTTTTTTTTTTTTTTTTTTTAGCGAGAAAGGTAGCAATGAAAACATTGAAAAATCTAATCCAGATACAAAGCGAAATCTTGATGGTATGTTTTCACCATTTTTTTTATATAAATAATTATTTTTTAATCAATTTATGAGACTCAAAATCTTGCTTTTTCAGAGGTTTTAATTTTTATTATGCTTTTTTTTTACTCATTTTATCATTTTTGTTAGATGATGAGCCAGATGAGCCGATAAAAGTTCCCAAGCCAATTTTGCCCTATTCTTCCATGTTCATTCTTTCATCAACTAATCCGTAAGTATATTTTATTTTAAAAATATAAGTCAAGTTAGAGTATTTTTAATTTTTATTTGCTTTATAGAGAGCATGTGCAAATTGTTTATTTTGAGTTACTTTAAAAAGCACTCAGAAGATGTTTATTTTCTGTTAGATGCATTGTTGTTAAACGATGAGAAAAATTAAATTCAGATGAGTTGAAACTTTAAACTATAAACTGCTTTACAAATAAATTTAAAAATAAATGTATATAAAACCTTTCGATAAATCAATATAAAAAATTTATTATTATATTCTTATTTAACTTGGACAAAATGGTGAGTTTATGCAATACTAAAATTTATCAGTGATTTTTTCTGAATATTAAACTTTAAATACAATATATATATATATATATACAGTGAAACCTCTGTTAAGCGGACATTCTTGGGACCGAAAAAATTTTCCGTTTATGAGAGTTGTCCGTTTAAGGGAAGGTAACCCTAATAACGAAGTTTAACACCGTAAATTGTTTTTAGAATATATTCAAAGATGTAGAAATAATTAACCAATTTACAATAACTATCTATAAGGATATTTATTTAAAATTTAAGAATTAAAAAAAAAGAATATATAAAAAAGATTGATGTGAATATATAATTTTAGATGTAGATACAGATAAATGAATATAATTTTCCTATCAGCATAGATACTCAAGTTAGACATATGATACCGAATAGGAGTTTTCCCTCCTCAGTCAGTTTCAATTATTAGGTTTATTCCCCTTACACCTACTTATCATTTGATTAGGGAACATGGTTAATATCTTCTTGAAAGTAATCCTCCCATGATTCCCAGAAAAAAAAAAGCAATGCCTACCTGTAAGTCATGAGGACCTATGGAGTTGATTATTCACAATTGATCAGCTATCAAGTGTCTGAATAAATGTTTCATTTATATGAACCTCAAAGATTATACTTCTGTTCTCTTTTTTACCCCAGCTGCATTAAATACAGTCTTCAAATTGATAAGAAAATTAAGGAAATTTTCAATGGGGAAGAAGAAGAAGTGTTGCTAGCCTTAAAAATGTCATTTCAACTTGTGGGGTCTTATAACCAGTATGGTTCAGATGAAAAGATCAAAAGATGCCGCTGTTCAAATTATTTCACAAGAGCAGTATCATTTTCTCTCCTTTCTTTACAAAGATAAGGCAAGGTGACAGAAGAAAGATTGATTCTTCAGCAGTGAAATAGCTTAACAATACTTTAAGTTATGGATAAGGCAAAAAATTTACATGCTTTAAAAACTGTGAAAAGTTGCATTTTTTCCCTTGCAATTTAAAGCGGTAGTTTTTTTTTTTTTTTAAATTTAGAAAAAGTAGTGTCCGGTTTGAAGAGATAGAAAACAACATTTCAGGGCCAAAATGACTGTCCGCGTCCGGTTACGGGAGTGTCCGCTTTGCGGAGAATGTACATAATGGTTTACTCATAGAAGATTCCCGGGGAATTTAAAATATGTCCGTATTAAGAGGCGTCCGCTTTGCAGGAGTGTCCACAACAGGAGGTTTCACTGTATATATCTTTATCAATATTGAATGATGCATTTTCTTTTCTTTACAAAATTTTAACATAATTACATAATTTAAATTCTCTTGCAATTTATTAAACTAATATGCTTGTTATTAATATGGCTGAATATTTTGTGTCATTATGTGCATGTTCAATAATCTCTACCATCCCTAGAAATAACTTCCACATATTCTCACTTTTTAGTATTAAAATTTTGAGAATAAAAATGGCCAAAAGCTTATATATATTGAACTTAATATTCTATAAACTGCTGTGTAGTAAATTATGATTAAAAAATGTAAACTTTTGTTTAAAACATGGTCTTAAAAAATTTAAATTTTCTAAAAGTTGTTCATTAAAATGTCATGAAAATTGCCCTCTAATATTATTATACTCTAACATAATAATTATTTATCTAATTTAAGCCAAAAGTGGCATGAATTTAAGACTTGGACATAATTCATGTACTTAAAAAATCTCATAAATCGTATATTTTTCAAAATTTTACTTATTTTCTCGCTTGTGTTCTAAAAGATTTAGATAATACACATCAATTTTGATCTAGATAATATTGCATATTAAGTCTTTCGAATTTAGTTCTAATTCATTGTTAATATTTTTCTTTTCTCCATGAATTTTTTATAAAAGTTAATATAATTTATGAACAATTATAATTTCTGATATTTCTTAATAATGTATCCCAATATTGCTTCATTAGTAATTATGTAAAACTATTCAATGCCCTTTTTTTTTTTTCAGGATCCGTCAAGTAGCTCATTATATAGTAAATCTTCATTATTTTGATTTATTCATCATGATCATCATCACACTCAGTAGTATAGCTCTAGCGGCAGAAGATCCAGTGGAAGAAAACTCTCCTAGTAATGCAATCTTAAATTACTTTGATTATGCTTTTACTGGATTTTTTGCGATAGAAATGGTTTTAAAGGTAAGTAATTATCATATTGTAAATGATAGTTGTTGTCTAGTCTTTGCTATTTCATTTAGGTTCGGCTACCGAAATTAATATTTGTAATTAAAAATTTTTGTAACAAATGTTATTAAGGAAATATATACTATTAGAGAAATATTTTATAGTACTTGCAAAAATGATCTTTCCATTTATAGTTTTATTGATCTTGTCAAAAAAAAAAAAAAATTATTGCTCTTTACCTAAAATGATGTATTCATTTTTAAGTAATGTAACAAATGATTATATTATTATACACTTAAATTTAATTATGTTTGATATAGATTTATTGCATGTTCACTCAAATTACATTACAGTTGTGTGCAAGGATGTATTTTTGACATCAAAAACTGGTTTTTGATATGACTTATTAAAAATCTGGAGCAAGTTTGTAAAACTTAAGTGGTTGCTACTAATTGTCTGTATGCCTGAAAAAGGTTTTGGGGGAAATGTAGGCAGCCAGTCAAAAATTTTTGATCGAAAAGAATACTTACAAAATTTTTTCTTGTTAAAAAATTTCTTGTTTTGCAAAAGTTATTATTGTTGAAAAAACGTATGTAAGTTTGTGTATTTATTAGTTTGAATTCCTTAAGTTTATGAATGGGGCCTTAAATTTAGGTTTATAAATTATTACTGTTCACTCGTTTATTCAAGAATTGTGTAAAATAAATTGAATTTTTTTCTTGTACAAACTTTACTTTCAAATACTTTAAAAAAGTTATTGTACTAAAAAAAAAAAAAAAATCATTAAAATTTTTGGTGAAATTTTAATTTAAAAAAAAGACTCTTTTTTTTTCTGAGGATATATTAGGCTTAAGTTGCTATCAATATTTAATACAGTTATTAGAATAAATTTCCTAATTACATATTATTTTATTTTGTTATGATAGTCTTAGAATTTATGCATTCTAGTCTATAGAGGTCAGCATCATTCGAAAGAATTGTTTCAAATTATGATCTTATTCATACAAAACTGAGAAATAAAATTTGAGAACAAAAGGCAGCAAAACTATTTTTTTGTTATCTATTGCATGCTTCAAGAAAGGGAGTTAAAATGAGTGTAAATGAAAATTAATTTTACATATAGTGAATAAGATAATTGTTAAGTTTTTTTTAATAGATGATTGTTTTTATATTTTTATTTTCAATAATTAAATAAATAAACAAATTGGATAAAATGCAATGGTATAGTTTTTTGTTTATAATTATTTTATATTTTCTGCACCAAAATTTCTGTTTTTGACGGTTATTTTCAAAACAAACAGAGAGTTTAATGTCAAAATAATTCAAGAACACTATTGATTGATCACTTATAACTTTATACTATACACATGTTTATTTATAAGTATTTCATATATATAATGGCTAATAATTAACTTTTCACCAAAATTTTGGATTTTTGACATGACTGTTAAAACTATCTACTGTCAAAACTTACCAGTCCTGGTTGTGGGTAATATTAACCTTTTTACTGTAAACCCTATACTTAGAGAAAAAAGAACAGTTTTTCGATATAGAAACCGCGCTTGGGGGAGATGTTTTTTTGCCAATTTGTCCTAATAGTGAATCATATAATACAAATTTCTTGAAAAGGTCTTTTACACACAAAATATGCATTATAAGCAAACCAACTTGTGCAAATAGATTTTTATAAGTTAAAATTCTATATGATAAGCAACTAAAGTGGTAAAAACAAAATAAGTATGATAATCTTACATTGAATAAATTACTTGTAACCTTATGACTCCTTAAATAGTATTTTCCATAATAAAGAAGTGTAAATTATTATTTTTTATTTGCACAACCATGAAATTTTAAAATAATGTTTAATGCGAGTATCTTCTATAAATCAGTTCTTTAAGTTCTAAAGACCTCTGTTTATATATTTAATATTGTTATTTTTGCTCTAAATAAGTCAAATTAAACAATTGTAACAAAAAAATACACAAAGGGCTTATTTCTGTTAAAAGAATGTGATTAAGAAAATTTAAAATCTTGGAACTCTTATGTTCACTTATTTTAAAGAATTGGAATTTAATACGACTTAGTTGGGCTTTAGTTTAGTGTAAAATCTGGGAGGGAAAAACAAAATATTTTATAAAAATTTACTCTACCTCTTTATAAGATTGGAGGAATTTGATTGAAATAGTTAATATTGAGGAGAATTAAAAAAAAATACTATGTATTAACCCACTTCTTTTTAGGAAAATTAACTCTTTAACTTTCTGGATACGTTCTAGAAAATTTTTGAGTATTTTGTGATTTAGATGCATTTTGTTCTCTCTAATAATTAAAATATTTTTCTAATTAAATGTAAGTTATATGATGTCTTGTTTAAAAATTTTTAATCATTATAGATAAAAATTTTATTTGCTCAAGATTTATACATCTATGTCTGTTTGCAGGTTATAGATCAAGGTGTTATCCTTCACCCAGGTTCCTATTGTAGGGATCTATGGAATATTTTGGATGCTATAGTTGTTATTTGTGCTCTTGTTGCCTTTGCCTTTGTGTATGTTTATTTGCTTTTTTGAAATATTGGAACTAATTAGCTTGTTATGTATGTTTAATCACTAGGTTCCATTGAACTTTTTTAGAACTTTTTGTATAAAGAATGAAATTTATTGTAAAGTTTCACTCAAAATTTTGTGGTGTTTACTATTCATTCAAACCAGTAATTTTTTGTTTTAAAGGTTTAAAAAAATCTGTAAAATTTTCAAAGTGTCATAAAAATTATTCAAATCTGAAATTATGTAAAATTCAGTCAAAAAAATATTATTACAATTGTATTTTTAATTACTGAAATTTAATTAGTTCGTAATTAACTAAGGAAATTAAAAAAATTTTCCCGAAGATTGCAAAATTAACTATTTTTGAGTTGCAATTTAAGAATAAAAAAATTCAACATTACAACTGAATTTATAATACGTGCTGTCATTGATAAAACACAAAAGAAAAGAATACTTAAAAATAATTTATGTAAAAATAAATTCAAGTGTAATTAGTGATAGTGGGCACAAATTACATTTTCCAGCTTAGATTTTTTATCCTTTATGTTTATAAATTTTTGCTTAATTTTATGTGTTACTATCACATAAAACAATACATTTTTTAGTAGTTTATATTTTATTTGTGATTAAATTGTATTTTAATTGCTAATAATAATTAAGCTGAAATTTTTTTTAAATTCTTATCTATTTGTACTATAAATATTTGTTGCTATTGTTGTAATTTACTTTTATCAATACTTCGATGAATAATTTCCAGTGCATTGAAAGTTAATTTTGAATTTGTTTTAAAGAATAATAATGAGCAAAATTATTATTTATTAATAAAAAATAGCATGAAAAACATTAAACTTTTTAA
The DNA here is from genome assembly GCA_949128135.1 of Parasteatoda lunata. Taxonomy (NCBI): domain Eukaryota; kingdom Metazoa; phylum Arthropoda; class Arachnida; order Araneae; family Theridiidae; genus Parasteatoda; species Parasteatoda lunata. The sequence continues at coordinate 39,485,680 of OX421976.1, read as the reverse complement.
AATATTGGCATTGCATTATAGTTAGTTTTCATCCAATGTCTATTATAAATATTTTTGTAGTGTTTTTCATTTTTTCTTTATGTTCAATTAGAACGAATGTAAAATGTTGCTATTTTTACTTTTAATTACATTTTATATCTTTACAGTGGAAGCTCTACCGGTCAAAATCTTAGCACCATTAAATCTCTGAGAGTTCTTAGAGTTCTCAGACCGCTCAAAACTATAAAAAGAGTACCTAAGTTAAAGGTTAGTTCTTTCCATATTTAGGAATAGGGTAATTCAAGTTGGCCACTTTCAAAAGCAATTTAAAAGAAAAATGAAGAAACAAATAGTTTTTACTGTTCGATATCTACCAAAATATATTTGTAAATTAAAGGAACTATATTTAAATGTCAAAACTTAAAACACAAAGGCAATTTAACTTATTGTTCAACTTAATTCCTAAAATTTAAAATGAAATTGGAACCTTTAAAATTTGCAACAGCCGCAGCATTTGTAATCGCTTTTAAAAAAATAATTTCCAGTTGTGGCCACCTTGAAATTTCTTTAAATATTTATTAAACATTGATTAGAATTTGATTAAATATGTATGCTAGAGATGTATATAACTAATTACATGGGTTTTATAATTTAAAATGTGAATTTAACTAACTTCAAGGCAAAAAAGCATTACTGTGTATAAAAGTCACACAAAGAAATTTATGTTTAAATCTAGTTAAACTTCCTGGTAGATTAATAAATATGAGTAATTTTTTTTACTAATAAAATAGGAAACTCATTTTTTTAACAGTTCATTTTTCAGTATCACTATTAAAAGCATATTCAGTGAAACCTCCAGGAAAGACCAACTCTATGTAATTACCTCTTCTATTTATGGCCATTTTTGGGATACACAGAATTTTCTTCATAAACTTTGTGTTGAAGAAAACTTTTAGGAAAGACCATCGAAACCTCTTCCAGTGACCGGCAATCCTTTGCATCATATGCAGAAAACGTTATTTAAGGAAAAACGAAAAATTATCAAAACAAGAAATGTTAACAAAATAAATAAGTAGATTAAAATCTATTCAAAATATTTGTGTGAGAATCTGATTTAGAAAGCTCTTTTTGACGATCTCTAAAAAACGATCTTTAACCTCATGTTACAGTCAAAGTGCACTTATATAATGCTATCAATGATTTATTCAAAATTAAATTAGAAAAAAAAAAGTTATTGTAGAAGAAACTAAGCATTTCGAACAAACAAGCTTTAAAGCTAACTAATTTTTATGATATAAAACTGGATGCAAACTTAAATTGTTTATTTATTTATTCTATCTTTCATGATTGGTAAATTTGTTTTTACATGTAATTATATCACCAGACATCATTTTTATTGACGCTCAAGTTTATTCATCGATTCAGTTTTCATGATGCCAGCACAAGTGGCATTTACCCACCAAGAAAATTACTCTGACTAAAATTAAAAATGTTTGTGAAAAATCATGTATTTTTTAATAACATTTTGAACTTAATAGAGATAACCCCTAAGAAGGATCACCCTCCATTAACAACCATTTTACATTGGAACAGAGAGTGTTTACTTCCGAGAGGTTTCACCGTAATGAATGTGAATTATGTGAATTTTATATATTATATTTATAAAATTCGTGCTGAAAGGTGATATAAAACAGGTCTCAGGTCAGGTCATTCAAAAATTTTATTTATTATAGCATTTCATACTGGTGCGAGAGCATCCAAATCATACAAAAGTGCTTCCTTGTAAAAGTTAGGGAAAATCTTTCAAACTTATCTCGATAATCTCTTAAGCCATGTGCAAAAAGGGAATTCTTATAACTCGTTCAAAAAACAGTTCAAGTGAATTCTCCAGTTCTCACGCTTGGTTAATGGAAAAATTTTAAATGTTAATTCTTGCATTTTTTTTTTCTTTCTAAATTTAGAACTAAAATGCCAAATGTGGATAATAAATGCCAGAAAGGGTTTTGTTTTGAACAATAAATTAAGAAAGAGAATTTTTATAAAGAAATAACATAAAAAGATTTGTCAAAGCTTTTTATGTTACATATATTTCTTATATCTCTCTGCAACTTAAAAAACAGCATTTTCATTTTAACAGTGATTAAAATATGAATTATTGGATTTGTTGCTGGTCATTGCCATCAAAGTTATAATAACTAAGTTATAGATAAGCTGAATGTACCAATCTTTCAAACGTTTTACAGCATAATTATTTCATTTTTTCAATTTAATTTTACATGCTTATTTGTTTAGTTATTACTCTTGTGAATCATTTTACTTGTGCTTGTGTGCAAATTTTTACAAGAGTCATGAAACAAAATAGTTTTCTTAATTTTCCTCCTAATCACATGACAATTTAAAATTTGTGTTCCTTAACTGATCTTTACTTGCTTATTTATTTAGTTATTACTTTTGTAATTTATTTTTCTTACATCTGTTTGTTTGAGTGCAAATGTTTACAAGAGTCAAAAAAAAAAAATAGTTTTCTTTACTTTTAGTTAAATATTTGTTATCCACTTATAAAACTATCTTCTTACTTATAGCTGGTATTTTAAAATAACTATAATTCAGTATGTTTTTGTCCTAAAATGTATTACTTTTTTTTCAGGCCGTTTTTGATTGTGTTGTAACATCCTTAAAAAATGTCTTCAATATCCTCATTGTTTACATTCTGTTTCAATTTATATTTGCTGTGATAGCTGTTCAATTATTCAATGGCAAATTCTTTTTTTGTTCTGATCAGTCTAAGCTTACTGAAGACGAATGTCAGTAAGTACATTATGTTCCATCTTCATTGCTCTTTTTTTTTCCCTTCACTTAATAATTTTTTTCTGACATTTTACTATTTGTAAAGACTTAAGATAGTTTTATAGTAGTCTAACGTGTAGGGAAAAAAAATTTATCTCAAAAAAGTTTTAGTTTTCCTTCTGCTGCACTTTGTGATTATATTGTTTTTGTATTGCAGTAACTTTTTTAACTTATTAATAGTAACTTTTTAAAGTTTGGAATCTTACTATATAATTATAAAACTTATTTTATTATAATAATTAACTACTCAACTTTTATGTTTTACTAAGTCATTTAAGAAAGCAATGTTCTAAAGTGTATTTTGAAACTTTTATTAATTTGGACAAAATTCCTTACATTACTGATCAACCATTTAGGAAAAATTGATTAACGATGGGGAAAATTAAAAACTTTTATCAAACAGCAGTAATGCAGTTTTGAGTATAGCTACAGAAATTATTTACAATTTTCTGTTTTAAATGTAATGACTGCCGTGAAAATATCAAGATTGATTAATTTCCTATTGATTAATATTCTGTTTCCTATCTATTTGAATCTTTTTACATACTAAAAGTTATTTTTGTTAAAATATTTTTCCTGTTATTAGCTCTACAAAGCAAAAGAATTTATTCATAATTTAGAATTTATTCATAATATTCATTCATCATCTTAAACGTGTATGATTCAAAATATAGAAAGAGTAAAAAAAAATATGTTTTGCATTTAACTGCATCTTGAATATGCACAGTCTTACTTATTACAAGTTCACATACAATTCATACAAGAGGATGCCATATGCTTTTCTAATTCTCAAACTTTTGCTATCCATTGACAATTTAAAAATGTTTGCTTTGAAAGCTTGAAAATTTTTAACATCTGTTTTTTGGAATGATTTTCTTCACTCAAATACAAAAATTTTCTAGTGGGTCTTAAAATGACATAATGTCTTTAGAAAAGGAAATGGGACATCATATATCTGGTTTTTTAAAGGAAGGATTGTAGTAATGGAGGGTTATGCTAAAGAGTTAAAGTTTACTATATTAACATATTAAAGTTATAAATACAATCCAAAAACAAAGTTATAATACTAAAGGTATGAAAAAACTAAAACAATTATTAATCCAATTCAAACTGGTACAGCGCACAATGCAGCTAAAAACCAAATTTGTATTTTAAACCAATATAAAATAACATATTAAAATCTTAAAAATAATTAAAAATAAAATGTAAATTGTAATTGTGTGTCCACAGAACAGTACTTCATCAGGGGACACACTGTCTGCAAACACACAGGAGCCTTTCTGTTGTTAGTGGCTGAAGCCAAAACTAACAGTGCCCCGAGGCCCCTAATGATAAAACAAGCAAAATTAAGAATAAAAATAATTACCAAATTAAAAATCACATTGCAAGAGAATCACATTTTACAGAAATAAAAATACATAACAATGAAACGCCGTAGCATCCTATAAATAATCAATGTAATAGTAAACAGTTACAGTTATTAAAATGAAAATCCCTAAATATTCCACATCAGAATCCAAAGAAAAAAGTGCTGACACCTAGATGTAAATAAACACACTAAATAGCAATATCATTCAAGTGCTGCCGTCTATAAAAAACCCTTCAAAAATTTGAAAAAGAAATCCAAATTGTTCACTGCCTAGGCCTGCTTAGGCGGGCTTCAATATCGGCCAATCAATAACATTTGCTTAGAATATCTTGAATCAGAACATTAAAATTATTGAAATTGAAAGGAAATTTATTTTTCTCCAAACTTTTTTTCAGATCCTCAATAGCTGTTAAAAAATCTGAACGGTTGTTGCAAATGAATTTAAATCTTAAAATTTGACCAAAAGCAATATTTTTAAAAATTTTATAATAAAGGTTGGAATAAAAATGAGTAAGGCTAATAACATTAAAATTAAAATCTTTCCTTTTATCATAAACCCCTATGAAAATATTATTATTAGAAATTCTTAAATCTAGATCCAAAAAATAAGCATGAAAGTCATGTGAGTTGGTTTTTATTAAATTCAATTCATCAGGATAAATGTTATTAATCAAATTAAAATCACAACAATCAAAAATGATTAAATCATCAATAAACCTAAAACCCTTCAAAGAATTATTCTGTAAAAATCTATGTTCATAAAAATGAAGAAAAATATTGGCAAATGCACTTGAATAACTATTACCCATAGCAATACCCTTAACTTGTCTATAAAAACTTATACCATTAAAAAGATAATTTTCAAAAATGTTGACATTGCATAAATTAATCCAATCATCCTTGTTAATACCCTCATTAATCAAATAATTATCAAAAATTTCAAGACAAATGTATTAAAGTTATATAATATAACTATATTTAATTAATTTTTAAATGAATTTTTTTATTGTTGTAAAGCTTCTTTTTTAACTTTAATGTAATATTTTATCTCTCATTTTATACTTTCTGTTGTATTTAATAAAGTCAATATTTTTTTTAAAAAAAAGCATGTTTAATTTAAACTTTTTTTTTTTTTGCAGAGGTGAATATTTTAAGTTTGGTGATGGCGATAAACCGCCGAAAGTAGAGGAAAGGAAGTGGGATAAACGTAAATTTCATTACGATAATGTTGCTGCAGCGATGTTAACATTATTTACTGTACAAACAGGGGAAGGGTGGCCTTCGTAAGTTCATTTTGCTTTTTAAATACAGCATATTAACTTTTAATTCTACCTTTGTTACTGTGTATCATGTTGTACCGTCACATGTGGTCCACATGTTGTTTGCCAAACAACAAATCTGTAAAACAAAGTGTGCCATTATGTCTTTAGATTGTACAAACATTTAACTGGTTTAATTCTAAACAATAAATTGCTACTATTATAATAGTGAAGTAAACCCTTATTTTATCACCTCCTGTGCTTGAAGATAACAAAATTGTGTAAAATAACTATTACCCTTATAAAATGAAATAATAGTATTTGAAATCTTTGTTTTTCAATGCTATTAAGCAATTTTTGATATTATTTTAGAATTTCATGGGTCTGATTTTTTCAAGTGTTGCTTCCTTATTTATATTTTATTGATTCATTAATTTAGCATGATATTTTATTAATAACATATATTGGGTATGATTACTGGTTTTAAAGAATCAAAATGATGTCGTAAATTCATTTAAAAATAGCAACCCTAAGACATCAAAATTTCTTGATTACTCATAAATAGTATTTAAAAAATTATATGAAGTAACATCATTGATCTTTTTACTGATTGGCAAAACACCCAATATTTTTTATTCTTGATGATGAACCTCTTTTTTTTATTTATAGAATGAAATTTTACATTATTTTTATTGAACTTACCCATCATGTAAGAGAGATAATTTTGAAAAACATTCTCTCATTCAAAAATTTTATAGTGATTAGAAAAAATTTAAATTTTTACTGCCAAACATCCAGGTTGCTGTGGATGTATGTTGTACAAAATTAAAACAGTCATTTCATTTGCTTCTTATATTTATATTTTACAAAATAAGTGACTAAACCTTCAAAGAAGAATGCATAAAATGGTAAGAATGTACAGATTTTTCCTGGTGAACACTACTTTCTCATTGAAGAGCAGTGAAAGAAACCGGTTTTTCTTCTTGAAATAAAAAATAAATTCTAATGATTGTAAGATGTGTATTAGTTATTCAACTGATAAAAATTAAAACCATTAAAAAATCTAATTCATCAGTAAAGCTAATTATTGAAAACATGTTTTTCAATAGTTAGCCTTTTAACAATTTCTTTAATAGAAACTTGTATTACTCTATATTTATTACTTTTGAGAGCATGTTTCTATATAAAATAAGTTTACTTAACTCTTAGTAGTATAGTATCCGATCTAACTGAACATTTCTACATATAAAATAATTATTACTGTAGATTTTTAAATTTTTGTTTCTCATTTTGCCTATTAATTACTACTGACTATTGAAAGTGTTAGCACCACAAAGGGTTTAAAGCCTTGTCAGAAATCTAATATACTGCTTATATTAATTTTCAGAGTCTTACAGCATTCTATGGATTCCACATATGAAAATGAAGGTCCTCTTCCCAGATTTCGTGTAGAGATGGCTATATTTTACATAGTGTTTTTTATTGTATTCCCGTTTTTCTTTGTCAACATATTTGTGGCCTTAATTATTATCACTTTTCAAGAGCAAGGGGAGAAAGAGCTGGAGGAAGGTGATTTAGACAAGAACCAAGTAAGTCTTCATTATAGGATGGAATGTAAAAAAGCCAAAAATCATAGCAATAATTGTCCTCTTTTCTTTTAAAAGTATTTAGAACCTAAAAACTTGCATAATTGCTTAAAAGAATTTAAACAATATAATATTTCTCTTAGATCAGTGGTACTTTATTTTTGGTGATAATTTAAGTAACAATCTTAAATTTTGTTCAAAACAATCGTTTGCAGTTATTTAGATTTGAAAACAATATTAAGAATCATCAGTGGCTTGTAGAAATTTTTTTTCTCAAAATCTCAAAAGGACCAATAATGGCAAAACAATGAATTTAATTGTTTAAAGCTGTTTTGAGACACTATCAAATAATAAAAAAAATTTAAACAAGACTACATATATGATTTAAATTATTATACTTACATGACATCTTAAGAAAAAATCTATGGAAGAAAACGTTCAGAAATCAACACTTATTTGTGTATAAATCATTAAATATTATATTAATATTATTGTACTATAATTAATAATACCTTGTATGATTAATTATATAGTGTAACTAATACTTATGTGTGGAGTCTTTTAGATTCATATGTTACGGTAAAAATCCGAAGACTGGAAAATCTTAGGTTTTAACAGAAAGACTTAGCTTTTGCCAAAATGGCTTGAAAAAAAGTCTGAAGTATGCTTTAATAGATTCCATTGCTGTCTTTTACCGAGCCCCTTTTAAATCCTAGTTTTTACCGGTAAAACCTAGAATCTGCCTGATTTCTGGCTTTTGCAGTAACACATTGTTATAACTTGGAAAATATTGCTTTTTTTTTTTTTTTTTAAATTTTTCTTATTGAGACTTTTGATTAGCTCAAAATGTAGTAAATTCAGTAAGTCCAAAGCTCTAAAATTTAAAAGCTTATTATTCAGTAAAGTATTGAATATTCAGGAAAGTATCCATGCTTTAATTTTAATATATTATTTTATTCGAAGCGTATTTCTTGAGAATTTTTAGCCTTTTTCCTCACCTTCCTGCATAATGAAACATTTGCAGAAGACGCATTTATTTTGACTTACAATAAAGCGCTGATCATCTAAACCAGCTTTAACAAAGGTAGATCCAGATAATGAAAAGTTGGTCAATTGAAAAATGTTTTTTTTTTTTTTTTAAATTACTGCCCTTCACACTTTTTTCAGGTTTAGGAGAGGCAAATGTAGAAAGGAATGATGTGTTTAAAAGTTAAATTTTTAATTCTATTTTTAGAAAGTTGTTTCAAACTTAAAAATAGAAATTATTATATTTACAATTGTAGCAATTTTCCAATTGTTTTCAAAAAATCTGGAGGCTGGGATTGATTTTCTAGGGGGAAAGCATGTTGTTCTTGACAAATTCTGTTAATTCGACAATTTCGTTAATATTGGTAATGTTGTTGTTAATTTGGTAATGTGTTCATAAGAGCAGCCCTAAATACTGTTAGAACATTTTCATGACACTCTTTATAATCTAATGCCTCGCAGTGGGTAGATCGTAAAGACGCGGTTCCCAGGAGAACACCAAAGTCAAGCACCACTGGCTGAGGTTAGTAAGCGGGTGGGTAACCGCTTTGATCAGCCTGCGTAGGGACCAAGGGTGTGTAATATCGGTCCTCGTTAAACTTTTCTATGTTTCCCAGACCATCGCCAATAGCCCATTGTGCAGCTCTAGTGTGACGTAAATGAAGTACCTACCTTTATAATTTAACCTTCACAAGAAACACACTTTTCTTGAAAAATTCTTGTTTTTTTTTCTTTCTTCCTTTTGCCATATAATTAAAACTTTGCATACTACTAGTTGTTCTTGTTGTATCTCAATTAATCCTCATTGAATTGAATTTGTCTGTTCATTGTGTTACTACAACAAGTTCTATAATCAATACTGAGACTATTATGTCTCCATACTGATTATAATAGTTGTTATAGTAACAGAACAATATTCTCTATCTGTTATTTATATTATTTGTGCTCTTTTGCAATGTTGATCTAATATTAGCTTTTTAAATATTTTTGTACATATATTTTCTTTCTTAGAAATCGTGTATCGATTTTGCAATCCACGCAAAACCTTTAGAGAGATATATGCCACCCAATAAGTCTGGTGTAAAGTATCGTATTTGGCTGATGGTAGACTCAACCATTTTTGAATATTTCATCATGTTACTCATTGTGTGCAATACTCTTTTACTGATGATGAAGGTAAGAGAGGAATTCTCTTGACACTTTTTTTTTCAATTGCAGTTTCCCGCAACATGTTTTAAAAAACACTGCAATTTTTATGTTTATCAATAGTCTTATTTATTATTCATTGTTATTAATATTTATTATATAATACAGTGAAAATAACTGTAATTATGCAGTATAATACTGTCATTTCTTAGTAATAAATTTATAATGAATAAAAATTAGTTATAAATTTTTAATTATTTTGAGGTATAGATAAAACTACTTGAATTGTTTATATTATGCATATGTTATTTTCAAACTTTGACCTCTTTTTAACCACTGCTAATTAACTAATCCCTTTCTATTAAATTTTATACATTTTTCTGAAGTTTGAAATTAATTAAAGAATGTTTTCTTATCACATAAATATTAAAATAACATAACCTGCAGATCTGTATCAAATTATTTTTTGTGCAGATTGCAAATATTCTGTTTAAAAAAAATTTTATTATTTTTAAATTAACAAAATATTTTAACCTTAAGATATCTTAACATCAAAAAACAAGTGTAAACTGTAATGCTTTTGTAAAAGATATAAGTTATGTCTTTTAAGATCTGTTAGTTATATACAGTTAGTTTTAACTAGACAATTTACTAATAACTAACCTCAAACAATAAGTTTATTAGTAACATTTTACATTATTTATAACTTTTACTTGGTTGAAAATTTAAGTCCTCTTCATTTATTTAAATAAAGACCTATGAATATATATTTTTCCTTCCAAATATAGTTAAGTTATTTCTGTGATACTTTTGATGTTTTTTTTTTTTCCTCATATAAACACATTTTTATATTTTATATACGTAGATTACATTGTTATTATAAATATTAAATTATAAGAATGTAGTGTATATTTATATAATCTTTAATAAAATTTGCAATTTGTTTTATCGCTTAAATCAATATTTAACATACTTTTATTTACATACTTTTCCATTATTACTCTTATTTTGTTATAATTAAATATGACCAAAAGTATTTGTGTTTCCTAATTAAAGTTTTATATAGTTTTACATTGTGCATTAGCTATTACCATCTAAGAAAACACATCAGTATCACCAAAAAATATCAGTTGTAGTCCATTTTAATCTGAAAATGTGTTTGCTGTTTAAAGTTTTTTATTTACAGTAATGTGCAGTGATGAATAAAACTTATTAGTGATTAAGCAGTTAATACAGGAATATAATTAACATTATCTACTTGAACTAATTTATTTTACAACTGTTTGTACAGTTATGTTAGTACAATGAATATTATTTTCGATAAACTGCAGCAGTATTAATTTAAAAATTATCAAAATTAAAATTTTTTTAACTATACTGATTTTGTATAAGGAAAATAGTTTTTTCCTGGATTCTTTTTTACTATTCTAAGTTTATTTATAAATTAAATCTTAGTGTAACTATCTGATAATTTTTTTAAAAAATTATGTTTATGAATTCTCATTTAATCATCTATTTTGAAATCCATTGCCTCATTGAAAATTATAAAAAAAAATAAAGCTTTTGCCAATTAAAACATAACGTAAGTGAAATTGCCTACATGCAATTCTTTTATTCCATAAAATCCAAAAATAAATATGTTTTTCTGTATTTTAAAACTGTTTCTATGGATATAAGTGACGATTCTCAATCTAGTAGCACTATTTGTAGCTATAAAATTTCTGTGTATTCCATTTTTTTTTCTTTCTAACCCTTATGAAGCCTTACCTGCATTTTATAAGCAAAATTTAACTTAGAAATTTTGCATATCATTCATATTATATTAAAAAGAAAACACAATAATGTTTAATAATTAATTTTCATCCTTTTTTGTTGCAAAGTATTATAATGATGGTAGAAGCAAATGCAATTGTAACTCTTTATCTTAGTGAATAAATTTTAAGACTATGAAGGTTTGAAAATATAACTAGAGGTTTCACATATATAATTTAAAATAAATTAGAATAATTTTATTCATCTTTACTTATAACTGAGCACTTTCAAAATAACATATTGCTATTTTAGTTTATTTCTAGTTATATTATCAAACCTTTCACCAATAATTTAAGTTTTGTTCATTAATAACATGAAAATTGCAACTTATTTTTACGCATGACTATGAGGTATGTGAATGTTTACTAAAATTAAATATTCTGTACTGCATTGATCTTTGATGTTAGAGAATTTTAAATTAGATATTTATGAAAAGTTAAATTTGGGTGCATGCTATCATATTTACTATGTGGTGTTGATACAGCATATGTTATTGAAGTTCACAGTCATTTCAATCCCTTAAAGTTCTTGATTATACCAATCAAATATAATAACACTCTGTAATTGTTATACTCGATAGGTATCATTAAAATAGGTTACTCAATTTTCTTCGATATGCAGTATCTAAAACAGTTGGTAATATAATAAAGCTGTGACTAAAAATTTGAATCTCATAAAAGTGCTGATGAACTAAGAAAAAAATTATGTTTTTTATTCTAAAATCATTTTGCATATACAGGGTGTCCTGTGAAAGTTTCAAAAAACTTTTAGAGAAGGCAGAAATAACCATATGAAATAAGATTTGAATAGGAACCCATGTCTGGAAATGTCATGTAGGGCTTCCCTATTATGAATTATTTCTTCATGTTCTTCTGAACAGGTTCTTTATTTTTTCTAAATTATCTTAATTTATGTTTGTTTTCTTAATGTGCATAATTATTGTCAAAATTTCTATTAAAATAAGTTCAGTTTTAACTATTTTATTATAATTTGGGGACTAACCAATCTCACCAAATAATTAAATTACAATAAAACTGCTATTTCTGAATCTATTTTAATGCAATTTATAGAGATATCTATTAAAAATATAAAACTTGCATGAAATTAAGATATTTTAAGAATTAGTACCTGCTCAAAGGCACGCAACTAATATACTCATAATAGGAAAGCGCCCCTACTGGTGTACAATGAGGTCTCCGAGCATGGTTTCCTATGCAATTCTTAATCTTTACAGTGTAACCTACCTCCCCTAGAAGTTTGTCACAACATTTACAGGACACCTTGTAGTTTGTAAAAATAACAATTTCATTTTACTGTATACCTTTAAGCAAAAAAATTATAAAAATGCATATATTTGACAGTTTTAAAAGTAAATATAGAACAAACTTTTTTTTTCAATAATTTAAGAAATGAAACATTTGAATGATGTAAAAATGATATTTGTAATTAAAAAAATGACTGTGAAGCTGTATCAAGTTTTTGCTACCAATAACTAATAGTTTATGTGCATCATTAATAGCATGATTTAATATAAATTAAAGCATGGCTGTAGTGTTTGAACCATTGTTATGCTCACATATATCAATTCACTCTTTTATCAATTAAAACTGCTATAACATGAAGCGTTGCTTGCATCTCATTGAAATCACAAATATAGCTTAAAGATCAACTGCTAGTTTAATTTGCTTTTGATAGTTATCAATACACTATAAGTCTTAGAGTAAATTAAAATTAATTTTTAATGTTTTGTTAATGTAATTCTTAGATACATACTAATATTATTTTAAGACTAAAAAATCTGAACAAGTTAGTGCATTACTTTCAATTATATATCTGTTTTTGTTATTTTAATTTTTATTCAAAACTCAATTATTTTTAAGCTTTAATTTTGAAAGTTTTTATAACAGAATTCATGAACTCCTATGGCTAACTTATATCTATGGATTATAAGTTCATAAATTCGTTTTTGAATTCATCGAGAAAAAGAATAATTAAAAATGTTAATTTATTGATAACTTGAATTAAACTTTTCATAGGAATCTGAATAATCCTGGCAAAGTTAATTTGTACAAATACATCTCTGAAACTAGAAAAATATTTCCAAGCTTTAATTACACTAGCAGATTGTTTCTACTTGCTGAATGTTTATACTATAAACGTATTTCTTTCTAAATATTCTAAAATACTATTTTATCAAACTACTTGATATATTTTTCATAACAAAATTATTTCTTTTCTCTTTTGTTATATTACTGTTTACTTAATGATTTTTATTGATATGATTTAATATGCAAGACATTTTCATCAACAATGTGGAAATATCAAGCATTGCTTCAAATATTTATCTTTATTATCAGGTTTTTTTTTTTTTTTTTTTTTTGTAACATATGCACAGGTGTCTAAAGTGTTTAGTCTTTTTTAAATTACACTATTCATTGTTGCATTCATATTTTCTCAAAAAGGTACATTGACTAAATTAAATATCTTTACCAAAAACGATTTCATTTTAAAATATATGATTATAAAAATTTATGAAAAATCTGAAATTAAAAATATACTTACCTGAAATGAAATGAAATAGTTATTGATACTTTGAAGGGGAGATTTTTTTTTTATTTGCTAGTCAAAGAAACACTTGTGTATAAATAGATTTTTTAAAATTGAACAAGAATTTTTCGATTTATTTATATGTTTTTATAAAACTTAAAATCTATTTAAAAATTATACTTCGTGAAAAATACTAAAAGATTGCCTTCTTATTAATATGTGACAAAAATCTACATTTGTTGCAACTTAAGGGCCAATAGTGCTAAGTGTTTGGCAAATTGAATTAACAATGAAGGCTTTAAATTTTGGACACCAATGTATTTAGGGTTCTTATTATTTTGTAGACTAGTATATTTTTGCTTATTATTGTTTCAATGGTTAGGAGTATCTTAATTTTACTCACTCATCCTTCATGTCCTTTAATTTCCCTGAAATTATGATTTTTAAAGATATTTTTTTAAGTTTGAAATATTCTCTTACTTTATGATATTATTTGTGCTTTGCTCACATGAACTTGTTCATAAATTCAAAGGAAAACAATAATCGTTTTAAGCTTGTAATTTATTTCTAAATGTACTTTATAGCCATGATTAAAATTTCTGCTTTTAGAAGCTTCCATTACTAGGAAACTATTGAGTCGAATTGTAACTAAGCGAACAGGTCATGGTGGACAAAATTCTGATATACTTGTTAAAATAAATACAAAAAAATATAAAAATTAAATGTGTGAAGAAGAAAATTGCAAGTAGGAGGAAAGGTCAAATATAAATGGGACTATTCCCCCCAAGGGGTTTAGAAAAGTAAAAGGTTAATTTTCACTTAAACTGTTACTTTCGTAATGTGACTTAGTATAGCTAATATATGCTATAATTGAGATATATAACAAAATATAGCTGATATATGTGTATAGAATACATGTAATAATTATATTCTGCACGAGGAAATTAAGATCTTTTTTTTCATACATAGTGTTCCCTGCATACATAGAGTTAGAGGATGCTTTCATGTTTTTTTCCTCTTATTACCACCTAAGCTACCTGAAAATCAACCCCTACCCTCAAGAAAAATTTTTAAAAATCGGTCTTGTTTGTATTTAAAATGTTTTGTGATTATCTAGCCTATTTTATATAAAATTGTTTGATTTTTTTTAAACATTAAAATTTATTAAAATCTTTTTTTCGACTTGCTTTTTTTCTACACAAAAATGTGTAGCTAAGTATTACATTTAAAAAAAATTATCAATATTGTAAACTTGTATGACTAACCCTATTTATTGCACTTGAACAGTTCAGTGGTAGTTTTTGGCACCAAATATTTCAATTTTAACTATGGCTATCTTGTATTACATGTTTATTTGCACAATCCATCAAGACCTTTGTTTTATTTTTATTTGTTTATTTCTTTTTTAAATATATTTTGTCTCTTCTTCTTAAAATGAAATTTATTTATGATTAATGTGATATTTTTGAATTCAAACTTCTCTCCCTTTAAATGTCTTTATCTTTATTTGTGACTTACTATAGCACGACGGACAAGATCCGTTGTTTACAAAAATCTTGAAGTATATGAATATTACCTTCACTTCACTTTTCTCCCTTGAATGTTTGCTCAAGATCGTGGCATTCGGAACGAGGGTAAGGCGGGACAATCCCTTAGAATTATTCTTTAGCCCTTTGAATTAACTGCTGATTTCCACTAACCAAATAAATCTTAACTATACCAAAAAGTATTGTTATTTTTAATTTTGCACTTACGAAAGATTTTTTTAAAAATCTATAATAATATATTAATTATCAAAGGAAAGTGAAAACGAACTTCTACAGTGAAAGAGAAATTTCCACTTAATATTAAATTTTATTTACTTTTGATTTTGCCTAATAAAACAGACTTTAACAGATACATTGTTCCAGTGAAATTGTAATTTTGAAGTAGGGTTTGTAAATCAGTTTTAAAAAATTGCAATTACTTGCCTAATGTTATAGTCAATTTTGTTGAATTTTGAGTTAAAAGCGAATTCGTAAAAATTATATTGATTGTGAAACTATATGGTTATAATTAAGTATTTTTACAAAATTTAATTACAGTATTCTTACCTTATGAATTAAGCATAACTCATGTAGAATTTTCAAAATAAATAAATTTCGCAATGTATAATATATATAAACATTCCTATGAAGGTTTTTCAATTCCACTATTCAATATAACGTGTTTTGCTTAGAAGGGTTTAAGTAATAAGCAGGAACCTGCAATTATGAATGTTCCACTGTGACACAACAGTAATGCGTTTCTCAAAATTTCTATTCACCATAGTCACAGTCGAACCTCCAATCAACTTTTATAGATAACATTTAATAGATTTGAAAAGCAAGCACTCTACAATTAACTGTCTATCATATTTTAATTTACTCCTGTTTATTTCTTTTTTCTTAAATTCCGTTTTGTTATAAATTCTGCTATATGTTGAGAAAGTAAATTTTTATAGATAATTCATTGAAATGCATTTTTGCTGATGATAAGCAATATCACTCATATTTATCCTTTATTAGGTGTAATATATAACAATGTTGTCAAGCATGTAAAAATGCATTATATCCAGCATAAAGTTTAAAAACAATAAAAATTAAAGTTATAGCAATTAAATCAAATTGCAATTTACTTTAGATGTTAAGAAAAAATTACTTTTGTCTTTAACACTTAAAATCCTTAAAAAAAACATTCAAGCATTTTATCGAACTGAACTAAAACAAATAACAAAATTTTTTCCGCTAATTTCATAATTGAAAAGATAAAATCATTGTCTAACTTGCAATCAAGCTTAATGTCACAGGAAGATTCTATATACATTAGTTAATATAATGCTGCCATTTTTACTGCACTTTGAAAAAAAAACTTTTCAAACTCTCACTTTTTCAAACTCTCTAACATCAGAGATGAAACTTTTTCATACTTCTGTTATAATAAGCTAAAGTATTAAAGTACTTTAGCATTTTATAAAATTATTTCTTTTAATAGTTTTATTGCATTTTGCATTATTTTATTGAAATGTTTTGGAAGCTTTTCATCAATCTATCTTACAACTTCAATGAGAAATTATATTTCTGACACTTAATATCATAATGTATCTGTTGAAGTCAAAACTGTTTTTTTAGTTTTTTTTATTTTTTTATTTGAGTTTATAAATGAGCATTTTTTTTTTAACTTAAAAATGGACATTTTTGAAACATTTGAACTTTTTATTGTCAAATAAGACATTTTAATTTTTATTCCTAACAGATCAATCTAAAAATTGAATGAAATAATTTGCATTGACTTTTAAATTATAATTTACAAATAGATTTCCAAGATTCTTTGCTTAGTTTTATATAGTTAAGATGATCTGATTTATTATATTGTTTACTTTTATTTTAATTCCAATATCGTTTATTAGCAATTTTAAGCTATGAGCTTTTATTTCAAAGGGATAAAGTAATAGTAGTTTTTAGATTTGTATATATTATGGTTCTTTTAAACTTGAGCGTTATGTGTAATATTGGAGGTAGTTGTAGATAAAATACATGTTTTAATACTAAAGTTTGCAATTAAGTAATTGCATTCTTTATTTATTGAATCCCACCTGAACCTTTGATTAATTAAATTGCAATTTTGCTGCATGTGATAATGCATATTGGACATTGAATGATAAAATTATTCTACTATGCTGCTAGCATCTTGTTTAGCAGCATCATTAATGCATATAGAATTGTGTTATTCCTATTTATGCATCATTGTCAGCAGTGGTCGCTCAACTTCATGCTATGTACACTAGCTTGTAATGCACTATGGTTTAAAGTTTTGAATCCTTCTTAGCTTATACGCAATTGCCAATTCCATTTATGAAAAAAACAATTTTTTGATTCATCGAATTTTCTAGTTTTTAGTATTTTTATAATTTAAAGTACCTTATTATATGTTGTTTCAAAATTGACTTATTTTTGTTAAAGGTTTTCTTCAAATGTTTTTTACTTAAGAAAATGGAAAAAGTCGCAGTTTGAATGCATTTAACTTAACGCAAAGCATTAATTTAAAAATGTTTATATTTTGTGGATACAATTGCCTGAACTTTAAGAAGAACAAGTGGCATATATTTTTTAAAAATAAACTTGGCAAGATTTTTCCAACTTAACCCTTTGCTTACGGGGTACAATATTGTACCATCACATGTGGTCCAAATGTTGTACTAGCCGTAAGCAAAAGGTTAATAAAAACCATTAAAATCCATAAATAATTCTTCTTTTTTTTTTGAATATTTTCATAAATCCTAACAATGCTGCAATTAAGTAATTGAAAAAAATTTAATTCATCTACGGCTTTTATTTTAACAAAACTGTGGCTTTTTTTATCTTGACATTTCGCTCTATTTTCATAATTGTCATGTAGCCCACTAACTGGACATGAGCAACAGTCATAATTAACTGTTATAAAACTTATAACAGTTATAAAAAAAAAAGCAATTTTTTTTTTTTTAGCTTTGAAGGATTAAAACTTTAGTTACAGTGTTTTAGTATATCTATTACTAAAATTTGCATAAATGATGTTGCTGTGTGACATAATAGGTGAAATAATATTGTTATACTAGCGTTAAGTCTTGCTTTCCTGCCTCTAGTAGTTTTTCGTTCGATCCTATGCCTGACTGCATGCTGTGCATCTCTGCCCACACTAAAGCCGAGCAAGCACTCGTAATTCCGGGCACTTTTCATTTCCACTTATCAAATATAAAGTTTAGCATGAAATATATACATATAACATTAATTGTTCTTCTCATTTCTATGAGAATGAAATGCATGATTAATTTATTTATGATGAAATTGTTGCATTTGATAACTTTATTTTGTAGAAAAGTTAATTCAAATATTTTCTAATATGAAAAAGTGCATTTTAATGTACTTAATTTGTTACTTTTTTTATTTTATCCAACTGGTTTTTAATATAGAAATAAAACCTTCCTTTTTTTTTTATCCTGAAATTATTTTTAATGGTAATAATTTGTACTCCAGTTGGAGGTATGATTTGCTGAGTTCATATAGTTGCTTGGTTTTATGTGTTTGCAGTTTAAAACCTTGCCCCCCATCCTATGTGATATTTTGTCATAATTTTGTTACTCCTGCTGCCCTGTTTTATTATTATTTCTTTTTCTTCATACACCCTTCCTGCGCCTGTAGTACCACAACGCAAGCAATTTGTACCTAGACATTTTAAGCTACCTGAACGAAGTTTTCACGTCTATGTTCCTGCTAGAGTGTATACTGAAGCTTGTGGCTTTTGGATGCAAGGTTTGGATTTCCTGTAACTTATTTAGAATAATGACATTATTGAAATTATTGCTGGCAAAATGGAAGATGAAAGCAGAGTTTTGATTTAAAATAGAATAACCAAGCTTTAGTTTTTGCAGCCTTAAATAAATATTATCACTTATCACAGTATGTAATTCTACATAAGGAATTTATACTACTAATAAGACTACTCATTTTAAGCAGTTTAATCTTAAAAAAGTTCTGCAACAAGCTATTCTTCGCCTGGAGAACCATAGATTACTTCATATCTTTTAGACCGATGACATGATGGTAGCAATTGTAATCAGCATTGCTCACCAGAAGTAAACACCAGCAGTCTTTACTTCCCAAACAAGGTCAATCTTAAAGTGAAGTCACTGGAGATAGAACCCCTGAAATATAAAATGATAGCTTTGTGCTTAGATAACTTTTATAAAATGATAGCTTAAAACTACTTTGCAATTGCTGCTAATTTAAATTGTGACACTAATTTATTTCATGCTCCCATATTTAAGGTGGTAATGAGAGTTAAACATATCATTTATTGATTTATTTCATTTACAGCAATTTTTTTAATCATTCAAAATTATACATTTGTAGCTTTATTCAGTTTTTAAAAAAAATTTGCATTTTCTTAGTCAAAAAAACCCCATGGGTCAAGGAAAACCTGGAAATGTCAGGGAATTTTATTTTAACTCTAAAAAGCAGGGAAAGTTGCAATTTTTTAAGAGAAGAACCTTAAGTTCGAAAATTTTTATATCATACCTGGAAAATAACCAGTCTTAGAATTGTCAGTAACAGCAATCAGTTATTGAAATTCAAGTTACATAATTCTAACATCTATTACAATTATTTTATAAAATTCCACTCTTTAGTGAAACTTTTTCATGTTTCCATTCCCATTCTATAATATGTTTTTGCTCACAAAATCTAATATTTGGCATTACAAATAAAAAAATCTAAAGTTTACTGGTAAAAAATTGCATGGTATGGATTTTCATTGAAATCTACCTGATATACCTGGAAAAGTCAGGTATTTGTTTTCTGAAATTGAGTGGGAACCCTGAAAAAATTAATAAATATAAAAACAAAATATTTTGCATGCATATATTACTTGATTATAAACTGCATTTGCTTAAAAATTTACAAATTTTCCAATTTGTATATTTTTGAAGCAAATGAAGTTTTTAAACAAGTAAATCCTTTATGTTATTTATACTGAAAATTTCTAAATTTGTTTTATTATAACTTAATTTATGAATTTATTTTGTTGGTATGGATATTTTTTTATTTCCAACTCTTGCTGGTAACAAATTCTAAATTAAAATCTACAGATATCAATAATTCAGGTTGACATCTTTGATGCTTCCTTGATATTGAATATTTACAAATTTGTTTCAGTGCAACGTAATTAAATAATTTATTTTAATACCGTGAATGTTATTTATTTTACCCTTTTTGCTGATAACAAATCGAGAATTAAAATCCATTATTGCTAAAATTAAATAACTAAATTTATTGTTAATTGTGAATGTTTTTAAGCTTTAAAAAAATATCTCTTCTGTCTTCTGAATTTATAATTTGGATTTTTGAAAAAATTTTCTTGATGATTTGATGCATTCACTAACTGTTTTTGGGCTTTTTTCCCTTTTTTTAACAGATCAAAATAAAATTCAAGATTTAAGTGTGATGTAGGTTGTGAAAAATAATTTGCGTTCTTAATGTTATGTTTACTGGGATAAAAATTTTCAAATTTTTAACCTTTTTGTGTCAGTTGAAAACACATGCTTATTGCTGAGGCTCGGAGTCTCTTTCCTGATCACCTGTACAAGGCTAGAGGGATTTTTGCTGTTAAGCTTAAATATCGAAATATGAATGTGTTCTTCATTGATGTACTGTAAAATAGATAAACTACATATACGAGATATTTGTAATTCAAATATTTACTTACTTATGTTTTTACTTATTTTATTACATTTTTAAACAATTTCAGTATTTATTTACCATTTAATGACTTTTTACATTTAACTTTGATTTTTTTCAACGCTTAAAAGTTCTGCAAAATATGCATATTTGACCCGTTAAATTTGTAATTTAGTAAAAAAAGAAGCAAAAAACAAACAAAGTAAGAGACTTTTTAATGTTGAATTTTTCAATTATTCTAGTAATTTGTATCAGGGTCGTACCACGTCCTCATTTTATAGAGCCATCATAAAGCATGCGATTCCAGAAAATTCCTTTCTCCTTTTACTTATATAATCAAAAACCACGTGCATGTGAGTAATAAGTTTTTCTTTTTTGAGTAAAAGGTCAAATCTACATCTATCTCAAATCCTATAAAAAGGCAATGCCATCTTGTGCCTTAAATTATAGTTTTTAAAACGTTCCAGGACACTGTCACAAATATGTGACGGTCGGTGGTGAAGGAGAAACTGCTCTGGTACACTGATGTGACAGCTGGGAAGTGAGAGCGATTCCTGCTGTCACGTATACATGACAGTTGAAGTGAAAGTGTAAAATGATAACTCTTACTTTTTTATGATCAAAATCATTAGCGAAAACTTGAATGAGCTTACAATGCTTACCCATACAACAAAAAATGACTAGTAAAACCCTTTTGGGTGACTCAACTATTCCAAATTTATTGCTTTGCTTAAAATTAGAATAATTCATGCAGGCCTTAAACTTAACAAACTAGTGAGAGTGAGTTCGATAAATCAATGTCAGATTGAACTTTAAATTTATATGCATATTTGTACTCATTGGTTGATTTCACTTATTTTTCTCAAACACATTTCATTCTATTAAATTTCTTTTCATTGAGCTAATCACTCTACAATGTTAAAAGAATGCCGTAACCATAACACTAACCAACTCTAAATTGATATCTGTTGTTGACCTTTTACCCCTTTTCCAATTTTAAAGTAATTATGTTCCACTTCCAGTAATTCACGCTTTTTTAAATCCTGGATTATTTTAAAAAATAAGCGCAAATAAGTCAAGTACGATGTAGCCAGTAACATCAATGAGTTTATGCCTTTTTATAGTGTTAACCCACAGAATTTCTGTAGCTTGATTTTTAAAAAAATTAACATGATCTCAAAAAATCCTTTTTGGAGCCTCTATAAAGAAAGTACCAGGGCAATCACAGTTATTATTAATGCAGTAATCAGGCCTCAGTTATGAACTTTGAATGAGTTAAAGCGTATCATAAGTAAATCAAAAAATTTACAATTCCATTTTTTAAAGTACTCAAGATCCTGTGAAATACACAAAAAGTAAAATAAACATTTGGGAGTCCAAACTTTCTCTCCCCTGACTAAACTATTTGGAACATATTTTGTAGATTGTGGCTACCTTCCATATTTTG
Source organism: Parasteatoda lunata (assembly GCA_949128135.1). Lineage (NCBI taxonomy): Eukaryota > Metazoa > Arthropoda > Arachnida > Araneae > Theridiidae > Parasteatoda > Parasteatoda lunata. Next base: position 39,463,430 of record OX421976.1, on the reverse strand, counting down.
AGGGTTAAGAATTCAAATCCGTTGAAAAAATGGTATGTTTATTCAGCATAAATTTGTTTTTGTATCTGATTTTGTAGATTAAAATATTGTGTGCTCTAATTAATTAGCATATTTAAGGTTAGGTCCTCAAATCGTTAAGATTGAATTGTGGTTCTTAAAACTTAATCAAAAGTTATTCTAAATGTTAACTTTTTTGTGCACTGTATCTTCAAATCAATATTATAGTATCTTAATATGTAAATATTGGTCATAGGTTCAAAGTTTTTCATACATTTTCAGACTCTATACAAAGTGGTTATCGAAAAACAACTCTATAATCCTAGGAGAACTCGAAAAGTAAATTAAAATATTTCTACTACAACACATTGTGGGCCAATGGAAATTAAAACTCCAAAATTTTGTGACCAACCACATAATTGTGGCTTAATGGTTAGCATTGCACCCAAGCTGCCTAGATTACTAGAACCCATTGGCCGCCACTGAAGGTCAAACCTCAGTTCTAAGAGAACCTCATAATTTAATGAAATTAATATGCATGTTTACTCTAGAAGCTTGTTATGCACTAATGGCATTAATTTGAGATCAAAACACCCAAAAAATTTTGTTTGGTCAGGAATTTTAATATGATTTTTTTTAAAAATTGAATCACAAAAATTTTTTTTATTTATAATACTCTATTAAATTAATTTATTAATAATTATAGTGAGTTTTTTGTGTGAATAAATCAAATTTAGTTAACTTCTCCTGAAATTTGCATCAAAGTGCAAGAATCTGTACCCATAGTGGTAACTGGTTCGACATATCAAATATGTAGTATCTGACTTCGTATCTGGAATAATAAAAGAAACGGGTGGTAGTCTATTTCAAATAAAAATCAACACAGAAGGATAATTTAAGCAGAAAAAAGGGAATTTCAGTGTGTTTAACTTTATATGTATATGAAAGTATTCAACATAAAGAAAATTTCAAAGTATTATTTTTTAAATTTTTGATGATCTCTTATGATTTCTTTTAAGAAATATCTATTATAATGGAAGTATTTTTTTGTGCTTTTAATGAAGTAAAAATTTGTTGAAGTATAAATATCTATGATTAATGTTGAACATCATTTAATTTTACTAATGTCTTGTTTGTGTGTTTCTCCCCCCTTTCTTTTGTGCTATGCACTTTAAAAGCATCTTTAACTGCATTCTATATATTTGATTTTTCCTTGTAGTTCAACTTTCCAAAACTTTCGAGATTTTTTTTTTTTTTTTTTTTTTTTTTTAAAGTAGAAGATCAAATCCATTTTGATTGCAAACCATTTTATTAGTAAATAGTTTTTTAACATTCTTTATAATAAAATTTGTTATTTAATATATTTTGTTGTTCTCATATTTATTACTGTTTTTCTACTGTAGCCATGCTGAGTGGTAAGGTCGACTTGTAAAATTTAGCTATCTGAACCTCCAATGTATTAAAAATTAGAGAAATATTTTTTTTTTTTTTTTTTTTTTTGTAGTGATGGCATGAAAATTTATATTTATTAGCTCCACTCAAAAAATAAACTAAAAGTTTCCCGTTTTCTTGGCATCCAATATAGTAGGCAGATTATATTTGGAAAAAGTTTTCTTGTTTATAAAATATTTTATTCTTTATATAGGGTAGCGCTTGTTGTGTCAACATTCATTAACCTGTTAACAATTGTTATTATAATTAATTATAATTAACTTGTTAATTAATAACCTGTTGTTTTATATACTCTGGAGTTTTCGGTTAATAACAAAGAATAATTTTGTAAACTAATTTATCATAAGATTTTTAGGAAGCTACAGGGTTGCCACAAATGACTTAAATACTACGACTATTTGCAACTATTTTCGGCATGAGGTGACTAAGGCAACTTTTTTTGTCTGAAAGTGCTAAAAAAGCAACTTTTTTCAGGTAAAAGAGACTATTGCAGACTTTTCTGTACTCCTAGCTATGTCTTTCTTTAGCATAAATTGGGTTGAAAACCTGCGGCCCGCTTGAGCTTCTGAACACAATGATTTTTTTTTTTTTCTTAAAAAAAAAAAAATTGTGAAAATTTTGAATTGCAAATTTGGGTCATCACTGTTCAATTTGCACAGATTCCATTGTAAGTCTATTTTGTTTCTCGATCGCCTTTTCAACGGTTATCGCTACTAAATTCCGCATGATTTTAAAAAAAAAAATTAATACGATATTACGATACGTGAATTTTGAATTTGAGTAATCACTTTTCACTATAAATATATATATATTTGCTAAATCAATTATTGATAAAAGGGAAAAAATTTTAGTAAAAGTATTTTTTTTAATGAAAAAGTATTTTTTGAATAAATTCTAGTAATTAAAAGTATTTAATTTTCTGCAGATATACTAATTTTTTTATGTAAATATTTAGTGCTAGAACACCAACAGTTATATAAAAATTATCATATTTGCCTCCAACTTGACTAAAAGGATCATGGTATATGACATTGAAGTCATATTATTGAAAATTTTTTGTTCTTATTTAGGTAATTATTTTCATAGTTTTTGGTAACTATTTTCATGCTTTAGGCTACTAAAAGCAAATATTTTGTTCATCTTTTTCTGTGGCAACCCTGGAAGTAATACTACATTACACTGGTACAGCCAAATGAAAGGTTATAAAATTAAACTTTACTTCTAGAATTAACCCCAGAATGATTTGAAGATCAAAATTGCCAGCTTATTGATTAATTTTGTTTACAAATTAATAAAATGCTACACTGATAAATTTATCAAACAGGAAACAGAATTAAAAATCCCTCTCAGAAAAAAATTTCTTGTTGCAGCACTGCACATAAAAGACTCAATTAAATTTTAAATTGAAGTATTATCATCATACAATTATAAAATGCAAAAATTATTTTTTGACAAACTCTAAATTTAGCATTTTGTGTTATTAACTCAGTAATGAGCAAGGTTTATTTTTTTATGACAGTTTAATAGAGACAATACCTTAACCAAGATTTCCATTTTTACTTTTTCTAACCTCTAACATTTTTGCCTTAATAGGAAATATATCTCCCTCACAAACTGCCTTTTAATCCAGTAATATAGGAAAACTGATTTTGCTAAACAGATGAAAATCTAACTTGTTATTATGTGTATGAATATCAAAGAATAAACAATATCAAGAAACTTCATTAAGAAAAACCACACATTGCAAAAACATTTTTCCAGAATTGTTAAACTTAAGTTATATCTGGAGAAAAAAAAAAATCGAAAATTTAAAATTCGATTTTTCCGCCATTACAGTCAATTTGATTTGATAGCTAAGTTTATAATCTTAACATGAGCTGGGAAAATATCAAACGAAATATACTTCTTAGAACGATTCTAAAATTTGTACGAATGATTTCATTTCCATTCCAGTTAAATATAAATAATAGAAATTTTAATATAGGCTTGAGTTTAATATTTGAAAATTATTCTAGAAACACTTGACCCAACTCGGAACACTTTATTTTTAATTTGCTTCATTTCAAAATTAATCTACTGCACATTTAAGCTATTTTTTCTGCGGGCTTTATTTTTCCAACGTTTAAAATTAGGTAATAGTCTGGGTTGGTTAGACCTGAAGATTTTAATAATATATTTTAACCATGTCTATAGACACAACCATTGGCGTTATTAAAAAAAAAACTGTTAAGTGTTTCGTTATAAACATTGTTTTTATTTAATTCTTATATTTACTTTTTCATACAGCTCTGCTTTCATCTTCTATACATATTGGGAAAAGTGTGAAAGAACTTTCTAATGCTATTTGATGTTTAGTAATATTGCTTTTTTTTACCTTTATTGCTATTGTAATCAAGTATTTAAGTTTTAAAAAATGAGAAAATAATATTGGAGAATATTTTTCTTAATGATAACCTCCTTTTTTTTTTTTTTTTTTTACTCTAACTAAATTTAAAAAATAAACTAAAGATATTTTAGCAGACATGTTGCTTTCAATTTAATTTAAAAGACCAAAACCGATTCAATTTTCTCCAATATGCCAGCATGTTATTAATTAGTTCTAACGAATAAGCTGAATACAATGACAGCCCCTCCTGTAAAATGTATACTCTTAGTAATTCTTTGGCGTCAACAAGAATTACTTCCAAGATTTGTATGAATGAACTATGAGCAATATGTATGAGTACTCCAATCGCTCTGGTGATGTGGAGAATGCATTCATATTGTCACTACTGGCTTAAGAACTAGCTCAGCTAAATCTGGTTCATCAACAAGTATTTTGGTGTTTTCTTATATTGAACTAAACAATCACAGTAAAATCCTTTTTCAAATTTATTAAAAATAGTTATCAATGCATAAAAAATAATTTCTTAACTCAAGTCTTTATATTTTTCTTAATAAAAGGGTTTTGAAATTAAGAATACAGTTTACACAGAGTTACATATACCTTCAGCAAATTTCACAAATAAAATGTTAGTAAATGATGCAAATAATGAACTTAATTTCTTCAATTAATTCTTTAACTACTTGATTTTTATAACATTTCAGTTGCAGATGAAAAATTTTTCTTTTAAAAATAGAGGCATATTGAACAAGCGATCTTTTAAATGTCAGAATTTGAAATTTAATAAGTTAAAATAAGGAACATAATCACAAAAATTCTAAGTGCAATGAAAATTATATTTACAATAGATGCTATTAAATTTTTGTTTTAGAAAAACTTTATGTCATGAACGGTAAGTGAGCTTATTACAATGAATAACACTGATTTTAAGAAATACCATTTAAATATACAAAGTCATATTTTATCCTCATTCATTACAGCGTTCCATCTGAACTGAAAAAGAGTAAATATTTAGATATTTTGAACAACAATCACGCGTTTTCTTGAATCTTTTTTAATATATATTATTTAAGAACATTGCTGTTTTGAAAATTCCTATTTCCTTTCTCATAATATAAAGAAAATGTTTACGTTCAAATCAAAATTAAGGGAAACTGATTAGTTGGAACCTAAAAAAAAATTTCATGAACTCATTTTTAAATTATAAAATAAATTATTTGACTGGTCTCATTTAGGTTTACTCTTTCATATTTGCCATTTCTCAACTATACTTCATGTTGATACACGCATCTATTATCTATATGTTGTAAACTTTTTATTTAAAAATTCTGTTTTTTGCAAGCCGTCATTTTGCGATGAATTAAGTTAGTTGTAAAAGTATCCTGTTTTTTCTGCTCAGCCTATTAGTTTTTAGACCTACTATAATAAACCCATTTACCTTTAGGCTCATTAACGAATTATCTATCACTTAATTAACCTGATTTATTGCGTTCACAATGAGCCCACAGTATTGAAAGTTCATTGCAATGAGCTTAATAAAATAAAAGCTTATTAAAAAAAGAATTCAAACGAAAGAAATGAACTAAAATTAAAACTAATTCTAGTTCTCTATTCAAAGTGCCTGCAGAGAGCAAGGATAATTACGTTAAGCTTGTGTGAATTCAGATTGATTAATTTTTTATGCATTTTCTAATTGACCTAAAGGTGTATAAACTGATTGTGATAAGACTAAAAGATATACCAGGCTGAAGAGGAAATACTGGAGACTTTTATAAGTAGCCTGGAGTATTGCAAAATGATGTCGACATTTACAAAAAGCCAGATTTTCCATCCAATTTATGACATATGTATGGAGAAAAAAAAACTATACAAATAACTTTCATTAGTTTTAATAGATTTAATATTTAAAAGTGTCAGTTATAGCATTTTATAGTTTCCTTTGCTTTACCACTAAAATTAAAATGTTTATATGAGATTAGGTTTTCCGTTGTTTTACCAATAATTCCTACGTTTTTCTTTTCCGTTGTTTTACCAATAATTCCTACGTTTTTCTAATATACTATGACACTATATTTAATAATCTTCTTTCTTACTTTATATTGCATTTCAGTATGGTGCTTTCTTATTTTACCATAATTAAAAAGAAAATTTGAATGCAATATCCATGATATTACTTTTCAATACATTAGTTTATTCTTTTAAAATTGAAAAAGGATTTTACTGTTTCATTCGTTAAATTTTAACTAAAGGCCCTCATTTTGCATTTTTAAGTGTTTAGTTTATCATATTGAATATTTTAGAGGAAAAAATTTTTAACACACATGCAGCAGAAAGTGCAACTTAAAATGCTACATTCATTTGTAATTGTTTAATCCACTTTTTTCATGCTTAAAATTTTGCGTATGCAAAAATGCAGTAATTATTAATATATTATTCAAATGCAAATATTATTCATATTTGTCTTAACAAAATAATACTTCTTATTCCATCTATTCAAATATTAAGAAAATATGATGGTATTAGTGGATTAAGCGAATATAATACTTGTTTTTTTTTTTTAATCAGTAATTAGTTTTTACCCTCTGGTGGTCCGACAAATGAAGTTCAGTCTTTAGAAATGTATCTGACCTCAAATTATCCCTTACTAGAGAAAATGGTTATTTTTCCATGCTCTTATATGAATCAAAATTAGTGTAAAGAAATGAAACATTTTTAGAATTTCTCTATTGTTTGGAGCGTCAGAGGGTTTTAAAAACTTCTTAATAATGTACAGAATGCTTTATTTGCATGAATATCATTTGATTTACATGAATGTTGAATAATTCCATGTAAAATTCCTAAAATAATATATGTTTTGTTTCTAAAGAATTTTTTTAGAGATCCATGGAATACGTTCGATTTTGTTACAGTTGTAGGAAGCGTTATTGATGTAATGGTTATGGAATTAGGGGTGAGTATTTTATTTTTCATTTAATAAAGTAAAAATATTTGAGATTTCTTGCCGTCAAAAAACTATGTTCTATTATAGTTCGTTGAAATTTTTCAGCTTTGAACTCTTTTGCAATCATAAATACAAAACATTTTAATGGAGCTGCTAAAATAATCAAACTAAAATTCGTTTTCATTTCTCTTCATAAATCGCACCTTTCTCACACAATCATAATTCTGATAAATTTCTTTTGTCTCTCTTCTCATTGGCTTACTCTAAACAGCTTTGCAACCTCTTTTATCCTAAAGCAAACTGTTTGAGATTCTGAAAGCACAAATTTTACTTTACACAGCTTTGAAGCTTTTTTTTTTTTTTTTAATTAAAAAAAAAACTGTTATTTTACATAAATATATTTTGTGACATTCCTGTAAAAAAAAAAAAAAACAATTATAGCGAAATGTGTGACCAAAATTTATAGGACTGTTCTCATGATATCTAAAAGTCCCTCGCAATATTTCTGACTAACAGTGAAAATTTTCATCAATCATTATTGAGTTCAATTCATTTAAGTTAAAGATAAGAAGTTAATCTTTTTACTAATGTTTAGCAGATATAAGATTTTTTTGTTTGTTATGAAATGGAATTTAAAGAACTAGTGTGACTGTGTTTCCCTCTTCAAGAATTTGACTCATGCGATGCCCATGGCTGTTCTGTATATTGTTATCTCTTTAAATAGGAATGGAAAGGGGTTAGTTATTTGATGGTGATAAAAGGAAGGTATCATTATGGATTTCTATTTATGATTACTTTTATAAGATCTTTCCTTCATTACCCACATTTTAAAATAGAGATAAACACGTTTTTCTTTCGCAGACTGTCTTAAATTATAATTTCTTATTAATGTGAATCAGTTTTTTGTTGTGATATCTCAACAGACTAATAATTCTTATTCATAATGAAAGCTCTCTTTGGATATAATTATAAATTTTATAACATATAACAATAAAAAAATTTTATAACAGATATTTTTATTACTATATTTAACTTTTGTCCATTAGATAATATTTAAATCTAAATCTTTCTCTGCCTGAAGAATAAGTTAAGATTTGTTTTTTTTTTTTTTTTCGTTGAGGGATTAGGACAGCTTGGCTAATAGGGCACTAAGCCCATGTCCTAGAGGTCATGAGTTCAAACCTCGTTGGCCTAAGACTCCCTGTGTACAAAATGATTACCGGTGCACACTATATCTGTCAAGGGTCACAAAGCCCTCCAAGATCCCATAACAAATCAGTACCTCTGGGAGTACTGGATCGCAGAGTGATCGTGCTTTGGTTCAGGTCAAAATTGCGATCTGCAGATGGATGAATGGTATGTGAATGTGACCTTCCTGTAAAACGAGATGTGACGTATGTATGTTGTCTCCAAATCATCCTCAGGGATGTTTCCCAGACGGTCGGCAATAGCTCACTACAGTTCTGAATAAATGAAAGTATCGAAAAAATTGTTTATTATTTTTTTAATGTTGCATCCATTTATTAAAACTGGTTGCTAAATTTAATTTTATTGAGTATGTGCCAGTGTTAATATTAATTTGAACTAAAATATTTTTACCAGCAACAGAAAATTTATTCATTTAAAAAGACTTAACTTCACAAGAAAGCTTTATTCTTATGAAATTATTCATTATTTATGTATTAATTTATTTTAAATAAATATTAAAATTGCGCCTTTGTGTGTAATTTAACAAAAATAAATAAATGGAAAAGGTAAGGAACTAAAGCAAATTTAGTTCACTTAAAAGTAAGTACATTAATAAAAAATTTATGATCCTTATTTGATTTGATACATTTTCACAATAGTATTTGAAAAAAAAAAATTCTGAAATGTTAAGCTGTGTAAGTTTTTTCAAAAAACTTTATCATTCGAAGTTTTTGCATATAATAAATTGAAGAGCATCCATGTTTTTAAGTTTATTATTTAATTGCAGCTATGATCCACTTTCGAAATTGACTGACTCAAGAGCCTTTTGCCTCTTTTTTTAGTTACTTTTGTTCAATTAAGCTTCATTGTTTTCATTAATTTTTAATGCTTCTTCAGTATTTGTTTAATTTTTTATGTCACTTTTATTCTTATTAAATAAAAATTTAAATTTTGGAGAAAATGTAAATTTTTTAACTGAAACTGAAAAACAAAAATTTTATAAATCTCGAATTAAATTTCACCAAAATAATTTGAATTCTAGATTTGATAAGACAATGCTTTAAAAATGACCTTTCAAGTTACTGTCTATGAATAAATGTATTTAATCAATTTTTTTATATTCACTGATTACGATAGTTTATATGATAGCTAAAATTATGTTTCTTAATTATAAGTTTAAAATTTAAAAAAAAAGCTTTTAATTGGATTGAGGATGTTCTTTAAAAAAGATTGCCCAAATCATCAAAATGACAGCCTAAGTTGAAGGTAAGAACATGGCAGTTTTACAAGCTCTAAAGTCACTTGCCTCTAGATATTTTGCTTCTCTCACGGCTATTTCAGCATAGTCATGCATGATATATTAGTAACTTACTTAGATTGGTAGGCATGATCATTTTTATACATTAATTAATTAATTTAAACTGCATAATTTTAACCATAAGATAATTTTTATTATATAAAGATTTGTCAATTACAGACAAGTTTCTTTAATATCTTTACTATAATTCTTTTAAAAATATTTCTTTACTATTGATCTATTTTCTAATTTATTATTAAAAAATTGGGTTCTTTTTATTATCTCCAACTATGTTCTTGTGACTAATGTCTTCTTTATTTATTTTTGCATTGTGTTTTTTTTTACAATAAATTGTTTACAGCTAAAAGAAAAGATTTGTTGAATTTAGACTGCTAGTTTGCTCTTCTTTCATGTTATTTAGTTAGTCTGCTAGCTTAATTTTTGCAGTTATTAATATTTTTTTTTCATCGGTAAATTGCATCTTCATAAATTTAATGACATTTTATGCTTAACCATGACTATTTTTAATGCCTGCTTTGTTTTTATTACAGCATCTTGAATATAAAATATACTGCAGTCATTTTAAATAAATGTTTTCAGATTTTAGAAATTAACTTTGCTATGATTTAAAACACTGGTGTTTAGCTTGTTGCAAGTTTTGTTACATATTTTATAGTGTTTTTTTCTCCATAATTTTCAGTTGGTGTTGCTAAAAATTCACCTACCCCCTACGAGTGAAATATTCGCTAAGTGATTCATTTAGTTAAAAACAAACCATACATTCCTGAGTTGAAGCAATGGAGGTGACTCCCCAACAATTTAAATTCATTAAATCTATTTACTTAAACAATTGAATTTGTCTAGTTCAGCCTTGGTTGAAACAGTTAAATACTGTTTTCATGCCTCCAGTTAAAACTTTACCTAAACTAAAATGATTCTTGCAACATTCTAAAATTAGTGATGTTTTTAAAAAGTTTCCTAAGTTATCTGTGGTTTTACTCAGTAGTTGGAAAAACTGCATTATTTTTGTAGTTAGCTACGACTACTTTATTAAAAATGTAGTTATTTGCTTTTTACTACTTGTAGTTAACTTATTTTTAATGTAGTCACTATTTCACTACTTTTAGGAGACTAACATTGCTGTAGAACTTAATTTAAACTCATTTTCAAAATGACTTTAAATAAAAAAATTGGCTTTTTTAAATCCGAGGAATTATTAGAAAATGTTTATTCATTCAATCTAGAACAAATTCGTAAAAAAATGGTAAAGAATAACAAAATGAGCCAGTTTGTTATTAACCATTTTTTTGCGAGTTTATTCTTCTGACCTTCGATTTTTTTATGGATGTCTCAACTGCAAATATTTAATTTTGGAAATTTTAGAAAATTATAGAATGTCTGCAATTTTGTTAAGTGTTAAAAGCTGTTTTATTTTCTCTGAGAAACTAAGTATATCTGAAATTACAGAGAAAATAGTTCCATTCCATTGTAATAACATCATCTAAAAATAAACTGCAGAAAATCTACAAAAAAAATGCAGTTTGAAAACTGTGGTGATTTGGCCAATTCCGCTACAGAATTTTTGAGGCGGAAAGACTGCAAAATTACTGCAGTTTGTAAACTGCAGTCATTTTGTAGTAGTACCTACCTCAAAATTTTATAGTAAATATGCAGAAATATCAGAGTATTTAGTGGTGCCATCGATCATGAGCGATAGGAAATACTATACTTTTTGTTTTGAAAAAAATATATATTTTTTTTTTAATTTGATCCATTCTCTTGATCAGATACATCAATTAGGGAATATAGAACTCGTGAAATTTTTATGTTGTGAGAATGTATACGCAATGAAACCTGGGATTCGAACTCCCATCCAGTCGGGCGCGAGATTGACTATTTAGCCCTCTCGGCTACTGCTCTGTGTTACTATGATGGAAGGAACTAAATAGTTTAATTAGTTGGGCGTGGATTAAATTATTATTTAATCATATCGGTTGAAAACACAGTTAATAAACAATTTTCTCAGAGTTAGCTGTTTGAATAGCGTCAATTTAAGGTTATCTAATTCCTTTGGATGTATACAGCAAAATAACTCATTTAGGTTAAATTGAAAATACTATGAGTTTCTTTTCTTTTTTTTCAAACAAAATTATTTGTTTAATTTAAAAGGCTTTATTTTCAAGCAATAAAAAATTTATATTGTTTTAAATTATCTAAATTTATTTAAAACAAATTTCAAAAGCAGACTGAAATTAATAAATTTTTGAAGGATAGGTGTTTGAAGCTTAAAAAATCTGGGATTAAATATCCTTTTGTAAATTCTTTAGATGTAAATTTGCTTAAAATCCAAACTAAAAATTTATTTTGATTCGACAAAATAAGTATAATTTTTGATCTGAAATAATCCTAGTTTAGTACGATTATTTCAGAATATTGAATTTGAATAAAAAAAATTAACTAATTAATATTAACTACTTACCTTTACTTTAATATTGTTTTTACCATAAACATTGCGCAGAAGCAGCTTTATTAAGTCAAAAATAAAAAAATAAATAATAAAAACTAATAAATAAAATTACGAAAATACAGAAATATTTAAATACCTAATTTTAGGCATATTTTAAAATAATTAAATTGTGTCAAAATCTTACTTTAAAAGTTTTTGATGCTTCTAAACTATAAAATGATTACAATTATACATAGCTGCCAACTGTTCTGAATTTTTCGGATTTGTCCCTAATTTTTAAATCAAATCTGAAAATCTGATATTTTTATAAAAAATCTGAATTTTCTTAAAATGGCAGTATTTTTGCTTTTAAACTAGTCCCTTGTTCTGATCGCCATAATCGTGCTTCCTCTGATTATTTTGCAAAAGTAATTTTTAGTAGCTTTTTATTGGAAAATACTATTCCAATAGCTGTTGCTGATTATTTCACTAAACTGAATCTTAAACAACTGTTATTATTTTTTTAAAAATGTATTGTAGTATTTATTTAAACAGATGCATCAGAAATATTTGTTTATTATGTAGATTATTATTTACCAATCTTTTATAATTCGGAGAAGAATAATTATATATTAATAGGTAATAGTTGTTTTTTAAACTATTATGCCGTTATTCTTAATTTTGAAATATTAATATTATAAATTTCCCACAAAAAAAAGTGTTAATAGTTTTGTTTTACTAAGGTACTTAAATATATGTCTATTAATGTTATTATTTTATAGTTAAATTTTCCCCTACTCTCGTAACTATGCATATATAATTTTGTCGCATATAGTGTTCCTAATTTTTTATTCCTAAGGTTGGCAGCTATGCAATTATATGAAGTGTGTATTTTCTGAATTTTTCTTTTATGAATACGAGGGTTGCTATTTATATTTCTGGCCTTGGCAACAGTAAGTGTTGCTAGGCGACCGCAGACGATTTTAATCGAAAGTTAGATATTTTTAAACATAAATTCAGCAGACGATTTACCATTATGGCGTCATTTGTGTTGTTGACAGTAAATTGAAAAGTTCTTATCTTTCAAAAAATGGAATTGAATCGTGAACATTTTCGTGCCATTATTTTTCATAACTTTCGACGTGGATTGTCAAGACAAGAGTGCTTCGATGAACTTAATTCTTTATTCAGCGATAAAGCGCCATCCTACAGCACTGTAAAAAATTGGTATAACGAATTTAATCGTGGTCGATGTTCGATCCAGGACGAATCCCGTGCAGGTCCATTTGTTTGCCAGAAGTCATCGGAGAAATTCGAAAAAAGCAGAACAGGCGAATCATTCTTCATCATGACAATGCGAGCTCTCACACATCGACTCAAACAAAGGCATTTCTGACGGAGCGAAAGATCGAACTGATGGGTCATCCGCCGTACAGCCCTGAGTTGGCACCCAATGACTTCTTCTTATTCCCACACATCAAAAATAAATTACGTGGACAACGATTTTCGACCCCCGAAGAAGCGGTTGATGCATTCAAAACGCATGTTTTGGAGTTACTTCAATCGGACTGGAAAAAGTGCTTTGAAAATTGGTTCAAACGCATGCAAAAGTGTATTGATCATCGTGGAGAATATTTTGAAAAACCATAAAACCAATTTCGATCCTACATATTTGTTTTTTCATTATTAGGCCAGAAATATAAATAGCAACCCTCGTATAGACAGTGTACGTTACCTGCGTTATCAATATGTATGTATAGAATTTTTACGTAAATATAATATGATTTTACATAAATATAAGAAATTAATATATAATAATAAATAAAAAAAAATAAAGGTGTAAACATAAAAAGTTTATTTACCAACGAGGAAAGCAAGATTGAAGACATAAAAGACTCCCTCACTTTCAATTTTACAACAATACAAAGTAAACTATTAAAAATAACTTTAATTGATCATGAATAGTTTATCTTATTTTGCTTACCTAATAAAATTAAGAATTTGCATGAATTTACAAATCTTGTTTCTTTAAAAACTTAACTTAACTTACAAATCTTAAATCTTTGAAAACTTTCTTATAAATTATTTTTAATTTTTTAGATATTGTGTCATATTACTTATTTAATTTTATCCAAGATTGCTAATTGGAAAAAAATTCGTAAATAATAATTTTTCTTCGAAACTTTTACTAAACCTCGTTTGAATATTTGAAACCACACCGGAATCTGCTAGTATCGCGATTCTTATTCATGCGACTCGATTTAAAAATCGTTCATCGCAATTCCTATTCACGCGATTTAAAAAATTCAATATCGCAGTTTGTGTTTAGATGTTTTTAAGACCCAATATCGCAATTCGTATTCTCGCGAGTTTGAAATCTAATGTCACGTATTCACGCGTTTTTAAAATCCAATATTTTAATTCGTATTCACGCGGTTGTAATATCAAACATCGATTTTCGTATTCATACGAATTGCACTTTCTATTGACGCGATCTAAGAATTATGCATCCTGATTCGTATTTACACGATTTAAAAATTCAATATTGCAATTTGTATTTTCGCTTTTTTAAAATCCAAAATCAAGCTTCATATTTACGCGATTTTAAAATCCAATATCGCGATTCTTCTAAGAAGTTTAATTTTTTTCTTGAATTAGTTACTATAAAGGTGTGTTATTCTTTATTAGTAGGTAATTTAATTCTAAATGTTAGTTTGATTGAAACATGTAAAATTTTCAGGATTTTTCACTTTGTGTCACAATCACCACTGAGTTAATCAATTATGGCTATATATAAATATTTATAACAATATTAATCAATAATACAATATACATATCTACTGATAATTAGTGTTATATTTATTTCGCTTTAGCTTTGTTTTTTTCACAAACTTGACCATATACGGTCTATGGCTACTTGTTGATCATCTCAGCTCTAAAGTACTTCATGGTGCGTTGCGTTTTTAAAAAAGCGCTTAAAAGGGCTTATTTTCGATTTTTGTTTTTTAAAAGCTGTTAAAGGTGCTTTTTTCATTGGTGTTTTTAAAAAGTGCTTAATTTTCCCTTAGTCATATTTTTTTTCTTTCTTTACCATGTCGATTTTCGCCACGTATTATGCAAACGCCACGTATTTCGTGCTTTTCACATTGTTCTATTCAATATTTTTCACAATTCAGTCAACCACAATCCATTTCGGCGTACCGTCGGTCCATAGCGTATGAAAGCGTCAATCATTTTACATGTTTGATTAAATACTTGCGAGTCTGCATGGGTTCGTTGAGATTCTTGCACTCTCATGTGCAACTCTACTGCATTTTGCAAGATATTCTCAACTTCAGGCTTCATTTTCCGCACTCTGATATCGAACCGAAAAATCTCTTGATCTTTTTTATGGGTGATAATATAATCAAGAAAAAGAGTTCTTTGTCAAAAACTAGTTATTTTATCATGACCATGTAAAGTCTTAAATTATTTTGCATTTTGTTGTTCAAAGAAAGATGATGTAGCTGACTACTGGGCTCAGACCTAGAATATTGTCTTATTTTAAATAGCCAGTTTCAAGTTAACAGTTTACTTACCCTAAGGTCATGAGACAAATGCTGTAATATCTGAAAACCTACCCCGACTGGAAGTAAAATACAGAGAATTAATAGAAAAAAGCCTTCTCTGGCAATAATTTTGGGCGATAAAGTATTTCATATTCTTTAATACATTAATTATTTTTTGAAGAAAAGAATAGTATCTATTTTAATGCACAATAATGCTTTCTATCATAGTTGGTAGCAATAAGTTGCCAACTCTACACTGGCAACTATAATTATTACTTGGTAACAGATATGTAGCTGCCAGTGTAAAGGAGGTAGATCTCAATGTTTTTTATATTTTCCATTAAATTTATTTGTTTGTAAAACGCTAAACTGGATAATATATCACTTTCAGAAGTTTTACTATGCAGAATTTGTTTATTAAACTCTGTTACTCTATTTCAGTTTTTATAACGAAGACAATAAATAATATTTTTATATTTGAAACAAGTGAAAAACAAAACTGAGGTTATTTCATGGAAATGATTTTTGAGAAACTGATTTTTAAACTTTCTGAAATATTTCTATAAACATATAATACACAACCATAATGATTCATTTAAAAATATTTCATATTTGTTTCTTTTATTATTATTATTATTTTCTCTTTTTATTAAAATAAGGTTAAAGATTTTCGTAATACATGATTATTTCTTCATTTCTCATAGGGAGATAAAAAGGTGAGTTGATTTGGACTATATATTCCATAGAAGATAAGTGACTTTTAATTCTGCAATTTAGGCGAAAGCAATTCAAATTCTCATTTATTTCATTTTCTTCGTCCTAAGGACGTCCATTCAATTTTGTTAAATGCTTCTATATTTTATATTTAATTAAAAACTAGAAAAAATTTAAGCTGATTATATTTCGTCTGTTTTTTGTTTTTTTAGATTGGTTTTATTTTTCTCATTCATTCTTTTTCTTTTGCTGAAATATGAAATTAAGAATAATCTAAGCGTGCTAATTAGATTAGATTTTTGGAAAATATTAGAAACTTGCTATAGATGCAATATAATAAGGGGCATAAATAACAGATTCAATGCAAAAATTAGAGAATGGCTACAGATGCAATACAATAATTGGACATAAAAAATAAATTCCACGCATTTCAAATCTTTCTTACTTTTGTTGCTGTGTTTTGAAATTGTCATCAAAGTTGACATTTATTTTGTTTTTACTCAAAGGAGGTGTTATTTTTAGCAAGAAGGCAATTTGAGGCCGCTTTTAGTGCTTTTTAAAGAATAAAAAACTTGCGTAGATAAGCTAGTTTTATACATATTTATCCAAATTACTAACAGTGAAGAATATAAGTTTTCTTATAATCATTTGAGTTTTTTATATCCACTGATGCAATGCATTTATTAATTTTCACAGGAGGAAAAAAAACCGGGGGAGGTGAGTGCTTTGTGTTTTCTTTAACATCATTGGGGGCTGAAAATGAATTTCTCAAGAGGTGGCAAAAATTGGCGAACAAATGCGCTTTCCTGTGTTGTGCTTGTTGTTTGTATAATTACTAATTACAAAATGTTCTTTGTAATTCAACAGTAAGATTTTCCGCAGTTGGAAAAAAACTGTCGAATGGCTGGTGCTTACAGTGCTCTATTTTAGTCGCAATTTTTTACGTCTGTGTTGTTATCAGAAAAAAACTCGTGAAGTAATATTTCAATTTGCAACTGCTATGCGCTTTATAATTTTAATATAAAGCTTTGAATATTTGCTTTGTCTGGTTGTGGCTCGTGTGTTTTACTTTCTGAGTTCTCGCGCATTAATCAAGCTGCTAGCCCATTCTGTTGACCCTCTAGGACTTAAGAAAGTCACTTGCGCAAAGTAATACTTTATTTCAGAGTGTTCAAACATGTCAACCTAATAGTTTCTCAACTATGCTTAAAGATGTTTTAAATCTTCTTTTTCGATACTTAGATATGGCAAAAATGTTACGTATTTAATAGATTTATTGATAAAAAAAGTAAAAATCTTTTAACAAGTAGCTTTATAGTTCAGTTAGTAGCTAAAGTTTAGTTTACTAATTATGATATAAATAATTTTATACATTTATGCACAAATAAAGTCCTCGTAATATTTTGATTTGTTAAATTGCTTCCTATTATATTTTTATATTATTCTATTTATGACTCTCTAAACCAGGGGTTTCCAACTTACATGAGGCTGGGGGCCACAATTAAAAACACAAATCAAATGGCGGGCCGCAACTTTATCAAAATTTTATATAGGACTCTTTTATGTTTGAAGGAATTACTGTCAAATTTTTACCAAGTTGTACAAAACAAAAGTATTGAATTACAAATTAAAAAAAGAAGTAGATTTTTTAAAAATATTTAATTGTTATTAATTATATTTTTAAAAATATTAAATAAATAATAAAATTTCAGGCTGCAATAACTTTAATGTGCACCTATGTATTAAACAATTAATGTGCAACAGATATCTAATTGTTAAGATATAAAACTTTAAAAAAGTTGGTATTAAAACTTACATAGTAGCACACAAAATATTCACTGAGAAAATTGAGGTTTGTCTGCTGCAACCACCAGAGAATAGATATTTACATTTTAAATTAAAAATTTACAAATGTGTGCGTTAATATTTTCATCCAAAATGAGTGGTTTCAAAAAGTTAAATCGGAGAATTTCTTCGAGAAAATTTCTGATATGCACATGCTAAATTATATTCACAAAATAAAAATAAAAAATAAATTAATTTAAAAAAAAAGAGCAACATACACGATTATTTTTGTATTTTAATAAATATTTTCTTGGATGCAAAACCTGAGAAATAATTTTTTTTGCTCCTTTGGTATGTTAAATTTCAAAGAAACGAAGAAATTAGGTTTTTATTATCGAGAAAAGTGGAGTTTTTCCCACATAGTTTTTTTACGAAAATTAGCCGCAAAAAATGACAGCTAATATATTTTAGTTCGCGGGCCGCAAAAAA
The DNA here is from genome assembly GCA_949128135.1 of Parasteatoda lunata. NCBI lineage: Eukaryota > Metazoa > Arthropoda > Arachnida > Araneae > Theridiidae > Parasteatoda > Parasteatoda lunata. The sequence continues at coordinate 39,445,190 of OX421976.1, read as the reverse complement.
AAAGGCTTCGCGGGCCGGATGCGGCCGCCACTTGGAAACCCCTGCTCTAAATAGATATTTTTGTGCCAAATCTAATTGCCTTTTATCGATTTAATTATATTAGAATTTTAATAATTTATATACATAATCTTATTTTTATATTTGTAAGATTTTCTTTTCAATAAATAGTTTAAAATTCACCTTTTAGATTTTTTTAATTCTTAATTATTGACATTTGTTGTATATTATAAAATACATATTTACTTTTTCTATGTTGATAAATAAGCGTCCTGCTTACTCACAATTATTCAATTCAGTGAAACTAACCTGAAGATATCTGAAAATTTGAGTAGTAAAAAAAAAAAATTTTTTTTTTTATCCTATAATACTTATATTTAGAGTAATTTTTTTAAACTAAAAAAAAAAAAAACTTAAAACCATAAAATTTTCAATTGTTGAATCTTATTATCTGTTTCTAATTTTTTTTTCTCAGAAATGTAAATAAAGTTATTTGATTCAAAGTATAAAAATGTATTCAATTTCAGACATAATTCAACTAGCGTTTTTATTCTATTTTAAACAGGATTATGAATTCTAATAAATGGGTACTGGCTAAATTTGAAAACAAATTACTCGGAAGTATTGTTACTAAATATTTAAATATAATAATTTCCATTCATGCACCTACGATTATCTTGTAAACATTTTATTTCCTGTTAAAACTAAATTCAATTTCGCAAGATTGGAAATTTTCAATTATCACTTTCAGTTTTTATTTCACTTTGTTTATTCATATTTTAGGTCAAGATATTTTAGTTTGCTTTAAATTTTCATTACAATCTTCCATGGTTCAATCGATATTTTTCCTAACATTTATCCGATCATATAAATTTACTCTCTGCTTTTTATCTTATATATTGTAATTTGGAATTTTCATTATGGTTATAATTATTTATATCAAATCTTGTATAAACTGCAGCTGCAAGCAATAATATAATTAAAAGTGCATGATCAAATTGCATATTTGACATCTGAACTTTATGAAGCTTCTAGTTTCATTTTGCTGCTTGCATGTTTGATGCAGTTCAAAATCCACTATATATTTATAATATTTATTGCTTATATAACTATGCCTATTTGCAAGCTAATAACTTTATTTTGCTGCCATGTTGCCATTCAACGAGGATTCATGATTTGGGATTTATTTTCTCTCTGTGTTCTTAATGTTTTCTATATAGACAATTCTTGCAACACAGATCAACTTCTTCAATGTGGGGTTTTTGAGGCTATTTCGTGCAGCTCGTTTGATAAAGCTACTGAGGCAAGGCTACACTATAAGAATCTTGCTGTGGACTTTTATACAATCTTTTAAGGTCAGTATACTGTCATTTTTTTTTTCACTCTTAATAATTTGTCACTATTTCATATACACTCCATTATAAATACAGTAGATTAGCGATTACCATGACAAAGGTTCACCTGTATAACAAAATGGATAATCGGACAACTTTAAAAAAAGGCTATGAAAATGTTTTTAAGTAACTTACATTCACATTTTTTTCTGGGCTTAAGATTGACAATTCTAGTAGCACTTATTTTAGTATCTTACAAATAGTGTTTAAAAGCTTAGATTTTTTAAAGTTTTACTGGAAACCTGTACCCTTATCAGAAACTACTCACCACCCACATTGAAATTGGGCGGAAAGAAAGTGGGGTTCTTTTCAAGGTCAAATCTATTTTTAACCACTTTTAAATGTTTTGAAAATAATTTTTTTCTATTTATTTTTTGAAGAAAGTGCAAAAAACCCATTGTCCCTGAATAATCCTGATAATTGGAGAATTCAGCAAAACAGCGCTTTGTTAAAGGCGCTCTACTGAACTTTGAACAAACTGTTCGTTTATTCGCATTATTGGATAAAAACAAAAAATTTATTAATTGTTATAGAATAATGTTGAATCTCGCAACTAAATGCCTAATTTAAAAATATCTGTTACCTAGTTTATGTGCTGGCTAAATTCCGAATATATTTTTTAATAAACTAAATAAGCTTTTTAACTGTAATCTTTAAATAGTTTTTTTTTTTTTTTTTTAACTAGTCTTTAAACATGTTATGTGTACAATAATTTTTGATACTGTTATTAGGCAGTGATTTTCATTTAAAAATAATGACTACTATTATAACCTTATTCCAAAGTTAGGAAAACCTAAGTAATTTGTAATTTATATTCTGACAACTTTCAAAATGCATTTTTTAATGAATCATTTCTTTTCCTCTTTGAAATAAATTACTTTTAAGTTGTTTTTTGTATCTTTGAATTATGTGATGCTAAGATTATTCTCTGAGAAATTTACATATTAATGTACAGTGAGCAAAATAATAGCAATAATAATACCTCTATAAAATTTGATCTAAAAATCAGATTTTCATGTACAAGGACTCAACCTTATACACACTAGTTAATAATATATATATATATATATATATATATATATATATATATATATATATATATACGCCGAAGAGCCATTACATTATGACCACCCTCCATCTATAACAATGGGCTATAACCCGGTGGCGGGGGTAGTATGGTGTGGGCAATGTTTATGGGGAACATTAGGACCCTTAATCCTCATAGAGCAATCCCTGACATCTGTAAGCTACTTCAACATAGTTGCAGATCAGGTTCACCTATTCATGGCAACAGTTTTTCCTGCGGGGGATGGTGTTTACCAACAGGATAATGCACCATGTCATAAGGGTCGAATTGTCATGGATTGGTTCGAGGAACATTCCAGTGACTTTCAAGTCATGTCTTGGCGCTCAAATTCACCTGACCTTAATCCACTATAGCATTTGTGGTCCTACTTGGAAAACCAAATTCGTGCTGCCACGCTACCCCCTCGCAATATGAGGGAATTGCAGGACCAGTTGGTGAGAGCTTGGTACCCGATACCTCTGACTATCTATCAGCACCTTGTGGAATCAATGCCACGGCGGGTGCAAGCAGTTTTGAGGGCTAAAGGTGGTCCTACATGTTATTAGCAGGGTGGTCATAATGTAATGGCTCTTCGGTGTACATATATATATATATATATATATATATATATATATATATATATATATATATATATATATATATATTGCTATTTTAAAATTGATATTTTAAGTTATGGAGTTAGACACAGAAACATGCTTTTTTTAAATCGGTATAGATTCTTGACTCTTAAAATATGAGTGGTACGCAATCTGAAAAATATGGTCCTAATAGTTTTATTGAGAAAGCAATTAAAACCTTAGCACTCTATAACATCAATTTCCCTTTCCGCATTTTTTGACATGTCAAAGAAATCAGATTATGATCTGCCTAGATTTCTATCAAATTGTGAATTTTGTCATTTTTATTTACGTAGATTAAATTGGTATAAAAATGTACATATCTTACAATTCAAAAAATTTTCGAGCATTAGTTAATAAAATAATAAACAGTAATTAAAATATAATAAATAAAATATATTTCTTTTATAGTAAACTATAATAAAAGAAATTTTCTATAAATAAAACTTTATAATTGTCTGCAAAAATATTTTATTCACTTCATTAATTTTTGAGGTTTTATGGCAAAGAAGAAAAAAGAATGAAATGAATATTAAAAGCCTAAACAGTCCAGAAATCTTCTGGCTAAACTATTAGGATAATATTTTCTAAATTAAATCTAACTCCCATATTTTTAGGGTCGAGAATCCAAATCTGTCAAAAATGTTTATTTTTAGAAAATGTATGTATATTTATAGGTTTTTTTTTTTTTTTTTTTTTTTTTTTTGTTTAGTTTTGTAATATAAAATATTGTCCACACAAACTAATAAGCGTATTTATGGTAAGGGCCTCAAACCATTAACATCTATTCCCAATACGTGTAAAGTGATCATTGTAGCAAAACTTATTAATGTGTTTTCTTTTTTCACTAATTCCAAAATGTGAAACATTACAACCATGCTTTAATATTTGAAAGATCTAAAAGCAAACAAGTTGTATGCAGGTAAAATTCGAAATATATTTTTAATGAATCAATATACATAGTTGTTTATATCTCTAAAATAAAGAATAGCCAATTAAATAGTTTCTCTGCATAGCAAACTTATTTCTTCCCATATAATTTATCTTAAAGGTAAATTTAAAATGTTTGATGTTTTGAAACGTTAAAGTTACTAATTAAGTCAAAACTATTTTGTTATCTTGGCTTTTAAAAATCCTTAAGAAATTTACCAAATTTGTTGAAAAGGTTTCAAAAAAGACGTTATAAGAAGAAACTTCTTCCCATAAAACTATTCAAAATAATTATCTATAAAAATATTTTCATATCCTTTTTTTTTTTAAAACAGAGTAAATTCATTATTTTAGAAATCTTATCTTCAATTTTCAAATCTCTATAACTTTCAATAGTCACTTTAATTATGAAGTATTTTCTAATTAAAGTGACAGACAAAAAGAAATGAACACATAAATTAAAAATAATTTAGTCAACTTCTATTCTATGATGCAATATCTTTGTCCAATTTTTTTTTTTTTTTTTTTTTTTTTTTTGCTGCCCTACTCTGTATGATAATGGATTGCTGATAATTCGCATTCATATGATTATTCCATCTAAGTGAAGAGTTTGTTTCAATTAAGGCTCCTATCTATAATTCATCTGTTTTTATATTTTAAATATTTGGTTTTGAATTTAAAAAAAAATAATAATAAATTTTAATTCATTAACGATTTATTACATCCTTTTATTGTAATCTTCATAGATAATTTTTTCATCGAGACATTATCAGAAACAACGTAAAATATTATTAATACAGTGAAACCTGCGACCACAGGGGGTTTGACCTCTCATGGAACTCCGTCTCACAGTAAAATGTTCGTTGATGAAGATTGGTCGTTCTTAGAGGTTACCTCCATTGATTCAAAATTGTTATCGAAGTTACACGATTTTTTGCAAATAATATTAATTTTTGTCAGTGTCATTTTCTTGATGTACTTCTGTTGGTGTCATGAAAAGACGGATCTATAAATAAAATTTAGCGTCTATAAAAACGATCTCAACTGATATAATTATGTGTAAAAACAAATTTAACGATTATGAATAATAAAACTATTTTAAATAAATAAACAATTATGCTTTTTTGTTTAAGTTTGCACTTAATTTTATATCAAAAAAATTAGTTAGTTTCAATAGATGAGAATAGATTTGTTTGTTTGCGATGCTTGTTTTTTCTAAAATAACTATTTTTTCTAATTTAACTTTCAACTCTAAAAGTAAATCAGTGGTAGCATCATTTTTAGTGCACTCTAACTACAACATAAGATTGTATCTTCAAAAAAGCTCTCTGAATAAGAGCCTCATACAAATATTTTGAATACATTTTAATCTACTGTTTTGTTTTGTTAATTTTTTTGAATTTATATATTTTCGTGTTTCCTTATTTGACCTTTTCCGCATTTGGTGCAGATGATTGCCCTGTTGCTTTCAGAGGTTTTAATGGTCTCCCCTATAGGTTTTTAACACAAACTCTATGGCAAAAAATTTCATGCCTCCCGAAAGTGATCATAAATAGAGGTGGCCTTTTCTGGAGATTTCACTGTAGTTTTGTTACTTTAAGTTTCTGTTTCAACATTTATAGCAAGAAAAGAAGGAAAAGCTATTTTATTATAAATTCTTTGTTTGTTGTTAATTTATATTTTGCAGTAAAAAAATTCAGAGATTTTGTCATTCCTAGCTATAATGTGTAAAACTACTTGATAGAACTCCCATCCATTGGTGACTATTATGTTTGTACCTTTCCCCTCATTGGCCAATCTATGTGTTGTAAGATGTTTTAATTTTTCTTTGTTGTATTTCTCTTCAACCATTCAACAAGTGGGTTGACGCTGACGAAATTGCTTAATTTTAACTAAGTTGACATTGCTTAATTATAATGATGAAACAATCATATGTTTATGATATATGATAATTTTTCAGCTTTTTTAAATTGTTTTAATTTTTGCACTTTCTTACAGTTACTATTAATTTTGTGAGTTCACGATTAATGTCAATCTTGAAAATTGTGATGATGAAATTCGAAAATTTGTTGATAGTGTTGACCTAAAATATTTATCATGAAAACAATGTGGAAAAAAATTAAAAAATAGGAATTATTAATTTGAAGCCTTAAATGGAACTAAAAATTTGTTTATAATCTTGAACCCCCTTGAGCTTGCATTCTATTTCAGAATAATAGTTTAATACACTAATACTGAAATCTAAAGAGTATTTCTTATTTTGTTTGCAGGCTCTTCCATATGTATGTTTGCTCATTGCTATGTTATTCTTCATTTATGCCATTATTGGAATGCAGGTAGGTAATCATTTTTATTTTATAAACTAAAATTATTTTTAAAATGTCAATTTTACCATTCTTACTCAACTAAACTATTTTGTTTCAATAGCGTTTAAAAACATCAATTTTAAATTTCAGATCATTTATTTAACTGCTTAAAATTTCTAAAAAATGAAATACCTTGTAATTCAATTCTTTTAATTCTTATTTCATATTTATCAGGGGCACTTATTACTTTAATTGAAAACAAAATAGTTTTTTATTTAGAAAATTTATGTATTTTAACAAAATTAATTTCAATACCCTGCTCTCGAGAAGCAATTCTTTTTTGTGAACATTAGGCTCTATCTATATGCTTCACATTTGTACTAAAGGTTGGTAGAGGTAACCAGAAATAGGGTTTCAGTGATAGTTTTACAATTTTCCTCCTACACTACTTTGTCTGCTTTTTTATTCCAATATTCTCATTCTTTCTTCATTTTTTTCTTTCTAGTTTTACACACTTAAAACTGTCTAGCTCATCATTTCAGACATAAAAATTACTTGATTATTCCATTTTTTAATGAATAATAACTTGAAAAAGAAACTATTTCACATTAGCTATACCATTGCGCAAAATTCAAAGCATCATATAAAAAAAAAAAATTTTTAACTCATAAAAATGTCTATAATTGTAACTTTATATTCATTTGTTCTATAAAATCAAAATGGAAATTTTGGTATTGAATACCTACTTAAGTCTTCTTTTATATTTAATTTTAAAACTACAATGTTTTATTATTCACTGATCGATTCTCCAGTTCTCTATATTTTTTTTTTACAATACATGAGCTCAAAATTAATTCAATCATTTTATATATCATATCTTTATTTATACTTATCATCATTAAATGTCTTAAGTGAAATCATGATGCTGATCATTTTGAAGTTAGCTTTACTTTATAATCTATTTATTAAAATATTAATTGTACTTCTATAAAATTTGTGATCAAAATAAACTTTAGCAGACTTTCATGACTTTAAAAACAGTTACAAATTTACTAGCTTTTTTTACTTCACAGCTTTCTTAACACAATGAGTGCCACATATCTTCTACTAATCTTCTTATTCTTCCCTCGAAATATTTATGTTCTCAGAGGATTCATTTTCTGTGAATAAAATGGGTTCTGTGATACTCAAATGCCCTCACGTGACCTCTCGTTCTTTCCTTTTTCCTTCCTGTTCATTTCTCTGCTCCTTTTTTTCTTTATTTTAACATTGGATATAGTTTCCAACTCTGATTAAATATGTTGCTTCATGTATGTAAGACTATAATCTGGGGTTGATTGTATTCCGGGTGTACCCCAGAATTCCAGGTTTGTTTGTTTTTTTGTATCTTTCCAAGTCTAAGAACAGAGCATGGGACTTTTTCGTGAAATTCAAAACTTTTCAAGATTATTGGTTCACTGTCTTCCACGCGAAATTTTCATGGAGTTCCGCTATCTAAAATTTAAATTTTGAAACTTTTGTTATGTATACGAGACGTTTGCGTATCCACCAATGGATCCACCAATTTGATTCTTTTAGTTTGACGGATTTTGGATGTTTGGAACTGCGCCGGAATCCGCTAATATCACGATTCATATTTGCGTAATTTTAATATCAAAAAACAATTAAATGCTTTATGCGTATTTAAATGCTTTATGTTTTTATTCGTATTCACACATTTAAAAGTTGCACATCACGATTCGTATTCACCTGATTTAAAAATCAAATATCGCGATTTGTATTTATATGTTTTTAAAATCAAATGTCGCGAGTCGTATTCACGCAATCTAAAATTTCACTATCGTGATATGTATTTTCGCATTTTTAAAATTCGATATCGTGATTCATATTCATACGATTTTGAAACCTAATATCGTAATTCAAATTCACGTGGTATTAAAATCCAATATCTCTATTCTTAATAGCTAAATTTTTTCTTAAAATAGTTACTGTAGAGGTATGATATACTTCATTGGTATATAATTTAATTATAAATCTTAGCTTAAAAGGAATTATGCTAAATATAAAACATGTATGGTATATAGATTGATATCTTCATATCGAGTTTTTGCACATAAAATTTTCCAGGTTTTCAATTTTGTGTCACAATCACCCCTGTATCATTTTTCTACTGTAAAATTGGTACAGTATAGCCTCATGTGATTCTTGTGCCATTAAATTCTACATTCAATGCCAATTCAGTGTTTCATTACCCGCATTCAGTGTAGTGTCAATACCAATCCAGTGTTCAAAAAAGAAGGTATTTACCTTATTTATGTTAAGTATAAGACAAGATATAGGACTTGTAGCTCTGTTTAAAATTGTTGTTTTATGCATCGATATAATATTACAATTTTTTCCACTTTGAAATTCGTGCAATATAAACTCGTTCAATTCTTTTTATTACTATTAAATTTTACATTCAATATTATACGATCAAATCATTAATTAAAATCGAAGTTACAAAAGATAACTCTGATTACAAATACAGTGTACAAACTGTTTACCTTCTTATTTAAAATGGCTTTTAGCTCTTTTTGAATTTGTAGCCATTTTAATGTAATTTTTAAAGTTTGTTTTAAGTACATTGTAGCCTCATCCGACTGTTGTACCATTAAACGTAACATCCAATTCAAACCTTTTTACTAAACAAAAATGCAAAAGATGACACTGTCAAATCCAGTGTACAAAGATAGTTATTTATATCTTATAGGACAATATGTAGGATTTCTTGTCCTGGTTAAATTTGTTACCTTATGTATGTAATACTTAAATTTTGTTGCCCTAATGATACCAAAGGGTGATAAATCCATAAATGATGAACCTAAAGTACAATGGAAGGTTACCTATTTGCATCTTGAAATGAGATGCTGGATAATAAATTTTGTTTCTAATCAACGTATGCTGAATCTATCATTCTCTGATAAATGGCGTGGCACTTAATGTGTTAAGAATCTCCTTAATTCTGTTTATTTGTGTTTCTAAATCATGGGTGAAAATTCAATTTATGTTCTATGATTCTTGTGCTATTTTCTGTTTACATATGTGATTGTATATTAATTGCCGCAAAAAAAATTAATTCAATTAATTTTATTTCTTTAACAGAATAATTGTAACATGTTTGAATTTAATTCACTTGTTAGTAATTATCATTTACATTCACTTAAATTGTTGATAGCTCTTCCACATTTGCATACTTGTTGAAACGTATATTAGTCATTCTTTATTAAATTTTTAATTAATTACTGTTTGAAATAAAATTTAGTTTTGAAAAATTAATAAAGTTACTATGTCATTATTTGAAAAGTAATGCATTGGTTGAAAATTGCATTAGTTTTCAACAGAAATATTCAGCATTCTCTTCACTTTTTAACCATTATTTATTTTACAACCTTTATTCATTTTAATTTCATCTTAGACATTTTACTTTTACCTTCCTCTCTTTCTTCTGCTTTTGTTTATTTCATACCTCTTCTTTTGTTTATTTCTTCTGCTTTTGTTTATTTCATAATGCTTTTAATTTCTTATAACAACTGACTATCTATCTTTCAATTTTATCAAGAAGATTTAGTGTAGTGTTTGCAATATGTGAGGTATTGATTATGAAATGTTTGTCTCTTTGTATTTGTATTCTGTTTTAAAAATTACACTTACGGCAAAGATGTTGAGTGTTAATATAGTTTTTATTGCACAATTTGCAATTTTTTAACAATATTTTGTGTATTTTATTATATTTTGTGAAAACAACTGGAAAAATATTTTAAAAAATCCTATCTGATTTTTTTTAATTATACTGTTGTAATGAAAACAGCTAAGAACTACAAAATCTAAATTGGATCTGAAAAAAGGCTATATTTTCAAAAAAATCTGCGAACTTGTATTAGTTGTAGTAGAATTAAAATAATGCCATAAATAATTTATACCACTAAATCAATTTTTATGAGCTTACGATAAGTTTTAAAAATTGTCCTCAAAATTGGAGTTTGGGCACTAATAGGTTAAGTATTCTTAAACTTCTTATTAAAGATGAATAATTAATGTCATGTGCTAATTTAACTTTAGGTACTCAAGGCATGTACTTAAATCTCACTCTTTTCAGACATCCAAAACTGCTTTTAATAACGAATTCAGATAATATTTATAAGAGGAAAATTATTAAATCTACTTGAATATATTGGAAAAAAGTATTTTGATTCTCTTAGAATATTTTAAAATGACCCATTATTTTAGTTTTATAATATTCGAAAATTATTAAAAATAGAAATAATTTTTGTAATAAATAATTAGACAATATCTCTTAATTGATATTTTTTATGAAAATCATCTTGTGAAGCCTTCTCAATGTTATAAATTAAAAGCTCCACTCATATACTAATTACAAGCATGGCAAACTTTTCATCTGTTATTTCTTCTTCCAAAACAGAAACGGTTTTGTTTCTTTTCATTTAAATTAAATTGTGTACTGAGAAAAAAAAAATTATGCAAACTTAAGTATGAAGCACTATGTCAGTAAACTTTGTTTCCTTCCATATTGAAACACACATTTCATAATGAATGACCTAATAAAAGTATTAAGATTTAGATGATTATTGTGCAAAATATATATTAATTACATTATATTATCTGCTTGATAAAATTGATAACCCTTCTCTTATTTGCTGCTTCAATAATTTCTTAATCTTCCATCTGTTACTGTGTTGTGTTATTCTTAATCTAAACCTATTCTCCCTTGTGTTTGCTGTTCTTTCTACGCCCCTTGCCTTTGAATATCAACGCACAGGTTTTTGGGAATATCAAGTTTGATCCTGATACAGAAATGAACCGCCACAACAACTTCCATACCTTCATACAGTCTCTCATGCTCTTATTTAGGTGAGTCAGCTTCGGCTGAAACACCCAACCACAGCTTTGTTGTCATGATCTGGTAACTGCTAATGAATATCTCACTTCTCAATCTAGGATTGAAAAAAATTTTTAAAAAACTTTTATTAATTTACAAAAATTAATTATTGCACATTTTCTTTTTTTTTTAATGAAAATAACTGATATCTTAACATGAGTTTAGAAAAAATATCCTATCACTTCACATAATTACTCGAATAGACATATACAGCTTAAGCCACGAGATTTTCAAATAATTTAACTTAATCCTTAAGCAAAAAATTTGCAGTCTATAAACTATCTTTATATTGCTATTTAACTCTATATAATCTATTAATAAAGAACTTCCTTTACAATATGTTCTCTATTCATACTTTGTTGTTTTTAATATGTAACTTTTGATTAAAAAGAAAATTTTAGGTTTGATTTTATGTGAATAGTTTTACTTTTTAACCAAAGATTCAACCTAATAGCTAATCAGTTACAAGGTTAGCTTTATCTCTTATACCTGTTAACTCAACTGAAAATTATTATTATTTTGTTGCTCAGTTTGAACTCAAAAATATGTAACCATGAAGCTTAAAATAATAATTAAATTAAAAATTTGTTTTATTTAATTAAATAAAAATTTCAATTAAATTAAAAAAATGTACCTGTAACAATTTAATAAAATCATAGTAGTGTAATAAAAAATAAATTATTTTAGAAATTTGTATTCTCTTGAACAAGCTTCATTGCTAACTGTAATTTTATGTTTCTTCTCTTTACAGTTTTCTTGACAAAACCTTAATATTTTGGGGATTAAAATTTAAAAAGTTTTGTTTCTTGCTGAAAATTTTTATTTTCCATATAAATTCCCAAACTTTATTCACATTCATTATTATCTTTGTCATTATATGAGTTGAATCTGTCAACAGAGTTGATGTGAAACATGAGAGATTGTTTTTAAACAAAATTTATATATAACAAGTTTAAACTATTTACATTTACAGTTTTTGGTTCTATGCAGCAATATAAGTCCTATCCATTTTTATGTTCATTTTATTTTTGGAATGTATAAATTAAATCTATTAAGAATTTTATATTAGACAGTTCTTTTGAAATCCTTTCAATTATTTTTATTTTTGGACTCAGTTTTCAAACATTTGTCCCTTTATAAAATAAAAATTGAATAAAAACAATTGACTAATATGACTTTTAAAGATTTAAATTTGTTAAGATTATTTTTTTATATATATCACACTCATTCTTGATACAAAAAAAATAATAAACTGAATGAGAGAAACTTTTTCTTTTTAACTTCATTTTTTTTACTCATACATACAACGATAAGTTCCTATGAAAAACGCATGGTTGCTATTATTATATAAAGATTCAATACATGTTTCTTCGTAAAGACAATATTGATGTATTGCAACTATAAATGAATAAAAATATCAAATTACAGAATTTGTATTTTAATGGATGTCTATCATTATTTAGTAAATTGCATGCATAGCTCTCCTGCAGTGAGTAAATCCTGTAAAAGTAGTTTCTAATCATGGCAACAAAGTACTTTTTAGTGTAGAAGGTAGCATCAAGTTCTTTTAGAGTAGTGAAATAGATTGCATTATTTGTAGATTTATGATTGATTTCTTAAGCATTTCTTTTCATCTTTATATTCATTTTATAGTATCAATTAAGTAGTGTGGAATGAACACTTTATATTTTGGTGGGTCAGTGCATATTTATAATTTTTTTTTAAATTCTGAAATATTTATCTAGTTTCTTTTTGAAAAAAAAAAAAAACGAAAAAGACTTTGAGGGGTTTAAAATTCCTTTTAACATATTCTCCCTCTACATGCCCAGGTATTTGGTAATATTGCTCTGAACGCTGAGATGCAAATTACTCGACATAATAACTTCCGTACATTTCCACAAGGACTAATGCTACTTTTCAGGCAAGTTGTTGTCTCACCTAATTTTTCATGTTGTAATTGGTGTGTGGAGTATCGTTGGCAATTGCACTGCAATTTGCACATTGTTTTTTCAAAACTTTTGCGCCAAAAATTAAATGGCCTGGAGCATGCAACATGTTTCTAAATAAAACATCTGAAAATTTTAAATGAAATTTTCTCTTTTAAAATTTAATGTACAATTTTACCGTTTCCACTTATAATTGACACAATCATAATTAATTATGAAATTGGATAAGACATCTGAAAACATTATATTTGTTTTTTCCTTAATAAAGTATCATGTTTAATTTGTAGTTTAAATATGCATTTTAATTTTATGAAAATACTTAGCTGCATTAATTATTAAATTGTAGAAATTTGTAAAATTATATTGCTATGTGTCTCATTGTTTTATCTATATTAGTTAAAAGCATAGCCAGTAGAATATAATTTTTTATTGTGTATGTATTTTGTATAGCCACATAGAATGTCAAAATTTCTAAGCATTAACTTCGCTGCAACTGTAAAAAAATTTTAAATTGTAATTATTAACAAAAATGTACTATCAAGTTCAAGATATTTACTATTATGTATCACTGATATTTTCTATGAATTTTAAATAAATTATGAAGCAACATAAAGGTAATGAATTTTTAAAAAATTTATGCCGAATTCCCAAAAATATTTACATTAATTGTATCTTTGTCTATAATCTATTAATTTATAAAAATAAAGCTCTGATTAAGGTAATTATAATCTAAAGTTGAATCACAAATATTCAGTTTTTTACACTAAACTTGCTGGAGACAAATTCTGGTTTAAAGAAGTAATATGCAACTTAATATCCTCCGACTGAAGTTTTCAAACTAATGTCTAAACTATACACACAACGCATTGTTTTTTTTCTTGGGGAGGGGGGGGGGAGCTTCATATTTGATATGATAAGAAATATTTTAGAAACTATACAGAAATATATGCATTTTTTAAATGTATAAAGCATTTAAGTGAGGGGAGAGCTAAGGGTGAATAATTTAAATAGTGTTTCAAAAATAATTTACTAATCATTATTTTGAACTTTTATTAAAATTTGAAAATTTATTGTCATTCTGAATGACATAAACTTATTTAAATATGTAATTTTTTAATATTCTTATAAATGAAATTGTGTTTTATTTCACATTTGCCTCATGACATGGGGTTATGTTGTGAAAAAGTCATAAAGTATATTATTTTATCTATTGTTGCATATAAAAAAAAGTTAGTAAAATCGAAATAGTCTTGCATGTAAAATAAGTAATAATATTAATTTACAATACGGTCTAGAGTAAGCAATCTTAATTGTTTATTTTAATTAAAGCTTAATAAATATCAATTTGTAATTAACTTCAGTTTAGTTTGGTAAGAAAAGGGATGAACTTGGTTTTTAGTTGTTTAACAAATCAATATTTTTTAATGTCACCTTAAAGGCAGGGACATTAATAAAGTTTTGGAAGTACATATTTTACTACTGCTTTTAAAAAGAATTAAAAAATTATATGTAAAGCACTAGTTTTTATTAAAATATTAACTGTGCAAGCATTAATTGCATATATAAATGAAAAACAGAAAAAATCGTAAATAAATTAAACATTTTATAATTTTTTTTTTTAATTTAGTAAATAAAAACAAAATTAAGTTACGTTTGGATAACTAACCCACTTTATTATCTCAGAAAGCCTAATATTTACAAGTTCCTTGTAGACCCATAACTATGTGTGATCAGTAGAATAGGCTTATTATCAATTAATTAAATAAAAGAAAACCATAAGTGTGCAAATTAAGAATTTACTTTTCTACCATTAAAACCTTGTTTTTTTTTTTAATTTACAAGTCAACATATGTGTTGTTTTTATCTAACTGCATATGAAAGTTTAAAATGGTTTTGCCTATCTCCTAAAATTTAAAGAAAACTATTGAGCTACAAATAGCAGAAATATTTCAGCTGTCCGTATTAGCTCCATTTTTCCTATCTATAAAAGCATAATTTTTACATAAAATTTTAATACATCTTAAGAGCTGCTTTTTATACATTTAACTGTGCTTCTTGAGATTTTTAAAATAATGTTGCTTTTTTTAGAATTTGAAATTAAAAAAATAAAAAAAAACAGTCTTTGCTTTTTAAAATTTCTCCTTTCTAAGTTTTTTTATCAATAAAACTTTACACCTAGTATCTTGTCTTAAGATTTACAATTTTGATAATTTAAGTTGATTTAAGATAGTTTTTTTTAACTCATAGAATCAAAAAACTTTGTTAAAATAATGCAGGGTTGGCTCAGTTATTTGTAAATAATTTTTTTTTTTATAGTTGAATTTCATAACGTTAGTTTCACATAATTTTTGTTTGTAGAACAATAATCACTTTGTTTTCTTTCCGTAAAATTATTTCTTTTATTTTCCTTTTTAATCTTTTAAAAATAAATTTTAATAGCCTCTGCATGTAATACTATTTAACTTTATAGGCAACGGTTTATTAATCAATATATAGCTGGTTACATTTTATTTTAATTATAATCTTTTAAACTTATTTTAATGGAAGTATTTATCGTTTTTATCTAACTTATCTTTCATAAGTATGTGGTCTCACTTTAAACTATATTGTCAGGCTGACAAATGAAGTTCTTAAAAACAAAATGAAACTCTCAAAAATTAATTTTAATTAAAAAAAATTTCGGATAACATTTTTATTTATCTGGTAGAAAATACTTTGCCAGAATAATTTTCTAAGAGTGTTAGTATATTAGATTACTATTTCTGTTAACAAAAAATTCATTATAATTTAAAGAAACTTATAATATTCATTATAAGTTTCTTTTTCTTTGTTCTATAAATGAATTCTATTTTATGTTATATACATTAAATATGGAAAAAAATTGATAAAAAACTTTATATTAAAGTAATTTTGCTTTAGTTATTTTGACTTAGCTAAAAAAAAGTGTTAATTAACATTTTTTATTTAATTTTTTAAATGTTTATTTATTTATTGAAAAAAAATTAAGTTTATAAACATGGTTGCCATATCAGTGTAATAAAACCAGTAGTATGCTCCAGGTTTAATAAGCTATCACAATGCAAATTGCACACTATCCAAAATCAAGAAAAGCATGCTTGGATTTCAATATCACTTGCCAATACTGTGAGGTTAATATGAAAGTGATTAACCGCCAAATTAATGCATGTGCGCTTCATGTGTTGACATGTTCAATAAAGGCCCTATTTTCATTATAAATGCTTCTCAATGTTGTGTGCATGCACCTGGCATTAAAAGATATCATTGTTAACCTTAACATTGACTCATAATAGCAATATGGGTCAGGCTGCCTTAAATTCTCTGTGCTAAAAATACTAAAGTAATTTTCGGTGCTAATACAACACCAGAAATACATAGTGCTTTTTTTTTACATGATATGAATCTGATAACTTTTTTTTAAATTTCTATTGACTAATCAATATAAGGCTTAAAAAACCATCTTAAAGTGGAAGATTTACGAAACTGAATTGGTCATTAACATTTTCAAACACAGAATAAATAGAATGAGATTGATTGAGACCTCATTTTGCCATTTGTTAAAATTTAATTTTGATAGTTGGTATTAATTTCAAAGAAATATCTTTTGTGAATCATGTTATTTCAGCCACAGTTACTATGACAGAAAAACAAAACAAAAAATTCTAGTTGACAGAGATACAAAAAATTTTGCCTTGTGCTATCGGTTCTACTAGCAATGCTATCAGTTTAAAAAGTTAAATGAATATTTTATTAGAAATAAAAGAAATATTTATTTGAAATTTAACTTTTCCTTAATATCAGATATCGATTAATATTAAGTAATAATTATAAGAGTTAGGTAGGTTCCATCTAACTATATTTATTAATTTACTATAAAATATTGATAGCCTTTGGCATGGACTATCTTTTCACAAACATTTTTTTTTTTAAACTGGTAAATTTTTCTTTTAAATCTAAATATATAATGTTGTCCCATATTGTATGAATTTAAAGCTAAGCAATGCTTTTGACTTTATTTTTTGTGATAATTTTTTTTTTAATTTATTCAAATTAAAATCTGTAGTTCATTATGCAATTTGCATTTGATTAGCAATATGAAAAAATTTAGTTTAATATATTATTTTCAGCACTTCCTAAAAAATATTTTACTGTTCATTGATATAGGTTAGCAACAATTTTTTTTAATTAAGAATATAAGACTTCAATTAAATAAAAAATGTAAGACTCTATATCAAGTTTAAAACGAACTACGTCAAGTTTAGGAATTTAGGAATTAGGAATTTAAGACTACAATTAAATAAATTTAAGACTACAGCAAGTTTAAAAATTTCATTACTAAGTCCAATTTTGTTAATTTTTTAATGAAATTTATTTTATTATTTTATTTTTTAATTGCCAATATCCAGTTTGTAATTATTTCTTAATATTTTAAGTTCTTTGGTTATTTTTGCATTGATAATATTAAATTATATTACTATAAATATAGGTTTAATATACTATTTTAAATGGATTTTTAATGCATTGTTTTTTATTTATTTTTTAAGCATATTTAGTCAATAGGAATTGCACATTTTTACAACTAATTTTTAAATATTTTTTCTTTGTGAAATCATTAATAAAAAATTTAGAAAATATCATTTTTAATCTTATTGCAACATTTGATTAAATTATAATAATGATGGTTTGGAAGAACATGGTCAGAATATTTTAGTTTATTATTATTAATAAATCAGAAGTTTTTATTAAAAAAAACTATGCAAAGTTATTGTAGATCTTATTTAAATTAAATATAAGTTTATTTTATTCATACTATACTATGTTAATTTCTTCAGTTTTCTAATTATGTATTCAGTATTTTTTCTATTTGTATTTTTTTTAATGATTATTCAGTATTTTTATAAACTTATATTACTAGAAATAAAGAGAGATTGAAATGATAATGTACAAAATTGAAACTGTAAGTACTGAGTTGTAATGGAAGCTCTCTTACTTTCATTGTTGATTAGCTTTTACTTAACTTTGAAATTACTTAACTTTTGGGGGGGGGGGGGGAATATAGAAAAATTGTTATCAATTTTTGTTTTACTTACATTTTACTTGCTACCATTTTAATACCTAAAAACTGTAAGATGTTAACATAAAAAATTATACTTAAACCTAAACCTTTATAGATATATTGCAGGTTGACTGATACAGATATTTATATTTTTAAACAATGTCAATGAGAAAATTCTGTAACGCAAAACCTATAGAGTGCACTCCAAGTTGTTAAAACTGTTGTTATACGTAAAGAGTTAAAAAATTTAATTTTTAATTGAGATTGGAGATATTTTACCTTTCTCCCTTTTTATAAAAACAAGAGATTTAAAGATAAACGAGGTTCTGTATTAATTTTATTATAGCAAACCTTTAATTATTTTGTATTGGAAAATATTGTGTATCATTGAAACAAAAATTTTAATGAAGTAAGCATTGAGAAATTAAGAAACTGATTAATGCAATGGGAAGGGACATTAATTTTCTGAAAATAAGAAATGGAATATTATTATTTGTAAAAGTTTTAATCTTAATAAATTTGCTTCAGAATTATTTAAAAAAATTTTTTTTTTAATTTACCTAATAGAGAACAATGATTTCTTGGGGAAACTGAATTTTTGATTGTTTGAATTGCAATTGATCAATCGCTTGCAGCTTGAAAGTTAAGCAATTTGGAAACCCACTCAACCTGCTGAATATTAAAGAACACACAGAATATATTTGTATCTGCATGCATTTCCTTGAATAATTACAAAATGGCATATATATTACATAACATGAAGATATATTGCAATGAAATTTCTGTTTGGATAGTATTATTAAAGTATTTCCACATAATCATTTATACTACTAAAAGTAATTATATGCTACATCATTTTTTTTAGTATTTGCTTTTGAAAATATTGATATTTTTCTTTATTTTCAAATGCAAATAGAAAACTGTTAATTTTATTATAAAACTCCTTTTTCATGAGCATTAATGAAAATACATCTTGATCTTAGTAATATTATCCACTATCTGACTAACTATCACTCATTCTGGAAAAATAGAAAATCTGTAGTCAGTCTTCAAAAAACTCTTGGACATTCCCTTTGTTTAATTAGATATACTCATAGTCCCTTTGTTGCATTTAGTCCTATTCAAAATTTCACACAAGAAAATTTTGTAAACTTTCTTATGGGTATATTTTCTATTTATTGTTTATATTAAGAAGCAATTTAACGTATCTTTTTTCTTTTCATAAAAATATTCAAATCCTTTTTCGTAAGTTTTAATTTGTTTAACATGATATTTTTAGTTAGAATGAAATTATTCAAAGTTGACCATTGTTTTAGTATGAGTTCTATATTAAAAAAATAATTATGTAAATAATAGTATACTTAAAAAATTTCATGTGTACCTTATTTTGATGCACTGTGTTCAATGTGAATTATTTTCAATTAAAAATAAATTTTTTTTGTATAAAAATTTTAATTCCTTCATTTTTAATCATTTTAATTCCTTCATTTTTAATCAATTTAATTTTTCTTTAAAACTATATATTTTATTAGTACTATAATAATAAGTAAAATTTGTTGAATAAGTATAATTTCATAGATTCATTTTAATTAATTACTGATACTTATACTTAGATTTCAACAAAAGATTTACTACAACTGCTGAAAGTATTGCTAGCTATTATTTTGATGTAACGAAAAGCTTGACTATCTTTGTTTAAAACACTTTCCTTTGAGCATAAATAAACTATTCATGCTGTGAGCATGTGCACCACTATTTATAAATTCTATTGAAAATGTCCCAATCTAAAACATATTTACTAAACAATGCAATTTTTTTTCTTCATATTAATATAAAAGGTTTCCTGCATTTAAAATTTAACTTTAATGTATAGTTTTTTCTCTAAATATTTGTTTTGATTCTTAATTGGCTAGCGCTGACCCATTCATTTATTATGCTTAATAAGCATGTTGCACTTGTACAATTTTTATTAGTGCATGAAATTTATAATTGCTTGACCAGCATGTTGATTTTTATTGCATGAAATTTTTGACTGAGTGCAGATATGGTAAAAACTTGATTTTTTTTTTTTTTTTTTTTTTTTTTTTTTTTTTTGTGTTGAAAACTTATATAACATTGTATTTCAACCATACCTGTTTAAAAAAAATACCTATTATAGGTGCTCTAAGCTGCACATGCAAACCATATCTACACTCAGATTTAAAATGTATTTAAAACTCTTTCTAATTAATGATAAATTTGATACAGATGTGCCACGGGTGAATCATGGCAAGAAATAATGCTTTCATGTATTAAGGGAGCAGACTGTGATCCTCGAGCTGAAAAGGCGGAGTGTGGTAGCAACTTAGCGTATGCATACTTTGTGAGCTTCATCTTCTTCTGTTCTTTTTTAGTAAGTATAAAATCACTTAAATTAAAAAAGGATTTTTATTCTAATAAAGAGTGTGCGGAGTTAGATCTTTGAGAAAATGTCCAAACATCAGAAAAATGCATATTTTATTTAGTAACTAGTAAATTTCATAATAATATGCCTTTATTCCATGAAACCATTTTTCTCAACTATATGGAACTCTTCCTAATTTTAACCCCAAATATAAACACCCCCTTTTTTTTTTAATCTTAAAGTAATTAGTAACTTTAAAAATATAATTTATATGGTATAGTTCTAAAGATATAATTTTAAAATTTAATCTAATGCTTAATTCTTAAATCACCTTTTTTTTAATCTGATTTGTATGTTTTTATTTCCACTTTTTTATTGGTTTACCTAGTTTTATGTTTTATTTACTTCATACCACTCAAGTGCAATATTTATCATCGCTATTTTTCCTGTTTAAAGATAGTGCTTAACTGTAGCATTGAAACCAGTGGCGTAGCTAGAAGGCAGCATCTAACTGTGAACACAGCCTTAGAGGGGTGCAAAATTTATGAAAAATAAATTCCAGAATAAATTGTTTTTCTCTTTTTAAATATCGCCAGTTTCAATTGCAAATTAAGGTCACCATAACTTTTTCAAATTTAATCCGATTCACTGACAAATTGAACAAGATGTCTATTTGTACCACTGTAGTTTGTTTCACTCAAAGGTTTTATATTTTTAAATTATTTATAACCAATTGGCAGTATATTGAATGAAAAATGCCTTTAGAATAAACGCTTATCATTCAATAAAACACAGTAAATGTGATCGAAGCATCTAAGTGGAATAGAAACTACATTAATAACATACACTGTTAATTTTAAACTAAATCGAAAATTAAGTTATCAATTTACATTGTTTTTAAAAAAAATATTTTATTTAAAGTTGAAATATTTTATTCCATGTAAAAATTAACAATCCATAGCTGAGTATGGTGTGTTTTACATAATCATTTTAAAGTAAACCCAAAAAGAGACTACTTCAAAATGATTATATAATATGAGTTATATACTTATAAGTCTCACACCATATGCAAGGAAATTCAAAAACTGAGTTTGTCCTCATGCACTGTAAACCCTAGCTATGCCTCTGATTGAAACTTGATGCTGTATCAACGAATGTAATGTATTATTTGTTCGTTTTAAAATAGCCTTTTATTTTTCATTATAAAATCACTGATGTTTTAGTCGATTAATGATGTCGACTACAGCATTAATGATGTTTAGTCGAGCTGGGGGATACTTAGTGAAAAATCCAAACTCTTTGAATATCGCAACGAAATGTATTTTCATGATATAACATAATTATTGAGTTGCATTAAATATTGAGTATACTAGAATATCACAATCATTATCAAGAAGCCGTAGTGACTCAAGGGATAGAGCGATTGCCTCCCATTGAAGTAACCCAAGCTCGACTTCCAGTGATGGCTGGCCAATACGAATTCCACGTTACTGAGGAAAAATATCCTCAGTGGTACATGGATCATGGGTTAGAGTCCCATTTCCGTGGGTAGTTTTTATGGTTTTCCTCTCCATGTAATGCAAATGTGGGTTAGTTCTATCAAAAAGTCCTCCACGAAGGCAAATGTCTCTCAATACTTGATCCAGGAGTTCCCTTGTCTTCTGGATTGGGCTCAAAATTACAAAGTTACGTAATTGAACATTGGTAGTTGTAAACTCGAAAATTGGTTCGGCTGCTAAGCAATGGTGATAAAATAAAATCATTATCATGAATATTACTTATCAAATAGTGTATTATTATTATTATAAGTAAGCTATTTTGTTTAATTATGATTACAATTACTTAAAAATAATTTTAAGAAAAACGTTAATCTTCAATTGGGTAACTAATGTATCATTCAATGTAAAAATGATGTAATTTAATAAAATATGAAAATAGTGCTATGAAGTACTGTCAAACCATCAGTTATAAAACACTATTAAAAGCTTTTAAGCTAATTGTTTTGACAAAAATTAAATTATTTGCTTTTATTTTCAGATGTTAAATCTCTTTGTAGCTGTTATTATGGATAATTTTGATTATTTAACTCGTGATTCATCAATTCTTGGAGCTCATCATTTGGATGAATTCATCAGAATGTGGGCAGAATATGATCCTGGAGCATCGTAAGCAATTTACTATTTTTACATAGTAAATTGTAAATTACTATTTTACATAGTAAATAGAACATAACTTAAATAATGGAAAAAATATTATTTTCAGTTTTTTTTTTTTTTTTTTTTTTTTTAAGTTATTATTATTTTGCTTTACAATTTAACTTCAATTTTTTGATACTCACAAAACCAGATGAGTGTCGAAAATAGAAAATGTTGGATAAAATTGAGGGCACTTTGTTAGATATGTTTTGTTAGTGTAGAAGTATAACTTACATTCTTAATCAAATAACCAATATTAAAGTGAAATATATCTTCTTTTATAAGCATTCATTGGGTACCACAAAATAAGTTTGATATGACAGTTCAAATGTTTGTTATTGCATCATGTAGTGGATCCACATGGATCGTACTTTTAAATGATTGCTTTTCAGAGCTACTTTGCAATGCATGATTAGCAAATCCCAAATCATAAGTTTTACCTGATTTATGAATTAAACATAAACTTATCTTGTTTAGGTGGTTTACAGACCAACATTACTATTTTCATTCGCACAATATGTAAGTGTGATGCCTCAATAAGCATTACATATTTTCTAGCTTTTAAAATTTCTTTAATTTCTCAAACTTATTTTATTTTTATTACAATTTATAAAAAGCGAGTATAAAATATTTTATTCTTTTCTTCACAATCACTGTAACGGCTAACTTTTTATTTCAACACTAATGTAAGACTCATTAATTCACTGTCACGACATCGGAAATAAAAATCTATTTATAACTTTTCAACTCTTTATTTCTTACCATAAAAATGTTTCAGTTACATCGTTACACTAATTCTCACAGTCTTTTTGGCGATTTGCCTTCGCCAAATTATTTTCAACTTTATATTGATTATGGGGGGTTGGCTTTATTTTTTAGCTGTGTTATCTTTCGATAAATTGCCAACATTGGATCTCTTCCTATGCTCCTAATTGTCCGTTGGGAACAATTCAATCACTTTTTAAATTGGCTTTTGATTAGGCTGGTCATGAGGAATTTATCTCTCATGGCCTGTCCTTATTAATATTACACAAAATTTATTATTTAACTCAGAAAATCAGTCTTATGGATAAAATTATAATTTATATCTCAGGCTCTACAAATACTACTAAATATAAATTTTATTATAATTATGATCCAGTTTTCATCTTCAACTGTCATTTTTCATTTTCCTGTTTTTCAACACAATCTTCAATTAGTCAATTATACCATATAACTTCAACAACACCTAATGTGACTAGTGTATACGATGCATTTATACCGCAAGATGCATTTACACTGGTAAGATGCACCACTTGTAAATTTTACAATTTAAGCTTCCATACCTCCTTAAACCTCTTTTTTCTCTATGCCCATCCCATCACTTTATGGTGTATATTAGTTAATTATCCATATTAAATCGTCCAGAGGCTTAATTCAATGAGCATTTTGCTCTTAAAAGGAAAAGATAACATTCTTATAAGAAAACAAAACTTTATTCATATTCTATATCTATACCATCAAGCTGCCACACTGCTCACGACGTTCTGCTCTCTGCTCTAGGGTTGCATTATAATTGTTGTCGGCTTGGCGATGAATTTATTCGCCACCGCCAGTTACACCACATTTTTTTTTTTTTTTTTTTTTTCTTGAGCGTATATTTAGCAAATCAACTGTTTAAATGTGGACTATCCATCGATCTTGACGAGTTCATATCACGTCGGCAGGTCACCAATGTGGGGATTTTAATTATCGACTATGCCAACCTTCATCTATCAAAAGGTACCTCAAGATAGAATCAAGTTAACATGGCTTATATACTAGTGAATTCGTATTTATTATTTGTAGTGGTAGTTAGTTACACCACAACTTCTCTGATTTTCATTTAAGGGGGAAATTCTCTCTGACTGACAGAAAAGCAATAAGTTAGAATAGAAAGAATGTCAGAATAGCTTCCGACTGCTAATAAACATGTTTCTCTCACTCTTTTTTAAAAAAAAAGAAATGATGAGAAAGATAAGTTGTAAAAAAATTTTTGTGTGAGCTTTGTAGAAAAAGAAATTTTCTGATCTGTTAGAAAAACGTTTTAAGCGAAATTTTCTTTAAAAGGGTAATGTAAAATCTAGGATAGTTTAACATTATTGGTATGAGAGCAGAAAATGACATAGAATGCCTGATAACGTACGAAACGGACAACGTAAAACCAGGGTTCCACTGTAATAAGAAATTGAATAACAATTATTGTAATAATTTTTTCAAACATTTATCTAGATTTCTTTTTAATGAAAAAGAGAAAATTATTTAAATGTAATTATTTAAAACTTAATTATGAATAAATATCTATATAAAAATTTTATATGTAAAGTAATGTAAAAAATATTTTTGCAAGCTTTTTTGTGAAAATTTATGCCCGTACTCCTTAAATTTAAAACATAAAGTACTTTTCTTAAATTTATTTTTGTAGCATCAGAAGTTTTTATATGATATTTCTATATTGTCAAAAATACTATATCTACAATTAAATGTATGTTATAGCATATTAATATTATAGTATTACCTTCATAGGAATTTACATTCAATAATTTAATCCTTTACACACTTTCCAATTTTAGAGGCCAAATTCATTACACTGAAATGTATGATATGTTACGCAACATGGATCCTCCTCTTGGATTTGGAAATAAGTGCCCTTATCGTTTAGCATATAAAGTGAGTTTTTGTATTTCTTAATGTATCCCCTTCCTCAATTATTACATACTTTTTCTCACTGATATAATGATATTAATGATTTCAAAAACATGAGACTGAAAAAAAATTACATAATGACTTCGGGTAATATTAATGAACTACTGAGGCTTAATAATCTAAATAATAATCTAAAAAGTAATTTCAAAATGGCAAATATTTAAAATATTGTTCGCAAGAACAAAAATGTTTTTTTCCCTTATTTATTAAAACTTATATTTACTTATATTACAGTAATCACTTTTCAACACGTTCAATACCATTGTAAATCCATATTTCGATCTTTTTTTTCCTTTTGCAGTTAAAGTAATTGATTTTCTTATGATTTTTTAATATTGCGATATTATTCGGACACACAATTTTTTTATTTCACATTTGAGTTATTATTTTTTTATTACGCTTGGTTTTCATGAATAACATCATAAATCTGTATGGTGTTTTGATCATTTTACCAGTTATTATTGCTATGAATTTTCTCAATGTGTATTTTTTTAATCCTTATGTTTTTGTATGCATTATTATTATGACAATCTTCAATTAATTCGTGCATTTATTAGTCACTTTTTGCAATAAATGCACGAACAAATAATGCGTGCATTTATTAGTCTCTTTTTGATACAACATAATAATTCCGTCATTTTTTTTTTTTCAATCAATTACATGGCCATTTATCACTACTAATTTTCACATTTATTTTAAAATCTCGATATTTTTAATTTTATATTATTTATTATAACACGTGAATCTCGAAACGTACATTTAAGCAAATCCTTTTTGATACGTCTGATTTTAATGTACATACACTTAGTTTTATCATGAATCTTTTTTTTTTTAGTTATTGCCGTGGATTTCACAGTTTTTAAAATATGTAATTTTATAGGAAAATGCAATTTCTTTCAATATATATTCCTTTATGCATGCATAAAAAATAACAGTTGTTTTTTTATCTTCTTTGAACAAAAAGATTTTTTAAAAAACTAAATAACAAAAAACAAACGGAAAAATTGAATCGAGAAAAAAAAATTTCAGGTAATTTATTCTTCCAGCAATCGCATGTCTGTTTATTATGTGTTATGGAATTAAGACTATTTGCCTTTAGTGTTATTCCTTTTAAATTTAAAAAAGTAGTGATAATAATAGTAATTTTTCTTATTCGTAATATATTTTATTCATCAAAAAAATTTACATGGTAGAAAAATAATAATACATAAATACTAAACCCTTTTTATCAAATCCTTTTTGATACGTCTGATTTTAATGTACATACACTTAGTTTTATCATTAATCTTTTTTTTTTTTAGTTATTGCCGTGGATTTCACAGTTTTTAAAATATGTAATTTTATAGGAAAATGCAATTTCTTTCAATATATATTCCTTTATGCATGCATAAAAAATAACAGTTGTTTTTTTATCTTCTTTGAACAAAAAGATTTTTTAAAAAACTAAATAACAAAAAACAAACGGAAAAATTGAATCGAGAAAAAAAAATTTCAGGTAATTTATTCTTCCAGCAATCGCATGTCTGTTTATTATGTGTTATGGAATTAAGACTATTTGCCTTTAGTGTTATTCCTTTTAAATTTAAAAAAGTAGTGATAATAATAGTAATTTTTCTTATTCGTAATATATTTTATTCATCAAAAAAATTTACATGGTAGAAAAATAATAATACATAAATACTAAACCCTTTTTATCTTTTTTTAGAAACTCATCCGAATGAATATGCCTTGCACTCCTGATTTAAAAGTTCATTTTACAACTACTTTATTTGCATTGATAAGAGAAAATCTCAGTATTAAAATTAGACCTAGTAAGATATATCACTTTTTTATGGTCATAATTTATTATGTCTTTAGTTGTAGAGCGTGCAAAAAAATAAGCGGATCACACTAAATAATTTTAGATCTAATGACTCACTCTTAATGGTTTGAGAGGGTGACCTCAAATATTCTAACTAACTTGTGCAGATGATATTTCAAGTTATGAAATCAGACAAAAAACGTACTTTCTCTGAATAAACATACCTTTTTTCCAACAAATTTGAATTTCTGGTTCTCTAAATATAGAGGGTAGCCACAATCGGACAAATATGGTCTCAGTTATTTGGTCAGGAGAGCAGTCCAATGTTTGGAGCCCTTACTTTTAATTTTACTTTTTTGTGTATTTTACCGTATCCCAAAAGCTTTTTAAGTAAATTGAAAACTTTTCCATAAAATTATAAGATAATTACATGCAAAACATAACTTTTAGTAAATATTTATTATTTTATTTAATAATAGTCTGAAAAATTTGAATTGTAAGGTGAACAATTTTTTACAACATTTTAAAGTATGTAAATTTAAATAACAAAATGCAAAATAGGTCAAATAGTTTCTGAGAAATTGAATATTAAAGAATAGGACTTTAGTCAAAATTTGATTTCTTGGTAGCTTTTCTATGGATTTTACTTCAATTTTGTAGTTGACCATATAAAGTTACATTCTTTAAAATGATGTAAAAAATTTTATACCTTACACTTCAATATTCTTTCGACTATTATTGAAAAAATAATAAAAATAGTAAATTTTTACTAAAAGTTATTTTTTGCATGAAATTATCTTTAGATATACAGATTTTATAATTGTGTGCAAATATTTTTCACTTCACTTGAAAAGTTTTTGAGATATGGTGAAATACACAAAAAGTAAAATTAAAATTAAGTCCAAACTTTGGACCGCTTTCCTGATTTTGTAACTTAAAATATCGTCTACACTAATTATTTAGCATCTTCCCCTTGTATCATTAAGATTGTGTCTTAGAACATGAATATCCAATAATTAGATCAAAAATTATTCAGTGTGGGTTTTTTTGTGCACTGAACACTATTTTAAAACATTTTTTTGGGGTTAATGTATAATAATGATGTTAAATTCATGTCACATATTTTGTAAGTTTTTTCATTGAGAAATTTTATATGATCTACTTGAAAATTGTGATATTTTAATATTTTTCAAAGTACTTTGAATCAATAGTATTGTCATTATTTCGATTTTTAAATATTTTTAAAACCATTTATAAAGTTTCATCTTATATCTCTTATACCTTTCTAATAACTGAATATCTTTAAAACTCTTTATGAATTAAATATTTTATTTACATAAAAAGTAGTATAATTTAATTTCTGACTTTCTAACTTATTTAATGCTTATCTTGTGCCAATCCCTGTTTTTAGCATTATTTAGAAATATTTTAAGTTGTATCAATCAATGAACATTTTACTTTTTAAGTTGATGAAATGGACCAAGCTGATAGGGAACTTAAAGAAACTATTAGAAAAATTTGGCCTCTGCAAGCAAAGAAAGCTATTCATAAACTGCTTCCGCCTGAAGAAGGTAAAATATGTTTACTAGCCATAAATTTCTTCTTCAATATTTTTATACTTAGAAACCTTTAAAAATAAGGCTTAAATATACCGTTAAAGATAAGGCATAGCAAAAATGAAACATTGATAATTTTAAACTTTTCAAAAGTGTGATGCCTTAAATTTGCCTTAACAAACGAGTCTCATTGTGGTTTGTTTTGCTGTAAGTAAATGTTATTTTGCTTGAAACTATTAGATTGAAGGGGTACCAAAAAAGGCAAGTTGCCATATTCATTTGAGAGAGAAAGGGTGTTTCTTTTTATGTTTTTGGCTATTTTTTTGTAGTTTTATAACTTTAAAATAGACTCATGAGATGTTTCGATAATTTAAGCTGAGTATTTTTTGTTGTTTGGGGGTATTTTAAAAATCTTCTTTCTTTTGGGGATTTTCCCAGAGTAATTATATCTAAAATGCACAACTTTGCAATCACTTTAAATAACAAGTGAGAAACATATTTATAACCAGTGATTTAGTTATTAAGGTAAAACGTTTTTGGGTGATGGATTATGCTAAGTCTTTCTTGGTGGAGTACACATTTTGGAAAATTTTTTTGATGGGGTTATTTTTCTTGTCAAATTTATTAAATCTATTCACTACTTCAAATGAGATAACATTCAAAACCAGTGGTTTAACAAGAATTTTTAACTTTTTTTTTTTGAGGGAAGAGATATATTTTAAAATCTCTTTTCTTTAAGTAAATTTTTCAGTTATTTATATAATATCCTTGTTGTTGTTTTTTTTTTTTATCTAAAATTAGGATACAATGAAATTTAAAGCTTACGAAGAAATTCAAATTTTCATGCACTAAACCCTTAATTACTTGAGACTATAATGTTAACAATGTTACCTTTCAAAGGTTGAAATTTATTCATTTTGCATATATTACGGATTGAATTCTTCAATTTTGGTGAAAGAACTAAATTCTTTAGTGCTAGTATACGGTGAATTGAAAAGTAATGACATCATCGATGAGATGCTTCCAAAGATAAAGATTTCCCAGAAACTTATTGATTTTGTAAAGTGTAGTGAAACTACTTTGTTAAATTAACCAGTTCTCTTATTTCCCGAATTTTATGTGAGTTAATCAACTGTCAGCAACATTGGCTGTTACAAGTAAAGTTCTGCCGAGTTTCTCGTGCTACTAATCTGCATTTGAGTCATAATGAGTGCTATGCTCTGCTATTTTTGCTTCAATAATTATTGAATATTACTTTTGGGACAGAGTGCTTTTATGTTATTGTTATGAAATATTTATAAACTGCTAACATATCACAATTTCACATCTGTTTTTATTTACTTAATCTTACTAATTTAATTTTCTTCATTTTCGTATGATTCCAGAATTGGAAGGTATCAAAGTAACAGTTGGAAAGATTTATTGTGCTTTGCTCATATTAGACAACTGGCGAACTTCTCGGTTTGGAAAACTGTCGGGAAGACCTAGAGTGAGTTGTTAACACATAATTAAATTTATTTACCTTCTAAATTAATGCATTCAAGACAATTTGCTCGATGCCTTCATTTCCTCTAACTATGAATCACTAATTTTGGAAATAAACAACTTTTTTTTTACATTTTCAAAAGTGCTTTGAAATTGTTCATCAATAATTTGTTTTAATAATACCTATTACTTCTTTAATAACTGCTCACTTACTTTGTTATACTCATTAAAGAAAGTAATCAAATATACAGAGCAAATTAAACAAGAAGTTTGCTGATAACAAACTTAATATAAACCCACATTTTTTTTATTATTTCTTTAATTTTATGTTCTAAAATTACTTGCAATGTTCTAAAAAGTCAGAGTCTAATTTAGTTAATGGAAACATTTATTTTTCGCTGTTGTTGGATACTAATATTTGTTATTTTTCCATAGGTACATCAGTTTTGATTTATTCACATTTTATTCCAAAACTTAAGAGATTTAAATTTGATGTACTTACATAAAATAAATCATTGTTAAGATCTAAAATGCATTTTTTATTAAATCATTCCTTATTAACTAATTACTGTTAGCCTGTTTTTTTTTTTTTTTTTTATGAAATGAACAATATTTTTAACACTACTATAGTGGAAAGATGTTCGTGAAAACATTTTAAGAAGGATGTATAAATCTAATTTTATCTCCATACTAAATAGCAGGAATTTAGGAAGCACATATTTCTCTTTAAATATACTTTAGACATTGTTTATTTTTCTAACTTTTAAAGAACATGAGTGCTACAAGCTAGTGCAATGTTACAAGCTAGTAAAAGTACTTATTAATTTTCTAAATTTTAAACTTTCTAAAACAGAAAAAGTTAATTTTCTTTAATAAAGACTGGAGTTAAAAAATACATATGTGGGGTTTGTGAAAGCAATATATTTATTTATTTCAGGAAAAGACACCTACGCCTCCTCCTGATGCGGTAGTGTAGACATTCTCTGTCTTTCTTCTTCCTCTCACTATTATCTTCTTGCACTAAATTTACAAAATATTTTCTCCGTTGATCTAATTCTGCTTCACTGGCTATATACATAGAATTAGATTTCTTTCATTGCATATTGAGAAGCTGCAATTTACATTTTTCTGAATATAAAAGACATGGCCTGATTAGACATAGACTGCATCAATTTAGACTTCTGCGTATTGTAGGCAGCATGCATGATGTAGTTTTTAAATAAAATAATCTATAGAAATGTTTACCAATAATTCATAGCATTTTCAGGCTCTGCTTTGCACTAAATGTACGGCAAATCATTTTATCATAATAAATTAAAGAATATTTCTTAAAACTACAGCTGTCTTTCTGTAACATGACATTTAAATTCGATCTTTAAAATGAGAGGGAAATAGGGGATTTACATCGTTTTTCTAATAATAATTAATCTAAAAGATAACTTCTAATGATAATAACTGTTGGATAGTGGGTATAGATTTCTTTTGCAGTTCACTAATTTCCTTAATCATTGAACTTAGAAATGGCTAAATTTATCATCTTTTAATCAAGCCTTTTTTAAACGGCAGCTGTTATTTTGGTCTCCAATTTTAGCATTAAATAAACCCCATCAAAACAGTTTGCTCTACCATTGTACTGAAACAAAACTAGAAATAGAAAAGGGATTTAGGAAGAAGAGGCAAAAAAATTCACTCAAACAAGAGTCCCCATGCCTATGCTCGTGAGCAGCATGTCGCCCTCCAACTGTTTTGTGTGTACCTGCCACAATGCAAAGTATTTTAAATTACAAAAAAGTACTATGAAAAAGTATAAATTCCTCTTAAATAATTGCTAGGTTAACCAGCATGCGCTCTATGAACTTACATACAAAAATATTGAAGACCCCTACACTAAAAATTTCACTCATTTAATTGAATTTAAAAAGTTAATAATTATGATTCTAATTCATGTTGAAACCCATTCGAAACAATCAAACAAAACAAACTGAATGTAAATTTTATTAAAAGCCAGTTTTTAGTTATAAAATAAATTAAATATAAAAATGGTCATTTACCTTGGTAAGTTCTTTTATAAAATATATATTAATCATAAATTACGGAAGTCAAACCATGTGTGAATATTCAAAAAACTAATTGTATTGCATTAATTAAAAAACTTTTAGTATTAAAAATTAAACTTGTTTATGTTTTTTTACGAATTTTTATTATCTAACCAATCTGTATAATTTTATTATGCTACTCAAAATTCCTAGTAGGGAAGCATTATTTGAAATCAGAAAACAATCTCATATTTTAAACATTATTTCGATTTTATATGTGCACTAAATGTATATTAGACTAATTTTGTAGATTTTTTTTATCTCAACTAAAAAAAAATATACATTAACAAACTTTAAAATCCTATTTTTTTATTGGTATTATCTTATAAACTACATTATAATGATAATAAAATAAAATAAAAATTTTATATGTGTGTGTTAATACCAATGATTCCTATCCTTTGTCCCCCAATATACCAGCAGCAAATCCTGATAATCTACAAATACTATTTGATATTACTTCCTTCAAAGCATACTAAATATATAATTTTTTCAATACCTGAAAATACAAATTTTATATTGAGTATAATATTTATTTGTAGTTATAATAAATAGTGAAATTAATCATTGAAAGGTTACATCATTAAAAGTTAATATAATAGTATAAATAAAACAAGAAAAACATCAACAACAAAAAAGTTGTTAAAGCTTCCAGTTGAAACAGTTTTTTTATTGTTTAGCAATAGAGTTTTTTGTTTCTAGTTTTATTTTTGACAAGCAATAGGTAGAAAAAAAAGTGTAATTTTACACAATACAGAATATATATAAATTGAAATAACATTCAATCTACATTTTTAAATGCTTTTTCAAGAAAGACTTGCTAGATTTATTGATACTTCCACCTAATTTTGCCGTAGAGATTTAAATATTATTTCCCTTATATTCTATCTATCTATGAGTTTTTAAGTTTTAGAAACTGCTGCAAGAGGAAAACTCTGATTTACTAGAACTAATAATAAATAAATATCTGGTTACTTGAAAGCAAGTTCTTAAACAATATATATATATATATATATTTATATATATATATATATATATATATATATATATATATATATATATATATATATATATATATATATATTTATATATATATGCATGTTGGATAAAACATTTGCTTATTGCACATGAAAATCTATTTCTAAATTCCTCAAAAGATATTAAAATGTTTAAAAACAATAATAATTGTTAAAATTTATTTCAATTTATAAAAAACTTCGGAGAGCTTTATAAAATCGCCAGTGAAGCAAATTATTGCATGTTTTACTTTTTTTTACTTTTGTATTGCAAATATTTGGCATGTCTGTTTGAAACAATGCTGTGTCCTATCTACAAAAAGCATTGATAAATAAGCTCCTTCTAAAACTCTGCATGTTTTACTTACTCTTTGAGATCATTCATTCTTTATAGTTAGATAATCTAATTTTAAAATAAATACAGATGTCATGTATTTGTAAACGCTGTTATAACATTTCTGAAGCTGATACTGAATTTGTAAGCCCAAAATAAAAAATAAAACATTTATTTTGAATAAACAGGCAAGACTATTTTATGAATCAAAAGCAATAATTATCTTCTATTTTTAACAATTCAAAACTACCCAATATGAATCTTTATTTAAATGTTTAAGAGCATGAAAAATGACTCAGCTTGTATTTTCACATTTACTATTGCACAACTGGAATTTAGATAAGGTGTAATTTTCACATGTTGTGTTTCGAGTATTATTGCATGAAGGACCTTTTGATGCATGTCCTTTTTTGGACGGAAATGTTTTTTTCTTTGGTGATAATAAGAGAGAGTTTGTCTCTCACTTATAATCAATGTTGCACATACCAGCGTCCATCATTTCTTCGGCGCCTGATGGGAGTCACGCGTAACCCGAACTCTCGGAACAATCACGGCAACCACAACCTTGATGAACATTATGATGAAGACAAAGACCACATTCCTCGTTCACCCAGAGGATCTGTTTTTGAACCAAATCATGGGTAAATATTTCTTAATTTATTTCATTTTATAAAGTCATTTTAAAAAAATCATTTTAATTGTAAATAATATTGTGTAGTTTAAACGGTTTTGTTTTATTATTTTTTTTTTCACCTTTAATAGAAAATGTAAATCATTTAAAGAAATGGTTTTATTTTTGATGATAAATATTATAATGCATAACTATTTAGCACTGTTCATATATAAATATTTATTCAGACAAAATGTAGCATTCATTTTGTGTTAGAAGTAAAATAAGATTTGAGGTAATATTAGGGAATACAAACTTAAAAACTGTCAGCATTTATTAATTTTATACATCAACTGTCCAGTAACTGCTTGTATCTAAAACATACCTGCCAAGTCTTCTGTTTTTCAGCGAAGACTCCTGTGTTTGACGATTATCTCCTGTTTACCCATATTTTCCCCAATTTCTCCGTATTTGTTGAGGAAATTTTTTAAAAAAAATTGGCGATAAAATATCTGCTGATGGCAAAAATACTTCTCTTATTCTTCAACAGATAGTGCTATTGCCAGTACTGCAGTGCGTTGAGTGTTAATAGTTTAAGTAATTATGAATAAAGGTTTAAAAAAATCTTCTTTAGGTTAAGATTTATAAACATATCTTTTACTTCGCTAAATGTAAGTGCTTATATTATTTCTCTTTTTGACTTACATGATTATGCATGATGTATCAACACTTTACTCGTAGCCTAAAATATATCGCTAATAAAATCACCATTATTTTATTTCTCCAATGTTGGCAGGTATATAAAATGTATTAAGCGAAATTCATTAGAGCAGTGGTTCCCAATTTGTTTCAGCTACAGAAATCTGTATAATAAGCTTTTTTTCCCTATAGAACCCTTACTTTGTAAATAAAGTTTATTAAATTAATTGTAAACGTTATAACGTATTAAACAACTATTTCTAAAATATTTAATTTGAGAAATGAAGATTTTTCATCAGTAATCTTCAATTAGATTTTATATCCAACAATTAAATTTGCAGCCCTTGTGCTATATCTAGTGTCGTTATGAGTTTGTTTTAGGTGTATATAAATATGCTGGACATGAATAAAATAGGCAGAATTATAGTTTACTTTGAGATAAAAACCTAAAGGAACTGCTATAAACATTAAAAATTATTATTAGGGAAACATTTCTTTATTAAAGAATTTTATTATTTTATTTTGATTTTAACAGCATGAAAGGAAATAATAATGCAGTATTTTATAAATGCTTATTCTTTTTATAATTTGTTCAATTTATTATTATTAGAAATATATGTTCTTTCTAAAATTGTCATTTCTATTTCATTGCCATTCTTACTTCAAATAATTTCACAAAGGCAGCCGAAAGATTGCATAAAAAATAAATTATAGGTTGGATCTAAATTTAATCAAAGGTTTCAAAAATGATCACTGGTTTTAAAAAGTACTAACTCACGGAACACCATTTGGGAACTGTTGCATTAGAGTGTATATCTGCATGTTGTTTAAATTTTTTAATTTTTTGCCAGCAATTGAATGTTAATTGGTGCTCAATAAATAGCCAATTGTGATAATTTATTATTAACTGATTTTGAAAATTTTGTCCATTAAAATATTAACTTAAAAAAATTATCAACTCAACAAATTTCGAATTTGAAATGACACATAGATAAAACAATGCATTTTTGGCATCAGCTGCCCGAAAGCTGAAAAATTAGCCAGTTAGAGTATTTCTATTGCCTCAGTAGGCAAATGCAAAGTAATTTGTCCCATACATGTATTGAAGTTCAAAATTCATTCAATGTCTAACATGCACGCATATTGTTTAGATGTGAGTATATAAAAGCAAGAAACCATTAAACAATCAAAGTAAAATATTAAACATCTGCAAAGTATTGAAATTATTCTATTCATTGCCAATGTACGTACTTTAATTGTTTATGCCTCAAGGTCTTGAACCTCCTGAATCTGCATCTCTAGCCCTTTATCATGACTCTACTTTTAAGTATAGTTTATAGTTATTGCTTATACTATACAAATAGTATCCCATTTAGATTTGCTCTTTTCAAAACAAAACCATTTGTCACCTGCCGTTTTAGGGGTTATGTACAGGGTAAGAAAAGCTTAATTTTAATTACAAGAAGAAATGTTAACTCTTGTAAGGTCTTTTTTCTACTATTTATTTCTAACTTAAAGATGTTTTTTTATTAGTATTAATATTATTCGCTTATTTAATGTACTTTTTCTCTGCCTAAATATTTGAAATGAATTGTTCAATGTAGCATATAAAGAATCTTAGTTTTTAAAATACAACTAAAAAACATGTAATATAATAAATGGTAATATTTTTGAAAGCACTTATACCAGGATTGCTGACATTTTGTTACAATTTCATTTCTGCTAATCAATTGTGGATCAATATAACAAATGTACTCTTAAAATGCAACTCTGTAGGTTTTAAAATAAACCTAGAGGACAAAGAAATTTTTTTAAGCGGTGTGGGACAAGCTTGTTTCGGTGAGAACTTTTAGAGAAAATCTAATTGCATTAGCTTTACTGTTGCATGGAGAACATTCCACTGCCTAATAGCAAGAAAACTAACCCATGATTTATCTTATGAAAACTAACCCATGATTATGGGTTAGTTTTCATGATTTATCAAGAAAACTAACCCATGATTTATCTATCTCGGGAGATATTTGGTATTTTAAGAAAAAAGCATAATATTTTTGCTTTATGAAAGGCTTATATTTCACATCAGTAAAATTGTCTGTAAAAGCCGTTAATGACCCCTTGAATGAGCCCTTACAGCCTGGATTCAAACCAGGGTCATCCGAAAGTGTAGCAAGCACTCCAATCTCATACTCATCCTGTTTTATTGAGGACATTTTAAGTATTTCGACTTATTTAGTCTGTTTTAATTAATAAAATTCATTATTTTCATAAAATTATGATATCTAAAGCCATAGGTACAATTCTGCAAAAATTTCTTCTAAGGCTTCATAAAGACATGGTCACAATTTTTTAGTGATATTGGTAAAATAATCTTTTTGAAATATTCAACTTTTGAAATTTTAAGTACGTCTGGCAAATATCTCTGGAACATAAAGTGTGATAGAATGCATCAATTGCTTAGAAGTTTAAACGGTACATTCTTTAATGTATCTTTATTCGAAACATGAAAAAAATGGTGTTTTTAAATTGTAAAACTACTAGAATTAATGTTTGTGAGAAATTTATTTATTTTTCCTAACTTTATCGTAAATTTCATTATTTTTTACAGTTCTGAAAAAATTCCTGATGATGAAAGAGGGCGCCAAGGCCCTTTAAGTTTTCTTCGAAGAGGCAGTAGTCACTATAAAAAGAAATACTATGGAACTAATAACCAGCAGGTGTGGTGCATGCAGATATGCACTGTTTCTGTGCATCGCTGTGAATGCACTGCTCTATCTCATGCATGGATCCTTCTACCTATCATCAATTTCGAACTTGCACTGCATTCTGTGATGACTGTATAAGTTGTCTAAATAAATAAAATTGTAAAACCCTGTTGTTGCACTTTACCACTCTCTCATGCTTTAATATCATGCTCTTTTGCTTTCATTGTTATCTGTTAACGCAACCACATTCCCTTCTGCTTGTTTAAAAAACTTCTCTTTTTTTCTTCATAACACCACTAACACATTTTGAAAAAAATATGTACTCTCAATATTATTCGTGTTTCATTAAAAAAGACATGCAATTACAATGTTGTGAAAGTAACACTTTAATAGTAAGCAATGCTGTGACAGCCGAAATATTATTTTGAATTTTTTTATTTGGACTTCTCAAAAGTATTATACCTATCATATGTTTAATGTATTGAAATGAACGCAGGTTTATCGATCAGATTTAGTATATATTAAAATAAGCATATGTTGTATTCTCTTTGTAACTATACCTATCTGTTTCAGTGTATTAAAAGGAGCATAGGTTGTACGCTCTGTAATTTTTCTATTAAAAGTTATTCAAACTAATGAAATCCCTAAGGTTTTAGTTTTTGATTGGCTATGATGATTACTTATACAGGGTGTTTCATATTGAATGGGACAAAAAGAAAACATGATTGTAAACGTTATAATTAATTTATTTAGAAAATTCATATTTAACTCAAAACTACATTTATTCAAGTTTCTACAGGTGTTCAATATCTGCCCCTCCGGTGACACAATAAATGTCTACACGGTAATCAAGCTCCTGCCACACTCGTGATAGCATATCCCCTGTGATGGAGTTAAACACTGCAATTATCCGCTGCTTCCGTTCCTCGAAGTCCTGAGGAAGTGGAGGCAAAAACACCTTGTCTTTAACGATACCCCAGAGAAGAAAAAATCACAGAGCGTTAGATCTGGTGATCTCTGCGGCCAATGTAGACATGTCGAATCCTGTGGCCCAGCACGGCCAATCCAGCGATGGGGTAGACGTTCGTTCAGGAACTCACGTACGTTGTTATTCCAATGTGGAGGAGCACCATCTTGCTGCATAATTAAATCAGGAACAGCTTCCTCCAGCTGGGGGAGCAAACACTCAGAGGGAAACTTGTCTTGGAAAAACGCAGTACGCTTTCTCCTGCATGGACGACATTTTGTTTAACAGCGCCTCTAGCGGCGAGTTCGTTATTCGATGATTTTTCCCTGTTGCCAAATAAAACTTGTATAATTGTAGTTGCAGAATAACTTTGTTTTAGCTGAATAAATCCATTACGGCAGTCACACTGCGCTATTCTTTTTGTACCATTCAATATGAAACACCCTGTATTTAAATTATCTAAAATATTAAAAATTGACATAATTTTTTATTCTCTTTTAATGTTTCTTCAATTCATAGATTTTTTTTATAATTCTGGACAAAATATTTTACTAAGGAAATATAAAAATTTTATGATCTTAAAATTTATGCAAAATAGGTATAAAAAATTCTAATTAATTTGAATTAGTTAACAAACCCTAATAAATACTTACTAGTATTTCATTTCAAATATGTACAAAATAATGTAGCTTATAGGTACTGTGTTTTTATCGTTTATTTTAATTAAGTTCAACATATGCTTTAATAAAATAATAACAACTGTATTTAAATACAAATAAAATTATTTGCATACAAATTTTAAAAAACAGTATTTTTTTAACCTGTCACAATATTGTTCCTTTTAATTATCTTCACTGAATTTTACAAACATTCTTATTATATATGTTGGAAATTTTATTAATTTGTATATGAATTACTGTGAGTAAAAATTAGTAAATATGCCTTTCATAATTATTTTCTTTATCTTATAATTCTGCAAAAAATTCATTAACTACTGTCATTTGTTTATTAAAATGAAAAGATTTAGGTTTAGATAAAAAAAATAAAAAAATTCAATATATGTATTGATGATGAAGATATCAAGCTCTTCAAACTGGATTTCTTATAATTGAAAAGTTTTGTAGAATAAAATGTGACATTTTTGAAAACTCCCAACATTTCTAACTTTAAAAACATATCCCTGTCAACTGAGAGTAAGAACTTAAACTTATTTAAGTATTTAAATGAGATAGTTTTTAATATGAAACATTTTTCTCTTCAGGTTATATCATACATTCTTAAAAGTGATTTTCTCAAATTCACCAAAACTTTACGTAACATGTTGCTTACCCTTTCTTATTAGTGTAGAAGATTATAAATAAACTAAAAGTTTTTTCTTGTGTTCATCTCTTAATTCATTATTAAAAAATTAAGATTAGACATTAAGATTTTCAGCTTACTGAATTTGCTAATAAATAAATTTCACGTTATCTAAATGCTTTGGCTTTATTTTATCACTTTTTGTAAAAATGTTGGAAGATTTTTAAGCATTTTTAAACAAGTCAAAATATTGTGTATACAGTTTAAAGACGTATACCATAATGTACTCAGAAAATTACATAAACATGTGGTTTTGTTGAAATAAATATGTCATTAATTGAAATATTAAATTGTGAAATAGCAAATGTATTATTTATACTGAAACATTTATTTAATAGGCAATGGAATTACTTGGAATCAACAACTCTCGAAGACCATCACAGATAAGTTTACGCTCCCCTACAAGACCAAATGTAAGAAAAGAAAGTTTCAAAATAGCATTTTATTTTTAAAGCTGAGAATTCATTTGAGAAAGTAACAAATATATTTTATATAACGTACATGTAAAAAATACAATTAGCTAATTACTTTACCGATAATGTAATATTATTTTTATATTGTATTTAAAATTAAATATTCTTGAAATAATGATATAATCTCCTTTGAGTTTTGGATTTATGAAAAGAGATTACCTTAATTATTCTATTTACAGCATTCCTTCCTACCTTCAAACAATAACCAATCACAATTTATAGACATTATTTTAGTCCTTTAATTAAATATGAACATATATAATTAGATTTTAACTATTGACTCTGAACTCAGTTCTATGAGGAGCCTGTATGCTTTTCTGAAACATTACTTTTAAGAAGAGATTTTGTGAAAAATTATAAACTCAAAAATAATTTAAAATGAAAATGTTTTATTAAAAGCTTGAAAAGTTCATTTTAAAATCATATAAAACAGTTGAATCGAAAATCATGTGATGAAAACAAAAACTTTTAAGTTTTTCTTTTTTTAAATCAAATTAATTTTTCTTCAGTGCAAGATTAAAACAAAGTATTTTTTAGCTATTTGTTTTATATTATTTTGTTTTTCTTTAGTTATTATTTCTGTTATATTTTAGATTATAATTTCACTATGGAACGCATTTTTTTTGTTGCATTTGTACAAGTACTTGATCTTCCTTAATTCAGGTGTGGAGATTTCAAATCTGAAATTAATTTTGTTGGGAAAGCTGCAGAATTTATTTTTTTTTTCGAAATGGTATTTTAAGTTTATTTTTTGTTGTAGTGTGCAAGTTTATAATGAACATATAGGTTTATATACATACATATCAACTTGTCTTCTCTTTTGAAAATAACACTTAAGACAAAAACTCATATGACCTTGGCATACTGCATCATAAACTGAAATGTATTATTGCCTTTTTCCTACCACTCCCTATGTAGCAAAGAAGGGGGAACACTTAGTATTCACTCGAATGAATTTAAAAAAATCCTTGTTAGGAATGTCCTTGTGGAGAAATCGATTGCAGACTTTGGAAATCACTGACGCAAAAATATCTTATAACCGTTCAAAAATCTCATGCAACAGAAAACAAAACAAAAAAAATTTAATTGGTGTTATCAATTAAATCTACTAAATCAACTTATCAATTAAAAATTCTACAGAATTTTCATTCGCAAAACTTTATATATTTTATAAATACAGTCTTAGTTTCATTATTACGCTTTTAAAGTTTTATATCCTGCATATGCTGACTGGCCAGTTACATCCCTTTGCGCGATAAGAACACTTATCATGCCAAGGCACTGCTACAAGCAGTTCAGTAAAAGGCATTTAAGTCTTATAATATTTGAAGACTAAGAACTGGTCAGCATTTAGACATTAACTTGAAATATTGAAGATCGCCATAACTTTTGATAGCATTAGCCGTATCTGATATTTTAATTCTGACATTAATGAGCTAAAATTAAATTTGAAACTTTTTTAAAATGCAAATGAAATTTAGTTTTCAGCAAAATGACGTATAAAACTGTTTTCATTTATTTTTTGCATTAAATATTATGTTTAGAATGGCGACCATTTGAGACCAAATGGATTTGGTATTCACCGACGATCTCGCTCAAGATCTCCAGGTCGTGGCCGATCACCAACTCCCACTAGACTGAGAGGTCGCTCACCAACTCCCATGGGAAGGTCCCCTTCAAGAGGACTTGAAATTGGCTTTTCTGATATTGTGGACGCTGTGAGTGATGTTGTAGAATTTGCTAAATATGACACCTCTCGAAAAGACAGCAGGTCAAGAGGTAAGGTCACAGTTTTTTGTATCATGTTGATGTGCAAATCAATTCAAACCATTTGTTATCAATTATAACATAAAAGCCACTGGATAATTTTTAATGTACTGTTTGAATAATTGAATGCCACAGAGACATGAAATAATGAATAATTGTCATTTTAACTAAAGAGTTTTGGAATGTCAAGCTTTAAATGTCCTGTTTTGTGATATTGAAACTTCTTCCTAGCAAAGTAGAATTTTTTTTTTCTTGTTTGTTTATTAGATGGTGATACATGGAAGGATAGGTTTTTCTATATTTGCAGCCAACTTGAGTGACCTTAATTACATGGATCTTAATGTCAATATGATATGCTGCAGCATTTTTATGATGAGTATATAAAGCACTCTATTGATTAATCTCGGAAATAATTTGTTTGGGTAAATGATGGTTCCAATATCCTGAAACATTCAGATCTCATTTTCTCTTGTTTCCATCTATACAATTTTATGAAATCATTCGATTCTGTAACCTTAAAAACTATAGTGGGTAGGAAATCAAAAATTTAATGCATTTACCAAAATACTATGCATTTAAAAATAAATTAATTAATAGATTGGCACATAAAATATAAAAACTTTCTTAAATAACATATTAAGTTACCATTAAATTGCCATTTTGGGGATGTTTTTGCTTTTGAAATATAAATTGAGTCTTTCACACTAGAAAAGACTTTTGTCATTGGTATGTAAAAAAAAAATATATTTTTAAATCTTTCAAACCATGTCCCTGCCCTTGGCTGCTTTCTATCAAAATTGCGGCATTTTTAAAATTAAGTTTTGCAAATAATCAGATATTCCATTTTTTTTTTTTAATGTAATAGCCTGCAAGGAGAAAAAAGTTTTTTGGTAGGCCTTCTAGTGGGAGCTAAATGTTTTGTAAATAATATATTTAAAGACCAACATTTTATAACCTATTTAATATAAAAAATAGTGGAGCTTATCTGTAAAAAAAATCGTGGCATTCTTTTATATTTATCAAAATTTTGTGTCGATTTTTTCATCCTATAGGTATGTATTGACACTTCTTTCTATTGTTCTATTAAACATTAGATTTCATGCAATCCCATTAACTTTTATAATATTTCAACCAAAAAATAGGCTTGTGAGATGCTATAGTGTTAATGTATTTTAAGATAAATTTCATTTTTGGTTTAAATCTCTGACTTAGATATTTCTTTACAGTATTTTAAATCAAAAGGAATAAATTAATCAAACAAAACTCCTCTATTATAATAAAATTATATTTTCTATATCTCATAAATATAATAATTTATTATTTAATAAAATAGTATTTCATTTTTCTTTTAACCCTGTCATAAAATTGTTTAATTATTATATTTTTAAACAATTTTTTTTAAAAAAGAAAAGAAACAGATAAGAAGAATTACGTAAGCCACTCTAAAATCTTTACACATTTTAAAGAAGACTGGCCTTATGCATTTTTTTCCTATTGTGTTAAAACAAAGTTTCAAGCAATTTTTATCGGATATTAAATAACCCAGCAATTTTATATGTATGCAACATAATTTTGCAGTATTATATTATACTTTCTC
The DNA here is from genome assembly GCA_949128135.1 of Parasteatoda lunata. Taxonomy (NCBI): domain Eukaryota; kingdom Metazoa; phylum Arthropoda; class Arachnida; order Araneae; family Theridiidae; genus Parasteatoda; species Parasteatoda lunata. The sequence continues at coordinate 39,401,136 of OX421976.1, read as the reverse complement.
TAAAACTCACAAAATTTGTTATCTTATGATCAAAAATTTTCTTTACATCTCCTATTGAATGTTAGATTAATTTTATAAATGTTTTTTGTAATATGTATGCTGAGAGTAAAAGTTCGAATAAAATATTATTTAAATTTTTACCTTAACCACAACTCAGCAAATTATTTTAACGAGATATTTTTTAAAAATACAAAGCAAATAATTCTGTACTTATTTAAATTCTAAAAAATAAATAAGTTTTTGTTTTTTAACTATTATAATTATTTTCAAATTTCTTCAGCTAAAACTCGCGATGATGAATACTCACATTCTCACGATCCACCTTCACGAGGAAGATCTCCTGAACAGTGGCCAAATAAGACAAACTGGCAAGCTGGATCTCCAACCAGATGGAGCCGAAACAACAGTCCTGAGTACCACTCTTCGTGCCTTGACAGAAGATCCCGTAGCCCAAGCCCCAAAGCAACTCCCACACGTAGCGATTACCATTATCGCATGGGCATTTCCCAAGAACATCAATCTCGCAGTCCAAGCCCATCTTCCGCCCATAGTTTACCACCTCAAAGGCGTCCAGGGGGTCGGAGATTGCCACCGACCCCAAATCAGCCTTCAAAGCTGCGATTTGATATGCATTCTGCAGAAGGAATCAACTATCCATCACGCGTTCATTCTCCACCTATGCCTCAACATCGCGGTGTGTTGAATGTTATGAATTTCCCTCGTCTTAATCCTTCACCTTCTCACTTGCCAAAGTTACAAATGCCACCTCTTTGGCGAGACAGGACGTCAACTTACTTGGAAACACAATGCCCACCCCTTATACGGACGGAATGGCAAAGTAGCAGTTTGCCAGGTCACCAAGCCAGCTTGAGAGATCGTGATTCATATTTATATCCATCTTTGTCATACCACAGTCAGAATATGGAACTTGACGAACCTCTCAGTTTTGAAGTGGCGGCCAGTATAGGTAGAGGATCACGACATCTTCCATCCCCACTTCCTAATGGTTACAAGCCAAGCCAAAGAGATCGAATAATGCACAGAGATTCTCCAATGATTGGATTACGGACCGGTCACGTAGGGCTTCGGAGAACAGACTCGGATGAAGACGATTGGTGCTAACCAATCGATTTATAGCTTTTTCAATTGTAGAAAATTTAAAAAGCCCTTCTTAAAGAGAGAAAGGAATCTCGTTCATGGCATTTGGAAGCCACAATACTGTATATAATATTAAAACATATTTCAAATTGTGATTGCCATTATCAGGCCCTAGTAAAATAGTTGCTTTTCTAGAGCTAAAACATCTTTCTGGTCATATCGTCTAGATACAACCCATCTGGTCTTTCATGCTGAGAATGCTGTGATAACACGGCTTCAATATATTTTTATGCATTATAATTAAATTGTGTAAAGAAATAATCTGAGGTAACACATGATTTTACTTTATTAATATAATCTTTTTCTATTTCTATTGTAAAAATTTGTTATTCGATATTTATTCACAGTGAAATAATAGGAAAACACAAAAAAATTTATTGTGCTAATAATTGAAGCCCTTTTAACCTTTCAATGCTTATTTCGTTTACATGTTTCTATGGTGCTTACATAAACAATAACCTTCACAAAGTTTAACATTTGGTGGTTTTGAAAATGAGAAAATTACCTAGTTAGCAGAGAAAAATTCAGGTCACATTTGCAACTCTCTAAAAGTGTAACCATCAGAGAATTCAACTTTAAATCACCATGACTTAACTATTAGTGAATAATAAAATTCTGGGCTATATTTATATCCTTTATAAAAAAAACTTGTTTAAAAAAATTTTCCTCACAGAAAAATATTTTTTATACTATTTTTTCCCTTTCCTGTAACTTCTTTTCTTTTGGCTTCTATCCGTCATTATTTTGACTTATTGAAGATAATATACTCTAACATTTTCTCATACCTTAAAGACATTAGCATTTATATATCTATCTAGTTTTTAAACCAAAACAGAATTGTGAACCTAGTTGGAAAATATCAACCTAATTGGCAACCAATATAGCCAAAACTGGCTCTTGCACCAAAAACTCTGCCTTTATGTATACATATAGGTTAGTCAAGTGTGCGATTATTACTGCTGACTTTAGGAATGGGATTTTGTGATTTAAATCAATCACCTTTGATTTCAGTTCCCTGCCCCTGCAAATAGCTTGGATTGAGTTGAGTTTCTGGGGCTACATTCTCACTGAGCGTTAAAAAAGGCACTGATTGAGAATCAATTGATTCAATTGGCTGCCGTTTCTGCTTCTATGTGCAAGTTGTCCATAATAAAGGATCTTCATGGGAAGATTCAAAATTATTATACTGTTTGTCTAAGATAGGTACTCTGACCGCCACTAAGTCTGCGGCAGTCTGGTGCTATGGAAACAAGAGGAGGTCATTTTAGGGAGGGTAGCTTCGATGAAGAGGTCTCCTTTTCTTTCGCCGCAACCAGTCCTAAAGAGGGATCCCGCACCCCTACTTGAAATAATCATACCTCGTTACCATAGCTCCAGACGAATGTCTGGCAGAGTACCTATCTTAGACAAACAGTAGGAGATATTTAAAATATTGATGTTTACAAAAAAAAATTATAACCTGGTGTACGAGTCGACTTTTCAAACTCCGAAATGTTACAAAAATGAGGGAGTTAACTTGTACATCTGTAATAAAGTCCGATATTGATGGATTTTAAACAAGGAGATAGATATTGAATCAATTCATCAATATTAAAGATATTAATCTGTAACAATTTACTCCTTTCAGAAACTATTTGTAATATGTTATAAACAATTATTTTTGCATTTCCTTTGATCATATTTTCTTTACATATATATTTATAAACAATACTTTAAATTACATTCAGAAAAAATTATATTTTTTTATTTGAGGGAGTGCCTTATAGCACCTTAAATTGAAGGCAAATATATCATAACCAGACGGAACAATGTGAAATATGTATACTTTAACAAATTTTGTAGGCTGAATACTTTTTTTATCTTAGAAATTTTTCATATTTGTCTACTTATAAAATACTAGAAATTTGCTATCTTGTAATCAAAAATAAGGGGTCTAATTATGCACCAAGATATGTTAATATAACTTTTGGAGTATAAAATTATCTTCAGTATAGTGTATACTTAAACATACCTCCAAAATTTGAACATACAATCATGAAGTGAAGAAAAAATTTAGCTGAAAATATACAACTGTATGACAAATACGTGAATTTATGGTTTTCATAAAAAGAAACTTTTTATAAATCTGTTACATTCAAATTTTTAAAACCAATCATTTTTGAAAGACCTTAATTAACTTTTTTTTATTAAGATTATACATAATTTAAAATTTAAGGATGTGTTACCTCAGATGATTTTAGCCATTACTCTGTAGCTATAATTTTGTTTTATCAGTGTTATTTTTTTTATCTCTCTTAGCTTACTAATAATTTTCATTCCCAATAATTTATTTGGATGTGTTAGACATTGTCTCACCACAGAATGTTACAATTCTATTAACTAATTTAAAAGCAAAAACCATCCATTATTGCACTCATTGCCAATTACCTTACTCACACATATTTTCACATGTCATATTTGCCAAATATGTGAACTTTTTGTACATAATATCGCTGTTTTTTATCAGTCAAAACTCTTAATATTGAATACCATCCATTACAGCTCACTTTAGCTCCATTAAATTTTGTTGACTATCAATAAATGTTTCTGTTAGTCAGGTAAATAAATGCCAAAGTGTAAAAAAAAGAGAAAAATTAAGATCTATAGCAAATGTTCTTTAAGTATAAATTGCATTTATTTTTCTATAATTAATTTGAATGGTTTTTGTGTAAGTGCTGTTATTTCAACTGATTCTTGTCACAAATCACTTGCATAGCATTTATTTCAAAATGGACAAAGAATCAGTGTATTAAATATATTTATCATGATGTATTAAAATTTAAACATGACTTTAAGCCCAAATTTATATGTTTGGGGTACTAAAATTTGCAACACATTCCTTAGATGCTTATTCAATCATTTATGCTTATATCTAAAATATGTTATACAATAAAACTCCAATTATCCACGCTTATCTTATCCAGATTAACAACGACTTCAAGGCGGAGGATAAAGATGAAAACTGAGTAATTAATAGACTAAAAGCTATTGTAATAAAATTTAATTTTTTTTTTTTTTTGATAAATAACCATCTTAAAGATATTACGATTAATTAACTGGATTTTTGATCACTGTCCCTCTTAATCAAGATAATTGGGATTCTATTGTAATTACCGAGTTCCTGTTGATATTAAACATAATAATACCATCTATGTTGTCTATAGTTCCTCAGACCAAAGCTTTGCCATTTTCAAACAAAAATTAATAATATTAAATATTGCCAGTGTTTATATCATCAGGTAAAATTCCTTCCACTAATGTTAAAATTTATTTTCAAAATGAAACTTCATCCACTTTTGAGCTTCACACTCTCTGCTTTTGTGACCACATGCCTTAATTTCGTGTTCAATAATATAAATACAAAGAGTGTATTTTGTTTGACAAAATATGTTTCTGAATATTGTTATGATCGAAAATATGGGTGAAATATATTAACCCATGGGTGTACAATTTTCCTGGTTTAAAATTAAATGCCATATTTCCCTGGTATAATTCTCTCAATAGTTATCCAATTATTCTGATTAAAATTAAACTACAAACCAAAATCAAAATTTCTTTTGTTAAATATCCCAGAAAGGAGTACAATTTTCCTAATTAAAAACTTTGACAATAAACATTTATTACTTCCTGATAAAATTTACCATTTTTACAGTAAAATTAATATATATACAGATTTTTTTAATGGTAGACCTTTGCCTTCCCACTGACAGAGCACTAATTCTGATAAGCTGGTAGTAAGGTTTCTACCAATTTACCAGATATGTTGTTATTGGAATTATAACTTTTTATTAAATATTTTTGTTTTTACTTCAAAATTAATTATTTAAAAATAAAACATATATTTCTTATTAAAATAAGCCATACACATACTTAATGCCCTGCCCATACATTAATTAGTCATTAAAACACGTTGCAAAGTTTTAAATAATTAATTGCTTTTAGTATGCACATGTGCTCAGTTAGTATTATTTTTGTAAACAAAATACTCTACTTTAAATTCTGGTTTACAATGATAACTAATTTAATAAAATATTCTTTAACAAAAAAAAATGGACCCAATGAATGATAGGTTATTTTTCTTCAAATATGTATGTACCAATATAAAATCATTTTTGGGATTTAGATCAGAAGAATTACATTTAATAAACCATTATGTGTTCGCATTTAATCAATATTTTTATACATATGCAAATATGTACACTATTTAATACAAAGTTGTTTTTTTTTAAAGAAATTAAGCCTATTCTTAAAAGATAACATAACCAAACTTTAATATTTAAATTAGTGTTATTACATACTCTGATTTTTCATGTAAATAAATTTATATACAAGTAAGTGCTTATTAAATCAAAAATATATTAATTAAGCTTTCTTGAATTATCTAATTAGTTAATAAGTACTGTGAAGCATTCCAGCAATACAAAAAATGTTTTAACTGATATGTTTTTGTTTTGGGTCAAAACTGATAAAACTTTTCTGTATCTGCTTGATTATAATTTTTATAAATAATTGACAAATTAACTTTACATTTATAACATAAGACTTATTATAATTGTACTGTTATTTTATTAACTTTTTATTTAATTTAACCTTTATTTAAAATGCAATTTTAGAGTTAAAAAATTACTAATATTCTTACTTATTATCAAGCTAACTATTTGTACAGCAAATTAAAAATATTAAACATTTTCAAATCTTTTACCAATTCATAAAGTAAAAAATATGTAGCCCTTTTTATTCATATTGAAAAAAAACTACCTTATGTTCATGTTACTCAAAATATGATTAGTTTGAAATTTTTTTCATATTGAGATAAAAAATATTCTAATTTTCTACAGGAATTACATTTTAAAATAATTTTAGAGGATTTTTATTTAAAATATGTGACAAAAAAGAACTATGCAAGAATATTATTGCAAAGAAAATAGGAATTTTTTTCAGAGAAAATTTACTAATTGATAAAATATTAATAATAAAAATTTATTAATTTATTTATTAGTTCTTATTAATACATAACAATTAATACTATCAATTAATAACAATAAATTCTATCAATTTATTAGTAGATGTAATTAAAACTTAAAGTGTTCATAAGGGATTTTTTCTCTACCTATCATTTCTAATTTAAAAATTTATTTTATTCAATAAATAATCATATAAGAAAAAGGGAAATTTCTATTTTGATTAAATAATTTGTTATTAATGTTTGTTTGTATTTTAAATTAATGTAAAAAAAAATTTTTTTTTTTTTTTTTACAAGAAGTTTCTTCTTTTTTTCCTAAAAATAAATGGAGAAGTTTTAGAAGTTGGGAATATATCACAACAATTAGAGAGTATCCATAAAAATAGAAACAATTGGCACTTATGCATTTATTACAATTTTAATAAATCAATATGAATTTTAAAAAGCTTTAACATTTTGTTCTCTGTTTAATTATTTATATAACATTATATATTTCTTAATTTTTAAAACTACCAAATAGCTCATGCTTAATCTGTGGAGGAAAAAAAATGTTCTAATAAAATCCAATTTACAAACATTTTTCTGCACTTTACTTAAAAATCTGTGTTTTAAATGTTAATTATCCCTTATCCTTTTTAGAAACTGTTTATATATTCTCAATTAAATGTGTTGTCATATTTTTATAAATAAAAGGAAAGTAGTGCTAAATAACATCTTGCCATTTTTACAGTTTTGTAATGTGATGCAAGAACATTGCCACTAAAAAAAACCTTCTTGCACCAACTACAGGATATTTTTTGCACCACACAAAGTCTTAAAGAGAAAGAACTTTTAGGTTACACTATTTAGCCAAACTGAATTGCATAATTAGAATAGTTATAATACTTTACATTAACCTTCTTGGATAAAAAAAAAGATTTCTGATTGGTTAATACTAATCAAAAATGCACTCTTTAAATGTTTGGGCTGCATTTAATTATATTCGTATTTATGAAAAACTTGCAAAATTTATATTTACACCAGTTATATTGTTAAAAAAAAATTCTGTGTTAAGTCAACACTAGTATGATAAATTTTTGTCAGGTGACAGAAATATCTCATTTATTAAATTTCATTATGCTGTTATAAGCACATTCACAATTTTAGCACACGTTACAGGGAGTAAAAATTGCTGTAAAGAATATTTTATCTACCAATTATAAGAGAAGTTATCCCTAAAATATAGATTTACAAAAATCAAAGATTATATAAAGTTATCTATAGAACCCTTTGGGGTAGAGATTTTTAAATTATGAATTTATTGCAATAAAGTATATACATATATGTATTAAAATAAATCAAACAAAATGTTATTTAATTTAAAAAATACTAAAATATTTATAACTTTTCAATTGAACTGATAAAATATATTTAAAGTCAATAACATATGTAAAACAAACTATGAATAAAATAAAATAAAAATCCTATCATTATTTATTAAATTAACATTTTTATACCTTAAACTTTCTTGTATAATCGTTTTAAATGGTAAAAATATTAACTGACTACTTAACAACTTAATTAATCTGTTCCACAAACTGATTAAACAAAGTTTTTCATATTTAATTTCAAATCTCAAAAATCAAATTATTTACAAAGTGTTAGAAGTGAGAAAAAAAATAATCTATTTAAGTGAATAATTTCAAGAATGCCTAAACGTATGTTATATTTAAAAAAAATTACTTTTATGGAAATGTAATTCATTGTATAAATGTTGTCTGTGAAACGCCTAATCTAATGTATAATTGTAATGAATGGATTCAATTGGCAGATGTGGCTCACAAAATAGTTATTTCATGTATTTTTTGTGATATATCTGAAGGAGAAGGGACAATGACACTATCACTGCTTCCTTATATTGTAAATAATTGATAAATGCACCATATTTATTTTTAATCATATAGAAGTTTGAAACTATTTATATTTGTTGTTTTTTCAAGAAACTGTACATAACTGTATAATTCATTCTAACAAAATATACCTTTAAAAGGGAAATTATTTCCATTAATTGGAGCATCTATAACTGCCAAGTGTAACATTTCCAGTCATTACTAAAGGAATTATGTAGTATTGCTGTTTAATCCCTAAATATTAGCCAAGACTCGTAAATTTACTCTATCTTAGATTTTTCAGATACTGATGGGAAAATGTTTTACGTCTCTGTATATAATTCTCATACAATCCACGACCTATTCTTACATGTTACCTGCTTTGAAGTAATGAATTAATTAAAGAAACTAAAAGGAAATAATTTATTATTTTCATTAAAAGTAAAACAAATTTATTTTAATAATTCTTCCATGAAGTAAAAATCTGTTTTTAATTATTTACAAATCTGATCTTTATATTAGTTGATAAAATTACTTATACTAAAACATAATTCAATTTATGCTATTATACTTCCTCTATCAATGAAACAAACACGAGTTTATTTTGACTAATTATACACAACAATGAATATTTTTTATATAGTTAAAAATAATTATTAAGAATGATTTGAACACTTCGAAGAAAAATCATAAAAAATATAGAATGTAACTGATAACTTAGGTTTATTTAAAGCCAGAAAGTTAGAGTGATTAAGGCTCTGAGCTGTCATATGGAAGGACAGAGGTTCTATCCCCAATGCCGGCTTGAACCACACCCAGCATTGATAGATACCAGCTAGTCTTGGAAATAGAGGGAATAAATGCAATGCTGACCACATCATGCATACCATTGGTCTCAAAATTGTAGAACCTTAATTTCCATTACCCCTTAGAGACAAAAATTATTGTTGCAAGAATGCTTTACTTTTTTTATTTATTCTATAATTAAAAATAGATATGTATGTATGTATAGGCACATCGTTGAGCAAAAGTATAAGAGAAGATTTCCATATTGGATTTTACTTCAAAATGGTCACCAAGTTTTGGCTACAACCAGACAGTAGAAGATAAAAAAAAATTCACAAGAGGGAGTAACTGCAAAAATTAAATTTTGTAATCACTAAGCCAGCCATCTTATTATTTTTTTTTAATTTTTAGCAAGTGCATCAACTGGACAGTAGGACTTAGACACCTTGGGAACTGCAGATGATGTGATTAGGATACGATACAAGGACCCTAAACATATCTTTGTAATAGCATCTTTAGCAACAGTAGTACGGTATTTCTTAATTAGGCTTTAGTTCTCAATACCTTTAAACATAATTTCATACTCATAAACAAAAACTAATTTTATTCTTTTTATTTATTTATTAATTTGAAATTCAAATCCTAGATTAAATTGATTTTAGAAAATGATATTAAAAAAAAAGAAGCAAAACTAATTACAATATTTAAGTTTTTTAAGAGATTTATGTATTTCTATCAATGTTTCCTTATAATTTTCAATAACAATTATAATTAAAATATGAGAATGTCATTCACTGTAATTTCTATTTTAGTGAATTATTTTTTATGAAAAGAAAACTATTAAGAACAATTAGCTCTTATTTATTTAAATACATTCCATAAATATAGTTCTAACAGTTATATACTATGTACTAAACAATAATAATACATTTATTCGTTGAAAATTATGTAACAATTAGATTAAGAGAAATTTTATTTTAAAGCATAAAAATACTTGTAAATTATTAAGTTTTACATCAAACTTTATAAATAAAAATAGTGTATTTACCTAATAATTTTTTAAATTTAATTCTTTAATACTTTTTTAATACACATAAAATTTCACACAGAATGATTAATTTTAAAATATATATTAAGTTAGAGAAAAAGTTGTACACTAACCTGACATGGGTAAACAGTTTTATTCAACTTTTAGCCATCTCTTGATCCGATGAAACGACTTAACTTTAAATCATCTCTAAACAAATTTATATGTCTTATTTTAAAAAATTACTTTAAATATTATGTTAAATTAAAAACAACTTATATTTAAAGTAGGTAAAAAAATTCACCGAAAAATACAAGTTAATTTGAATTAATAACATAATATGTATCTAGAAATGTGAAGACAATTTTTCATCAAGAAAATTATCAAATGTACATTTTAATATCAGAGAGCCACAACACTAAAAATTACATAATTGCATTCCTTCATAAACAAATCAAACCTTCACATAAATTAATTATGATACCAAAATAATGCTTTATCAATTAAAATGAATGTAAAAATCAAAATAATGTTTTATCAATTGAAAAACTGGTTGTCTGCAAGTTATGCATAGGGAACAAAGGCAAAGCCAAGAAATTAAAAAGCAAGAGATGGCAGGTTAAATGAACAATCTTACAAATCTTTGGGGGTAAAAATTTTTTTTTATTTAATATTGAATAAAAAAGGCTTTGAGCTTTTTCAAGACATAGATTTAAATCAGTATAATTTAAAAAGTTATTTCCAAACCCCGTGTGAGTTACAAAAAGCAATTTATGACCATCTAATAAATAGAACTAACCTTACATTATTTTATTTCAAACTGGTTCAAATAATAAACCACAAAAGTTAAAAGATAAATTATATTTACAAGATTTATCTCTTTTTCAGCAATTTTATTCAGAGATAGAGGAAGTATACATCTTTGTACTTAAAATAAGAAGTTGACTTTTCTGTGTAATCTTTAATAACTTCTATGATGATTAATAATCATTGTCATTAGTTTGTGTCCCGTATTAAATGTAGGAATAAATAATTCTTGTCAGAAAAATAAATATGTAGTAATGCAATCAGAAAAAATATAATCTTTGCTCTCCCATCAAGTAGTCGTAGATTTTTCTAAACTTGAAAATTTTTCTATATATTTTCTATGCCAGTCCATCCCATTCAAAGTGAGAACTTTTAAAAAGTTTTACAGTTGCACTCTCCCCCCCCCCCTCTCCCAATTTCTTGTTCTTATTTTTCAAATATTTTATGAATGAAAGTATGTTTTCTACATAAATGTGCGTGCATATAAAAAGAAGTGTATGTATGATCAATTTTTAATTTTCCACCTTTTTGGGTATCAGTCCATGTGTTGAGAGATGTTCTCTCATAAGTCTGTAAATATATACATACAAATCATTAATATAATCAACGGGAAGAATCTTAAAAAGGTGTGTATCTGCATGCATGTGTTGAACTCGTTTGCCCTTTCCCAGAATAAATACTATTAAATCAGAGTTAATTAAATTTTAGAAGTCTATGCACTGTACCATATATACATGCTAATAACACTAATTTTCTTTTCCTATGCTAATTTTTTTACAAGCTAAATGTAAATTCGTCTCTCCCATTACATTTTTATAAATCTTTAGCGTTAATTGAACTGTAGCTACTCAATAAACCGATCAAATTCGAATGTTTTTCCGGCATTCCTAAATATAGAGTAAACTAATAATTAGAATATGATAAAGGATATGATTGACACGTACTGCTGAAGTGCCAAGTGGATAATATTCCTTTAGTCAACTACACGAGGGTTGTGATGAGTGAACACTTGCCACAAGATTAGAGTCAATGAATTGTAAGCCAGGTTATGAAGCAGATTAAAAAAAGGTACAGTGTTGTTGTGCCTTATTTATGTTCATGTAAATGATACCTCTTTATGTCATTGTCTTACTTCTGTTTAAGAAAAAAACATTCATGTTTGTATATGCTACTTCAATAATTTAAATTAAGAAAATTTGCAACGAATAAATTTTCCTTGCTGGACTCTTGTGTTTTTGCTCCTTCTTCAGTCCCAAATGTCCACATGGTAAGTGACCCTTCTTGTATTTTTGAAGATAATAATATAGCACAAATTAAGCCTAGTCATTGTTTATTGGTCCTATTTTCTTGCTCTAGCAACAAATATTTTTAAGCCCAATCAATCACTGCTTTCCTAAACTGACAACCACAACTGCCAATCTCACTCAACTCTTTCTAGGTTGTAAGTGTATACTTATAAAACATGTATTATGTATTACTGCTATGAGAAACTTAATAGCTTACTTAAGAGAACATAATATTTCTGAACAAAATCAAAACTTTTATCAACTGCATTAGTAAAAATTTTAACTATAATGCACCGAGTTTGCATGTTGCATATTCATCCAGTTGTTTAAAAGTTTAGTAACATTTATACTAAACATTAAAAAAAATCTTTCAATAATTTAAAACAGAATGTTATTCAAATAAAAAAGGCAGCCAAGTTCTGTCATTTATACATGTCATCTCAACAGCAAAAATTTTTATTTTTGAAACCTTTTTTTATGTTATGAGCTATTGAATTAATTAGGCAATTTTGCCTAAAAATGTTAAAATATTAACTGTTTCAAAATTCAGCTGTAATTTTTTCTTAGTTGCCAAAGAAAAATTTGTTGGTCGAAGACCCCCCCCCCTCCCGAAATGTTCCATAGCTAGAATTTTTCTCATTTAGCTTTTTACTTGCTCTTCACTCTATGCAGTTGGTACAGGAAGTGTAAATAATTTAATTTATCATTTTTTTCCAAGTATTTTACCTAACAAAACAAAGCAATAAGTTCTTCATATTTATTGATAATAAATCATTCATTTATTAGTTATTTTCTAAGGTTGCTCATATAAAATTACATTAATTTTACATCTAAACAAGTAATTATAAATACATTTTTGCAATAGAAGTTTTTTTTTTAAGTTCAATGAAATTCATTGGTCAGTAAACTCATTGCTCTTGCCATGTTATCTTTCTTAATTACCTCTTTTTCACACTTTCCTTAAATGTGATAAATTTTCATTTTTAATTTTAAAACTTTTATTTTATTACAAACTTATAAAAGAGGAGAAAAAGAATCATTAGTACATCCCAGTTCTGATAGTTTTTAGCATGCAAATTTAAATTTAAAAATGCAGAATGACTAAAAAACAAATTGATACTCATGTAAGAATTTAACTCCTTAAAACTTCATACCAAACCAAATAAACCAAAATGTGTCTCAAAATTAATGATATAATTTAATTATGAACAAATTATTAATACTTCCAGAATTTATAGCAAAATTAATATTTACTCAGAAAAAACTTTTTCATTTCATAATAAAATCTGAAAAGATAAAAAATGTTTTGATGTGCAACACATCTTACGACAAGATGAATAGTTTCCAAAAAATGAGTCTTCATTCTACAAGATTATATTTAAATAAAAACCATAAATTAACAATCGTTAACTCTTTATTTGTATATTAATTTTGATATGTTATATTTAATTGGTTTTTAAATTTTATATAAATAACAAGTATATTTTTTGCATATTAGCATTAGGTGAAAACAACCTTTAAGCAATGCCTTTATGAAATTTGTTAAAAATTTTGTTTTTAAATGCTTTTTTTTTTCTTTAACTATGATGTGCTAGTGTAAAATATTTATTTCAAATGATTTTGAAAGATTAATGTATCGTTTTAGAAATTTCATTAAAAAAAGATTTTGTTTAAAAAAAATAATAAATTTTTATCTTAATATTTTGTATTTTAAGATTTTAAAACTAAAATTATCGTAGTTAATAAAAAATCGTATAAACAATACTATGTAGAAAATTTGTATCAAAATATTTGTCTTGATAAAATAAAAATAAAAATTTCTTTTCTAGCAATTTAATATTTTAAACTTACTTTCATTCTTTTTTAAAACCAACGTTGAACAGTCGACCCAATTTTGAGTTTAAAGCTATCTAGAAGACAAGGAAACTCCTGCATAAAGTATTGGGAGAAATTTGCCTTTAGACAACTTTTTGAAGGAACTAACTCGCATTTGCATTACATGGAGATGTAAACCTCCCACGGTTCACCTGACGGGAAGGGATCCGTCCATTACTGAGGATATTTTATGTCAGCACTGTGGTCGGTTTTAGCCTAACTTAGATTGGAATAAATAAATTTTAAGACATTACATAAATTTATGAATTATTTAGAAAATTTTGGATATTTGAGATAATCAGATGATTTAACAGAGAATATTTAAATAAAAAATTGAAAGCTAATCAATACATTTTGACAGTCTAAATATAATTTATTCATGTTTTATTTTAGGCTAGGAAGGTCTTCATTTATTTGAGCTCCTAAAACAAACATAGAATTTGATGGATAAAAATTATGAGTTCAAGGAGAAAAGCGATAGAATGCTTAGATTAGGAGAGTCAAAGCTAATTAGGATGAAAAATCAGAAACTGAAATTCCTAATAAAAATTCAGATTATTTAAATTTGTGCAATAAAGAAATAGTGTACAAGTGATGAAAATATTCACGAAGGGGAATTAAAGTTCATTTCTAAATATTGGACACAGATCTGATAATGAAAAATATACACTGTTAAAAAAAACAATGGATTTCAGAAGAATGTATACATATTTTTCTGGAATCCATGGTTTTGTGAATATTTTTCATAATCAGATGTCTTCAATATTTAGAAATGAAACTAAAACCCATTTGAAAATATTCTCATCGTTCATCCCCTTGTTCCTTTTCTTCATCACGTACATGATAATTTTACATCTTCCCCCGAAGAAAAAAATAAATTTAGGCTACAGGCTGATCCTCAAGAAATTTAAATTTTTAATCATCCTGTATGCAGAAAATGACATTTTTAAGAAGTAATAAGAGAATTAACTCGTAAGGGAATACTTTTATACCTATTTAAAAGAATGTGTCAGAAATAAATCAAAACTGAAAAATTTAGGTATGAAAATTCCATTTTAGATATTGCTCCAAACATAATAAACAGTTTATAATGGTGGAACACTCATAAACCCACATGTGTTTTCAAAGAAATTTCTAAACACACTTCATTACATTTTTCTTTAAATTTTTGGCAAGCTTTTCCTTTCTAAATAAGATAGTCAAATTTTAAAAAATAGTTATTTGAAAATCTTACCTTATACATATTCTTTACAATGAAGTATTTTGCCTGGTGTGGCCAAAAATAGTTTTTTTTCAAAAATAGCTCAAATATCTTTTTTCTGTTACCATAAATAGTCTTCTCTGTCCTTTTAAGTTTATTCTAAAGCAGCTTCTGGGAAGTTGAAATCTCAAAATTAATGTGTAACTCACAAATTACTGGCAACATAGATTATTGGATCTAATAATAATTTTTTAATCATAGAAGATGTATTCTTATCGATCCACAGGGTTTTTAAAATAAGATTTTAGAATAAATAAAGATATTTTAAATAAGTAGTATATACCTTAGTACTTAGAAGTGTAGTACCTAAAAAGTTTAGTAATAAAAACACAATGCTTACTAATAGTTTGTAATAAAGGCAATTTTTGTTAGTTATTGCATTTGTATTAGCAACATTGAAAATGCCTTACACTATTAAACAAAAATTACCCCCAAAAGAAATAAAATATATATCCATTCAGGCGGTGCACGCAATAAAGTTTTCAATAGAAATTCACTAGGCCCAAGTAAATTCAACTGTTTTATTCTTTTAGGTGACAGTAATTTTGTTAAAATAATAAATTAAACAGATGGATTTAATCATAAAGTACCAAAAGAACTATACTCTGTCTATGAATTTCGGTATAAAATAATAAAAATCCATTACTTTTTTATTTAAAACTTCTTGACTAGCATCATAAATTTAATAAAAATAATCAAATACTACTCAAAAATAAACACAGAAGTTATGAATTCGGTCAATGTGAATTTCGGGATTGGGTTTTAAAACTGAAGGAATATAAGGATGAAAGAGGCTAGTAACACTTTTAAAAATAAAGTTCACACCTTCTTAAGGTTTTTCTCTCATTAATTTACAATACATTTTTTAAATAATTCATTTTATTTTATTTTATAACCGTCGTTGAACAGCCCACCCAATTTTCGGGTTTACAACTACTAATGTTCAATGCCCCAGCCTTGTAATTTTGAACTTAATCTAGAAGGCAAGGGAACTCTTGGATCATGTATCGAGAGAAATTTGCCTTTGTGGAGGACTTTTTGATGGAACTAACCCGCATTTGCGTCCACTCCCACCGTTAGGCTGACGGCAAAGGGACTCTAACCCATGATTTGTCTACCACTGAGGATATTTTATGTCAGCACTGTGGTCGGTGCAAGCCGGATGCGGAATTCATATCGACCAGTCATCGTTGGGACTCGAACCCGGTTCCCCTCATTGGAACATGAACATTCTATCCCCTGAGCCATCACGGCTCTAAATAAATAACTCATTATTAAAGATGTTCAATCTTAATTTTAAACATCTTCATTCAACATGATGTTATTGATTTTTTTATCCCTTTTATTTATAGACTATTGCTAAATGCAGATATGAAAATATTCTACAAATAAAATTCTAAATAGTATTCTAAGTACTTTCTTTTTTACCAAATAGTTTTTTTTTTTTTTTAAAGAAAAGTTAGCTTTTTCTTTCATAACTTAATGACACCAGTATCTCTGCTAAATAGGTTTCTATAGCATTATCTCAGAACCAAAATTTATGTGAACACACAATTCTTTGATTCTCAATAATATTCAAAAATTTTCCATCAGAAATTAGTTCCAAAAGTAATTTTATTTTTAAAGGCGTTACTTACCTCTTTCATCCATCACTATATGCTGCAAGAGGATCTGGCTTTTTCAAGCATGCCCTATCGGAACAACAATCTTCTATACTCTCACAATATTGAGACGTGTTTTCAATTCTTTCCCCATGCAACTAATAGCATTTCTTTCTATGAATAGTTTTGCTTCCTAATGTTTACTAAATAAATGAGTGATAGAATTACTGTTGATTGATCAAAACTTTGAAATATATTTTAATTGATTAAAACACCAACAAATAATAAATAACATGTTACATTTTAAAAATGGAATTTAATGTAAATACTTGCTATGATTCATTGGTGAATACTTAATTAATATTGCTTTTTAAAGTCATTATCTAGTAAGTTAAACCTTATTATTAAATTGTAAGCTTTGAAACACATTTCACCAGAAAATTTTAATAATAAATATATATTCATTGTTTAACTATAACTTTGTAACTAAACTCATAATGGTCTGGAAATATAATTCCAACCAGGTATAATTATATACTTAATAATAAATCAATTGCAAATATATAAACAATAAGTATGAAAAAAAAATTATAATATGATTTTTTCCACCATGTGCACGGTATCGGGCCCAATAAGTAAAAGTGTCATGCCACTTATGTGGCGGCATTAATCTGATTAATTCTTCTCAGGTTTTAAAATTAAAGAAATGCATATAAAAAAATACAATTTCTACAAAAATAACATGCTTTAATTTTTTTATACATAAATATACAAGAAAAAGTTTGAACAAAGATATTTAGTAATGATATTCAAACATTGGTAATTAAAATATTTTAACAAATTTTTTGTTTACAGCTCTTAAAATATAAAAAAAAATCAACAGCACACCATCAAAAGTTTGATCATAAATAAACCAGATTCAATCATATCATAGAAACAATGCAACCTTTTTGACAAAATATCACAAGGTGTTTCAAATTTCAATAGGCTCTCTACAAACCCAAACTGACCTGGTTTACAAGATGTGCTCAACAAATTTCATGAATAGTCCCAAAAATAAATAACTATGCTGGTTAGGTAGAACATAGTATTCATTCAGACATAATGAGAGTTGTGGCAACTAGTGTCCCCTAGCGTCTAAGTTATGACAGTTAAATGGAAGAGAGCAGTCTAAGTGAGAAGGCATGTTACTTAAAAATAAAGGGATGCATTAAAGTAAAAAATAAAAAATAAATTATTTTTTAGTGATTTAAAATCTTTAGAGCAGACTTGAAGTATCAAAAGTGTTTCCAGCAATATAAAAAAAATACTTTCACCAATATTTTTGGGCAGTTATAAATCTGATATCAAGAGTGCATTCTAACTAATAGTAATTACAGTTGACCCTTGATCTTGATTGCTACAGTTTTCATTGTGAATGAAAAATAGGAGAAAACAACAAAGGGGGGTCAACATAAAATTTCAAATAATAAATTTGAAAATAAATTAATAAATTTACGGGAAAAAAATTTAAATCAAAAAAATTTTGTATTTACTATAAAAACATTTGGAATACAATAGAAAAATGAGTAAAAGCAGTCATTTAGTTAGTTAAATAATTTTAAAATTTTAGTTGTTTAAGCACTCTCTATTCTTCTCAACACAAACAATTATTTTTACAACATTTCAAATAGATTCCTGTTCACTTTCTGTACGTTCATGTGAATACAAAAAGTTCTTTATTGTTTCGAAAGCCTTGAGGCCTTTTGCAGTTTTTGGTACTGATTGTAGTTTCATTTCACAGTTGTAATCGTTATCACTTTGTTTTTGCCTGCAACCATTTCTCAAAACAACTACGCCACAATTTCTTACATTTCCATCAACTGATACATAAACATCAAACATAATCTTTGTGATAATCCTTATTTCCTTCAGCATTAGCATCAAGAGTTGTTTTTTCCCCCAGAACAATATAACTTAAATTTTAAAGTCAATAGAATTTCTGAACGATGTACACGGGAATGTCTTAGTTTCAAAAACTGTCTATACTAACATTATTAATATTATAAAAAAGACGCCAAACAGACCAATTAAAACAAGACAATATATAAGGGATAACAAAAGTTGCAGGAATGATGTTCGACTATACTTAGTATAGTATAGCCATTAAAGGTATTTTGTCTACTTTTTGTTAGTTTCTTTTTTGTTTACTTTATTTTATGAGACTATTCATCTAATTTTTCAAACTCAACTTGTTTTTGCAATTTGTACTGAATGAGCTAAATATAAAATGTGTTCTGAAGTTCCATATTGTTCTTGAATAC